>BSEG01000005.1:32467500-33152500 GCA_036245055.1 Diospyros kaki | reverse complement strand
TCATTTTGTTCGAGAACTTATTGCTAGACGGGTTATTAGTCTAGGCTTTGTCCCCTCACACCTACAGCTGGCTGATGTTTTCACAAAAGCGGTGGCTAAATTACAATTTCTATTGGATCGTGGCAAGTTGTGCGTTTTCCCTCTTTCTACCACGCCAACTTTGAGGGGGGATATTAGAAGACAGTCTGATTCCAATTAGTATGACCAAGATATCCATGATTCCCCACAATTATAGCAGTTTGTTTTCCTTGTATATTTGTTTCCATTCCTTGTATATTTGTTTCCATATTTATAATTGTACATCTTCCATGTATCTTTATCTATAAATGAATATCTCATCACAGCATATTAGCTTGAGGCATTTCCTTTACAGAGAGTATATATGAGAGAGGGAGATGAAAGAATGGAATTTGGAGATTTGGCCAGAGAGGGAGATGAAGAAATGGAATTTGGGGATTTGGCGGGGCATCTTCCCCCCATTATTTTTAGCCTTTTTTTATTTTTTTTCAAATATTTTGTTGTTAAATAAAAAATAAAATAATTTATAAAAATGATAAAAATAAAATAATTTATGATTAAGATAATTGATAAAATAATTTAAATTATGAAAATTATTAAATAATATAAATAATGATTTAATTATAATAAATTAGTTTGATATATTATAATATATTATATTATCAATAAATAATTAATCATTAGAAGAGATTGGCAGCATGATATTAAACAAAGTCATAATTAGGTAATAGGATTTTATTGTACGCATAAAAAAGTCATGATATTAACTTGATTTGAAATTTCTGATAAAACGTAATTAGTTTTTCATAACAGTTTGTATATGTTGACATCATATTAGTTTTTCATAAAATGTAATTATTATATTAAATAAATAATAATATTAATTATTTAAAATATATTTTAATATTTTTTCTTTTTCTTTTTATTTTTTTTCCTTCATTTTTTTCTCCTCCTTCTTCTTTCTTCTTCTTCATCCTCTCTTCTTCTCTGTGCTTCTCCTGCACGCATGAACAACTTCCAAATCCACCGGTAGCCACGCACTTTCTAGATCTGCATCGCCGTTGTTGCTCTACACCTAGGTCCATTGTTGCAATCTCCTAGATCTGCATCGACAGCCACCGATCATTGAGTATCGGCAACATTATCAGTTATATGACTTGATCTTCTGTAACTATATTGAACATATGTAATGAATATTATGTTTTTGGTATTTTAACGTCTCATGAATTAACTGTATTATGTATTGTCGATTCAAGATTATTATATAACATTTGTATGAACATTTGCAATGTTTGTTTATTATCAATTGTGTGAGTAATTGTTTAAAAAATTAAATTAAAATTTTAATAATAAAATAAAAAATAATGGAATAAAATAATTAAAATAAACTAATTGATTAAAAAATAAAAAGAAAGAGTTAATATATATTTTTAATTTTTTTTATAAATTTTCTAAAATTTTGCGATAATTAAGAATGTTAATAACTATTACAAATTGTGTGATCATTTTGTATATATTTAATATCTAATAACTATTACAAATAGTTAATTATTATACATTTAATATATTTTTTAATTTATAGATTTTTATATATATTAGTCTACATGTATATATATTTTATTTTATATTTTATGCACGTGTAATATATTAATTTATAATTTTAGAATTTAATTTCTATATCTATAAATAAAAAAAAAATTATTTTATAAATTAATATTTTAATATTTTACATTTTATAAATTTGACAGGGAAAAAAATTTGTCTCTCAAAATCAGTCTCAAATTAGAGGGGATTATTTTTCGTCTCAAATTAGAGATGGATTTTTTTCCGTCTCTAAACTTGTCTCAAAAAAATTCGTCTCAAAATCTATTTCAACTTCGTTTCTAATTTGAGATAGAAAAATCTGTCTAAAAAAATCCGTCTTTAAAGTGCTATTTTCTTATAGTGTACCTTAAGGAACCAACAACACATATATAACATTTGTAATTATGTGTGGGTAAGTTTGTAACTCATACATGCGTAACATTTATTAATATGTGTGGATAATTGTTTAAAATATTAAATTAAAATTTTAATAATAAAATAAAAAATAATAGAATAAATTAGAATAAATTAATTGATTAAAAAATAAAAAGAAGAATTAATAATGCCAAACCGATTCCCGATTGAACCAGTTGAACTGGCCAATCCAATCTAATAATAATAATAATAATAATAATAATAATAATAATTTTAATAATAATAATAATAATAATAATAATATAATTATTATTATTATTATTATTATATACATATATCCATTTTATATTTTTTGTTACAATTTTTTTCACTTTTTAAATTTTATATGAGAAAATTATATTTTATCACAAAAATGATACTTTTTGTGACAAAATTTAATTTATCACAATTAGTTTTGTTACGATATTTTTGATATACTTGACTTTTTTCTTAATTCAAAAATTTTTTAATAAGAATTTAAAATATTATTTTATTAAAATTTTAAAAAATAAAAATTTAAAATTACCAAAAATTATATATTATTTTATTATTTTTCAATATTTCTAATCAATATTGACACCAAAAATTTGCATTAAAATTTTATGAGAAAATATCTTAATATTAAAAAAAAGTTAAATATTAATTTATTAACTTTCAAGACATCTAATTAATATTGGCACCAAAAATTTGGTGCCAATATAAACTGAAAACACATTTATTTATTTATTCATATTTTATTATTGTAATAGGAAAAAATATTAAATATTTCTAATTTACTGAATAATCAAATTTATTGAATAAAATATTATTAAAAAATTATTTTCAAAATTTCAAAAATTATTTTTCTAGTGTTTCTTTTATAATTTATTAATATTTTTGTTAGGATATCTAATTAATATTGGGGCTATAAATTTATGACAAGGTATTATAATAAAATATTTTTGTAACTACATTCCTTCACAATTTTTTTATTATGACAATATTTTGAATTTTTTTGTCACCAAATTATTATTTTTTATGCCTAATATGATGTATTTTATGAAAAATTAAATTAAATTAAATTATTTTTGTCATTAAAATTATTTTTGTCACAAAAAATTGAATTTCTTGTGACGTACATATTTTTTTCATATTTTTTTTCATAATACTATGTTGTGGCAAAGTATTTTTGTTATAAAATTTATTACTTATTGTGACTAAAAAATTTTGTAATTACATCTTATATAATTAAATATTGTGACAAAAGTTTTTATGACAATTATTTTGTCATATTATGTAAGTTGAATTGGCGCAAAAAATTTAGCTCTAACTTGATGTGAAAAAAATTATTTTATCATTATAAATTATCTATATCACTATATTATGACAAAATATTTTCTCAAAATATTGTTTGTCACAACTTTACTCACTTTTTGAATTTGGCATGAGAAAACTCTATTTTGTCACAATTTTGTCACAAAAAATAAACTTTTCGTGACAAAATTTAATCCATCACAATTATTTTTGTCACAATATACTAAATTTCTTGTAGTGATCCTCCACTCATTACGATCTTTCTCGATAGCATATGCTTGCTGGACTACTGTGGCATAATCCACACTCTGAGCTCCTCCAATAGCATGTCGATATCTACACACAATCCTCTCTGAAACTTAGCGTACTTCTTAGTTTTGAAATATGGGGATTTAATCATTTGGAAAAGAAATGAATTATGTCTCTCAAGTCGATGGATGAAAATGGTTAAATTAAATTAAATGGGATATTATATGATATTAGTCTTTCAAGATGATGGCCTTGAAAGTGACCAAATTAAATAAATAGAAAAGAAATTCTATTTTTGGGATTTAAAGACAAGATCAAGGGTGGAGAAATGGTCTTGAATTTCCAAGGGTTGAGATTAAAAGTCAAAGAGCACATGGATTGTGTTTTCTTGAATGGTGGGGATTTGGTCTTGAAAAAGGAAAAGAAATCTAAGGGTGGAGATTTAAGAAGACCAAATGGCATGGATTGTGCTTTTAATTGAAGGTTGAGATCTTCTCTTGAAAAGTAATTAAAATCCAATGGATGGGATTAAAGAAGACAAAAAGCACTTGGATTGTGCTTCTTTGGAGGGATGAGATTTTCTCTCATAAAGTGGGAAAGATCCAATGATGAGGATTTATTCTTGAAATGTTAGAAATAAGTATAAAAAGGGAAAGATGGCTTTATGCTCAAATTTTTCTCCATTTGTAGAGCTTGGAAGGAGAAGCCTTCCAATGAGGAAAGAAAAGAGAAGAAGAAGAATGGAGGAAAGAAATAGAGAGAAAGAAGTCTCCCATGGAGGAAAAAGTGAAGAAGAAGAAGTAAGGGATCAAGGTAAGATCCATTTTTCTTCTCTTTATTTTGGTTTTCTTTGTATGCAAAGTGAGTTCTTGTTTGAATGCCATTTTAGATGGGAGATAATGAAGATGGAAGCTCTCTTTAAATGGAGATTTAATATTCAAGAAGAGGTAAGGGATGGCCCCAAGGGAGGTGGCCTTGCAATGGGTTTTTAAATATGTTTCATAAATGTATATGTTGCATTTAGCATGTTCTTTTATGTTCATGAGACTTATGGCCATAGGTTAGTTTGAGAACATGGTTGAAATGGTGGGTTGATGCCTCAACCTTGGAGGGTTGTGAGGGCAAAGAAACCTAGCCACATTTGCATGCATTTAGCATCATATAACTTGTTATGTTCATATTTATTTGGCATTGCACTCTTATTGAGCTTAATGGCTCATGAGGTTTTTACCCTCACATGTAGGTTGTGAAAGCATGGTAAAGTCAAGACAAAGTGAAATGGCATGGGAAAGCATGGAAGAAGATTCAAGTGTATATTTTGGCTTATGGAAGCTTATGTGTTTGATTTGTGTAATGTAAATTTGTTGTTAGTTGAGGTATATGTTGTATTTATACAATGAGATAGTGGCTTATGGCATGTTGGTGCCTAGGTTGAGTGAGATCTCATTTGGTGTGTATGGTGGGAAGCACTAAGAAGTTAAATCCTATGATTTATGGTTAAAAAATTGTGGGTGTTTGATGTATGTTGTGGAGATATCAAGTATATCATTTAGGCCTTAATTATGGAGAATTAAAGGCAAAATTTGGATTAAAGTGAGGCATTTTTTTTAATTTATTTTTCTGGAAAGTTTGGGTTTAAATGCCCAAGAGAAAAAAAAAAAAAAATTTTTGGAAGTAGGCAACAGCCTGCGCGCGGGTGGGGCCGCATGGGCGGCTGCACACGCGGGAGGGCGCGCGCGGGCTGCCGCGGCCGCGCGAACAGGCAGGCGCGCAGCCGCGCAGCCACGCACGCGGGCAGCCACGCGCGGCATGCGCGGCCAGCCCGCGCGGCCAGTGCCCAGCGGGCCCCGTCGGCCAATTTTTTTTTAAAAAAAATTGGATTTTGGGGATTTTGGGCCATTTCTAAATTGAATTTGGGCCCCGGAGGAGTTTTCAAAAATAAAGGGATTTTTCGGGCATTTTTGGGGAAAATGCCAAAAATTTGAAAAATTGAAAAATTGAGTTTTTCCTCCAAATTTAGTAATAAATCAATGGATTGATTTAAATGGTGATTTATGGAGCCCGGTAAAATTCTTGGTTGGAAACGAATTAAATAAAAAATTGAGAAAATGGCGATTGGGCATCGGAATGAGATTTTTTTTATATAGCCGATGCGGTGTGGTTAAAGCCCAATTTCGCCAGTGAATCCTGGGAATGAGGGAAGGGAAGGACGAGCCTAGTTCCCACCTAGGGCGTTTCATCTTGAAACATGGTCCACCCTTCACCTAAGGCCGGGCAGGTGGACAATTCGGGCGATTGTTCATGAGTAACACCCGTAAGTGGGAGCAGGGCGTTACACATCTGTGCCTCCATGGAACGCTGGTGGTCGGAAGGCCATGAAATCTTTTAATAGTTGACTTCCTGTATCTGTCTCCATAACTGGAACTATTGGAGCGACTGGCTGATCGCTTCCACTGCCTCCTACTTCTTATGGTTGCCTTACCTAATTAGTTGCTAGGGTATCGACTACCCTCATCAATCCTACTAACATACCTCGCATCTCGGCCATTCCTTATCGTAGATCACTACTAGACTCCCCTGGTGTGGATATTGGAACTTCGTCAAGAATAAAAGCACCCTGACTGCGAGTACGGAGCCGTCCACCTCTATTACTCATCTTCCACTTAGGGTTAGAATACTGATAATTGGGCCAACTTATCTAACTGACGGGCACAAGTCCTAACTTTACCCAACATCCTATGTGTATACGGGAGACTCCTCAAGAACACCGCTCTGATACTAATACTGTAACACCCCCTCTCTTAGAACTGCCCGAGAAGAGGTGCTACGGGAAAAATAGAATAAAATGAAATAAAACTAACTGATAAACTGGAATCTGATACCATAATTGAACATCTCAATCAATTGAAATAAGAACTCTGAGTCAATATAAACTGAAAACCATAAACTCTGTCCAAGGAAAAATCCCTCAACTGGAATATAAAATAATCCTAAACTGATAAGACACTATAAACTAACAAACTCCCAAGCATCTTTGATCTTGAGCGACTCTACATACACACACTATTGACCACTGCTGCTCGGCCCCACATCTAGTACTCCTCCACTAGGACCTGGAATGGTGAAGAGTACAAGGTGAGCTACAAAGCTCAGCAAATAATAAGCCGAAAAGAATAACTGAAGCTGAATCGAATAATATTGATATTGGTAAAATACTTACTGAACTTATACTGAGTATAACCACTATCTTTTTACATTCATAAAATGTAATGCACATAAACTGTAAACTGAATCCAGGTATACAACTTTGACATATAGGCCCACATAACTGTAAAAACATACATGTCTGATCTGAATCCTGCATACATAAAAACTGTAAGCATATATTGTGGGAAATAAGCCCCTGACCCCCTGGTCGTCACTAGGCGAGCAACTCATAACTGAGCTAAAACTGATACTATGGGATCCCCGCAGACTAAGCCACGTGGCACGTATAATGCAATACAATGCTCACATACATACTAGCACACGATATGAAGTGTTCCATATAAAATCATGCTCCATGCTCATACCAAGATGTATGCACATAATCTCACGAAATAATGCTAATCATGTCATAATAAATGCTAAACATATAGTCTGATCTTTAATATATTGGAATAGAAAGATTCTATGAATTATGTATTATGGTATGGGCATGATTACTTGTTATATTCTAACATATAAATTCAATATTTGGAGGTATTAAATATTTTTACTTGAATAAAACTTGAATTAAGCTATTCTGGAAAAGTCATCCAGATATCAAGAAGGATATCCGGATATGAGGAAAGACATCCGGATATGAAAAAAACTCATCCAAATACACTGGCCCTCAAATCAGAAACTATTCGAATATGCTGGGATGTATTCGGATATGAACTAGGACATCCGGATATGATTCAGGTCATCCGGATATCTTACTAAGGCATTCGAATATGAAATTTTAAAACTTGAGAGGGACATCAGGATATAAAACAAGGCATCCGGATATGAGCTATCCGAATGTACGAAGAACCATCCGGATATCACACGTAAAGAACTTGGAACTCATCCGGATATGAGAAGACCCATTCGAATATTTGCAATTAAATTTGATTAACATGAACGCTGATAGAGACTGAAATCTATAACAAAACTTAATGATCTACACCATTCTGAATAAAATGTTAGAAAAACGAATCCCAATTGATATGAAACAACTTTAAGGATGATTCAAAGATAATATTTGATTGAATCGTTATAAAGATCATGCACATATGAGAACTTGCCTCTAAAAGAAATAAAAGGAGGAAGAAACTTACAACTCAAAAGAAAGAAGAAATAATAGGACTTGCACTCCAAATGGGAGAAAGAGTAATAGAACTCACAATCCAAAATGGAGAAGAAGTAATAGAACTTGCAATCCAAATTGGAGAAGGACTAATGGAACTTACAATCTGAAATGGAGAAGGAATAATGGAATTCATAATCCAAAATGGAGAAGGAATAATGAAACTCATCCAAAATAGAGGAGTAACAGAACTCAAAATTCAAAATGGAGAAGGAGTAATAGGACTTGCAATCCAAAATGGAGAAGGAGTAATAGAACTTTCTCATAACTTCACTACTATACGCATATGTATATATATATACACGTCTCTGCTTACTGATATAAATCTGAAAACTACAATGAAGAACTGGAATAATCTGAAAAGGAAACTAATATGAACCTGTAATGGAAGGGATTACAAGGAAGATACTTGCCTCGATAAATCTTGATCGATTCACATGATCTCAACCAGAAATCTCTTACGCAAAGCAACTTTTGCAACTCACAGACTTCTTAACTCTCTACTCCTCACGCCGCGTGAAGAAAACTATGGCTTTTGTGCCTTTATATAAAGAAACAAATAGCCTTAGAAGCCAATCTCCTTATTTTTTTTGTAATTTGGAGTCCTTATTCTTAATTAACTTGAAGACTTCAATCTAAACCTTCTCACATGTGGATTCTCCCAATTATCTAATAGCTCTAATTAAATAATTGTTAATAATAGAAAATTATTATTTAAAACTCTAAAATTACCTTCATGCCCTTGCATTTAATTTTCACATAATTTAAATGTCTTTAAATGCTATTCTCTCATTTAAAAATGCCTAAATTGCCACCTTAAATATTTAATTGGTAAATTCTTTTAAGCCAAAAGTTAGATAAATAATTCTCAATAATTCTAGACCCTTCTAACGGGTCGTTACATCCACTACCAGTATCTTGCATTATATGTGGCGCATTCGATGACTCGACCACATCCATTATCATTTGTTCATACGAATTTGACGAAGGCACTACGGGCACTTCTTCACCATGATGTGTCCAATAATAATAACCCTTCATAAATCCATATTTACAAATATCTCTTTTCACCTCATTGACTGGTTTGAACTTCAGACACTCACATTTCATACAAAGGTACTTTAACTTTCTTTCTACTTTTATTAAATTTTCTTGGGTAGACGCAAATTGGATAAAATCATCGGCACCCTCATAAAATTCTCTAGTAATCCCACTCCTTCTTGGATTACACATATCATCAATCCGCTTACGATGCGACGAGATTTCCAATTTAAGTTCAATAATATATATGACCAAAAAAATTATTCTGAAAATCTACAAAGTCATCTTTGAGAACTATAGACCATAGTCATTGACAAATTCATATTTGAGTAATTAAAAAATTAAAGTAAATTCACTTAAGAAAAAAATAATATTATATGCTGATAAATTGCTTTCCATTTGTAGGATATTTTATTTTACATTTTACTTTTTAGATTTTATGTTCATATTTTCTCTAATATTTCTTTCTGCATTAAATAAGTTCATTTTTAAAATCGTCATAAGGAAAAATCAAATAGTCTATAATCTAGCTAAATTTAATTTATTTTTAAATCGTAGTAACAAAAATAATTTTTCATTTATTTTTAACTATTAAAGAAAAATAAATTTAATTTTTTATTGCATCTTTAGACATACACTTGTTTAAAGTTTTTAAATTTTTTTAACCAAGTAAATAAAATTTTAACCAAATAATATAACATTATATTTGTACTTTTTATTTTAAAATAACATGAAAATTTTAATTTATCTATAAATAATTATAAAAGTGAAATAGTCTATAATCTAATTAAATCTAATTAATTTTTAAATCGTCATAAGAAAAATAATTTATAATTTATTTTTTAACAATCCAACCAGATAAATATTATTTTTATTGCACTTTTGAACATACATACTTTTAAATTGTTTTCGAAATAAATACATTTTTTATTAAAATTTATAACATTATATTTGTATGCCTAATTTTAACACTTGGATTTAGTAAATAACTAAGTCACCAACAATATTTATAACATTATATTTATATTCTTAATTTTAAAATTATATTTACTAAATAACTAACTCGAAAACAATATCTATAACATTATATTTGTATTTCTTATTTTAAAAAACTGAAAAATTGTAATTTAACTATAAATAATTACAAAAGCCAAATAGTTTATAATTTAGTTAAATCTATTTAATTTTCAAATCATCATAAGGAAAATAATTTCTAATTTATTTTTTAACTATTGAAGTTTATAAATATTATTCTTTATTGCACTTTCAAACATACATAGTTTTAATTTTTTTCCCAAATAAATAAAAAAAACTATTAAAATTTATAACATAATCCTTGTATTTCAAATTTTAAAACTTGTATTTAATAAATAACTAACTCACCAACAATATTTATAACATTATATTTGTACTTCTTATTTTAAAATATAAATGAGAACTAATAAAAATACTAAACTTTTTATTTAAATTTATTATAATATATTTAATAAATAACTACTTAAAAACAATTTTTACAAATCAAATTGCATATTCATTTTATTTTTTTATATATAATTAATATTTCATTTATAAAACAAAATTGACATAATAGTTTTTATTTATAGTTTACACATTTTTTAATGATTTTTCCTTTAAATCATCAATATACAATACACAATAAACAATAATATATACAGAATATACAACTATATAAATGTAAAATAAATAATAATATACATGCAATAAATATAAATAATAGAGAACTTAAAATTAACAGTTAAAAATGCAATTTCTTTTTTTGGTTAAAACGAACCAATCTATTACTATCATGGATATTTTTCATCTAAAAAATATTCACATATGCATTTAAAAGTTAAAATAACAAAAAACTAAAAATATAATACATAGAAAAATTAAAAAAAAATAACTTAACAGTTTTGTGATGTTCGTATCTTCTAAATGAACACCCTACCAAAAAAAAATAGACAGAAAAAACTAAAAATATAATACACAGAAAAATAAAAAAAATACTTTAAAAGTTTTGTGATGTTTGTATCTTCTAAATAAAGACCCTACAAAAAAAAAGATAAAAAAAACTAAAAATATAATACATAGAAAAATAAAAAAATAGCTTAACAGTTTTGTTTATATTCAGATTTTCAAAATGAAAACCCTACAATAAAAAAATAATTAGACAAAATTTGAAGAGTGAGGCAAGGAGTACAAAGGGGGGTGAGGGGGAAGAGAGAGGAGACAAAAGGGGAGGAGTGAGGGGAAAGAAAGAGGAGATAGAGTGCAGAGGGGGGTGGGGGGATTTATAGGGGGAAATTCAAAAGGGGAGGAAGGGCTGGGAGGGAGGGGGAATTTTTTTTTTTTTTTTTTTTTGTGGGGGAATAGATTTGCCCGTCGCTAACTAAAACAAACGCCCGTCACTGAACACCCCCCCCCCCAAATTCTCTCGAACCTTCCCCTTTTATCTATTTTAAAATTTTTAAAAATTTTAAAAAATAAGTTTTCAACTATTTTTTAAAAAATTATAAAATATAAATAATATATATAAATAATAAATAAAACCTCAAATTTGGAGTATCTTACTTTCACGCAATTCACAAGATTCAACAAGCAATCAATATTTCACGATCAATGGTGTAATACTCTTTATAATAGCAATCCTTATATATCGTATTAACAATTGAAATATGCTTTAAAGAAAAAATCTCTATTTTCTAGCGTTTTTTCCTATGCCTATGAATTCCATTAGACCTATATATAATACATTTGAAGACTCCTTTAGCTTTTTCAATATCAATAGATTGATTTTTTCGCTAGCTCTTGTATCTTCCAAAAAGAAAAAAGATCTTTGAGAGTTGTTCCTTGAATCCGAATGAAAGTATTTTGATTCTCCTAATAATTAAAAAGTGTAAAATACTTGTGTCGACATTCGAATTGGTCAACTGTAATTCGTTAGCCCTCACTGGTATGACAAATTTGAGAGGGAGAAAATGGGCTATCTGGTTTGATCTGATGACCCGCCGGTCGGTCCCTACAAAGCACTCTGATACTCAAGTAAGTAAACAACTAAGTAAAATTGCATAGTATTAGTGAGTTGGTAGGAAAAAACATACCATGGCTCTAAAAAGAGCTCGCTGATATATAAGACGAGATGAGATATCCTCCAGCACATGTTGTACATCTACAAGTAGTGGGACAGAATATCTGGCACTGACAAAAATGCCCATGCAGTAGCAAGGTGCAAATGGGACCCTCCTTAATGTGGATGAGATCCGTTATTAATGAGAATGAGATCTGTCATTAATGAGGATGGGATCTAAGGTGAACGCGCAAAAATCCAGGCGTGACTGTAATGATATTGTTGCAAGGGGTCAGGATGGGACTGGTGTGGGCTAATCAAATGGGCTAAGAGGGTAGGGCTAGATTAGGCCTCAATGGCCCAGCCAAGATAGCCCTTAGTCCACTAATATTCTCCAATATATGACCCTCTCATTATGTGAGCTGATCGGCTAGGCCCGACGAGCTACAAGAGTTGCTAGGAGTTTGCTCAAAATGTAGTTGGGAGCTCGCTCGAATAGACCGGCGAGCTAAGGGCATTCCTGGGAGCTCACTTGGGCTTGCGATACGAGCTCGGGCTCCAGCAATATGTGAGCTCACTTCGACGAACTCAACTCGGGGTCTACTGGACCTTATGCGATTGGGCCGACCCGCTAAACTGAGCCAGCTCGTAATGAGTCGAGCGGGAAATACCTGTAACATTAAGCCCCCCAGCTCGTAGTGCAATCTTCGGACTGGAAGTTGATGTGTACCAGCCATTCCAGCTGTTGATACACCTTTCAACTTTCCGCCCAATCGTTTCACATCATGCTGTTTCATGCAGCACGTCTTGTCTGCGGAGCATTTAATGCGCATGTTCCCCATAATCACTTAATCATCATGTCCGTGGGCCACATGCTCTCGTACACCACCATTGGATCTAGGGCAGCTCGTCGGTTTCTTCATCTAACGGTGGAGTGCCCTAAACTATAAAAGCGTGAGGAAATCCTGTCCCCTTATTACCGTGTTATTTTTAAAAATATTTCTCTGCATTCGTAGCTTTCTTCTTTCTTTCAACTTCAAGACTCCATTGCAGACGGTTCTAAAGCTTCTCCGCCCTTCGCCTTCGCCTTCACCTTCACCTCCTACTTCGAGACTCTCATATTCTTTTAGTCTTTTTCATTTCTGCTCCTTTTCCTCCGTCGAGTCCCCCTTCATGCCTCGCCTCTTGGCGATGGCTATGCATCTCTTAGGGCTAACTTTCATCTATTTTAGGAGGTTTGATATGCTTAGAAGATCAGCCACTTTTTTCTTTCGAGTCATTCCCTGTTGCAAAGCACACGACCTGATAGGTAGGAGATGTCCCTAGGAACTTTGGTTTGCGAGGGTTGATTTGTTCTCAGCGTTCTTATGCATTTTTTTTTCTTTTTTGTCTTTTCATCGTAGATGTCTGCATCAAGTCAGAAGCGCCTCAACCACAGGGTAGAGGACGATGACTCCTCTAGCTCTTCGGAGCATAGAGAAAGGATGTTACCGCAGACTGCTTAGGACGTGGCTTTGTCTGATCCTAAGGTCATTGAGAGGGTTTCTCAATGAACTGCCCCTATAGCCACCCAGCGAGCTGTCGAGGAGCACTCAACTCGCGAGATCTTCAAGCATTATCCTTTGAAGCTAACGATTGGTGAGCTGACATCGTGCGCATCTACGTATCGTCTCCTTAGTTGCACACGTTTGATGGTACCTTCTCCTAGTGACCACGCGACTTTTCCTCCCGAGGGTTCATTGCCATTAGCCCCCAACACTTAGAATTTGGTTTTAGGTTTCCACTACAGCCCTACCTCATAGCCATTTTGAACGATCTGAAACTCGCTCTTTGCCAATTGACCCCTAATTCGTATGCCCAGATAACCTCCCTAGCTCTTATTTCAAAAAGAACCAACTCTCTCTTCCAACCCCTAAAATCCTGAGGTACCAAGGACGGGTTGTGTTATATGGAAGCTCGTTCCTCAGATTGCAAGAAAGTCTTGCCTCAAGGGAAGGCCAAAGGCAAGTCCAATGTTGAGGACTATAAGTCCCAATGGTTCTACCTTTCCTGCTCTTCTCTTCAAGACCTTAACAACCGCAACTTCATTCTTGTGCCAAGTAAGCAGTTCTCTAGCCCATACTTGCAGTAGCAATTCATTCGTTATCATTTTCATTAACAAGTGTCTTTCCAATTTTGCAGACGTCGCTAGTGGGCAACCTGAGCTAACCATCTCTGAGGTGCAAGATCTTTAAACGACTATGGAAGCGAAGACTAACGAAGATGATTGCGAGTTCTGGAACTCTCTTCTTTGTGACTACCAGCTCACTCCCCATTTTGGCATTAAGGAAATCAGGAAGGGCGACATTGGAGTTCGTGTTCAAAGCGACATAAGGTCGGTCTTTGACGAGGTTAATTTTGATGAGAGCCCAGTCAGGGAGAGTAGAGCTCATGGAGGAGCTACGGTTGCGGCCTTACCAACATCGTCAGAGGCAATGAAGCTGCAACTCGAAAGGCCTGGCACTTCCACGATCTCAAGCTTGCCCAGGGTCATTCGTGCGTCATCATCTCTAGCCAAAACCCAAAGGGTGGGGCCGCATGCTGAGGTGGCCAGCGAGAGCCGTGACCTCTCGAATTTGCCTGGTCCTCCCTCGATATTGACTACCATAGCCTCTTCAAATCTGGTTCCTACAGGCACCTCTTCTCAGCATATGGCAGCGACGACTGCAGCGAATCACGGTAAGTTCATGGTTTGTGAGGAGGCCACCGGGAGCAAGAGGAAGGCTCTTCCAACCTCACAGGCCATTCAGTATGCCCAGGCAAAAAAAAGGAAGAGGACAAACACTCCTGCAGAACCAAGCGAATCTGAGGTTGAGCAGGCAAGACATACTTCACCTCTTTCCTCGATAGCTTGAATAGGGTTCTTGGTAATTATACCAAGAACCTGGATAAGAGGGAAGTATCGGGTGATGCGCTTGATGGCTACGTTGCTTGCCACAGTCTTTTGATAGGGTTCTTTACCCACTCTCGTACTTCTTGTTTTATTTTTTTCAAATGTTCTGACCTTTCAAGCCTTGCAGGCCTCCCTGAGCGTCTTTAAGCAGAAAAAAGAAAGAGCTCGAGCCATCAAGGAAAAAGAGAAGCTCGAGGTTGCCATCGAGGTGCTAAAGAAAGACAAGAAGAAGGTGGAGGAGAGTCTGGCCTTCATGACCAATGAGTCCAGGAAATATCAGAATAAGGTCGAGGGAATGGAGGACTGGGTGAGGAAGGCCGAGAGAGCCAAGGCTAAGACTGAGGACGAGCTGGCCCGCAAGAAGCAGATGTATGAATCAACCTTCTCGGAGGCCACTTCAAAGTTAAAAAATGATGAGGCGGAGCTGGCTGCAATGCGTGGTGATTTGAAGTAGGCCCGACAGCAAGTTACAATGGCGGAGAAGGAGATTAATCAATTAAAGGTCGACGTCGAGGTTCAGGTCGCGAAGGAGCGCGAGGAGGTCGAGTTTGACATCTGTAGTGCCTTTGTTTTCACTTTGTGGAAAGCACACCCAGATCTCGACTTTTCCTACTTTGGTAAGGAAACAGTGGAGGCGGTGAAGAAATTTGTTGCTAATACTACGAGCTCCAAAGTTGTCACCACCTCGTCCGAACCCGAACAAACCATGGTCAACCTCTCTGTTGAAAATGTCGGCGATCCTGCTCCTCAAAATGCAACAGCTACGATCTCAACCTCCCTAGGTGATAGAATATTTTCTTGTTTTATTCCTGTACTTGGATTTTGAAAGCAATATACTTTTTCTTACTCAGTCGAGTTTGTTTGCTTCTTTATTCTTTGCTGCAAGCTGAATGCCAAACACAAAGATGAAATTAAATTCAGTTAATTCAAGAACACCCCTAGCATGCAAATGATAAGTCTTAAAGATGAATAAATTTGGGTAAGACGTCAAGTAAGATTTCATTAATTCAAACCGTATGCCCAGTAGGTTATGATCATGAGATCGAATCTAAGCTAACATACGGTAGCTCGAAGAATGTTAAATTAATTCGTATTTCACCGTCAAGTTATATGTCCAGGTAGATCATAATTCGATCCTAGTTAACGTACCATGACTTTTAGCGAGGCCAAGATGAATACCCAAGTAAGTCGCAGTCCATGACTTTTGTCAAGATAAGAGGACCCCAGCTAGTGAACTTTTGTCCTAAAACAATTTAATGCAGGTGACTGCTTCGCTGATTCCAAACCATGACAATAGGTCAAGATGAATGGATCCCATTTTATCAAAGCTCGGCCTAAGGTAAGGGCTATGGTGAATGCTCAGGTGATCCTCAAACCATGGTGCGTAAGCTAAGTTGAATGGGATCCAGCTCGCAGACCATTGCTCCCTTACCCCAGACTATCTTCTGATTCTTATTTTTAATAACCAAAATGTGGATGTGATAGGATTTGGCAGAGAAAAGACATATTAACATCATACAAATAGAATGCCTGATTTATCAAAGCGATATTGACGAAAGCGATATGTCAATTCATAGCTAAAAATACGAGAAAGAGAAAAGTTTGCTTATCAAAAATATGGTCTCAGATGCTCTACATTCCAAGCCCATGGGAGAATGGTTCCATCCATGTCTGCCAAATGGTATGCTCCATTGCTGAGGTTTTCCTTTATGACATAGGGGCCTTCCCAGTTTGAGCCTAATGTCCCATCGGAGGCCTTGCGAGCTCCAAGAAGAACAAGGCATAGCATAAGGTCACCAACATTGTAGCTCCGAACTCGAACCCTCTTGTTGTAATATCTTGCTACCCGTTGTTGATAGGTCATCACTCTTATGCGAACAAGCTCCCTTATCTCCTCAAGCAAGTCAAGATTCGCGGCCAATAGACGGTTGTTTTCCCATGTATCGAACGCGGCTCTCAGGTGATTGGTAACTTCGTGTTCTGCCGGGATCATCGCTTTAAATCCATATACCAGAGAGAAAGGAGTTTATCTCGTGGTGGTGCGAGCTATAGTCCGGTAGGCTCAAAGCATGGTCTGTAGTTCGTCCACCCAAGCCCCCTTTCTGGCTTCCAACTTGGTCTTTAATATCTGCTTGATTATTTTATTGATAGCTTCGACTTGGTCGTTGGCTTGTGGATGATCCACGGCTGTGAAGATCTTCTTGATTCCTATTAATTCACAAAATTGGACGAATTGCTAGCTGGTAAATTGCGTTCCATTGTCCGTGACTATCTGTTAAGGAATTCCGAACCTCCAGATGATATTGCTCCATACAAACTTTTCTACCTTCGTGATGGATATCTACACGAGCTCCTTTCCTTTTGCCCACTTGGTGAAGTAATCAATAGCCACTATAGCATGTTTGCACTCGCCGCGAGTTGTTGGAAGTGGCCTGATCAGGTCGATGCCCCATATGGCGAAGGGTCATGGGCTGCTCATTTGTTGCAGGTAGGCGGGGGAAGCTCGCGATATCTTCGCAAACCTTTGACGTGCGTCACACTTCTTCACCAGATTTATAGTATCTTGCTTCAAGGTAGGCTAGTAGAAACCCTAGTGGAATGCCTTTTGGGCCAAGGATACTCCCCCAGCATGATTGCCACAATGTCTGACATGAATTTTTGTGAGAACCACTTCGCAATCAGGCTCATCGATGCATTTGAGTAATGAGGCTGAAACCCCTCTTTTGTACAGCATATCGTTGTGAACACAGTATCTTGCTACCTAAACTCGAGTACGTCATGATTCTAACTTGTCACTTGGCAACTTTCCTTCTTGCAAATGCTCAACGATGGGCCTCATCCATGAATCTGGCCTTAGCTCGATTGCTAACATTTCATTTTGCCCCTCTCTGCTTGGTGTGGCTAGGAACTTCACAAGGATGGCCCCCAATGAGTCTGCATCTCCTACTGTCGCCAAGCGAGCAAGGGCATCGGCGTGAAAGTTCTAGTTCTGTGGGACATGATTCAATTTGCACTCCTCAAAGAGGCAAAATAATTCCTTAACTTTCTGAAGGTATGCCGCCATCTTTGGGCACTTTGCCTGATACTCCCTTTGTATCTGACAGACTATGAGCTGGGAGTCAGTGAAAATTGCCAATCGCTCTACCTTAACTTCTCTTGCCAAGCACAAGCCAGCCATTAGCGCTTTGTACTCGGCTTCATTATTGGTCACTCTGAATCCGAACCTCAATGCATAAGGAATCTTGTGTCCCTCCGGGCTTATTAAGAGTATGCCAACTCCAGATCCATGCTCGTTGGAAGAACCGTCAACAAATAACTCCCAGATTGAAAATACTGAGGAAGCGGGTTCCTCAACCAGTCTTGTGAATTCTGCGACGAAATTTGCCAGCACTTGCCCTTTGATAGCCAACCTTGGCTTGTACTCTATGTTGAATTGGGCGAGCTCGATGGCCCCCCTGAATAGACGACTGGATGCGTTAGGCTTCTGCAAGATCTGCTTTAGTGGATGTTTGGTCAGTACACCAATCTAATGAGCTCGGAAATAGGGATGTAACTTCCTTGATGCAACCACTAGGGAAAAGGCGAGCTTCTCCATGGGGGTGTACCTTATTTTAGCATCCAGTAGCCTATGGCTTACATAATATATCGGGTACTACACCCAGTCTTCTTCTCGCACTAGTGCTACGCTGATAGCATACTTAGACACTCCCAGGTAGACAATCAACTCCTCCTCTTTCTTTGACTTTGATATGAGGGGAGCCCATCCCATATATTCCTTCATTTGTTGGAAAACATTCTCACACTCCTTCATCCACACGAAGCTCTTTGCTTGCTTCAAGACATTGAAGAATGGAATAGACTTATCAGATGCCTTGGAGACAAACCTGTTGAGGGTAGCGATCTAACCATTAAGGTTTTTCACTTCTTTCGTCTTGGTAGGTGATTGCATGTCAAGCAGAGCCCGAATTTTCTCGGGGTTTGTCTCGATTCCTCTTTCATTCACCATGAATCCCAAAAACTTTCCAGAAGTCACACCGAATGAGCATTTGAGCGGATTCAGTTTCATCTGGTACTTTCTTAAAACCTGGAATGCTTCTTCTAGGTCGCTGATGTGGTTGGCAACCTGCCTAGACTTCACTGGCATATCATCAACGTATACCTCCATGATTTTTTCAATCAGATCTCCAAACATCATATTGACCAGCAGCTGGTACGTCCCTCCTGCATTCCTTAGTCCAAAGGGCATTACCTTGTAGCAGTATAACCCCCGATCCATCACAAATGATGTATGCTCATTCTCGTCGGGGTTCATAGGGATCTGGTTGTACCCCGAATAGGCATCCATGAAGCTTAGAAGCTGGTGGTTGACTGTTGCATCCACTAGCTAGTCAATTCTGGGTAGAGAAAAACTATTTTTCGGGCAGGCCTTGTTCAAATCTGTGAAGTCGACACAAGTCTTCCACTTTCCATTCTTTTTCTTCACTAGGACCGGGTTCACCACCCAAGTTGGGTAATGGGCTTCTCTGGTGAATTTGCTGGCTAAGAGTTTGTCTACCTCTTCTTTCAGGGCTGTGTAACACTCAATCGTCATGGGTCTCCTCTTTTGGCGAACCAACTTATGGTTGGGATCAATGTTGAGTCGATGCAGCATTATTTTTGGGTTTATTCCCACCATATCTTCATGGTTCCATGCAAACACATCCAAATTTGTTTTAAGAAAACTAGTCAGTTGGGACTTTACCTCAAAGGAGAGGCATTTTCCCACTTGGAGGTGCCTTTCAGCATCAAGGTCGCTGACCACAATATCTTCCAGCTCGTCTGCTGAGCTGGCAGCTCTGTCGCAATCCACGTCGCGTGGGTCCAGATCGTGGCTAACTCCCTGGCTACTAATGACTCATGCTTCCCCTTAAGAGACCATATTGACCTTTTTCCCTTTGAGCCCTATTTTCAGTGCCTCCTTATAGCAGGGTCTCGCCAAATACTACTCGCCTTTTACGCACCCAGTCCCATTTGGAGTCGGGAACTTGATTGCCAGGGCTTTGATTGAGATAACCAGATTCAGGTCGCTAATGGCAAGCCTCCCCATGACGACGTTATATGTAGAAGGACTATCGATGACAAGGAAATCCACCATTGTTGTAGCCTGAAAACATGACTCACCAACTATGAGCGTGAGTCTTATATGTCCTTTTCGGATTACTGCATCATCAGTGAACCCATATAGTGGCTCTAGAGAAGCGACAACTGGTCTGACCCCAGTCCCATCTAGTTGAAACACCCTTTGTACATGATGTTTACCAAACTGCCTGTATCCACCATGATCCTTCGCACCTCCATATTATCGATCCAAGCTTGGACCACGAGGGCATCATTGTGCGGCCAATGCACATCTCTGGAATCATCCTTGGTAAAAGTGATATCGTCTAAAGCCATGAGAAAAATGTGACTAGCTTCTCGAACATATCATTTGTGGGATCTGTTAGAAGGCCCTGCAATATGAGGCCCCCCATGAATGTAAAAATGGTTCTTACTGTAGGTGGTTGGTCCGGCTTAGGAGCTTGACAAGGACTTGGTTGGGCTGGCTATTTGGATGGTTGATCTCTAGGGCACACCACATAATCATGTAAGCGACCCATCCTGATTAGCTCTTCAATCGCGTCCTTTAGTGCCCAACATTTGGAGGTGATGTGTCCTACCTCATTATGATAGGCACAAAACTTGTTCTTGTTTCTGTATTTGTCGAGAGTCCTTAGGGGGTTAGGCCTTCCAAAGTCTTCCTTGTTTCGCTCTGTGGTAAAGATCTTATCCTGAGAGTTAAACAAGACATTATAACTTTCGTACCGACCTTAGTGTACAGGTCACTCCAATCCTTGCTCATACCTTGCCTTCTTGGCAACTTGATCGTTGGTGCTCCATTCGTGGCCTTTTTTTTGGGTGTCTCCATCACCTTTCTTCTTATTTTAACTGGTGCCCTCTCCCTTTTTTTTCTGATCACTTGGCTTTTTCAAGCTAAAAGCTTTCTCCCATCGGACCTCCTTCATAACTTGCTCATAGAACTCGCTTAGGTCTCTTACCAGGGACTTATAAATGCTTTCGTAGAGCTTCGCATCCTTTTGAAGCTCGACGGAGATCGCGGTCAAGATACTCTCATGGGAAGGGCTTTCCACATTATTAGTCTCGTGCCTGAACCTTGCTATATAATCTTTCAAAGACTCGCCAGACTGTTGGAAAATCGTAGGAAGGTGACATGTCGAGGCGAGCTGCCTTCGGAGTGACCTGTATTGGTTTATAAATTTCTTCTAACACTCCTCCCAACTACAAATACTGCGTGGGTTGAGCCTTCTTAACCATACCCAAGGTATTTCTCCCAAGGTCGCAGGGAAAGCCCGGTATTTTGCTAATGAGCTGGAAGTCTACAGGTCCATCTGAACATTGAAAGTATCTAGGTGATCATACGAGTCGCTATCCCCATTGTACTAAGGGATACTGGGGACCTTGAATCTGCGAAGGAGAGGCTCCAACTCCATTTCCCTAGAGAATGGGGTCCTCTCTTCATGGTCTTCCCTTCGGTTGTGTGCCCCGTGTCTCGCCTCCAGTTGATGGATCCTTAGTAGTAGTTCCCCCTCTATGGGATCCTGATTTGCATATCGCCCTGTGAGGGGTTGTTTTTCCAAAGCAGGGTCTTGCCCTAGGGAATGGTGATCCCGTGGATGTGGTCATCTCCTGAGTTCACGATCAGGGGAGTTGTGGTGGGTAGCGTAACTAGGGTTGATTCCAACTGAGCTATCCCCCCCAGCGTGGACCCCTATATCGCTGGCTTCCTTCATGAGCGTCTTCGCAGTGATCTCTATAAGGACTCACACCTATCCTTCGTTTAATGAGGTGCACCTCTGGTTCATCTTTATGGTGACACTACTCTTTTATCCTATAAGAGTGCAGGTTTGAGGAGCGAACCAATCCATCTCGCCGTAGGTCTCTTCCGGCCTCTCTTTCATCTGGGGAAAGCCCTCTACCTAGAGGTCGAGGGGCTCCCATGAGGGGCACGACCCCACCTGCATTTGTGCTGTCTAGACATGGGTTTGGCTAGCACCCTAACCGCATCAGCGAGCTACATGACGGTATTCTCCAATGCTTCTTAACGTTATTTTCAGGTCTGCCTCACTTTCGTCCCAAAGGTAAGGACCAAAGGTGGGCAGGGGCACTATCCAGGGATGCCGGGGATGAATCCAGTCGGAGGGGGCATAGATGCGAATGCAACCGTGCCCCCAACTCGTGGAATTTCTAGCAATTGGTTAGCATGGTTTACAGGTTGGTTGGTCATCACTTCGGAACCTCTTGTATTTCTCGTTTTCGGCATTAATATTGTCCAGAGCGAACCCTCATTCTAGTGCCAAAATGTCGACGTTCGGAATTAGTCGACCGTGATCCGTTGGCCCGTACTAGTATGACAAATTTGAGAGGGAGAAAATGGGTTATCTAGTTCGATCTAATGACCCGCCGGTCGGTCCCTACAAAGCACTCCAATACTCAAGTAAATGAACGAGTAAGTAAAATTATAGAGTATTAGTGAGTTGGTAGGAAAAAGCCTACCATGGCTCTAAAAAGAGCTGGCTGATATATAGGAGGAGATGAGATATCCTGTAGCACATGCTGTACGTCTACAAGTGGTGGGACAAAATATCCGACACCGGCGGAAGCAACCATGCAACAACAAGGTGCAGACGAGACCTTCCTTGATGTGGATGGGATCCGTCATTAATGAGGATGAAATCTGTCATTAATGAGGATGAGATCTAAGGTGAAAGCGCGAAAATCCAGGCGCGGCTGTTATGATGTTGTTGCAAAAGGGTCAGGATAGGACTAGTGTGGGCCGATCAAATGGGTCAAGAGGGTAGGGCCAGATTGGGCCTCGATGGCCCAATCGGGATAGCCCTTATTCCACTAATATTCTCCAGTATATGACCATCTCGTTGTGCGAGCTAATTGGCTATGCCCAACAAGCTGCAAGAGTTGCTGGGAGCTTGCTTGAAATGTAGTTGGGAGCTCACTCGGATAAGCCGGCGAGCTAGGGGCATTCCTAAGAGCTCGCTTGGGCCTACGATACGAGCTCGGGCTCTAGCAATATGTGAGCTCGCTTCAACGAACTCAACTCGAGCTCTACTCGATCTTATGCGATTGGGCCAGCCCGCTGAACTGAGCCAGCCCGTAATGAGTAGAGCAGGAAATACCCGTAACAACTTGAATCTTTATGGGTTCACCTCGGCGATGGTGGAGGAACTAGATCGAAACACTTCCCCTAACACTTTTGTGATATTTCAGAATCAGCGACTGGCAACTGCCCATCGCTGAAGTAGCATTTCGAAATATTAATAATATTTTTTAAATTAATATATAATTTTTGAAATAAATATATATTTTTTAACTACTTTAAAATATAATTGATTTATAAATATTTAATTTTAGGACATTAAACTAATAAAAAAAAAGTTTAGGAGATAAAGAGATAAGAAAAAATAAAAAAATAATAATAAAAATAAATCACTAAAAGTACTTAAAGAACAATGATTGAAAAATAAATAAAATTATTTTTAAATTAAAATATTTTTCAATAATATGTAAATTTATTCTTAATTCTAAAATAAGAGGTACAAATTGATTTTTTATTTTTTAAATGATTAGTAATTTGTATGTTATAAATAATAATAATTATATAAAATATTTTACTAATTAATTTATAGTTTTAAATTATATATATTCTTTGAGCTAAAAATGATAAGTCTCTTAAGAGGAAAACAAAATTAACAATTATTTGCGATTGCCCATCACTGAACAAAATAGCGATGCACATCTGCCTTTCGCAGATAAAAGAGAATTAGTGACGAGTGATTGCCAATCGTTGAATAATAAACTTTTTAAAATTAATACATTTTTTTTAACTATTTTAAAATATAGTTCTTTTATAAATATTTGATTTTACGACTTCAAATTAATTAGAAAAAAAGTATAAGAAATAAAAAAAAAAGGAAAAAAAAACAAGTAATAGAAATAAAACACTAAAGAGTACTTGAAGAATAATGACGGAAGAAGAAATAAAATTATTTTTTAATTAAAATATTTTTCAATAGTATGCTAGTTTATTCTTAATTATAAAATGGGAGGTAAAGATTGGCATGTGGTCAAGATGGTATCAATGAATGGTAAGATGGAAAAATAAGTCATCTCAAAAAGGGTATTGTAGTGCTATCGATGGAATGGAAATATACTCGCCGAGTGAAGAGACTCAAACTCAATGGAAATATACTTAAGGGTTATTTGTACAAATTGGGAAATTGCAGAATATATGCTATGGCTAGCAAATGCAAATTTGGTTGAAGGAAATGGTTTCCTTGTGGACCCTATCTAAGGCCTATAAGGTACATTATATTATTCACCTGGAACGATTTAAGGAGAGATGTGGCGAGATTTGTTTTACAATATCTAGTGTGTCAGCAAGTTAAGGTCAAATGTCAAAAACTCGCAGATTCATTGCAATTGTTATTAGCTCGGAGTGGAAGTGGGATAATGCTCCCGTGGACCTTACGTAGGGATTGCCTAGGACATAGTCGATCCTGGCTTTTTTAAGGCCCAGGGCAAATTTTATCAAATGTGCCCCTTTATATAAATTAAATAAAAAAATTAAAATTATGAATTAATTAATTTTATTAAAATTATAAAAATTTACAAAAGATTAGAAATAATACTTTGGGGCTTCATTAAAACCTTGTTTGGGAAAAATTCAATCGAACAAAACCTCAAATGAAGGAAAAAGAATACCTCGCATTGTAAACATTGCATTAAAAAACAAAAACTACATATTTGAGTCTAAATGCTTCCTCCTGAATCTCTATAAACATTTCTTGATTTGATCAATCTTCCTTTCATCCTCCACAATTAAACGAAGCAAAAACAATCATCAAACGTACCTATAAAATAAAAATAGCAATGAAATCTCAACCACAAAACATCATTTAAAATGTCTTCTTGTTGCACTTTTATATGCAAAATCATCAATTATACTATCATATTTAATGTTTTCTAACATATCCTTTTGAATGCATAATATCGCTAATCTATTTAGTCTATCTTAAGTCATGGTGGTCCGCAAGTAAGATTTTAATAATTTTAATTTAGAAAAACTTCTTTCAGCAGATGCCACAGTCACAGGTATAGTCAATAATACCCTATAAGCAACCATTACATTAGGAAACATATCCACACTCTTTACAAACTCAAGAATTTTAATGGATGTCTATAGTTTATCTGTTTCATATGCTTCTTTTGGCAACATCACTTACAACACTTGTAATTCTGAAAATAAGTCTGATGCATCAACATCAGAAACATCACCATGTTTTAAAGCATTTTCAAGATTCACACAAAAACTTTTCAATTCATCATCATGAAACGAAGTTAACTTTACAGCATCAAATAAGAACCTAAAAATAGATTCAAAACAATACAATTGTTCAAACCTACTCTTCAATTCACCAAGAGCAATATCTACTATAACAAGAAAATAATCAGTTCTAAATGATTCTTCAACTGATTGTTGTTCTCTATCACTATTGGAAACCTCATCAAAATGCCTTTTTCTACAAACTTGATGTTTTTTTGAAAATACAGGCTCAATTCCCATATCAAGGGAAATTTCTTTAGCATCAATCATGGCAGGAATAAACCCATTTATTCTATAGTTTTCAAAAAATAAAACAAGTCCTTCTAATTGTCTAACAGCAGCATCAAGATGCATGTCTTCAAATTGTAACTTTTTACTAACTAAGTTAATCTTATGTAAAATGTCATGTCAAATAGCCAAACTTAATATAAATTCAAAACTTGAAAGCTCTCTTGATGCTAAACTTTGAGCATCCCTACTCAATTTGGCATCTTCACTAATTTCTGTTAATTTAAATAAAGCTTCTCTGATTTGGGAAACTTGAGATTTTATTACTTTGACACTATGTGACTTTCCTAACGTGTAGTTGACAATGATTTCAAAGTCAAACCATCTATGTAATCAAGTAACACATTCCATCGCTTTGTTGAATTAGAGAATACCGTATATATGCATTGACATGCTCCAAAAAAAGATTTTGCTTTAACACATGAGTTGGCCATATTACAAACTATTAAGTTGAGACAATGAGAACCACATGGCATGTAAAATGCTCTAGGATTTATATCAAGTAATCTTTTTTGTACACCTAAATTTTTTCCTTTCATATTAGAGCCATTATCATAACCTTATCCCCTTACATCATCAATATTAAGTGTAAGGGACTCAATTACATTTTGCAATTCATTAAAAATTCCTAATCCAGATGTATCTTCCACATTTAAAAACTCTAGAAAGTACTCTTCTATATTTATTGGCGTACTTGAAACATCGACACACCTCAATATTAAAGTCATTTGTTCTTTTTGTGACTTGCATTAGAAGTACAATCAAGAATGACTAAAAAATATTTAGCCGTTTTTATTTTTTCAATGATTGCATGTTTAACAATTGATGCTAAAATAGCTATCAACTCATTCTGAATTTTATAACTAAGATAATGATAATGAATCTTTTTATTTTGAATGAGTCGAAAATGGTGTTGCATTACTGGATCAAACTCTGCAATCATTTCAAGTATGCCTAAAAAGTTACCATTACCATCTTCATAATTTTTTTCATTTGTTCCATGAAAAGCCAAATTATGTGTAGCAAGACATTTCACAACAGCAATAATTCTGACAATAACATTTTTCTAGTGTAGTGTATCTTTCTTGATTAACTCTTGTAATTTTGTATCAATTATTTGATTTGTTTTCAATCTGATTTGCATTTCAATACAAGACCTCAAGTTAGTGAGGTGTTCAATACTGCTTTCATGTTGTTTAAGCTTCTCACCAAGATGTTTCCAATCTCTAGTTCCTTCACTAGTTAACTGATTTCTAGAATTCATTGTTTTAAACAACTTACAACAAAAACAAAACACTTTATCCAACTCCTTTGAGTACACTAGCCATTTTCGATCCTTAGTTTCCCCATTTGGTAACATACAAAGATAATAATTTGAAGAAAAATGTCTATTGTGTTCGTCCATGGGGAATTTGAGATTAGTTTCTCTTATGGAACCTTTTTCTACAAGTAAATCTCTCATTTTTGCATCAAGATTATCCCAACCTCGTGGATCATAAATGTTCAAATGAAATCTTATTTCGAGACATTCATTTTCATGGCAAGGTTCATCAATATTTTCATTTTCATCTTAATCACCAATTTCTTCATTCCATTCATTCTCATTTTCTACTAATTCTTCCAATTGAATTGGTTATTCACATTCATTTGGTAAATCTTCATCTAAATTTTCAAGTGAAGTATTGATTTGTTTAACAAAATATTTATTCAAAGATCCTCTTAAACTTTGAGCAATTTCTTCTTCTTTTTTCTTTCTTTGTCTCTTGAGATTTTCGGAAAGTTGTTTCTTAGGAAACATTTTTTAATTTTTATAATAAACACAACACAATAAAAAAAATAAAACTAATTAAAAAAGAACAATAAAACCTGGATTTTGAGCATATTTTCTTCCACTTGAAACTTTCAATTATAAAGAACAAGAGTCTTAATCAAGTTTTCTGTTGAATCAAATAATAAAGAAGAATAAGTCAAATGCATTCAAAATAATTCAAATATAAACAATAAACATAAGTTCAATAATACAGTCAAATAAATATATATAAACATAAATTTCACAATACATTCAAACAAACCTATGAATTAAATTAATTAATTTGTAAGTAAATAAAAGAATAGAGAATTGTCAATAACTAGTGTTCATAATTTATAATTTTCAAGTCAAAGCCAAAATTTCAAATTAGCTATTAACTTTAAGATATTCACATGCCTTAATGCAATATGCCATATTATTGATATGAATAATTTTGCAAGCACCAGTTTTGATATTGATAGACTAAATAAAAGAAAATTTTAAAGACTATTTCCTTATATGCTTGAGGTCAATAACACTTAAAGAAACCAAATCCAAACAAAAACCAAACAAAAACCACACTAATTTTAAGAAAAATAAAATAAAAACCTACTTCATACTATATAACAGCATCGAAGATAAAGTTCCAATGGAATGGAAACAGTATGAATAATATATTCCAATGTACACACATATAATATACAATAATATTATATACACATATACAATAATATATTATATAATATATTCCAATGTACACACATATAGTTCCAATGTGTATACAATAATATCTTATATACACATTACACAGTCACAAAACACACACTGCACACACATATAATATACACAGTCACGCTCACAAAACACACACACACATACAATAATATATTATATACACAGTCACAAAACACACACACATACAATATACACAGTAATAAATATATATATTAATATATATATATTAATTATATATAAAGAACAAAACATATACAGATGAAGATACTCATACTAAATTGAAACAGCAACTTAACCAAGTGTCAGCAGCGAAGGAGAAATAACCAAAAAAATGAAGAAGAAGAAGAAGAAGAAGAAGAAGAGAGGGAAAATGGGCATTGGGCAGAGTTTCAACTTTTGGGTTGCGTGAGAGGGAGGCACTAGCAGAGCAATTTATGCTGTTATTTTTTTTTTATACACATATTTATAAACTTATAAAGAAATTTGGGCCCCTCTCAGTTATGGGCCCCGGGCTGTAGCCCTGGTGTCCCTGGCCTAGGATGGCGAAGAGAACGAGGCCGTTTGGGGTACTAGTAGTTGGGATGACTAAATCAATCCCTCTTAGCTAATTAAGAAAACGTTTTCACTCAATCGTTAGGTAGAGATGTATATTGAAGAAATAGTAAGACTGCATGGTATTCCGTTAAGTATTTTGTGAAGTGCCGCATGTTGCCTCGGGCACCAGGTGAAAGTTCAGTACTACATTTATGTTGGAATTTGAGCGAATACTTGTGTACGCACAAGCTAAACTTGATCAGATGGATCATGAATTGAAGCTTAGCAGCAATGTGCTCATGAGATAGCTAGAGATAGCTCAACATGAGTTTTGAATAGCTCACAGTAGCTTAAGCTAACTCACTCCAGCTCAACTCCAACTCAGCTAGCTCACTCTAGCTCAAGTCAACTCAAGGTAGTTGGACCCAGCTCGGGGCAGTGACACTAGCTGAGTGATAGTGAGGTGGCAGTGACATGTCATCGGGTGATGACATGGCAGCTTACATGGACTACTAGCCAATTGACATGTGACTTAACCATGTGCTGACACATGGCAACACTTAAATCTCTCTCTCTTCCTTATGGATGAAAGGTCACCATTATGGGTGGTTACACCAAGTTGGTTAAGGGTGGTTATGAATGGTTACTTGGAAGGTTCCAAGCACCCTTTCTCCAAAGACAAGTCCTTTGGGAAGGGGTGGCACTCAAATATAAATAGACCACCACTCATTTCATCCAAGGCATGAATTTGAGAGCCTTTTATTTGTATGTTACAAAGTAAAGGTAAGAGAAGAATAAGAGACTAGCAAAGAAGGCATATTGGGTTGTGAAAGTATTTTGGTTGCTGCTTCTTTAAGTTGGTAATCAAATTACCCTTGGTGTAGAGTTGTGTTTTACATAAAATCGATCTTAGCAAGAAAAGGTAGAGTGAAGTCTACGCAACTCCCTCAACCTACTCACCCCAGCCATCCCTGTAAAAATCAACACGAAGCAAAACCTTCAATATAGGGAAAATAAATATAATAAAGGAAAAAAAGGAGGCAATGTCAAAAATATATTCTACCCCCAAGAGTGTTTTCCTCCTGAGGATTGAAAGGAGGATGCGAAGATGACTCAGGCATTTCCATCTCCTCTTCCTTGACTCTTTCCATTTCCCGGTTGGATAGCGTAGAAGACTGAGGAGGAGCAGTTGGCATTACGACCCCCCAGCCCGCGCTCTGAAATTCTCCACCATCAAGAGGCTCATTAAATCGACGGGGCCTTGTGCTGACAGCCTTTCTACAAGACGACGATATACACCCCGAACTTCCTTACAATGAGGGAACCCTTGGCTGGCATCCTGATGGTTCCAGTACAGAGGTGCATCCCAGGTAGGCGGAGGTCCTATCACTACCCATCGCATTTCAAACCGACTAATCTTATTTGGAAGAGCGTCGAACAGCTCGAAGCCCAGAATCTTTTGGAGCGTATAAAGGGCACGGTCTTTACTAGCTCTTCGCAATCGATAAAAACAATTGAAAAGCATCAAAGAAGGGGGTACATCCCTCTGCTGACAAAGCACAGAAAAGCCGATCATCTGGGCCCAACCATTAGGGTGAAGTTGGGCAAGAACAATCTGATAATGACGTAGCCATGCCATAGCGAAAGGTGGAAGGGAAAAGCGGAGCCCCACCTCAAACGAAGCAAGGTGAATTCCCAGGGAGCCCTCATCTACTTGAGAAGGATCCGGCTCGTCGAGGAGAAGGTACCTCACCATAAAACCAGAAGGTGTGGCGTCATAAATCTTCTCGATAGCATCATATCGAAGCCGAGAGCTTGAAGTATCAGGGATGTGCGCAGGGCCAGGGGGTGATGCCGGTCTTCTCCTCGACATATTCAAGAAATTCGAGACCGTTACCTAGTTACAAGAGAAAAGACGAAAGGTCACAGCGAACGAAACACCTGCACAAAAGGTAAAAAACATCAGTACAAGGCAAAAGAAAGAAGCTATCAAAGAAAAATAAGGCGATTAAAAGGCATAAAAGGGCGAGAGAATGCTGAAACCACTCGGTCACAACCGAGTGAGGGGCCACTCGATCATGACCGAGTGACCTCAGCCGAAAACATGGCCACTCGGTCATGACCGAGTGACCTCGGCCAAAAACACGACCACTCGGTCATGACCGAGTGGCCTCGGTCGAAAACATGGCCACTCGGTCATGACTGAGTGGCCACTCGTCACCCACCACGGCCACTCGGTCATGGCCGAGTGGCCCCTTGTCGCACACAAGGCCACCCGGTTATGACCGAGTGGCCTCAAAATCACTCATTCCCATCAACAAAAGCGAGACGTGACCTAGAAAACGCGCCGAGACCTGAGAGAATTCGAGTTTGAAAGTGACGTGCTTGAGAATCGAATGAAGACTTGACTCCCTATTTATAGGAGCCCAAAAAGTGAAAAATACTGAAGTTTCCAAAAAGATACAGAAAAATGAAGAATAGAAGCGCATAAATGGTCTACTAAAGAAAGCAAAGAAGACAAAAAATGACGGTGCAAAATTTCGAGAAACTTATACTCTTTTACCCGACCTCTCGACTAAAAGAGCAGGGAGCAATTGATGTACCCAGAAAGATGAAGGCAGACAAAGCGGCAGCAAGGAAACAAAAAAGACCCCCTTGGCTGGGCCAAGGGGGCTATGGCGAGTGACCAAGCCGAGTGTCCAAAGCCACTCGGCATGGTCGAGTGGCCACCACTCGACTTGAACGAGTGGCCAAGGCCACTCGGCCACAAGTGAGAAAGACCCCCCACCCGAGTGAGGGTCACCCAACATCGCCAGGAGACTCTTCGTGATTCAGCCCATGGGCCCCGAGAATTCCGAAACGGGCCCCGAGATTCCCTCCGAAAATATCGCGAGTTCTCTCTCTCTCCTCCACTATAAATACAAGACCCAATTTTCATCACGAGGTATGCTATTTTAAGCATTTGAAGTACAATTTTGCATTTTCTCTCGAGATCTAATTTAAGCATCGGAGGGTTTGCACGGGGACCCCCACCCACGCCCTAACGGTGCTCTCGTTTTGAAGGCCACTCGTCACTTAAAGGCCACTCGTCACTCCAACGCCACCAGATCACTTTTTGGCCACCAGATCACCTCGAGGCCACCAGATCACTTTAAGCCACCAGATCACTTTTCGACCACCAGATCACCTCGAGGCCACTAGATCATTTTAAGGTCACCAGATTGCCAGCCCCTAAGATCATCAACCCACAAGATCATCAACCTGTCAGACCATCAGTTCTGTCGGTTATCAGACTTGGAACTCCATCAGATCCAATTCCTCATCCGAATTTTCACCAGTGAAGGCACGACTTCCGAGACTCTTGCGTCTATCCTCAATTAAAATAGATTGTTGTATTTTGGCAACAACACCTACTAGCAATGGTTTGCAAGTTGCCATCTCAAAACTCGACAACCTTTCTCACCCAACTCATTAATTTAACATTGAATTAGGATTTTATTATAATTTTCTTTATCTTTATTATGATATTGCTTTTTTATTAACATTTTAGTATTTTATTATAAAATTATGTGATACAGTTTTAATTTTTAATTTTAGATTATATATTTTTTTGCTTAATCAAATACATTTTTTCTTATTTTCTAGTTTGATATTTAGCTCTAATTTTCTATTCTTACTTGAAATACATCAATAATTTCATAAAATAAAAATAAATTTATATATTAATTACAATAAACAGTAACATAACAAGTATCCTAAGTCTTAACTTCATTACAAGAGATTGAATACATAAATTTCAAATTTATATATTATATATAAGGTATTCATGGCAATATGCCTTACATATATATATATATATATATATCCATATTACATTTTAAAAAATATTAATATAAAATGATATAACTGTGACTTTTTTTTTGGTAATTATTAATTTGTTAAGTTGTATAGATATATTTTTTTTTATTGTATCCTTATGCATATATTAACAAACATGATATGCATACATTATATGAGGGAAATTTGCAAAACTAGGACCCCCGGTACTAAAATTTGCAAAACTATGACACTTTGAAAATCTTTGCAAAACTAGGACTTTTGAGAGTTGAATTGACATAAATGCCCCCGCTTTTAATAATCCCACTATAGGAACCCTGTCTTATGGTCTTGTATTCCGTCACTCACATTCTGACTCGGCCGCCGTCAATCTCTCACGCTCGTCTTTCTCAAAGCCATTGTTGCTGCTTTTATTCACTTGCCAAAGTGTTGTTGCTTCTTCATCAAGCATCTTATTCGCGCCCATTGTTGTTATTCTTTAAGCGTTGTTGAGTTCGCACATCAATCGACTTCTCTCAATCTAGGTATTTAGTTAATTCCCAATCTTCAACAAGATAGTTTATCCTCTTTTCCAAAGTTATGAGTGAAAAATTATGCATTTCGCTAGTTTGGACATATATCGGTTGATATATCGGCAATTTACGTCATGATATATTTCAACTGATATAGGTTTAAACACAGAAGCATCATGAAAATGATATATCGGTTTCATTATCGGTTGAGGTCTTATGTTAACTGATATATAGTAACCGATATGACCTCTTACAATCGACATTTAGAAACTGATATACGTTAGGAAAATCGATATGTTTTAAATTTATTTTAATTTAGAATGAAAACCAATAATCGTTTCAATGTTAGGAATGGAAGCTCGAAGACCTGTCTTTGTTGTTGTGATGTATGGAGGTCAATGGCAATACGATGTCGATGCGAAAGAATATAAGTACATGACCGAAGAATGTGGGACGGTACTACATGTGGAACCAGATTGCACATTCGACCAACTCGTAAGTTCCCTATACAGCAAATTCAACGTTAGTACAGCGGAGAAGTCAGTTGTGCTGAAGTACAAGTATAAGCACTCGGTTCTATCCGCACGTCCATTGGAGATACGTAATGATACAAATGTTGAGTGCTTTCTATTAGAATGCTCTCGGATAGAGTCCAGAAGCCCATTGTGTGTTGATTTTGTGGACAGATTACTACTGCAGACTCTACCTAAGGAAGTGGTTGCAGAGAATTATCCCCTGACACGCTTGGGCAGCGATAGTCCAACATCGTTGAAAGATAAGGTTAATCACGATGATGCTTTGGATGGAAATGGTTATGAAGATGTTAAACGGGATGATGCTGAAGATGTTAAACGGGATGATGCTGAAGATGTTAATCGGGATGGTGCTGGACATGGGGTTGAAGATGTATTGAATGCTAATGATGCTAAAAATTTGTACATTATCAATGTACACTCACGGGATTGTGCTGAGCAGCGTACTTTTCTCCCATCTTCGAGACTATCAAGGGTTAGTGCGGGAACATCGTCGGCCGTGGAAGATGTTAACATTAACGAAATTTTTCCTTCAAAATCAGAATTGCATCAACGGATGAGTTTGTTGGCTTTGAAGAATAATTACGAATACAAAGTGGTTAAGTCAACTAAGAATGTAGTTTACATGAAATGTAAGCACGGTGATTGTAAATGGCGGTTTAGGGCAGCCACACTTGGCACTTCTTTTGGTTGGACAGTCAGGAAATATATAAATACTCATTCATGTTCATCTTCAATAATGCGCCGCGATCATTGTCAGGCAAAGAGCAGAATAATTGGTTCTTATATAAAAAGCAGTTTCGAGGATGTTAAGCGTATTTATAAGCTTAAGAACATTGTCCACGATATTCGCAAGGACTTTGGGGTCAACATAAGTTATGAAAAGGCATGGAGATCGCGGGAAATGGCTTTGGACATGATCAGGGGGGTGCGGAGGAATCATTCCAGTTGCTTCCATCTTATCTGTACATGTTGAAGTTGAATAACCCCGGGACTATTGCAGAATTCGAGAGTGACAGTGGAAACAGATTCAAGTACCTTTTTATGGCCATTGGTGCATGCCTTGCCGGATTTCGTAGCAAGATGCAGCCTGTCATTGCAGTGGATGCTTGTTTCCTTAAGGGCAAGTATCTTGGTAGTTTGTTTGTTGCCACGTGCAAAGACGGTAACAATCATGTTTATCCTATAGCGTGGGGAGTGGGAGATTCTGAGAATGATGCCTCATGGGAATGGTTCTTCAATAAATTGCGTTCTTCAATAAATTGCGCTCTGCCCTTGGTGATGATATACCTGATTTGGTATTTGTGTCTGACCAGCACAAGAGCATCCATAAGGCGGTCACGACTGTGTTCCCTAACTCATTGCACGTTTCATGTATATATCATATTGGCCAAAACGTAAAGGCTAAATTCAAGAAGGAAAATGTGCATGCTCTTTTCTACAAGGCTGCGAAGGCATATCGACAATCCAAATTTAATGAATACTTTATTGAGCTCGAGCGATATGCTCCAGCCATCGGTGCCTATCTTAGAGAGGCTGGTTTCAGTCGTTGGGCACGTGCATATTCGGATGGCAAGAGGTTTGATATAATGACCACAAACATTGCAGAATGCCTCAATGCAGCTCTGGCGGATGCGCGTAAATTGCCGATTCAATGTTTGATGGAGTATATCAGGAATATGCTGCAACAATGGTTTTATGAGAGATGGGGTGATGCTAGTAAAATGGGTGGATATATAACAGCTTGGGCTGAGGGAGAAATAGGCAAAAGATTGGCATTATCCCAGTATTAGCGTCCAGAACCGATTGATATGTATAGATTCAATGTTCATGATGGTCACTTTGAGGGTATTGTCGACTTGAAGGCGAAAACTTGCACTTGTAGAGTGTTTGATTTCGACAAATTGCCATGTGGTCATGCCCCGGCTGCTGCACGTTCACGCAATATTGACCCATACAGTTTGTGCTCCTCGTATGACCAAACAGAAGCTCTGTTGTGTGCCTATGCCGATCTGATAATGCCTGTGGGCAGCCAAGGCGACTGGACCGTGTTGGCGAAAATTGTATCTATTAAATTGCTACCGCCAGCAAGTAGACGCAAATGTGGAAGACGTCAGATTTGTCGAATTCCTTCAGCCGGTGAAGAGAAGAGGAGGGTAAAATGCAGTCGTTGTGGTCTAATTGGTCACAATCGCCAAACTTGCTCTAATCCAATATCTTTGTTGTCATAAACATTTAACATACATTCACTAATTAAACATTTAAAAGGCCAATCTTTTAATAAGAAGTATTTGTTGAATTTCGTCTTATGGAATCGATATCAGTTAATATATATCGGTTACTTAACCGATGTGTGTTAGCCGATGAAAAATCAGTAAGAGGATATCGGAAAAAGAGCATCGGTTTCAAATCGATGAAACATAACCGATGTATCTGTGTAAATAGATGTCTTACAGGTCGCCAAACTTGGTGTAATCCAATAATTTTGAATGTTAAGAAATTAGTTATGGGAAAAGAATATCGGTGTATTCATATCGGTTAAATAACCGATGTGTGTTAACCGATTAAGGAAGTCGACATCTCGGTCAAATGGTATCAGTTTATATCCGATGAATCAGACCGATATAATTATAAAGGACACCCATTTCCTCTAAACTTATATATTGGTACGATTTATATATACATTACAATATTACTAAGATTATGTATACATTACAATAGTTTAGTTTTTCTTTCTCTTGGGATCTTTGTGAGCTTCTTCATTTTCTTTATCAAGCTCGGCTGCAAATTCCAGTGCATCCGATACTGCAAAAGCATAAAGATCCACAGCCATATGATATCTGTAAAGTTTAGCATGCCCCTGGGTCATCTCTTTTATTGAGACATTGTGGGCCATTAATTCCATCCATTTGAGAACAAATATCCCACAATCACCACCCTTGCCAATTGTAAGCAAATAACATTTTAGCCATCATAATCCAAAAACTCCAAATAAACAATCTTTTAGAAGCTTACCCAATTTGTTGAGGACCTTTTTGAACCTCGAAGTCCCATATAGGCTTCAACTTGAATCCAGGTGTTAAGACGTCGTACTTACAATCTTTTAGAAGCTTTGGAACCATATGTACAAGATACTGGAACTTAGTTTTGTAGTTGTTTGGTGTGGTCGAGGTATACACATGAACACATTGACGCGCGAAATCAAGCGCTACCAAAACCCAATGTTTATCATCTACATTTGCAGGGCATAGCACGGCCTCAACATTTAAGAAGCCGTTGGTATCTATTGTCTCTCCCCAAAAATATTGGCAAGGAATATCATGCTCCGTGAAGTTTCCCCACTTTCCTGCCTTCAATTGATCCCATGCACTCTTATATAATTGCTGTGTGCGGTCAAAATCACAAATGCTTAGTTATTTTGAGAAGTAAATTCCAGTCTAGATAATATATATTGTTACGACACTTACACTAAATGTGCTTGGAACCAATGCTAATTTTGTATTGGTTGTCTTTGATTGTTTCATTCTTTTATTCAACATGTACACATAGCTATCCATGTGCTACAAAGATTTTAAAAATAAATACCATAAGCAAACACGGTTATAAATATCGGTTCGTAACTTACATGCGAAACCAATACATGAAAATGTATATATATCGGCTATATATATCGGTTCAAGATCGATATAGAAAACCGACATTATAACGTATAACTGATAAAGTGTAACCGACGTATCTATACAGAAAATGATATATATAGGTAAGTCTCGGTTCTTAACAGATAATTATAACCCGATGTCATACACAATAGAACATATATAGTTAGATAATGACTTACATCAGATCGGAGCCATTGGTCTTTATTTGATAGGATCTGAAAAAATTCCTTATCCATACAATAGCAGGAAGCTTTGATAACTGCTGTTGTATTTGGATCATTGAGAAATTTATGTAAGTCCTCCACCCAAACACCGCTTGGAGCACCTGTTGGTTTGGGATTCAGCTTTGGGAGTTTGGAGGTGAATGATGTTACTCCCGAGTCCTCCTTATTTCCCTCATGGGGATTCATAATTGATTCAATGGCTTTTCTTTTGTGCCCCATCTGCACACCCGTCCTTTGGAATGTCTCCTTGATAGGAGTATCTGCTTTTATTTCATCTAATGAGGGGTTATTGACTCTGTTTGTGTCTCATCTATCAATTTCTCAACCATAGCCACAGCCTCAGCAACATCGCCTTCCGTCGTCTCCTCCTCACCTTCAACATCTTTCCTCTCGTCCTCCCCCTTAGTTACCGGTGGCTTAATTGACAATCGTTGGCAGATAAAAGTAAACATACTCTTCATGTCGGTGCTCTCTTCCTTATCTCGGTTCAACATGTGCCTTACTTCACCGATCTCGTTTTTCACTTCCCTTAGTTCGTTTCTCACTTCACTGAGCTCGTTTTTCACTTCCCTTAGCTCGTTTCTCACTTCACCGAGCTCATTTTTAACTTCCCTTAACTCGTTTCTCACTTCACTGAGCTTGTTGCTCACTTCCTTCCTTTCCTCCCGAATTTCCTTCATTAAACCATCTAAATAGTTCTTTATATATATTTTTTTCTTTAGTTCAACACTCCTTCCTCCCTGGTGTATTGAGTCAACCTCCATTACATTTGCACTCCCTCCGACTCCACCTTTGTTTACTTCTTCTTCTTCTTCTTCTTCCAAGACACCATGTGCCTTAATAAAATAATCTTCCCCCCTCTCCTATTCTGTTGGCACAATGGGGATAACTTCCCCATCATCAAATAAACGCCCCTGCAAAATTTGTTCTTGGTTGATTTTTGTAGGTAGAAGTATCCATTTCTTCATCCTTGGAGCTTGAGGGCCTGATTCAATTCTTTTAACAATTTTGAGCTCAACCAAACGTGGCATGACCTCAAATAAAAAAATCTGCATATGATACAAAATTAAGAAAACAAGTATTAGATAATGTGTCTTATACTACTTTATAATACAAAAATTAGAATAAGACAGACGGTTACATATATTGGTTCTAATAAGATATGTCGGTTAATATAATCGGTTAGATACCGATATGGTATAATCAATACGATGATCAACCGATATCGATCAAGTAATGTATAACCGATATCATATTCACATCGATTTATCCATATCGATGATCCACCGATATATACTTGTAAGGTAAGGGAAACCTCCAATGTCGTATGTCTTCATATCCTTTTTCTGTCTGAACCCATTCAAGATGCCCCGTCTGGCACTATCTGTTGTAGAGATGAAGGAGTCGTTTGCCCAGGGGAACCTGTTAACCTCTGGCCAATCAGAGGCCAGGTGAAAATATCTGATATCCAACTTCGTGGCATGGGGCTTGGAATTGATTTCATTTATAATCATCAGATATGACATAGATAGACGATCTTCATCCGAACACTGCTCTTTAGCACTAGTAATATCCCGCATATAAATCTTTCTTAACTTGGTCCCTGAAACCCCTTTCTTTGTGTTACAGTCAGGGAAGAATTTGGCAAATAGTGCAGGAGTCTCCTCCACATTGATTTTCCTCTTTGATGCTTTGATGTTTCCAAACTTCAACCTCGTAATCAGAGCAAACTCCTCCCTCCCAAATTTTACGTCCTTCCCACATATTCTGAAGCACAAGGAGCCTTCCTCGTCCTTGTCTGCTATCTTCAACAGCCTTAACAGTAGACTGTGGACTAACTGAATGCTCCATGTTAGTCCCTCTACTCCATATACGAGCTGTCCAAAACAAGATGCCTTAAACTGTTCCTCAAGGTTAGGCTTATGTCTCAGTGTCGCCCTAATGCCTTCAACAGTCTCCTTAAAATGATCAAGTCTAGTAATCCTCGCATGGAAAAACTCCTTGATTTCCAAGTTATCATCTAACCTCTGTACAAAAAATAAAAAAACAAAAAAACAAAAAAACAATATTAAGTTAACAAACAATACAATCTTTATCAGTAACAAGTAACCGGTCAAGTGTATAAGCGATATATCGGTGACCCCATATCCATACGAAGTAAACGCTAAACCCTAACCATCGGTTACCCCATTTCGGTGGTGTATATATATGCCACCGATGTATGTTAACCTATCAGCCTGTATTATGTTAACATATCTTCGCCGAACATGATGCCCATAAACCGTTACCCCTTCTTCATCTAGCCACACATAAATGCTAACACATCTACTGATATTATAAATACGTTGGTTTATAACAAATATTTTCTGGGTGGTACGTATTCATATCAAATTATTCGATGCCAATATCGTCAAAACATCATCAGACATAGGAAATAGTCCAAAATCAAACCTGATGAACCGTCTTCTTCGCGCTCTTGTTATTGGCCGGCTTCAACTGATTCTCGATTGAGCTAGCCATCCTATCAGTAATATGGAGGAATAAGAACGCAAACCAATTTGGGAATAACGATCTATAGAGGAAAAGGCGGTTAGACAACGCAATTATAATAAATACAGAAGGTGAAGCGAAGATATGCAAATGAAACAGTACAACTGTTCATGTATCGGGCGGGAATGGCCTTTTTTTGTCCAAAAAACAACTCCTTAGTCCAATCGGTACCCGTTACGTTATTATAACCGATATCACTTTATGTATGTTTGGGATGAGATTTTTATCCTATCGGACATTATCCTGGTATTGATCGATTCCATTAATTAAACAATTTCGAATCAGACTTCATTTTTCGATTAAGTGATATAGGATTATTCAGACTTCATGAAAATCATTTCAGGAATATCCGATCAGACTTGATTCCCCGATAAAATCCGATTGAATACCTAATACCACGATATAGCCCGAACGGACCACATCAATCCCGAAGGATTACAAATAATATTTGTATTTTCTATATTTTTTCCCGGCCAATTAGCACCAAATAACCAAACGTTTTCTGGCTTTTCCGGTTATATCCAATTGTTTTAATTTTGGAAAAAATTACCCATTTTATCATATTAGTTGAAATTTTGGCCAGCTCTCTAAATCAAATCCCCGAGCGTGTGCCTTTGCACAGGTGGCACGCTAGGTGGCCTATTTAAATGGGACCCATATTTACTGTGCAAGGAAAAAGGAAAAAACAAAACAGAAATTAAAACCACATTGGCCATAGACATTCAATACCCTATCCTAAACCCTACCATGGAAATAGCACGAAGAAGAACCAAAGGTGAGTGATTTAAATAGGCGAAGAAGACAACCACAAGGTCCGCGGTGATTGATTCAAATTATGTCATTTGGGTTGTGTAATTTGAGACGGTTGTGTAATGATGTCATTTGGGTTGTGTAATTGGGAAGAATTTAAATTTGGAGGATTTATGTAAATTTGAGATAGTTTATTAAAATGGGAACAGTATATTGTTAGCCCGATCGGACTATTCGTTAGTTATGTATTCAGACAGCATTATGTTTGTCAATTAATTCAAACGGGAACAGTACCCGATTGATTCCTTCTTAATGCGTAGGATCAGACTATTCACGGACCTCGTCAGTGTGAAGTGTGAATTGTCCAATCAGGATACTTGACATTAAGAGTTCGATCGGACTATTCTTATGTGTAGAGCCCGATCAGACTATTGTTGTCGGACTCCTGCTGTTCATTTCGGATCCATAGTATAAGTTTCAGCCACTTTAACAACAACAATACAAGAGTTTAGAAGAGCATCAAATTCATTAAAAAAATACTAAAAAAATTTATCAGCCTCATCGGACTATTTTCAATGGATTAATCATTTCTATCGGGACTGTCCATCAGCTTGATCGGACCTATCGGTACTTTTGTCTCGAATTTAAATACAGACTCTGGTAAAATGGAGGACACTTATGCATATAGCATCTTAAATTTGTTCAGTTTAAGAAATTGTTATGCATTTAGCTTCATTTATGTTTTGATAGTTGATAGTCTTTAAGTTATAATAGTTTTCGTTGTCAATTCATTATTTGAAACACAATATAGTTGCAGTAATGGCATTCCAAAATGTCCGGGTGGACTTCATCCTTGATGGCAATTATGAAGTCCGCAGAAGGGAGCGTCTGGGCGACTTCATCCTTGATGGCAATTATGAAGTTCGCAAAAATAGAGCATTTGGGTAGACTTCATCCTTGATGGCAATTATGAAGTCCGCATAAGGGACCGACCTGGCGGACTTCATCCTTGATGGCAATTATGAAGTCCGCAAAAATAGAGCGTTTGGCCGGACTTCATCCTTGATGGACTTCATCCTTGATGGCAATTATGAAGTCCGCAAAAATAGAGCGTTTGGGCGGACTTCATCCTTGATGGCAATTATGAAGTCCGCATAATAGACCGACCTGGCGGACTTCATCTTTGATGGCAATTATGAAGTCCGCAAAAATAGAGTGTTCGGGCGGACTTCATCCTTCCTGACAATTATGAAGTCCGCAAAAATAGAGCGTTCGGGCGGACTTCATCGTTGATGGGTCCGCCCGGACGCTACGTTGGACCCGGATAGCGATTGGCAGACTTAAATAAATATGAAGTCCGATCGGATAGCGTTAGGCGAACTTAAACCAATATGAAGTTCGCCAGGTGGATTAAACCAATATGAAGTCTGCTTTCGAACTTCAACATTAGTAATAATATTGGATTTTTTGCTGGTTCATTTTAAATACCTATAATTTAAATACCTATAAATTAAAACAGTGAAAATTACAATCGCTAACTATAAAAAACAATGAAAATTACAAGAAATCACCAATGATATGTCTGCTATCCAATTATTTCAAGTAACCAATATAAATGTTGTGGTAATCAATAACGATGATGCATTGGATTTTAACCGTCTTTATATACAATGGCAAACCCTTTCACATTCGAGCAAAAGTATATTTATTGTTTTCAATAAATTTTCCCCACCTCTTAGTTGACTACGATCCCCCCACTCCCGAAAACTAAAACAAACCCAAATTTAACGAATATGTGATTATTAGTCTTTATTGCATACTGTTACCTATACCCTGCGAGTTCCATTTTACCCCTGAAATTTAAAACACTCGTACTAATTAAACCCGACTTGCCTTTCACTCACCCGATCGATCCCTCTGACTGTCTCCGTTAAGCGCAAGTCGCTATCTCTTCCTAGACCCCACATCCGCCCCAGAACAAGCGAGCAGCCGCCGTATTAGCGTTTAACGTCACTGCCGAACCCTAACCGCCCACAGTGAAGAGGTTAGTCTTGTTCTTCTTTTCTGTTATTTTTGTCTGATGCTATGGACTTGAACGCAATCCGTATCATGGCCCGGCTATGTCTATCGATGAGGGACGGAATGCGGGCTGACTTTTTTGCCGACGTCGCTTCGTTGTCTTGAAGCCCCGTTGGCGATGATGACCGTATGGATTCGTGGCCGGTTGGCCTCCTTGTAGCCCGATGAAGCTCGGTAGCCTGCGAATGTGGATCCCGGGCTTAATATGTAATTTCAGGCCAATCGGTCGTCATCGTGGGATTGACGCCATGCCTCCTCGCCACTCCGGACAATACCTCCTTCATTTACGGGCTTAACATGTAATATAAGCCTGTTTGAGGGCTTAAATACAACTTTTGGCCTGATAAATTGGAAATGTTCATGTACCCCATTATTTAAAAAGATATCGCATTCCTGTTATTTCATAATGGTTTCCCTTTTATTTATTTTTATCGATCCCTGTCAGATGGACGTCAACCAGATGTTGAAATTTACGTACGTTCACGCTAATCGGGTAATCCCGCCGACTACACAGTTCACAACTCACTGTGGCCTGCAGCAGCTTACAGTTGTTCGTGAGGCATTAGGCCGTTATCGCCTCTTGGAAACATTCACTGATGGGCCGCTGGGACATTTTATTCAAATCCCTCTGCACAATCAGTATTCTGCACCACAATTGGTTGGAGAAGTCCTGGTTAGAGAGGTCACCTTTCCCGGAGCCCGGGAGGATGAGATGTGGTTGGAGCTTGGGGGCGTGCCATATAGGTATGGGAAGCAAGAATTCATTCTAATCAGTGGACTCCGGTTTAGCGTAATTGATAAAGAACAATGTGAAGCGAGGCCGATGCAGGCGGACAATTTATGCGCGCGGCTTTTCCCACATCAACGGGAGGTGTATTGGCGCGACATCAAAGTAGTTCTTGATTCCAGACATGACCTCCCTGCAGATGATGTCCTCAAGCTAAGTTATATTGCTGTTGTGACAATTTTGTTGCTTGGCCACGATGAACGCGCACCGATGGAGGACTTTCTGTGGACTATGGCCGATGACTTGCATGCATTTCAGTCGTTCCCTTGGGGTACGTACATCTACAGTAAGAGCCTGCATTACCTCCAGCTGGCCACTACAGATGGCAAGCTGAGTGGGGAGATTGGCAAGAAAGTCAATATTTACGATTTTGTTTGGGCGTTTCAGGTACTAAATTCAGTATAGTGACATCGGTCTGTCGACAAATATTTGTCGATGCCAACTACACTTTTTGTTTGACTTGAAATGTTTTATCGGCTTATTATTGAAATTATTTGATTTATACAGTGGTAGTTGATCGAAACATTCCCATGGGTGGAGAATAAGTGGGCCATCAGACTATCCGTTCCGGTCTCCATTCCCAGATGTCGGAAGTGGTGCTCTAAAAGAAGGCCACATAAAATCAACTACGTAGAAGGCCTTAGGAATGTATGTTCGAAACCTCAAATTAAATTGAGTAACTTTTTGAATATTTTTATTCAACTGAAGAAATGATAAAATCATATCGTAAGTTCGGGGTATGAGTGCGACGCTCGAGCCAACCGATACAGAGTGGGACACTGACTTCTGGAGGTCCTTTAACCCTCTGTACTGGGTTGGTGTTGACGTATACAAATTAGGCGGCGGAGGGATTGACCATAATCTGGAGGATGCGGTCTGCTCCGACCAGGTGGGGGAGGAGGAGGAGGTGGATGTGGCTGATGGTGCTCCTCATACAGATACGATTTTAACGTGTAGGGCGGAGACAGGACTCCCTCCTACTACGCACCGCGGACAGCACGAAGAAGATGTATGATATTGCTAATAAAATTGTTCATGTGATATAAATTTGATATATGATAAATTGTTCATATCGTATATGTACACATCTAATAGTTGGCATTGCCTTTTGTAGATCACCGATAAGCTGAATATGACGCTGGAGCTGTTGCGGTCCATGAACGGTGAACTCAGCCAGATGAGCACACGTTTGGATCGGGAAATTGGTCTAATGAGCTCACGCATGACGCTCACTGAGAGGAGGTTGGGCCATGTGGAGTGGAGGTTGAGGCAAGTGGAAATGGGGCAAGCATCACTGCTTACCCATCTATGCGTCCCGCCTATTGTGCATTCCCCAACTGACGTGGACGGTGGTTATGATGAGGAACCAGACGGTCAACATACACCTCCAGTTGGCGATGAAGTGGATTACCAAACATCACCAGGCAGAGTATGCCCGAACTTCAATTTGAATACGTATTACATTTCAGTCTGCAACACCTTATTGTAAGGGATAGTGATTATACAGTTGCAATCGCAGTGTCGTCGGCCACAATACACCAACCCCACCCGAATTAACCGGTTAAGGGATGCTGTTGCGGTGGACAGGACCGACGATGTAATTTATGCGGATACAGTGCCGTAGTTAAAATCGGGTGGGACAATGGAGGATGTTCCTGTTCCTCATCCGAACAGAGGGGCAGTCAGTGTGATGGATAATGCGGCTCATGTTGCGGACCACCACCTGGAGGTAGAGGGGACAGGTGATAAAGTCCCTCATAACCTATCACCCATTGATGCTGCCAAGGTTGTCATGCAGATAGCAGCTGAAGTATCGCATCGCCACCTAGACCCAGATGATGACGATAATCCTAACCCCCCCGAGGGCTACGGTGATTACATACGGTCGGATAAAGATATTGCGTTAGTATTAAAAGGTTTAAGCATTTTTTACTTGCTAATTCTATTTACATATGCACAATGTAAGTCTTAATTCGTTGTTGTTGTAGGCGGGACACAGGGTACATTGTCCATCTAATACCCAATGACCTTCGGGTCATAGCGGAATCGCCTAACTGGGTAGAGGCGTCGCACATCGACAGTTATATGTGTTGCCTCCGACGAATAATGAAGACTCAGAGTAGTGGTGTGTATGACACCAATTACGCACTGATGTCGTCATCACTATTTGTGAGTGCTATACAGAAATCTTATATTACTTCTTTGTTTGATATATATTTTGTCCATGATCATATATTACATCCAGGTACTTATGGTATTGCACTGGAACAATACATATACCGGGAAGCGATTCATGGCTGGTAAGGCGATTGTCCCAGACAGTTGGCTGAATTTTGTCAAAGGCCAGACTGATGATGATGAACGCCCGTGGTGGACAGTGGACTTCGTATGTGTTATTTCAACCTATTTATGGAGTTACTGCCTTACAAAATCTAACGTTATATTACATGCAGGTGTTGCTCCCATGCAGCATAAATAATAGTCACTGGGTTCTTGCGAATATTTGCCTAAAGGAGGGGAAAGTTGTTGTATACGACTCCCTTGTGAAGTCAGCAGATAGCATGAAGTCCAGGGTGACGGCCAAGCAGCCATTGGTCAGCCTCCTCCCCATTCTCCTGGTGCGCAGTGGATATTATGAGCATCTATCCAAAGCTACGCCTGCTTACAAAAAATGGGAGCTGGAGATTCTTGATCCGGGGAAGGTGCCGATGCCGCAGCAACCCGACGGGTACTTTAATTAGGATTCAATTTAATATTGTTGACATTGAATGTTTTACTGAATTTGAATTTTTCTACTACAGGCACTCCTGCGGAGTGTACGTTATGAATTACGTTATGGACATCTTGCGGCACACTGAGGACCAGTGGGTTAGCATTCAAACCATGGGTGATATGACTACTCTCCGTCGGAAATTTTCGATGTTTTTGTATAGACATAGCAGTGTAGTTGATAGTTGAGTGTATAGGTTATTAGTAAAATTAATATGTATTTCTAGACATTTAATTCTAGTCGGTATATGTATTTTCCTCTCATGTAATATGTATATTATGCTGATACGTAATATATATGTTCTGTTGAAATTTCTATGTTGTATATACATAGCTGTGTAAAATGGTTATGAGTGTGGTGATCGTCGGACGATGAAGACTCCTCCACCAGATCCGGCCTCTATAGCGTGACTAAACCCGGACAGCGGGTTTTATCAAATTATTATCCCCATTGAATTTACTACCGGGCCTTATAGGAATTTTTTGGGAAATAAAGCCCGTAGTTTGTCGAATACTAAACGGCTGCGGGATTTATATGCCGATAAAACCCGGAATATTTGACTGATGGGTATAATCGCGGTATGACGCCCGGAATACATTATACCCAGAAGTTTACCATGTCGCGGTTCAAGGCATTGACCTGGGGCATTCGCATCCCGGGTTCACTTTAGAGGACATCTGGTTTAAATGTTCAATTAAACCCGGACATTATCATCAATCAGTCAGACCACTATAAAGACTTTGGTTGTGTTTCGATTGGGGCAGGGCCGGGAATAGTGTCATCGTAGTCCAAGGTTGTGAATATACAACAATTGTAATCACACTTACCCATTAGTTATTATTTATACTGAATAAAACATATATTATCACTCAAGAGTATGAATACCATTATATTAATGTGCTTATAAAACCAATATGTATTACAAATCAAGAATACTGTTTAAGTTTTACTTATATGACTAATAAAATCAAAATCATAGTTACTTCCAACCGAAACACTTAAATCAAAATCATTTTATTATTCAAAGTTTTTATAGTGTTTATATGGTTAACATCTTACAAACTACTATATAGTTATTAATAAATTATTCGTTATAAATGTAAGTTAAATCTTCAAATAGACCAAATAGCAATGTATATAATATTATGATTTAATTGAGTTGAACTATATGATTTAGTGTAACTCATGCGCTGCACGGGAGGTATAATCACAATATATGATTTCAACAATTATCTATGAAAGTTAATTGATTATAATCAAATGGAATACTAAAATGTCATGCATTGGAAAATCTATGCTTTGTTTTACTTTAATTATTAGTTATTACTACCTTTAATTATTAATTATTACTTTAATATTAATTAATTATATTACGTTCTATCCAGCTTTAATATTTTAATTAATTAATAAGATACGATAAGATAAGAATAATAAAGATTGGAAAACCCATGCTTAGTTTTATTTTAATTATTGTTTTGGAGACTATCCTACTTTGTAACATTATAAATCTTATAAACAAATATATAAGATTTATAATGTTCACTAATATATTGAAATCAAAATATAAGAGCAATTAAAAACAATTAAAACAGTCATACCAAATGTAAATAATTCTACCAAATGAAAATCAACCAAGGGTTTAATTCAACCATAGTGTTTCTATTAAAAAAATAATAGAAACCCAACAAACGCTCACATCTGCTTTATACTTTAGTTTAAATTCATAAGCAACCAAGATATATCAATTATTATTCTTAGTAAATTACATTATAGTAAATTACATTTTAGGGGCATATTAGTCCCTAAAGTGTTGTTTGTTACTAGTATGTCATCACGAAATGCTGATGTAACTTATGATTTAGTAATTAATTTGTTGTTCTAAGCGATTGGGCCACTTTGAGATATAATATTTGAAGTATTTTTTATTATTTAAATTAATATTTTGATTTATTTATATATTATGAATATAATTATATTATAAATAAAAAATCCCTCCTACCCCAAACCCAAATAAAATGTGGATAGATTATACAAGCAACCAAGATATGTCAATTCTTATTCTTAATATATTATATTATAAGTTTGATACGTTATATAATGTGGATGGTAATTTTTTTTTTTGTGAATTTTTTTTTTCGAAATCATTACTTCTTATTTAATATATTTTAACGGAATAAATTCATCAATAAAAATTCTACATATTATATATAGATAATGTGTCAGCCCCATGAAGTCCGTCCATATTCCGCACTGTTGGGCGGACCTCATCCCATATCAAGTCCGCCCAACCGGTATTTGGCGGACTTCATATGGGACGATATTTGCCAAATGCCCAGTCGGTCGTAAGAAGTCCGCCAAGCGGACTCGATACTAGATGAGGTCCGCCAAATACTGAAATTGGCGAAATTTATCACTTGGCGGACCTCTTATAGTACACAGTCCGCTTGGCGGACTTTACATTTAAGCAAGTATACGTGTTTGAAGAGTAAAACATTTAAGCAAATTAAGGCTCGGATATATACTATGTCAAAGTCAGTGAGACCTTAATAAGAAAAAATTGAGAAATTTACGGTAGGCAATGCCCACCCTTTGCTATATGTGGCTCCGCCAGTGTGCAGAACATTTTTGTCCTTAATCTATTATAACAAAAAACTGATACACAGCGATATTCTTGCAGAATATATTTTTCCAATGCATATACAGTAATTCATATTGCTTGACTACCTTGAGTTTCAACTTCAGTCTCACTCAAATCTATCATGTGTGATCCTTGACCTTTAATCTGAAAAATCAGAAATTCAATGTAAAAAATATGAATTATACATAAATACCAGAAAATTAAATACTTAAGCATGGATCATTAATTATTGAAATGGTATTACACCTCATCATCATTACTTCCACGAGCCCCACGAGTTGAACTCCTACCTCCATTTTGGTTAACTTCCCGTGCCAACCCCAATCCCAACCAAAATATTATATATATATATGTATTTGTATACACACACATAGCCCATCCTGAAGCTCCAACACTCGTCTTGGATTCCCCCTGGATCCGCCCTTGCACTTTAGAGATATAAAGTGTGGGATCAAGTTGACATCCCGCATAACTTCAATCCGATAAACCTTCATGCAGTGAATTGGCTTGAAGGAGGAGATGCCATCAAGCTCCAGATCATGCTAGGAAGGATGGTCACCATTCATGGCGTCCTGCCTCGCATGATCTCGAGCTTGATGGCATCTCCTTGTACAAGGCAATTCACTACATCAAGGTTTATCTAATTAAAGTAATGCTGGAAGTCAGCTTGCTTGCTATGTGACTCCAAATAGATGACTGAAGCCAATCATCAATCTGGATTGTTTGCAGGAAATTTGCATATTACAACGTTACAACACAATTACATTTTTTCAATTAGACATCACACATGTATAGCAGTAAAATATACATGCCAGATAAGAACCTAAATCACAATGAAATGAAATTGTGTTTAATTCCAGTAATAAACATCATAACTGATTAAATGAAAATGTAAGAACATTTTGATTTGTAAAAACGTTAACACGCACATGATCTGAAGCTCGATGGCATCTCCTTCTTTCAAGCCATTTGCTGTAGAAGGTGTTAGTGTAGGTGCTCTAGACCCAATCAGATTGGGCATGTTGTACACTGACAATTATAATCATGTTTATTATTTGAATAAGGAGTTATTCAAATTCACAAGAAGTCATTCTATTAGTTTCTTGTTATTATTGTAATAACCAAATAAAACTAGATAAAAGTCCATATGATGTATACTGTGATTAATCTATAAAGATGTGAGATGATGCATCACAGTTTCTAGACGTCATTAAACGTCCCAAGTCGTAGCAATGTCAAGAATAGACATTGACAATTGCAGTAAGACTTGTATGTGCTATGTTTTTGCTATGTGATAGCAATGGGGGTCTCACACCTATAGGCATGGGGATGCCTAGACAAGTACATAGGTGACCAATGTTAGAGAACATGTCACTGGACATGACTCACCATGAGAATCCATTTTGGTTATATGTTGATAGTATTCTCATACGAGATGGGTGTAACTAATCCTTGGACCTGAGGTTATCACGGTCATCTCATAAGAAGACCGGTATGCTTTGACATCGTTTCGATGGGCCTAGACAAAGGTTGCACGTGGGCGATCGTTGGGTATATCGTGAGGCTTATGGAGATGGGTGTATAACCAAGATGGGACTCGTCTATCTCTTGATAGAGGATGATGTATCTAAGGCACCTTCGGTGGATATTCACTTTAAATCCATGGCCATGGTGAAAGAGATCAATAAAGAGTTATTGATTTACTTTCTAATTAAGTGAAGATATCCGGAAGACCGAAGAAAACTCATGTGATTGTTATCAAGCAACACATTGCCATACTTGAGATCACATAAGATACATTGACGAGAGGATCGAATTACATGGTAACCATGCTTGTGAAAGGTTATTTGCGAATTATGAATCCTTCTGAATAATTGGGTAGGCATGATGCCTTGCTAGAGGCCAATCTTGTCTTATGTGTTCGTACCGACACATTGCCAACATATTCAGAAGCCTAATGAGTCATACGCAATAGGCACGGTCCCTAGCTTAAACCAGGAAAGCGGACATATGGTTAAGTGGGACACTTCGGCAAGAAGTTGTGCCGTCGTAGGTTCTCATGGGAAAAGAACAAACAGACGTAATGACATCGATATGTCATAAAGGAAAAAGTTTCCTAAAATAGCAATTGATTAAATTAGAAAGAAGTTTCTAACTTAATGATTAAATTAGAAAGAAGTTTCTAATTTAATAATTTGGGCTTAATTTAATACTTGGGCTAAATAAAGTATTTGGGCCAAATATTAAATTAAATTAAATATTTGGGCCAAATATTAAATTAAATAAAGTATTCGGTATAACGTTTTTACCAACGAAACTGTGTTTTAAAATGTCATTAAATCAATACTCACCAATGAAACTGTTTTGTGCAAAGATAATTGATACATCGGATAGAAACCGCTACTATTTTGTGCAAAGCTAATTGTGTTATAACTTTGTACTATGCAAATTTTATGCAGACAATCCACGTTAGGGTATGCAGTTCATACATACTCCTAACGTTATCAATGGTCTTGAGAGGAACCGTGCATTGCCATTACATACCTTACCAGGTAGAAATTCTCCTCCAGGTTTTATATGGTTTGCAGTTAACATGATAAATCTTGGCTTCCAATCATATCTCTACAAGCACTGCAGTGTGACCATCAGATAGGGACAGCAGGCAGATTCGCTCAGAGAATTAAGGTGTGGGAGCAAGCACTGCGGTGTGACCATCCCAGTTATGTAACATGTATATTGCAAAATGTATCGTTCAATTAAAAAATATTGTATACGATTCTGATGATAATTTTGGGGTGAAATTCTATTACAGCAGAAGTCAACATCAAACAATGCTTGTGTTTACAGGAGCAATTGTCTATAAATCATGATTGCTTCATTCATATTAGGGTCACAGTTCGAAACATGGAGTGTGATAAATGGAATATGCTAATACAATGAATCCATTCCAAAAAATAAATAAAAATGAAAATTCTGTAATCCAATCTATATTATTATTATCTATATATTATTATTATTATTATTATTATTATTATAACATAACAGCGATCAAAATTATTGCCGCCCATATCAATTTCTATTTTTATATTTTATTTATTATATTTTTTAATTTTTTTAGCTTACCCAAAATAGAATTCTTATAGGTCATTAATTAAATCTGGATTTGTGAAAAACATGTAGTTCTTGGAACATGAAAATGGTTTTTTATGATTGAATAGTGTTTGGAGAATATGTAAGCATGCTGGTATATGAAGAGGCAAGATCTAATTCATATTATTAATTTTTAAATATTAACATAAAATTTTAATTGAAATAAATTACAAACAAAATTTGGATTTTTTAAATCGGGAGAAATCTTGAAATATCAGGTAATACTGCTGAATACCGAATGCCAAGTAAAATTGTTGAAATATCAGGTAAGCTTGACGCACAAATGTACCAAAAAATTTTCGAGAGGACTTCAACAATGTTCAAGTCCGCCCATACTATGTGGGCAAATTTCATCTGTGATGAAATCAGTTGGGCGGACTTAAAATGTGTTGAAGTTCGCCCAGTTCACTTGGGCAGATTTCATCATAGAAGGATATTTTTGACATTTGATATTTTTAGTCATCCCGTACGTCAACTAATTCGGGCAAAGTAGAATAATCCTAACTTAAATGTTATAATTTTATTTTTTAACTTTATTTTTATTTGTTGTTTTCTAAAAAATGTGACATGTCTTAAATGTGGTAATTGATTGCTAGGAGAAATATGTAAAGTCATGTGTGTAATATTAATTTTGAAAATTTGATTATTATCATTTATATAATTAAATAATTAAATAAATTCTCTTTATTTTATATAGTTTAATTAATTTAAATTTATTTTCTTATAATTTTAAATGTTATAATTTTATATATAACTTAAATATTATAAATTTATTTTTTAACTTTATTTTTATTTGTTGTTTTCTAAATAATGTGACACATCTTAAATGTGGTAATTGATTGCTAGGAGAAATATGTAAAGTCATGTGTGTATTATTAATTTTGAAAATTTGATTATTATCATTAATATAATTAAATAATAATGTTAAATTCTCTTTATTTTATATAGTTTAATTAATTTAAATTTATGTTATAATTAATTTTAAATGTTAAATGCGGTAATTGATTGGAATGAAAATATGTAAAGTCATGTATGGATAATCAATTTTGAAAATTTGATTATTATCATTTATATATATAATTAATTGATTATTATTCTTATTTTATATATAGTTTAATTAATTTAAATTTATTTTTTATATTTTTAAATATTATAATTTTATATATAATTTAAATATTATAATTTTACTTTTTTAACTTTTTTTTTTTACTTCTTTTAAAATTTGACCTATCTTAAATGTGGTTATTTATTATGATTTTCATTTATTGTAACTACTAAATTATACAACTTTCGCTTTAACAATTTTTTTTTTTTTTGTTAATAAAATCATTGGAAAACGTCATGCATGCATTAACCCGTTCGTCTGGATACATGTTCCTGGAAACGAAACATCTATAGCTTTGTACCTCTCTTCCTATAAATAACAGTTCAATATTAGGACGTATACTTACCCCTCTTCCTCTGCAACCTATTTCTGAAACTAAGTATTCATCCCATGGATGAACAAACACCACCGAGGAGAAAAAGGAGTGGTGAGTGGACAATCCCTCCATCACCGAAAAGTTTGGAGACGATGTACCTGAAACTCAGGGAATAGCATGTTGAACTGAAGAATGAAAATTCGGTACTTATTAGAAGGATGATAGTTGAGTTTGGGGAAGACGTCGCGAGGCAATTTCTGCTTGAGACGTTTCCATTGATGAAGATGTATGATGTGTTTATGGAAGTTCTGCAGTCTATCCAAGAAGAGAAAGATAGCAAAGATAATGTCATCAAGATCCCTGACACTAGCTCTGATTCCGTCAACAAGTGAATAAATTTAAGTTATCCCCTATTCATCTTTTGTAATGCCCGGGTTTCTCCTCATATTTTGTAATGCCCAGATCATATTTTGTTATGCTTGCGACCTTCTGCGATCAAATTTTGTTTTTATGGTTTTGTTGCGTACATTGTCTTTTGGCAAGAGTTGTTTCTCTGTTAATTGTCATAACTTTTAATTTCATATATTCTACATTTTCTTAACGAAGAAAATAAAAATTATATCAAACATCGTTGTACACTTTTCGGCGGACTTAAAAATTAAAGAGTAAAACATAGTTGGACACTTTTCGGCGGGCTTAAAATTATATCAAGAAATCTGAAATGAGGTCTGCCAAGTACAATCTTAGGCTGACTTAATTTTTTTCGCGTCTGCTAGCCAACTTAATTAATTATACCGGGCGGACTTCAAATCAATTGAAGTTTGCCATTAAAGTCCGCCCAATAGTGTGATGGTTAGACGAAAATGCCCTGACAAACTAAAACCATGATATCCCCAAATTTAAACACTCTCTCTATCTCATTCTCTCTCTCGTTGTCTCAAAGACCCGCTCACCAGCGACCTTTGACCCGCCCACCACAGTGCCACGTTTTGTCTGTCGACGTTTGTGACCCGCTAGCCGCCGGCCAACGTGCGAAGTCTGTTAGTCAGCCCAGCGACATCCGTCCTACCACCGTGCAACCACCGGCCAGGTAAGGATGTAGTTTATTTGTGTTATTTTTGGTGATTTGTGAGCATTGTTGTATCCTAAACACACCGAACAAATGAAGCCATTGCATTGTACCAGAAACTGGAAATGGAAGACGATCCGAATATGAATGAGTTTCATTGGCCGGATATTATCATGTATGAAGTCCGCCCAATGAAGCCCGGCCATTGGGCGGACTTCATATGGGTTTAGGGTTTCGAGTTTAGGGATGAGGTTTGCCAATTTGGGGCAGACCTTATACTATATTAGGTCCGCTTGGCGGACATAATCTTCGATGACTTCATTTGATTGTAAATGAAGTCCGCTTGGCGGATATGATATGGGAATAAAGTTCGCTTGGCGGACATCATTGGATATGAGTTCGCCAACCGTGTGTTGTGCATACCTCATATAGTATGATGTCCGCCAAGCAGACTTGATATTATATGAGGTCCGCCAATCGGACTTCATTTACTTTTTAAGTCACACGTGTATTGGGCGGACCTCATTTCATATGAAGTTTGCCCAATACACTGTTGGGCTACAAAATGAGAAGTCCGCCCAACGGATTTCATACCGTATAAAGTCCGCCAAATACCGGTATTGGCGGACATCATACTCTTCTGAAGATACCAGTATTTGGCGAACCCTATCGTCAATTACGTCAATCCGACCACCTTCATTCTTAGTAATTTAAATTTTAGTTTTTTGATACTGATATTATTTATGTTATACTAAAAAATATTATCCATTTGCTGTTTTTTGTAATGTTTATTGTTTTTTGCTTTTATTATACAGATGGATCCGCAGAGTAGTCAATATACTTATATTCACGATCAAAGGGAGACTGCGCCCTGGAACACGGGCTACTACACACTGCAGGATCAACCAACTGGGGCCAGTTCGACTCGCTCTCGGCCGTTACAACATGTTGGAAGCATTCTTGTCGAGCCCACTCGGTCATTTCTTGCAGATCCCCCTGTCCCTTCAAATGTCTGCACCGTAGCTAATCTACCAAGTTCTTCTTAGGGAAGTGACGTTTCCTGAGGCCCGTGAAGATGAAATGTGGTTCGATATCGGCAAGAAGATATATAGGTATGGCAAGCAGGAGTTCCTCCTAATTAGTGGACTTCAATTCGGCCCAGTAGATAAGAAAATTTTGGAAGCGAGGCCTGTAGGGGATGACAGTTTACGGACACGACTATTCCCACATCAACAATTGGTGTCGGGGCAAGACATAAATTCCATACTAACTAGAGAGAATCTGGATGCAGACGATGTCCTTAAGCTGGGTTACATTTCTGTGGTGAACATGATATTGTTGGGGCACGATGAGCGTAAAAATGTGCCTAATATGATGTGGACTATGATTGAAGATTTAGAAGCATTTCAGGCATTCCCGTGGGGTACGTATATATATAGCCAGAGTCTGTATTTCCTTCGTCTGGCTACCAAGGTTGACAAGCAGAGTGGTCAGGTTGGAAAGAAAGTGAACATTTATGGATTTGTCTGGGCATTTCAGGTACGCTCAGCTACATATTACTCTATTTAAATACATAAGATAATTTATGGTATATGATTGTGTTGTTATCTGTGTTTAGTTTTTTATTATAAAAGATTTTTGTTTGTCTACAATGGTGGTTGATTGAGACATTTCCCTGGGTTTAAGGAAAATGGGCTCAAATAGTGCCACAATCAGGCATGATACCTAGATGCAGGAAGTGGCTATCTAGCAAGAGGCCTAAAAACATTAATTATGATGAATGTCTTAATAAGGTATGTGTGTAACCCAACATAGCCTATTATCGTTTGTTTTTGTTTTGTTAATATATAATATATGACCACCTATTATAACATTTGTAGGCACAAGGATTAAGCCAAACACTTGAGCCCACTAAGGCAGAGAGGGACACGGCCTATTGGAGGTCCTTTCACCCCCTGCACTGGGTTGGTATTGATGTCTACAAAAATGGAGGTGGAGGGGGTGATGATCATGATCATGATATTGGAGGCAAGGAGGTTGGGGAGGAGGATGATACAGTGAGGGTGGGCAGGGATGAGGATGCAAGCAAGGAAGGTGGGGAAGAGGTGGAGGCAGTGAAGGTAGGCAAGGACGATGGTGCAAAAAATGAAGCCGGTCAGGGGGTGGAGGGGAAGGATAAGGGGTCTATTAGTGACTATAAGCTGTTAGAGGTAAGATTGCCCAAGAGTACGCATTATGGACATAATGAGTCCGAGGTATGTTCGCTACATAGTGTTTTATTGTGTAAAGACCAATTGTTTGTTTGTGTTTTTTCATTTTTAGTTTTTTTTTTTTTTCATTTTGTAGATGACCAAGATGCTGACTCAAGCACTTCAGTTGTTGCAAAGTATGGAATCTCGGTTGAGGCAATTTGAGAGGAATCAAGAAGATATGGATTGTCGGTTGAGGGAAGTACTAAGACATCAAGAAGCTCTGTTAGGCATGGACGCTCGGTTGATGCGAGTTGAGAGAAACCAAGAAGAACTATTAGCTGTGCTACGCATCTCGACCCTCCCTGACCCCACAGATCAACAGCCAGATGAGGAGGATCGGACATCCCAAGCAGATGTAAGCCCCAAATTTATCATATTAACATATTATTTTGAAGTATTACCATCTTATAATGGTTAATTAAAAACAGTTGCCAGAAGACGTGGTTATGGACGGTGGACGAACCGCGCGTGATCGTGCACCATCGCGATATTGTCGCACACCGTTCATGGATCCGACGCAACAGTATAGGAAGAGGAAGAGGAGTAAGAAGAATGTCCCAGGGGGGTCAAAGTGGATCCAATAATAGACACGACTTTGTTGGCCCCCCAAGTGCAAGAGGGGACAGGAGAGGATGGTCATCCTCCTTATAGTGCATCGGGCTTGGACGATGAATTATTCCCCCCGGATGGACACAATGAGTATATCAGCTCAAAAGAAGAAATCGAGTAAGTATATATAACTAGTAATTTAATGATTTACATTGGTAATGAATTATCACCATAATAATAATTGTTGGTTATTATAGGCAGGACACTGGTTTCTTACTCAATCTATTACCGAGCCACCTCAAAGATTTAGAGCAACCGACGTCATTGATGGATGGGTGCGTGATTGACATGTTTTTGTGTTGCCTCCGACGGAGGAGAAATGAGGAGTCTGAGCATCCTCCATATGATACCAACTATGCGGTGATGCCAACATGGTTTTTTGTGAGTGCTCAGCCCATCTCATTTATCTCTTTTATGTTTTTTTTTTCATTTGTATGTCGCTCGTGATAAATTTCAAACTTTTATCTTTTAGGGATTGTTCAATTCCCTCCTTAGTGTTCGTGATAACTCCACAGCCCAATCAATTCCCTCCTCGGTGGGAATGACAACGCTGCTCGATTATATCTCAAGAAAGGCTGGTGACGACATCGCTTGGTGGCGAGTTGACTACGTAAGTAGTATTTAGTTTTAATGATTGATTTAGTTAATAGCATGTGACATATTTTGTTACATGTAGATCTTGGTTCCTATTTCTCAAATGAACGAGCACTAGATCGTTGCCAAAATTTGTTTGAAGGAGATGAAAATTGTCATCTACGACTCCCTGGCACGGTCTGAAGATAGTAGGAAGTACATGTTCGAGTTCATGAAGCCATTCGCGTACCTCCTACCCACGATCTTGAGGCACAGTGAATACTACAATCATATCTCCACGTCTGCGCCTCCATGTAAAGATTGGGAGTTGGAGAGTCTTGATCCGGCGAAGGTGAACATTCCACAACAATTGGACAGGTACTGCAACTTTTAAATTAAATATTACAAAAGTCAATTGAATACATGAAATTGTTATCATCTAATGGTTTGACATTGAAATGTTTTATTTGTCATACAGTCACAACTGTGGCTGCTATGTAATAAAATTCATTGATGACATTTTGAGACACAAAGAGGATCGTTGGGTCACTGATCAGATGAATGATGATGCCCTTGCCCTTCAGAAGAAAATTGCATATTATCTATACAGATATAGTAAAGTAATTGATGATAATTGATGTTCGGTAAGAATTCTTAGGCTTTCTTGTGGTTAGATAGGTGGTATTATTATATGGTGATTTCTTGTAATTTTCATCGTTTTTTCTAGTTAGCGGTTGTAATTATCATTGTTTTAATTTAATGTATTACTTATAGGTATTTAGAATGAACCGACAAAACATTCAATATTGTAACTGATTATATTGTTCATAGAAACAGAATGTTGAAGTCCGTAAGCAGACCCCATCTTGGTTTAAATCCACCTGGCGGACTACATATTGGTTTAAGTCCGCCCAACGCTATCCGATCGGACTTCATATTAGTTTAGGCCCGCCTATTATTTATTGCTTACCACTGGGATCACAATAATAATAATATAAATGACCTCAAATAATTTAATGTATTACTTATAAGTATTTAAAATGAACCGGCAAAACACCCAATATTGTCACTGATTTTATTGTTCATAGAAACAGAATGTTGAAGTCCGTAAGTAGACTCCATCTTGGTTTAAATCCACCTGGCGGACTACATATTATATTAAGTCCGCCTAACGCTATCCGATCGGACCTCATATTAGTTTAGGCCCGCCTATTATTTAAACCATTACCACGGCTATCACAAGAATAATAATATAAATGACCTCAAATAATTTAATGCATTACTTATAGGTATTTAGAATGAACCGGCAAAACATCCAATATTGTAACTGATTATATTGTTCATAAAAACAGAATGTTGAAGTCCCTAAGCAGACCCCATCTTGGTTTAAATCCACCTGGCGGACTACATATCGGTTTAAGTCCGCCCAATGCTATCCGATCGGACTTCATATTAGTTTAGGCCCGCCTATTATTTATTGCTTACCACTGGGATCACAATAATAATAATATAAATGACCTCAAATAATTTAATGTATTACTTATAGGTATTTAAAATGAACCGGCAAAACACCCAATATTGTGACTGATTTTATTGTTCATAGAAACAGAATGTTGAAGTCCGTAAGCAGACTCCATCTTGGTTTAAATCCACCTGGCGGACTACATATTGGTTTAAGTCCGCCTAACGCTATCCGATCGGACTTCATATTAGTTTAGGCCCGCCTATTATTTATTGCTTACCACTGGGATCACAATAATAATAATATAAATGATCTCAAATAATTTAATGTATTACTTATAGGTATTTAGAATGAACCGGCAAAACATCCAATGTTGTTACTGATTTTATTGTTCATAGAAACATAATGTTGAAGTCCGTAAGCAGACTTCATCTTGGTTTAAATCCACCTGGCAGACTACATATTAGATTAAGTCCGCCTAACGCTATCCGATCGGACTTCATATTAGTTTACGCCCGCCTATTATTTATTGATTACCACTGTTATCACAAGAATAATAATATAAATGACCTCAAATAAGTAGGAAATTCAGTACAATTTTTTCCGTCTCTTCCTGGTACGTTTGGGAGCTTCTTTCTCTTTCTCTATATGGGTAACTTCTTTATCTAATTTGGCAGCCCTTTGGGCTGCATAATCCTTTGCATCCACGACTGTAATAGAATAAAGCTCCACAGCCATTTCTTTTCTAAAATGTGCAGATCGTTCTTGGGTCATCTCCTGTATTGAGATACCGTGGGCCATGAATTCCATCCATTTGAGCACAAAAATCCCACAATCACCACCCCTGTCCATTGTAACATGGGAAAAATCACCATCCATTAATAGGAGTAACACCAAAACACTAACTACAAATTTTTAAAAAATAACATATACTAACCTGGTTTGCTGCGGACCTTCTTCAACACAAAACCTCCACTTGTCCATCAAAATAATATCGGGTTTAAATATGGGGTATTTGCAACTTGATAGGAGTTTGGGAATCATATATACCATATACTGGAACTCATTTTCATAGTCTACAGGTTTGGTTGAGGTGTAAACATGAACAATCTGGGATTGCAATTCTATCCTTACCAAAACCTAATGTTGATCATCTATATTTGCGGGACATAGCACGCTGTCCACGTTCAAAAATCCATTAGAAGCAAGTGCATCTCCCCAAAACATTTGCACAGGTAAATCTGGTTCTCCGAAAGGCTCCCAACTGCCTTTCTGAAATGCCAACCACGAACCTTGCAATGATTGTTATATGGGGCCAAAATGACAAAGTGTTCATAATGTTAAACACAGTTATATCCACGAAATAATGGACACATATATTAATTTCGTTGGAACTTACAGCAAATGTGCTTGGCACCAATGATAATTTATCATTGGTTGTCTCATTGGTTGTCCGTGATGCTTTCATTCTTTTATTAATCATGTATACGTAGCTATCAATGTGCTAGAATGATTTAAAGAAACTTGAATAAGAATTATTAAAAGAATAATGCAATAGGAAAATGATGCATAAAAATGAAAAATATCGGTTCGCTATATCGGGTAACACCCGATATACAAAACCGATAGGATAGAATATATTATGTGTGTTATCTATATCGGATATTAACCGATATCATGTTTACATAGCTATCCATGTACAGTTTTGATTTTAAATATTAAATCAAAACCGACATACGCAACCAAGTAAGACCTGATATACGGATCCGATATGATACTTTGAAATACTTACATCAGATAGGAGCCAACTGTCCGGTGTGGACAGTATCTCAAAAAACGCCTTGTCCATATCACAACAGCTAGCTCTAATAATGGTTGGATTTTTTAAGAAAATTTGGTACTCCCGCTGCCAATCCCCGTTAGGAGGACCTTGCGGATTCAGCTGCGGAAGGGCGGATATGAATGTCTGTACTCCGTCTCCCTTATTATCACCGGAGGGCTTCATTATTGATTCAATGACTGTTTTTCTTTGCTTTCCCCGTTCTATGCGTCTCCTTTTGAATGTCTCCTTAACAGGAGTTATTGCTTCTATTAATTCTAATGACATATTTGTTGAGTCGGAGGCCTTTGTCACCTTCACCTCCCCATCATTGTTCGCCTCGTCATCAATCGTCTCCGCCAGCCTATTCACCTCCTCCTCCTTCGTATCCTCCATCATATCCACCTCCCCATCCTTATCATCCGTCCTCTCCACCGCCCCCTTCTTATTATCCTCCGTCCTCTCCACCACCCCCTTATCCTCCATCCTCCCCCCCTCGACATCGTCATGGTTTTCATATATCCTATCAGTCTCACCCTCCTTATCCTCAACCTTCTCCACGTCGCCATCCTTCAGCTCATGCACATCCTCGGTGAATGTTGATTTGATTGAAAAATGATGGAAGATTAAATTAAGCATACGCTTTATGTCACCCAACTCTTTTCTCAATTCCCTCCTAACTTCCCCAATTTCTATCTTTAAACCATGAAGATAGTTCTTGACAGTCATCTTTTTCTGTCGGTCTTCACGCTTAACCCCCGCTTGGTTCAACGACTCCATCTCCACAACATTTTCACCTCCAACTTCATTTTCTTCTTCTTCTTTATCCTCTGATTCTTCTTCTTCTTCTTCTACGAAAGCACAATGTGAGTTCTTGTAATAATCTTCACCCATCTCCTCCTCTGTTGGCACAATAGGTGTAACATACCCTTTATTCTTCTCATCGAAAATTTCCAACTCCAAAATCTGGTCTTGGGTGAATTTTGAATCATAAAGTCTCCATTTCTTTATTCTTGGACATTGACGGCCTTCTTGATTTCTTTCCATAAGTTGGAGGTCAACCAAATGTGGCATGACCTCAAACATAAAAATCTGCATAAAGGAACAAAGTATATATGAGATGTAATGTTTTAAATTATACATATCGGTCGTACATATCGGTTCATTGAAACCATGTCGGTTATATTAATCGGTTGTATACCGAAATGATATAACGAATATAATTGCCAATTATCCGATTCTCCACTGATATATAATAAAGTTTACAAATCGGTTCAGAAAACATGGTTAAAATATCGGTTAAAATATTCGCCTAAACACCGATATAATTCCCAATTAACCTAATGCTCCACCAATAATATATAATAAACTGCACATATCGGTTCACATAAACAAGGTCGGTGAAAATAAACGGATAAATACCGATATGATAAAATCGATATATTTCGCAATGAACGCCGATATATAGTAACCAATGCAATTATTAAAAAAATATACCTGTAATGTAATTGGGAAACCTCCCATGTCATATGTCTTCTTCTGGCTCTTCTGATTGAACGCATTCAAAATGCAATTTCTGGCACCATCTGTGGTAGAAATAAAGGAGTCGTTTGCCCAAGGGAAACTGTTGGCCTCTTCCCAATGAGAGGCAAGGTGAAAATATATCATATCCACCTTATTCGAATGAGACTTGGAATTGATTTCATTGATGATCATGAGATATCACAAAGAGAGAAGATCGTGATCATAACATTTAACCTTGCCGCTAGCAATGTCCTTCCTGAATAACTCTCTCAACCTAGCCCCTGTAACACCTTTCTTCGGGTCACAGTCGGGGAAAAACTTGGTTTTCAGTTGAGGAGTTCCCACCAACTTGATTTTCCTCTTTGCTGATTCGTTGTTGCCAAACTTCAACCCTGTTATTAGAGCAAACTCCTCCCTGCCAAATTTTACATCCTTCCCACATATTCTGAAGCACAGGGAGCCTTCCTCGTCATTGTCTTCCCTCTTCAACAGTCTTAACAGTAGACTGTGGACTAATTGATTGCTCCATGTTACTCCATCCAAATCATATACTAGGTGGCCAAAAGCTGAATTCTTAAACTGTTCCTTTAGTTCAGGCTTCTTCTTCAGTGCCTTCTAATTAAATCAACAGTGGCTTCAAAATGATCAAGTCTAGTTATTCTGGCGTTGAAAAATCTCTTGATCTCCAATTTAGCATCTAATATCTGTAGCAAATAGATAAAACAATAATAATTAAACAAACATATCGGATGTCTTACAGACGATATGTTAACAAAACATGTCGGTTAAAACCGAAATGTTAACAAATCAGCATTTCACGGTAGCCCCATGTCGACATACGTCGGTGGAGTAGTTCAAAACATGACAAAATAAATAAATATTGTTCTAACATTCTTTCTCGTCTTCTTCTCGCTCATGTGGATGGCCTTCTTCTCCTCCTTCTGGCTTGTGTTCTTATCAAACGACGCATGTGAGCGAGCCATTTTCAGTAATATTCTTCTGGGATTACAGTCATGAGGGAATCGCAACGAGAATACAGAGCAGTCAGACGGATAAACAAACCAACGAACCCAACATGGAAAAGGGAAGGGAAAGTCAAAGTACATGTGCTGGGCGGGAAGGGCACTGTTGTGCAAAGGATAAAAAGTCAGATCGGTGCAGACATTGGGAACTGGAAAGTAATGATTTGAAGCGCAAAAAATAAAAAATAAACAATATAAAACAGGACTCATTACATTATTAAGAGTAATTTTAAGCTATAAGATATTCGTGATTTGTGAGGTAGCACCACTTTTGGTTTGCTTAAAGGATATAGGAAAAACATATCCGTTATAACCGGTATAACATAACATATACTATTCCGGTTATGTTGTATAGGCTAACCGATATAACATAAGCGATCGAGAACATTTGCATGTGGTGCGCGGGAAGGGTGAAAGGTCATATCGGTGCTGACATTGGAAACTGCAAAAGAAATATTTTAAACAAAAAACACGTCTCATTGAATTATTAATAGTATTTTTTCGCGATGAGATAATGGTTATTTCCAGTTTGGTTGCAGGACTTTTAGTTTGTTTAAAGGATATCGAAAAAACATATTGGCTATAAACCGATTTCCAGCTACGTTATATCGATTCTCGGTGACAGAACCGACATAACACAATACCAAAAGGCGGGCAACCGAACCGTTGCAAATCACAGTAATGAATCGGCCGAGAATTACACGACGTATATTAGGGAAGTGTAAGGAATTGAGGGAGTAGATACTAAAGGGTTGTATAGGTCATAATTTGAAGGTATTACGAGGACACTGAAGCAGATATCGGTTTCATATATCGGTTAACATACCGAGATTTCATTTGTTATATGATGTATATCGGTCACTATGCATCGGTTTACATTAACGAAGATTAACTTATATGGTTTAACCGACATCCTTCGTACATGTTGGAAAATGCTACTTTGCTCGAATTGATTGACGCGCAGGATGACTAAAGGCATTAAAAGACAAAAATATCCTCATGTTAAAACTGCTGCTTCACCTCGAAATCCACGCCCAAATAAAAATCGAGCGGACTTAATCCATGATGATATCCGCCCAAAGTGAAAAGGCGGGCTTCATAATAGATGAAGCCCACCCGACCAGCAGAGGGCGGGCTGCTGGGCTGATGAAGTCCACTCGAATTGCATCGGGCTGATGAAGTCCGCCCGAATTGCATCGGGCGGACTTCACCTTTGAAGTCCGCCCGCCCGCTGCAATGCGGGCGGACTTCATCCAATTTAATTATATTTTATAATTATAATTATACTTACTTTATTCAATTGAAGTCCCTGCTACGGACTTCAATTTAATTATATTTTATATTATAATTATAATTTTAATTTAAATTAATTTTTATATTATAATTTTAATTATTTTTTATATTAATTTTAATAATAGTGTGCTGGGCGGACTTCATCTTATATGAAGTCCGCCGAACCTTGTCCGAGCATGACTCGTACATTATCCGTGCGAATATCGAGAGATCGGGATGACGGAAAAAATGGTTTGTGTTGCCTTTGGTATGTAAGCAAAAGTATAAACAAATCTCATTGCATTATTAATAGTAAATTTAAGAGATAAGGCATTCGTTATATTTGAGGTTGCACCACTGTTGTGTATCCCATACGTTTGACTGATATAGTGGATTAAATGAGCTAGTATCGGTTACGTTAGATAGGATAAAAACCCATATTATTTTTATCACTCAATAAACATAACCGAAATCTAGTATAAATTGCCGAATTATAGTTTAAATTGCTTCTTGTTTTCATGTCGGTTCAATTCGATACAATTTCCATGTGCTAGCCAATATCATAATATATTCGGAATGATATCGGTTGAATTTGTTGTAATTGTGTTTTCATGTCGGTTCGAGACCGACAATGACAAAAGAGAAATAACAAAGAGAAAGGACAAAATGACTGGGAAACAATAACATTTACATTTACATAACCGAATACATATTGTCCTAATGAATTTACAATCATTTGATACATGTTCTAACAATGGAGCAAGTATCGAATATAACCGAAAACATATCGGCATTAGACAGAGGTTTGATGTAATACATTAAATTTAAACCGGTATCAATTAACCGACGTATCCTTATCCAACCGATTCTAGTACAGCATCAGCAGACGAGATAAAAGACGAGGTTCCCAACTTCACTTGCCAACAGGATGCAGGAAAATCTGAGCGTGCTTAACTAAATAACTTAGCATGTTATATATATGTTGGAATTGCTGTATTGGTTGCCAACTTCATATGTCTGTCTCTGCACCGATATTAAAAAAGAACGGACATAACCTGGCTCATTTCGTGACACTCCCCCTAAGTGTCTTCTCCCTCAGAGACCTCGACCACATGGGTCAATTCCTTCACTACCATAACTGGTTTGACAAACTGGTTTGGTTGCTCGACTTTTGGTATCCCTTCTTTACTAGCTCATTTATTCCACTCTTATTTTTCTTCATTAACCATTTAAATATCGTTGAGAAGTTAAAAGGACAACAATCTTCAATAGTTATACCGATGTCGGTTAAACTTATTGGTTTGTATCTGAACCGATAACTCTAGTGGGAAATTCAACCATTTTAATATCTCTTGAATATGTAACGACAACATATATCGGTTTCAATTTTATGTTAACCGATACATAGTTACCAATATTAATCATAAAACGAAGAGGATATCGGTTTTTACGGAACCAACTGTTTTGCATGTTACTATCGGTGCGAATATATCGGTAAATTAACCGATATGTATACACCGATACCTATCTATGTTATATTAATGACGAAATTAAATATTTGTCCTTTGTCCTTCCCAATGTAAGCACTGATTGGAAGGATCGCTCTATAAATATGGCTCTCATCACCGACTTGGAGATCACTGAAGCGGAAGCCATGGAAATAAATCGCTTTCTTCGAAGCTCGTAATCTAACAGGTTCATTTACAAACTGTTAGTGATTGCTCTGACTGTAACACCCCACTCCAATCGAGGGGCGTTAATATATGCGGAATAAACCATCATGAATTTCGGGGAAATATTTTTTTCCATAAATATGTAATAAAAGCGTCTGCTCGTGAATAGTGCACCAGGTAAGTTCCCAGGAAAGAGAGGTGGGTCACAATGGGACACACTTAAGTACCAAATCTTTCCTTAGCCAGAACTAGCCTAGACATGCACATTCCACTACATAACACTTAAATCCATAACTTCTCCGACAATTCCAATTACCTTCTCAGCATATCAAACTTTAGAAACATCAAGCTAAGACAGGTAATATCATTACACAATACAAATGCGGAAGCTAGATCGAAACCTGATGTAATACATAACCGAAATCATCTTATATATAACATCAAAACTGTATCATCGTCTAACATCATCAAAATGAAGTACATATAATCTAAAACATATGCTACTATCATCAACACTATCCACGTCCACCTTGGAAACAATACTACCGCGCAAGGAATCTGGGGTGGTGTCCACTCGCAGCCCCCTCTTGCCGGTCCGAGGTGGTGTACACTCGCAGCCCCGCCACTTGTCGACTCGCAAGGGTGGTGTCCACTCTCAGCCCCCGTCACAAGTGGGTATTTTCCCTTGGCACGTTTCCCTAGTGCTACCACTTCAAGTGCCACCTCATAAGTTGACATCCCAACCCAAAAACATGCCAATGATCATGTGAAACAACATTTCATGCACATAATTTTATCACAAAAATTCAATGCACATGCATAAACCATTTCGGGACAAATCCCTATGAAACCAACCATAACAGGTACAAAACATTTGCATGGATTAAATCAAGTTTAAGGGAATAACTTTGAATAAACAATTTTTGGGGTCAGAACAGCTCACAAGTCAAAACAAAGTTGTATGCAAGTAGGAAAACTCACCTTTTGACAAAATCCAAAGTACCTCGAAAAGCGCGCACTACCTCGATTTGCGTGCCCGACCACGTTTTTCGTGCCAACCTCAAAAGTTGCACCAACACTCAATCTCTATGCCTCAAAGTACCCTAAACATCATTTAAATATCATAAATCTTATTTTTCTCATAATTTCCTTATTTTCTCCCATTTTCTCTCTAGAAATTCCAAATAAATAGCAATCAAACTATTTTCTCCAATGTTTCTTCACCAAAAATCATTATAACCTATGAACTTCAAGATAAAATTACTGGACTTACCCGGATGGTGCGTTTGCATGCAAAACGATGCACTTTGGTGTGGAAACCGAGACAACAGAAGCTCCAAATCCAAAACTAATTGCACACACTTCAAGAACACAAAAATCTAGGAATTTAGGAATTTTTCTCACGTTTTTCCATGCAGGGACGCGCCCTCACGCGCCGAATGAGGATGACCCACGCGCCTGCGCGTGGAAGCCGCGCGTGTGATGCACGCGACCTTTCTTCTCCGGCGAGTTGGCTCGCCGGCCGGTGCCGGAAATTGACCTCGATCACACCACGACGAAGCCAAGGTCCAGTCGATCCTAATGGTGGTTCTTGATGCTCGAAAGGATGCCCGAAAGAGCCTCAAACGGAGGCTCGAAGCCTCGTCCAGCGGACCGCCTACCCTTTTCCGGCGAGCTTCGAAACGCCTTCCAATCTCAACGAAAATCCCTCTAACTTTCCAGAATACTTCTACATCTCATGGGCTTTTAAAGCCCCTTATTTTGGAGACTCAATTCGTTCATTAGAACGGCCGATTTGAAGCTTTAAACTTTAACATTTTCGGCCTCCATGGTTGCCTATTTATAGGCAAAATCGAGCGACCAAATGCCCGAGATCGATCAACCCACCGCCTTAGGAGCATCACCCGCCCCTGGATCGACCCTAAACGAACCCTATCCGACAAGAAAACCAAGTTGCAGGCGGCTCCATCGCGCGACCAAAAGCTGGTCGGCTTTTCTTCAAAATCCGACCACTCGAGTGGTCTTTTCCGGCCAATCCTTTAAGCAAAAAGTCTCCCCCGACCATCCTCTTGCAAACCCCGTGGCCGAAATCCATGGTCGGCGACCGTCCGTGGGCTGGTCGGATTTCTTGGCTTCCATTTTCGCGATTTTGCAGTTTTGCCCCACAGATTTTTGAATTCTCACTTTGGCCCTTTTCCACTTAACCCCTAGACTTTTTGTAATTTCCATTGGGTCCCTTGACTTTCAATCTTTCAATTTCCTCTTTGGAACTCTTTCAAAAAATGACATTTTGAACCCCCTCGAGCAACTTTGAAAAATTGCACTTAGGCCCGAATCTTCGTTTCGGCCTCAAATCCATTTATTTCTTCCAAAACTCACTGAAGGGTTGCTCTACTCGACGAATCGAAGCTTCCCTAGGCTTCCGTTTCCATTTCGGGCGCCTCCTACGATCATTCGGTTTTACAGCCTATTCCACAGCTGTATTTTTGCTGTACCGAAAACTATTTCCGATTCAAATTCTTTCGATGCCATAAATCATCTCTCAATTTACTCGACACTACCATATCATTTTCTTTAGGCATCTCGACTCCAGGGTACTCCCGGAAGTCGATTTAGTCAATACATCGGGCTATTCTGATACTTAATTTCCTCAAAATTCGATTTTTCTAATAAAATACTATTTCTTAAATAACCCAACGTTCTCGGGTATTACACTGACCACTCGGGATTCTTCAACCTCCAAATACATTGCCAAGGCAATACTTTGGCAATGTATTGGGAGGTTGAATAATCCAGAGTGGTCAGAGAAATCACTGTTTGTGAATGAACCTGCACCACCATCCGAGAAGCCAAACAAAATCGATATATTTTCTGGCTTCTGTTTCAGTCTCCCAACCATTAACCTTCTGGCTTCTATTTCACATTGAAGACGTTTGAGATCAACTTGGATAAGGTATTTGTGAATGAACCTGCTCTAGGATCACTATTTCTCGTCCTATCAGTTGCAATTGAAGGTTTGTTAATGAACCTTCAACTGCAACTGATAAAGACGAGAAAGAGGGACCTACAACAGAGGTGCAACACAACCAGCTTTCGTATCGATTACCTTGAAGACGTTCTCCAATGAACTGAAGCAGAAGCCAAGGAAATATATTGCTTTCCTCAGGTTTCTCGGATACAAGAGCAAGTTCATCAACAAACAGTGAGTGATTGCTCTAACCATTCCAGGTTCTCCAACCTCTAAATACATTGCGAAGGCAATACTTTGGAAATTTATTGGGAGGTTGAATAATCCAAAATGGTCAGAGCAATCACTCACTGTTTGTGAATGAACCTGCTCTTGCATCCGAGAAGCCCGAGGAAAGCGATATATTTCCTTGTCTTCTGTTTCAGTTCATTGGAGAACGTCTTCAAGGTGACCAATACGAAAGCTGGTTGTCTTCAAGGTGACCGATACGAAAGCTGGTTCTCGTCCTATCTGTTGAACGTCTTCAAGGTGACCGATATGCCTTCTGTAGAAGAGAGACCTACAACAGAGGTGCATCACAAGGGAGACACCAAATTTTTTATTTATTTTTATTGAATTAATGATGTGTTAGTCCAATGTAATGGTATTTGTGTATAAATATGAAGTTTGTGTATAATAGATGTTATGTTTGACTTCCAATTATAATGTAAACACAAACTGAAAATACTATCGGTTCCATTACACCGATATATTCGCACCGATAGTCAAATATACGAATGATGTCGATTAACCTTATTGGTTTGTATCTGAACCGATAACTCTTGCGGGAAGTTCAACCGTTTTAATATCTCTTGAATATGTACCTACACCATGTATCGGTTTCAATTTTAATATCTCTGATTATATCGGTTTCAATTTTATGTTAACCGATACATAGTTACCGAATAAAACGAAGAGGATATCGATTTTTACGGAACCGATGGTTCGGTTGCCCGACTTTTGGTATCCATTCTTTACTAGCTCATTTATTCCACTCTTATTTTTCGTCATTAACCATTTAAATATCGGTGAGAAGTTAAAAGGACAACAGTCTTCAATAGTTATACCGATATATTCTGACCGATTGTCACAAGTACGAAGGATGTCGGTTAAACTTATTGGTTTGTATCTGAACCGATAACTCTAGCGGGAAGTTCAACCGTTTTAATATCTCTTGAATATGTACCGACAACATATATCGGTTTCAATTTTATTTTAACCGATACATAGTTACCGATATTAATCATAAAACGAAGAGGATATCGGTTTTTACGGAACTAACCGTTCGGTTGCCCGACTTTTGGTATCCCTTCTTTACTAGCTCATTTATTCCATTCTTATTTTTCGTCATTAACCATTTAAATATCGGTGAGAAGTTAAAAGGACAATAGTCTTCAATAGTTATATCGATATATTCTGACCGATAGTCACAAGTACGAAGGATGTGTATCGATTAATCTTATTGGTTTGTATCTGAACCGATAACTCTAGAGGGAAGTTCAATCGTTTTAATATCTCTTGAATATGTACCGACAACATATATCGGTTTCAATTTTATGTTAACCGATACATAGTTACCGATATTAATCATAAAACGAAGAGGATATCGGTTTTTACGGAACTGACCGTTCGGTTGCCCGACTTTTGGTATCCCTTCTTTACTAGCACATTTATTCCACTCTTATTTTTCGTCATTAACCATTTAATATATATATTTATATATATTGTATCGATTTGATTCAGAAAGCAGCAGTAGCAGCATATGATGTCCTCTAATAGAAGTGCAAAACAAAAGCAAACCCATTGATCAGTGGGTTTGCTTTTTCTTTTGCACTTCTCTTGGGGTGCTCAGATATTGGATTGCACCGCGTCCTATTGCTAGTTCAAATTCCAGGTATGTTGCCAATGACTATTTGATTTATACTATCGGCTATAAAATGATAACCAACTTGTACTTCATCACAACCGACTTCTCAGCTTGACTAATATTTTGAACTCTATATACGGAACTTACCAAATGGTCCAATGTGAAGCCTAGATGCACACGTATTACACAGCAAAATATATCGCCACCTACTTGTATTCGCCCTTATCAACATTATATTCCCACCAACCTCCATACTGACAAATATAGGTCTATGAGCTGCCATTCCTGTAAATTAGAAAAAAAAATTTATCGGTTATATAATGTTATATCGGTCTCATAATATCGGTTGCGCAAATTATGTCAGTTATTATATACAGGTTTATATAAAATTACAACCGATACATTTATACCGATATAGTATTTGTTATAGGATCTATATCGGTTACTATGTATCGATTTACATTGAATTTATATCGATACAAATATAGTGATATACGATGTCGGTGCATAAAACATTTTTGGGTACCGATATGTAAATCAAACCGATATAAAACATTTTTGTGTATGCTTCTGGTTTGAACCTATATCGATTCGGTTGACATATATCTGTATCCAACCCGTACATCAACTGATAGATGTTCATAGCCTTCTCTCAATCTAGCTTTAGAATGCAGAACCAGAGCGAGGTTCATTTACAAACCCATTACGTAGTCAAAAAAAAAGATCGCATCGAAGATGGTAAAACACTTTAAAAATTATCTGCAATGGCTTTGAAGGCGAAGACCGACGAAGAAGCAGCAACCCTGGATGCTTAGAACGGGAGACGAGGGAGAGAAATGACGAAGAAGACGAGCGAGAGAGATGTTCTGTCGGGCGGGCGATTGGGGATGTGCGCACAAGAGGAAGAAGACGAAGAGATCCTAGTGCCAATTTAATTCGGGGGCATTTTAGTCCATTTAACTCTCAAAAATTCTAATTTTGTAAAAAAAAATTAAGAGTCCTATTTTTACAAAGTTCTTCGCCGGCAGTCCTATTTTTGCAAATTTCCCATTATATGAAGAGAGCAGTTTTGACCGAAACATCAGCCCCCAATGTGCTGAGGTGAGCGGTGACGGCGCCGCCATGCATCATTGCATCCGCAGAATGGAGAGTGGCGTTAAGCAAGTTCTCTTTGTCTCCCTCGCAGCAGGATCAAGATGTTCGGGGAGGAGTAGATCAACCAGTAGTCAGCCGCCACCTGGGCCGGCCTATTTTGACCTGCTGTCTCTGTTTGAATCAATCGGTGCAGCAAGACATGAACAAACGAAGGTGGGTGTGGCACTCTATAAATACCCCTGCTTTCCAGTCTTTGAGGATCTCATCTCATTCGCCATCCACAAAGATCATCCAGCACCAGTTTTCCACCTCTAGTGTAAATTAAAGAAAGAATGGAAAGGCACGAGCAAGAAAAGCATGCTCCGCTTCCCCTTCTCACCCCTTACAAGATGGGAAACTTTCAACTTTCTCACAGGTACGTATATATATGTGTATATCATTCAAATGCTTGTGTACTTTGCTTAATTTAATCCCCAATTGATCTTTTTCCCTTTCTCTTTTCTTATGTTCCTTTATTTACTGGATTTGGGGGTTTGCGTAGCATGAGTCTTATTTTCGGCAACAGAGTGCCGAATGTGGAGCCCCCTGATTTGGGGGTTATGTTCACCCTCGTTAAAGGGGGTGAACAAAATCGCACTCCCGAATGTGGACAACAATTTTGGGGCTCTTTTTTTTATTTTAAATATTTTCTCCTGTTATTGTATACGTGGAATTCAGCACTTCATTTCATATGCCATCTTCTCTGAGTCTAGTTAAGTATTTCTTTGAATTAACTATTATTTATTTTATTATCTTGTTGGATTTATATGAAATGTTTCTGAATAGAGTATTCAGGCATGGACATCGTTTTTCATATTTCGGTTTATTATTGTGTTCTATTTTTAATTGATTTACTTCTGTTTGACCTGAATTTCCTCAGCCTATGCGGCCAAATCCTAGTTATACAAATCCCTTTGTTTGACCAACAAATAAAGGGATGGGGAAGGTTGCATCTTCCTTTTCTTGATTCTCCCAAATTTTGAAGAGAAACGTTCTTTCTTTTCTCTTTTCACTTCTGAAGTTCCTGGTAGTTGTGGCTTTGCTTTGATTTGGACGATGCCCCCTTCTTTTGATTTTATGTTTTTTCAATTTCAGTTGCCTTTCCCTAGTAGACTTGATAAATCTCATTTTCATGGTTACATTCAATGACAAGTGCAGTTCATGTTGTTGGTCGTGGCTTGAGTCTTGCCAGATTTTCTAATTCTGGTTTAGTTGTAATCAGCATTAACGTTTAGTTTTTTTTTTTTTTTTTTTCAAGTTCATTAGTCATACATCTTCCAGTTGGTCTTTGTTGAATCTTTTTCTTTACCTTGTCGGCGTGTGTTCTTTATTATTATTATTTTTTAAACCACAAAGGAGCTATTGTTATAATATTGGCACCTAATTGTGTACAACAACAACAATAATTACAAGCCTTATTAAATGATTTCTATACCTCCACTATCTCCATCTATGGTCATATCATGTGTAAGGCTACTGTATTTTGTACCATGTTTGAAGGTTCTAACTGCAGTTTTCTTTGGTTTTTCTCTCCAATTTTTGTTACAAACTTACTCCATTTCATTCACTTGCCCCACAAGTATATCTATTGGTCTTTTGTTCACATATCCAAGCCATCTTATTCACAACCCTCAAATCTTATTTTCAGTAAGTGCCACTCCAACCTTATTATGTGCGATCTGATTTCTATTTTGTCTTTTGTTGTATGGCCACACATTTTCCTAACAACCTTATCTCAACTACACTGATCTCTTGCACATGTTTGTGTTTAACTGCCCAACATTCTAAGCCATATAACGGGGGTGGCATGTCCATGCTGTGTGCATTGTTCGTTTACTTAGTTTTTTTTTTCTTTACCAATGAATTCCATGTGTAATGTAATATGTCTGGTACTTTTCTTCTACTCCCATTTGGCCATTGAACTTATTCTTGATGTAGTGATCTTTTTCTCATGGTCATTTTTTCTCTCTTCAGAATTGTCTTGGCACCATTAACCAGGCAAAGATCTTACAACAATGTTCCTCAACCACATGCCATCTTATATTACTCACAAAGGACCACAAGAGGGGGTCTTCTCATTACTGAAGCAACCGGAGTTTCAGATACTGCACAAGGGTTTGTTAAATAATTATATTTATGGGTTTCCATGGTTCTATGTTTTTGATAGTTGGAAGGATGATATGCAGTCTTGATCTTTAAAATGCATGTTTATAAGCATGAGTGTGGAAGTATCTTATCTGTTACTACTGCATTCTCTTTGAGTGAAGGTATACAGATACACCTGGTATATGGACAAAAGAACAAGTTGAAGCTTGGAAACCTATAGTAGATGCTGTTCATGCTAAAGGTGGAACCTTCTTTTGTCAACTTTGGCATGTGGGAAGAGTTTCAAATCAAGGTATAGCTTTTACTTTTGTCCCTTTTAGTTGTTCTCTTCCATGAAGGATGGCATTCCAAAGATTAAAAAAGAGAAATGGGTTAATAAAAATATTTCTTGCTCTTTGCTTAGCTTGGTTGCTTGTGTAACATAAATTAAATTTGCGGTGGACCTCTACTTTTTCATTGCTAGTTTTTTGTTCTAATCTGATATGCTTGGACTACATTTATTGGCTTAATATGCACGTGGAACATAGGTATATATTGATTTTTTCCCAAATAATCACCATATACTAGAAGATGCCAGCTAGATGTACTTTCCTTGCAAAAAGAATGGTTGGGGCAGGGGTTGGGTGAGGCTCATTCTGCCCATGAGGTTCCTCTGACACTAGTTTAACCTTTTGGTTTAGCCAGAATATTAAAGAAAAAATTATAAAATTGAAAGCAATGAAGTTTTAATCCATCATTAACCATTACAATGGCCTACTCTTAAGGGGATCAAGTGGTGGAGATCTTGCAATACCAATTCTGACAAGAATTTCTACTATAAATGTGGGGTTTCATGTCATGTTTGAGATGATATTCTTGTTGTTGCAGTCAGATAGGCAGTGCTTTACATGAATAAACTAAACCATTAAAATGTTTGCTTTTTGAGGGATTTAGAGAAGGAACGTGTTATCCATCTTGATACTGTATTCTATCCAGATTCTTTGATGGCTCCAATTGCATTAATGTAACATGTTATCCATCTTGGTTTTCCAATATCTTCAATATCCAGATGGTTGAATTACTTCGCAATTTCTCTTCAACTAAAACTTCTCCTCCCTAGAATTATTGCCACATTATTTCAACTTGTTTGTCTTTCATTCTCCCCACTGCCCTGTCCCCAACAAAAACTAGTTTTTCCCTTTTTGTTTTTAGTTTTTCCTGAGTGCAGAAGATCTGGTGGACTTAAGATGGTTGCTTCTGAAAACTTTTTGATTGTTTAAAAAATGAAGGTTTATTATGTCATCTGCTTGTTGGCCTTTTCTTTTTCCTTTCTCCACTCCTTCACTTACCAAATTATTCATATCTTTGCTAATGTAGTTGAATATCAATAATAGCCGTACATTTTGGTTTTCTTAATCAAATCTATGTTAATATATTAGTGAGCTGTCTTTCTTCTCCATTCACCTCCTTCTCTCCATGTTTGTCTGGTATTTTTCCTTTAATCCTCCTCTCATGCATCAATCTATGTTAATATATTTGCTTTCTTCATCCAGCCCTAGCCCCAAACCACAAAATAAATAAATAAGTAAAAAATTCTGTATTTTATATTTTGTGGTGACCTACTTCCCTTATCAGTATTAGGGCTTTCTACAAGTTGGTTCTCTGTGAAATAATTAATGCGATTTGTACAGATTTTCAGCCAAATCATCAGGCTCCAATCTCTTCCACCGACAAGTCTATAACGCCTCAACTTCAATCTAAAGGTTATGATGTTGCATACTTTACACCTCCCCGACGGCTAAGGACAGATGAAATTCCTCAAATTGTCAATGATTTTAGACTTGCTGCAAAGAATGCAATTGAAGCTGGTAAGTTTGTGGCTAACTTCAAAATTGGGTAAACTAATTCGACATCTCTGTTTGGAATGGCTAACTTCAATTTGGTTCCTTTTGTTTGAAATATGAACAATTAGGCACTGAACTTTCCCATTTTTACTATCTTGGTCCATCTATCACACTTCATTAGCATTTTGATGAAACAAAGATACATCAGTGCCGTGTCAATCCCATGGAAGATCCACATAAGCTTATCTGATCATAGAAACCCACATGCATTGACATGCATGTTTTAGTCCAAATTCCAAGTTGAGTTGTGCCTTCTTGCCAACTTAAGCATTTAGCCTTTTATGTATTGTATGACAGTCCAACCACTAAAGGAAATGAGAAAAGCTGGTCATTTTAACATAATGAACTTCTTGCTTGGGCTGATTTCTGTCTTTAAGTTGAGAAAAAATAACTTGATCGAGAGATAGAAGGAAATCAACAACAGTTTCAGGTACAGTTGAGTTATGCTGAAACTGTAAGCCTGTAATTCATTTTCTTTCTCAAGTTCCTAATCCTTGGTCCAACCAACTGGATAATTCTAATGTTATTGAATATGGTGTGGAAATTTCTATATCTCAAGCAAGGTCTTATACAGGATAGGAAAAATATGCATCTTAAGAAAATATAAGGTCATGTTACCTTATGTCGCCTATGAAACAGACTTCTTTGAATTATTATTACATATAATGCCTATGTGCTCTTGCTGGATCATGTGGAGCAACATTTTCTATTGGTAGGTAAAAACTATACAAACTTAGGCTAGTTTAAGACGTATACTCGATTAATCTTGCAAAATTTCATTCACCCGGCAACCTACCTTGATCGGAGTTCATCTATTGATATATTTTATGAAATTTTCCTCATACCAGATGAAGTGTAAGAGTTGATCATCATTCTTCTTTCACATAATGATAGTCACTGTCTGATATCATATGCAGGTTTTGATGGAGTCGAGATCCATGGAGCTCATGGTTATCTAATAGAGCAGTTTCTGAAAGACCAAGTCAATGATCGAAATGATCAATATGGAGGATCTCTTGAGAACAGATGTCGGTTTGCTCTTGAAATTGTTGAAGCTGTTACTAATGAGATAGGAGCTGATAAGGTTGGGATTAGGCTTTCTCCATTTGCTCACTTCATGGAAGCAGGAGACTCAAATCCAAATGCTCTGGGTCTGTATATGGTCGAAGCCTTGAATAAATACGGTATTCTATACTGCCACGTGGTGGAGCCAAGAATGAAAATTCTTGGAGAAATAACAGAAACCCAAGACAGTCTTATGCCAATGAGGAAAGCTTTCAATGGTACTTTCATGGTGGCTGCGGGTTTTAACAGAGAAGAAGGCAACAAAGCTGTGGCACAGAACCATGCAGATCTTGTTGCTTATGGACGTTGGTTCTTGGCCAATCCAGATCTGCCACGGAGGTTTGAGATCAATGCTCCTCTTAATAAGTACAACAGGGAAACTTTCTACACTTCCGATCCTGTTATTGGCTATACGGATTACCCTTTTCTTGAAACCATTGACTAAATTTTTAGGGGCTGATTATCTGAAGTTTAAAATACATTACTATTGTTGTCCTCCAGATTTCAGGAGCCTCGGCTCTCTGTTGGAACCAAATATCTTTCACTGTTTGTTCTGTTCTGCTGTGTTAATGTAATCAGATCACTCCAAGCTGTTATAGGTAACCGGGTCGCTCCAAGTTTCCGGTATCTGACGCCTGCAGCTTGAATGTGTGTTTAGAAATATGTCAATCCCCATCCTAGATTTGTGAGATGAAGAAAGCCCTACAGTTGTATCTTCACTCGCATAATTGAACTATATATGTTCATTTTTTTTACATTGTCTTTGATATGTGAGGTATCGTCATTCATTATGAACAAATAAAAATCTATAAGATTTCCACCACCCTCAGTATTTTTAATTTTTTTTTTCTTGGTACTCAGTTGTATCTATGTATTGGAACACTCAACAACATTGTAAATCTCTCTTAGAAACAGATACAATATAATTTGATGATAATTAAAGAAGGGTATGTTTAAAATTTTTGGAGCCTTCAATCCCACATAAACCTTGAAGACGTTTGCATACCAACATGGTGTAATTCGGAATAGCAAAAGTTGCCGCCTTGCAAGCAAAAAGAAGTGATGATTTTTCTTGATTCCAGTTCGAGCCTTTCCCTAGATGTTCTTGTAGCTTCGATTGAAGAATTTTCTGTTGACCCAAGCAACAGCTGATGTATCTTTGTTGTTGATATTTTAAGATTGTTTATAACGTTTTGAAATCTACCATTCATATCACTAATATTTTTATTGTGAAATAGTTTAAATTCTTTATTTTTTATGTTGCGACATTAATAGATTAATCTTTATATCTTTTATTTGATCAGTACCTTCATACACTACTTCTAATTTTCTCCAAATTTCATGTGATATAGAATGAATAAATAATTTTTCATATTTATCAGAAAAAATTGAACAAAAAGTTATGTATTTTACTTTATTATCCATTTGATAATTTTTAATATTTTCTTTGTTCCAATCTTCCTCTCCTGGTTTAGACTTTTCAAAACTATCTCTCACAATTTTTCATAAGTAAAAATCTTTTGAAATCAAATAAGACTCCATTCTTATTTTTCAGTAGGCAAACTTTGTGTCATCAAGGAATGATGGCCAAGAAGGTGATGGTCCTACGACCATAGTTTGGTTGGTGAATAAGACCATCTAGATCTCTTCTAAGTTAAAGTATAAACTAAGGATTTAACTATTTTAAAAGTTTGCTCTGATATAAATTGTTGGTCCCTTAGGATATGGCTACTTAAGAGGGCAGTGAAATTGAGTAATTAAAATTTTTCTCCTTTTTAATAAATATTCTTGATTATTGATTTTATTTAAGAATATATATTTGATAAATATAATAAATTATGTTTAAAATTAATAATTAATATAAGCCACAAAATGTAACAAGAATAAATAAAATGAGATACAAAAAAATTTACAGTGATTTGGTGTTTCTACACACATCTAGTCCACTCTCCCAAGATCTAATCACTCTTGAGGTTCCACCAAATCATTTTCACCAAGATTTCTACACCAACTCACCTTGAAAACTAGATACACACCTAAATTACAATGAGTTTTAGACAACTAATATACCAAGGTTTCCATCCTAACTTATCTTGGAAACTAGATTCACCTAGATTTTAATGGTTCTAGGAAACCTAAACAATCAACAATGGTAATTTTATTGTTTATAAATAATTTGTCCATACTTGGACACAAATAAGCAATTAAAAACAAATTATATAAGGCAAATGAAATATAAATAAAGTAAATAAATTTGTAATTTCAAATGGAGAAGTTTGAATTTGTTATAGAAGACTTGAAGAATTTTTTTCCTTTTGCCTTGTGGCTTTTCGGTTGATGTGCAATAACACTTTGATAGCTTCGAATTGTTTAGATGTTTTGCTTGAGAGCGTTTGAGAGCTTTCGAGTGATTTAGATTTGCAATGGAAGCATTTAGTTGTCTCAAAAATGAGTTGGGGGATATTTATATGTATTTGGGGCACTATTTCAAATGGTCATTTTTATGACCGTTAAGCTGAGGGTTGACCTTCTAAAGGGGAAAGGTCGACCTTTGCTTGAATTTGCAATGGTTAAAAATCTAAATATTGGGCCGAGGGTCGACCTTTTGGCACACAAAGGGTTTACCTTCAAGGGTTGATTTTCTAGCACCCAAAGAGTCGACCTTTTGGACTTTAAGGATCAACTTTTATGCACACTGAGAGTCGACTTTTAGGGCATTACGGGTTAACTTTCTAGTCCAGTTTTTCAGAAAAATATTTTTATGCATATTGAAATTTCTTGAAAAATAATTTTAATGGAAAATAATATTTTTGCTAATACATATACTATGAAAAAAATATTTTATAAATTAATCAAAAATAATTCGATACTACAATTAATATATTTAGGGAAATACTCTTTGTTAATCACCAAAAACACTATAATTTATATATTAAAAATACTCTTTTTGTTAATCATCAAAACTTAATTAATATGACCAAGTTGGCTCAACAACTCAACTGCCTAAAACGGTCGATTGGGTGCCATGTGCAATTCATTGTTTTTGCCATTAATGCCTCGTCGCAACGTCACATTAGAGCATTAAATGCTCTGATGCATAATGATTTTGAGGAGGAATGGAGGGAGGTGGAGTGGACAACAATTCAACAGATGGGAAAGGAGATGTTCGAGGGAATTTTGGGGTTTGAAGCTGCTATTATGCACGAGCTTCTATCTCTTTCTTCATTTTTCTTCTCCTTGTTCTTCTTCTTCCTTCATTGCTACAGTCAAGGTTCCTTCTTACTTTGAGCTTGGCCAGTGCATCATCTTCTTCATTGTCTCTATAACGCCCTACTTTTCTAAATACACAATAATGTGAAATATAAGAAGACATCACATACGGGCGTTATGGAAACCCTTACCAACGGAAGCATTTGATCAAACCTGCAAACTTAAAAAAAGCTAAATAAAAGGGGTTTCCATTAGATTTCCTTTACAAGTACAAGAAATGTTCACGACTTCCAATACTCCAAAAATGACTCAACACATAACCGTAGGTACAACTATAGGACACCCACATATGCACACCTCTTACAACCTTGAGTATCCTAGCTGCTATTATAATACATCATTATGGTATAATTACATAAGTATGTAATAAATCAAAAACCCCAAAGCTAGCCAAGCACCACCTCCTTGCCCATGCTTGAACTGGAACTTGAAACACCTAGCACTTCCGACATACCTGGAACGTTGAACGTTCCAAGGGCATCAAACCAAGTTAGATATTACATCTAAGTGAGCGCATCAAAGAAGGAAAGCGTGCATGTAAATGAGTTATGGAAATGACATGAAACTGCCCGTATGGTAGTGACGCTGAGGTGTTGCAATCACCCCGGCTGATCCATTATGTTCTCACATCTCCATGACTTTTCACCAGTCTAACATGAGATCCTGACTTCAACTAGCCACACACACCAAGTGATGCATGACAAAGAAAGAGAAAATGTTCGGTTTAAAGGAAAGTCATGCTTATGCAAGTAATCACCCTTACCAGTGTGAAGACAATATGTTCGGTATGTAGCATAAGGATGCAAGAAGCACTCATCTTGACTAATTACCTTTGGAAGCACGGCTTACAACAAGCGAGAATGGTTTTCTCGTGGTTTTAACATCGTTTGGCCTGATCTACGGTGGCGGCCCGAACCTTTCGATGTGACCTTTTCCCCCTCAATTCTCCACCGATTTCCTTCCTTCTTTTTGTAGAACTCTCCCATCTTTCTCAAGAACAAGACCCTTCCATTTCCTCATTGCTTGGTTCCCAAAATGAATAACCCCAAAGCTCTTATTTATAGGAAACTCTGGCGAACCAAATTGCTCCATGTGTTGCGTCATTATTCCATCCATGAGCATCTAATCAAAATAAGCCACGTGTCCCTAGAGATTTGTGCCTCTACATGTTTAATTAGATTTTCAACATTCCCATCATTACATCTCACATGGTTAATTGAATTTTCTACATTTCCCATCATAAGACTTCAAATCCTATCTCCAAGTGGTCAATGAATGCTTGCCACATGTCCTTAAGGATAAGGTTTGGAGACTTTAGAAAACTTGGAGGCTAAGTAGGATTTTCTTGGCCAATCATGTGATGCCACCTCAAGGGGTCATGATGAGCCATCATGTGACCTTATCTTATCTTCCAAATGGCCAATGGTTGATTGCCATGTGTACTTGAGGATAAGGTTTGGAGACTTTTGGAAGGTAAGTCTTGGATTTCAAAATGCTCAAATGATGGATTAAATGTTATTTGAGATCCGCAATCATGACTTAACTATATTGAAATAAGTTTGGAATCCACAATCATTACTCTCAAACGGTTTAGTTGGCCTAGTTCATTATTCCAATGATCTAGCTATAGGTTTCAAGAACTACACATTGGCCTGAACTTTTCGGATAATTTGCACTTAGGCCTTTGCAACTTAGTCCTCGATCCATTTTTAATTGCACTTTTTGGTCCCCAGAAAATAGATAAATTAGGTTAATACCCCAAAGTTTTTAGGTAAATTACATTTTACTCAAACGTCAATATTTATGATTTTGCCACTGGCTTAGAAACTGAACATTTGTGTCAAGACTTCTATAATCCCTTGAAAGGATCTATTTTCTCAAGTATTAGAACCTAATAACCTTAGGTATTACATCATATATTGAGTTTGAAAATTTGGGATGTTACATCCCCCCCCTTAAAAATAGATTTTGTCCTCGAAATTCCACCTCATTCCTCAAGATTATGGTGTCCCCAAAACACCTTCCCTAAGCGATATCATCCCACTCCCCAAGGCCCACATCATGGTGGATAACGTACTTGGTTGGGTGTGCCTCACCCAACATTGTTGCCCTAACTTCTGGCCTTAGGCACCTGAATTCAACTTGGAAATCAAAGTATTTTATCCGAAAACTGTCGTCGGGGTTTTACCCATTCCCAATTGACTCCCTTCGAGAATCTTATCACGAACACTACTATTCTGGTGAATCCTTTTCTAAATAGATTGTCAACTAAAAAGCTTTCAACCATCTACAGATAGTTAGGGATCCTATCACAATGCTCTGGTCCTTTGAGACTTGGATTCTAGTCCCAACATAACAGCCACAGTGCTGTCCAAACTTTGTCATTTAACCATTTCTGTAGTCCACTAAGTAGCTCTGACTCATGGGTCTCACACCCTTACTGCGAGCCAGCCTACAAGCTTCTCCGGTAATTAGTCACAAGCCTATCACTAGTCCTCTGCCTTGGTCCTTAAGCTCAGATCCGCTGTTACAGGCTACACACCCATGGTGCTATTGTTAGGCTAGAGCCTCCTGCCCCGTCTCCTAGAGTTGTAATTGACTCGACTCCCGCTATTTCTGATACTTCTCTCAGTACCAACCCAAATCTCTAAATCATGGGTGACACAACACTACTCACAATTTCCCTTCTATTGAAAGCCATGCTCCCAAGTGTACCAGAGTGTATCTACTACTGCATCATCCGATATACTAACAGGGTAAGATTCAAGACAATCAAACCAGAGCCAGCCACCCATAACTATTGGGATTTACAACTATTTGCATACTAAACCAAAGGTTAAGTATGGGAACCACAATCCCATTGCTTGCTATTATGGGAAAACACATTTCTTAAGCAAGCTCACAACACACCACATGTATTTTTAGTTTTAAAATAATGTGATAAAGTTTTAATTTTTAGTTTTATATTATATATTTATTTGCTTAATCAAATACATTTTTTCTTCCTAACATCTTTTTTTTATTTTTTTTTTATTTTCTAGTTTGATATTTAGCTCTAATTTTCTATTCTTGGTTTAAATGCATCAATAATTTTATAAAATAAAAATAAATAAATTGATATATTAATTAAAATAAACACTAACATAACAAGTATCCTAAGTCTTAACTTCATTACAAGAGATTGATTACATAAATTTCAAATTTATATATTATATATAAGGTATTCATGGCAATATACCTTATACATATATACATATTACATTTAAAAACAAATATAAAATGATATAACAGTAACTTTTTTTTGTAATTATTAATTTGTTAAGTTATATAGATATATATTTTTTTATCGTATCCTTGTAGATAATAATAAACATAATATGCATACATTTTATAAAGAGAGCAGTTTAGAGTAGGGGTGTTCAAAAAAGTCGACTCATTGCGAAAATCGGCCGAACTACACTGCACTACATGATTTTTTGGGTGAGTGGTTTAATTCAAAATCAAACAGCCTAAGTAATATTTTAATAATAAAAAATTTAAAATAAATGATAAAATATAAAAAAAGGTGTGCCCGTGTATACATTGTTTCATTTGATATAAATCTCATCTATTAAATTTACAAATTTAGTTCTTAAAGAATCTTATTTTAACATAAAGTAATGAATTCATTTGATTTCTAGGGTACCCCAGAAGGTGATTTGGTGCATTCTATTGAGTGCATGTTGAATCGCAGAAACCAAATAGCGCCGAATCGCGAAACCAAATCGCGCTAAACTACAAAAACTAAGTATTCAACAAACCGAAAAATGTTGTGCGGTTCATTGCGGTTTTCCCTCACCAAACCAGACCATGCAGTTTGATTTTATAAGAAAACCGCATATGCAGTTTGACGTATTGAAAATGTAAAAAATCGACCAAATCGAACCTTACACACCCCTAGTTCGGATTGTAACATCAACCCCCAATGTGCTGAGGTGAGCAGTGACGATGGGAAATTTAATTCGGTGCTGTCGTTGGATGGTTTGCATTTATTTACTTTTTTTATTTATCCAAGAATAAGATATAGATTTCGCTCTTGCTCTCTACAAATTGGGTTGGGAAATTTGGAAAAATAGGACTCTTGGTACGAAACATTGGAAAAATAGGACACTTTGAAAATCTTTGCAAAACTAGGACTTTTAAAAATTGATTGGACAAAAATGCCCCCACTTTAAATCAGAAAGCTATAAGATCCTGTCGATCCTGATCCTGTCTTCTCTTTTTCCCCTTCTTCTTTCACGAACATTCTCACTTGCCTGCCGTCAATTTGCCTACTTTTTCATCAATCGTCTTCTTCAAACCCATTGTTGTTCTTCCCTAAGTGTTGCTACTTTCGCACATCTATCGTCTTCTCTCTATCTAGGTATTTATTTATTTTCCTATCTTTAAAGAAAATTGGTTAATGAATCTAAGGAATTTGGGTGAGTTCAGGATAGTTTATCCCCGTTTTTGCTATTTTTTGAATGAAAAAGTAATAGGTTTGCAAATGAAGTCGGCTCTAGTTCTTCATTCAGAAGCTCGATTGATTTAGTGAAAGTATGCATTTCGCTAGTTTGGACATATATCGGTTGATATATCAACAATTTACGTCCTAACATATTTCAACTGATATGGGTTCAAACACGGAAGCATCATGAAAAATGATTGTATCGGTTTCTATAACGGTCATGTAAGTATATATATATATATATATATCAACCGATATACATGTATCGACATCATTTCTCAACTGATATATCGGTAGATTGTTATCAGTTGAGGTCTTATGTAAACCGATATATATTAACCGATATGACCTTACACGAATGATATGTTTTTATACTTACAGAACAGATATGTTTTATTTAATTTAGAAATTGATTCAATTTATATTATAGGAATGGCAGCTTTGAGACATCTTTGTACCTGTGATTTATGGAGGTTAGTGGCAATATGATGTTGATGTGAAAGAATATAAATATGTGATTGATAAATATGGGTCGGTAATACGTGTGGAGCCAGATTGCACATTCGACCAACTGGTAAGTTCCCTATATAGCAAGTTTAGTGTTAGTTCGGTTGAGAAGTCAGTTGTGTTGATGTAACGACCCATTAGAGGGTCCAAAATTTATTTAGAATTATTTTGGTATTTAGTTATTTCTTGAGTCAAAGGAATTTGCCTATTTAATTTTAATGTGGCAATTTAGAATATTTTTAATTGAGAAAATAGCTTTTAAATAGCATTTAATTCTTTAATTATTGTGGAAATTAAGTGCTAGGACATGATGGTCATTTGAGGAGTTGTTATTAGGATTTAATTAATTAAGGAGAAATATTATGATTAAGGGGTTGAGGAGAGTCCATACGAGAGAGAGTTTTGGATTTGTGGAGTCTCCTAGTTATATTAGGAGATTGAGATGGGCTTTAGGGCTTCAAAGTATATATATATATAGCTTGATGGCCAATAGCTCTTCACGCCGTGTGAAGAACAAAAGAGAGAAGAAGAGGCAGAGAGTTTAAGAAGCATTGACAGTGTCTTACTTAGTGGATTTTCATTGAAAGCATCGATTTGATTGATCAAAGAGATTGAAAGGCAAGTATCCTTCCCCTGTAATCCTTTCTTACAGGTCTTGATTGAGTTTTGATATCAGATTTCTGAGAGTTGAATCAGTTCCAGTGCAAGTATATATATATATGCGTACAATGAGTTTATATCAGTTCATGCATAATTTCTTTGTAGCGATTCAAGTAAATATCATTGTTAAATCATCCCTAGAATTGTTTCATATCAGTTGGGACTTGTTTTCCCAAGTTTTAATTTGGAATGGTGTAGTTTTATTAAGATTTGTTTAAGAACAGAGTCTTTGTGTTCGTTCGTTTCTGGGTTTAAAAGTTGCAGACATCCGGATAAGTTCCCTCATATCCGGATAGATTTTTCAAAGCATGTGAGTAGCATCTGGATAGGTTAGAGGCTATCTAGATGGGTCAAAAAGTTTTATGTGAGTGACATCCGGGTAGATCTTGTTCATATCTAGATGGTCCACTAATATCCGGATGCTTCATTTTCGTATCCGAATGTGTCTAGCAATGATTGTGAGTAGTATCTGGATGCCTTGAGTCGTATCCAGATGTGTTTAATTGTCTATGAGTGATATTCGGATGCTTTGTGTCGTATCTGGATGAGTGTAAGGCTTTTTGAAAGTGATATCTGGATACCTTGTGTTATATCCGGATTCTCGTATCCAGATGAGACCTTGGTCATCCGAATGTCTCTCACAACCCATCCAAAGTTTCATGTGTCTTGTATCCGGATGAGACCTTACTCATCTGGATGTCTCTCACAATTCAATTCAAATTCATGTGTATTGGGTAAATTTCATATCCCAATGGGCCTAGGGTGTATAACACTCACACCGAAATTCCATCTTTTCTCATATTGGTTCCAAAATCTTCGAAACCCCAAAGTTAAGCGTGCTCGGGTGGGAGTAATTCTATGATAGGTGACCCATTTGGGAAGTCTTCATGTTACAATAAATAAATCATTAAATAATTAAATAAATATAAATAAATATTGCAATTCAATGGAAAATACGAGTAAATCTTTGTACTCCAATATATTAGATAAGATTACATGTTTAGCATTTATTTTGACATGATCAACATTACTTTGTGAGATTATGTGCATATATCTTAGTATGAGCATTGAGCATGACTTTCTATGGACCACTACATATCGTGTGCTAACATGTATGTGAGCATTGCATTAGGCACGCCAGACGACTAGTCCGTGGGGATCCCACCAGTTTCAGTTTGAGTCTATGTTTTGCTTACCTGATGTCGACCAGGGGGCTAGGGACATATTGCCCACAGTATGTGCTTATAACTTTTATGTTTGCAGGTTTCAGATCAGTCAGGTATGTATTATAGTTATGTGAGCCTATGTGCCAAATTTGCATACTTGCATTTAGTTTACAGTTTATGTGCATTACATTTTTATGAATGCAAACAGACAGTGATTATACAGTACAAGTTCAGTGAGTTATTTATCAGTATCGATATTCTTCGATTCAGTTTCAGTTATTCTTTCCAGCTTATTACTTGTTGAGCTTTGTAGCTCACCTTGTACTATTCACCATTCCAGGTCCTAGTGGGGGAGTACTAGATGTGAGGCCTAGTAGCAGTGTCCAATAGTGTGTGTACGTGGAGCCACTCAAGACCAAAGATGTCTGGGAGTTATTAGTTTTATAGTGTTTGTCAGTTTAGTATTAGTTTATTTTTCAGTTGAGGGATTTTCCCTTCTACAGAGTTTATGGTTTTCAGTTTTGTTGACTCAGAGTTTTATTTCAAATGTTTGAGATGTTCATTTATGGTATCATATTTCAGTTTATCAGTTACCTTTATTTATTTCCCTGTAGCACCTCTTCTCGGGCAGTTTTAGGAGAGGGGGTGTTACAGTTGAAGTACAAGATTAAGCAATCAAATCTATCTGCACTTCCATGGGAGATTCGTGATAATATAGATATTGAGTGCTTTCTAGTCGAATGCTCTTGGATAGAGTTTAGAAGCGCATTATGTGTTGATTTTTTGGACAAATTACAACCTAATTTAAGTGTTAAGGAAGAGGTTGTAGAGAATAAAGTTTGTAGGGATTCTCCAGTGACACGCTTGGGCAACGATAGTCCAATTTAGTCGAAAGACGAGGTTAATTGTGATGATGCTGTGGATGGAAATGGTTATGAAGATGCTAATTTGGATGATGCTAGACATGGGGTTGAAGATGTTAATTGGGATGATGCTGGACATGGGTTGAAGATGTATTCGATGCGATGATGCTAAAAATTTGGACATTATCAATGTAGAGGTCGACGATCATGCCGGGAAGCTTAGTTTGCTCCCATCTTCAAGATTATCAAGGGTTAGTTTGGGAACATCGTCGGTAGTGTCAAAAGTTGAGTTGAACCAAATTTTTGGGTCAAAATTAGAATTGTATGAACGGATGAGTTTGTTGGCTTTGAAGAAGAATTATGAATACAAAGTGGTCAAGTCAACTAAGAACATAGTGCACATTAAATGTAAGAACCGTGATTGTAAATGGCGGTTGAGGGAAGCCACACTTGGCACTTGTTTTGGTTGGATAATCAGGAAATATGTAAATATTCATTATGTTCATCTTTAATAATGCACCACAATAATTTTCAGGCGAAGAGCAGAGTAATTGGTTCTTGTATAAAAACCAATTTCGAGAATGTTAAGCATATTTATAAGCCTTAGAACATTGTCGACGATTTTCCAAGGACTTTGGGGTTAACATAAGTTATGATAAGGCATGGCAATAGTAGGAAAAGGCTTTAGACATGATCGCGGGGAGGGGGGGCAGATGAATCATTCTAGTTGCGTCCATCTTATCTGTATATGTTGAAGTTGAATAACCCCGAGACTATTACAAAATTCGAGAGTGAGAGTGACAACAAATTCAAGTACCTTTTTATGGCTATTGGTAGAGGTGTCAAATGGGCCGGGCGGCCCGTGGGCAGCCCGGCCCGGCCCGGGATGGGCCGGGCTTTGGCCCGGCCCGTCACTGTTCATGGGGGGCCGGGCCGGGCCCAAGAATTTGGGCCCACGGCCCGGCCCGTCTAAGGGCCCAGCCCGGCCTGGCCCGTGGCCCACTGGGCCGGGCCCATGAGGCCCTTATGGGCCCAGGCCTATAAATTTTTTTTATTTTTATGTTGTATAGAAGTAAATTATTTTTATTTAACTAACTAAATGATCTTACAAATCTAAGATAAAATACAGATATCTAACTTAAAAATATTAATTTCTATAGCCAAAAATTATATAGAAATAAATGGCTTCTTATTCATGATCAAATTCTTATTCTTTCTATAAAACTTTATTGAAAGCCTAGCTAATTTAGATTGAATAATAAATTTTTATAATGAATATTTTTTTATTAAGAGGACAAATTGATGACAAATTATATTTATTCAAATATTATAATAGACAGTATTTTGCTTTCCCATCAAAAAGAGAAAATAGTAAAATACTATATTTTTAAATAAAAATATTTTTAAAAAAATGGGGTCGGGCCCACCGGGCCCGGCCCGCTAGGCCCTGTGGGCTAAGGCCCGGCCCGGCCCTCTAGCCCACGGGCCAGCACGACCCGGCCCCCCTATAGGGGGGTCGTGGGCCGGGCCGGGCCCTATCTAAGCCAAAGTGGGCCGGGCCCGGCCCGGCCCTTTTAATAAAAGGGCCGGCTCGGCCCGTTTAAAAAGCCCGCGGGCCGATTGGGGCCGGTTCGGGCCGGGCTGGGCCGGCCCTTTTGACACCTCTAGCTATTGGTGCATGACTTGTCGGATTTCGTAGCAAGATGCAACTCGTTATTACAGTCGACGCTTGTTTCCTTAAGGGTAAGTATCTTAGTAGTTTGTTTGTTGCCTCATGCAAAGACGGTAACAATAATATTTATCCTATAGCATGGGAAATCAGAGATTCCAAGAATGATGCCTCATGGGAATGGTTCTTCAATAAATTGTGCTATGCAATTGGTTATAAGATACCTAATTTGGTATTTGTCTCTGACCTACACAAAAGCATCCATAAGGCGGTCATGACAGTGTTCCCTAATTCATTGCACGTTTCATGTATATATCATATTGGCCAGAACGTTACGGCTAAATTCAAACAATAAAATGTGCATACTCTTTTTTACAAGGCTGCGAAGGCTTATCGACTATCAGAATTTCATGAATACTTTAATGAGCTCAAGCGATATGCTCTAGCCATTGATGCCTATCTTAGAGAGGATGGCTTCAGTCGTTGGGCACGTGCATATTCAGATGGCAAGAGGTTTGATAAAATGACAACAAACATTACAGAATGCCTCAATGCAACTCTGGAGAATGCAGGTTAATTAACCATTCAATGTTTGATGGAGCATATCAGGAATATGTTACAATAATGGTTTTATGAGAGACAGGGAGATGCTAGTAAAATGGGTGGATATATAATAATTTGAGCTGAGGGAGAAATAGCTAAATGATTGGCTATCTCCTAATATTGGTGTCCAGAATCGATTGACATATATAGATTCAATGTTCAGGATGGTCACTTTGTTTGCATTGTCGACTTGAACGCAAAAACTTACACATTTTGAGTGTTTGATTTTGACAAATTGCCATGTGGTCATGCCCTGGCTGCTGCACGTTCATGCAATATTGACCCATACACTTTGTGCTCCTCATATTACCAAACAGAAGCTCTGTCATGTGCCTATGCCGATTCGATAATGCCTGTGGGTAGCTAAGCCAACTGGACTGTGCCAGAGAAAATTGCGTCTATTAAATTGCTACTGCTGGCAAGTAGACACGAATGTGGAAGATGTAAGATTTGTTGAATTCCTTCAGTTGGTGAAGAGAAGAGAAGGGTTTTGTTGTAGCGGTTATCAACCGATACATTTTGACCAACATCCTTTGTACATAACATCGGTTCACATACAACGTTTATATAATCAATATCTATACATAAACTGAATATAAAAAGGAGTAGAATATTTTGATATTAATATCGTTTATGTTGAATCGGTTATAAACCGATAGGTTGGATCGATGTCCTTTGAATCAGTTTTCATCCGTTTACATACTTCGTTTATATAACCGATGTATCTGAACCGATGTTGATTCCCTACAAGTTCCACATCGTTTACATAACCAATGAAAACAGATGCAAAAGGATATAACCGATGTAACTCTGTTTACATAAACGAAGTAACAACCTATATGACTTCACCCATTTATTATGGATATATTAAGTTTACATTGCAATTTATACACATATCTCTCATGTAAAAGAAGTATGTAAAACCAATGAAAACGGATGCAAAAGGATATCGGTTTGACGTATCAGTTGGTGACCAATGCAACATAACCGATATTACTCTTAATGTCTATGTTCACAGAATAGGGTGTACCAAGAGTAGTACAAAACAAAAGGCAAACCCAATGATCATTGGGTTTGCCTTTTGTTTTGCACGTCTATTGGAGAACCCTCATGTGTTGTTGCTCTCTGAATCCGCTGTTCCTTTCTGAATCTTTTGTGACATGGCAACTTCACAACTTCATGATCTTTCCGTTTCTGATCTATATCGTATATATATAACGTCGAAGTAGTGGGTGGACTAAATCAGCTTGTGGGTTCCCAAGAAAGCATAACAAAGGTCGAGCCGGTACTATATAAATCAACAAGTGGCTTACCAAGAAAGCGTACCAAAGGTCGGGCAAACAAATAGACAGTCTTAATTAATATCGATTGTGTTTCATCGATTATTAACTAATATGTTTGACCAATGTTCAGGGCATCGGTTATGAACCGATATGTTTTGACCGATGTCATTTCAATCGGTTCCAAATGTCGATCAACCAAACATGTCTTGATTAATATCGGTTGTGTTTCATTGACTAATAACCGATATATTTAACTGATGTCCTAGGCAACTTTTATCATTGATTTTTGATGCATCGATTGTGTCCTTTCAATTAGAGAAGACAAAATAGTTAGAGAGAGAAAGAATGTAATGAAGCTAGAGTAACATGGCAAAAGGAAAGTAAAGGTACACATGGCGAGCGGAAAGAGTATTGTTGTCCAAAGGAAAAAGGTCATATTAGTGCAGACATTATGAACTTCAAAGGACAAATTTAAAAAAACAAAAAACACGTCTCATTATATTATTAATAAAAAATTTGTAATAAAATTTTTGGGATTTGCGATTGTTTGGTTGCCTAACTTTTGGTATGCTTTCTTGGGAAGCCACTAGCTCATTTAATCCAACTATAGGATATCGGTACAATATATCGGTTATAGATCGATATAACATAACTTATACTATTCTAGCTATATGATATTAATCAAACATATCAATCCAAATCGATAAAATCTTCATGATTTGTGACCCTTTGGTTACCCGACTTTTGGTATGCTTTCTTGGGAAGACACTAGCTTATTTATTCCAATTGTATAATATTGGTCAAACATATCGGTGTGTAACCAATGTAATATAACCGATACTATTTCAACTGTATGATGATATCAGTCAACACATATTGGTGTATAACCGATCTATAATTACTTCGTTATTTGCTACTATTTGGTGCCCGACCTTTGGTATGCTTTCCTGGGAAGACACTAGCTCATTTATTCCAAATGTATAATATCGGTCAAACATATCAATATGTAATTGATGTAACATAAACCTATACTATTCCAACTATATGATGATATCGGTCAAACATATCGGTGTATAATCAATTGATAATTACTTCGTGATTTGCAACAACTTGGTTGCTCGACTTTTGGTATGCTTTCTTGGGAAGACACTAGCTCATTTATTCCAATTGTATAATATCGGTCAAACATATCTGTGTGTAACTGATGTAACATAACCAATACTATTCCAACTATATGATGATATTGGTCAAACATATCGATGTATAATCGATCAATAATTACTTCGTGATTAGCAACCATTTGGTTGCCTGACTTTTGGTATGCTTTCTTGGGAAGACACTAGCTCATTTATTCCAACTGTATAATATTGGTCAAACATATTGGTGTGTAACCACTGTAACATAACCAATACTATTCCAACTACATGATGATATCAGTAAACACATTGATGTATAACCGATCGATAATTACTTCGTGATTTGAGACCGTTTGATTACCCAACTTTTGGTATGCTTTCTAGGGAAGCCACTAGCTTATTTATACTGTATCGGCTATTGGAAGCCACAACTGAAACTATATATATATGGTCACTCACTCTCCTTAATTGTTTATTGTTTAAAACTCTCTTTCTCTTCTAACCATTCCTTTTGCCTTGCTCTAGCTTCTTTACATTCTCTCTGTCTCTAACATAGCTTTTTATTCTCATTGCGTAAAACTTGTCTCATTGCCCTCGTTAACTCGCCTCTTACAAATTTTTTCTTTCTATTCTTGATAAAGGTATTAAGAGGAGTTTGATTTGCATTCACAATGTTCGTAAGAATCCCAGTCCAAGGCTAGCAATAGAGATCACTTTCCTCGGGCTTCTTAAATATTGGAGTAGGTTTATTCACACACTCTTATTGCACTGCATCCTATTGCTAGTTCAGATTCCAAGTACATTGCTAATGCATTGTTGCCTTAATATATATTTGGCAGCAGCACATTGGTAATGTACTTGGAATCTAAACTAACAATAGGAGGCAATGAATCAGAGTCTGTGAATGAACCTGCCCCAATATCTGAGAAGTTCAAGAAAGTTCTATTACTGGCCTTGGGTAGGGATTCTTACAATATCGTAGAAAATGTTTGGGAAACAATATCGGTGCAGTCATATCAATAAGTCTATGTTTACATTGTAAAATATACAAAGATATAACGATAGCAGATGCAATGTATATTAGTCAATTCATATCAGTTGGTAACCGATATAACAAAACTGATATATCTATTTAGTTTCTGTTTACATTACAATTTATACATAGATAATAGATGCAAATGATATCGGTTGAAAGAACCTGCTCCACTATTTAGTTTCACACCCTGCATCCTCTTAGGAAGTCGAAGTTGACAACATGGGTAACATGTGGTACGTGTAGCCCAAAACTGGAGTCGCTCCACTTTTGAATGACTTCATGGATCGTTCTCGTCTTTTATCTCTTCTGCTACTATTGTAAGTATAATCGGTTGTGTAAGGATACATTGGTTAATGAATATCAGTTTAAATAAGATATCAACTGATAACATGCTATTGATATATCAATTCATACCGATATATAAACTGATATCAAAACATTTTTCGCGGGTGCATGTGTTTTAACCTATATCGGTTGAAATATATCATGACTTATAAGATATATCAACCAATATTTGAAAAAACTAGTTAAATGCATACTCTTTACTCATTCGAGCTTTGAATGAAGAACCATAGCCAAGTTCATTTACAAGCCCATTATGTTTCCATTAAAAAGAAATCAACTGAGAGTATAAACTACTATAAAATCACTCAAGCTACCAATATTCTTTTTGGCGCAGATTTCCAAAGAAAAGAAAATGAATACATTCCTAGTATGGAGATAAGAATGGGTTTGAAAAAGACGATTGATGAAGAAACAACAAATTAACGGCGGGTGAAGTAGAATGTACGTGAAAATAAGAAGGGGAAGAAGAGAAGATAGGACCGGGACCAACAAGATCCTATAGGTGGTTGATTTAAAGCGGGGGCATTTTTGTCCAATTAATTTTCAAAGGTCCTAGTTTTGCAAAAGTTTTCATAGTGTCCTATTTTTCAAACAATTTGTACCAAAAGTCCTATTTTTGCAAATTTCCCAATTGGGTCCAACCAATGAATTATTTGGGAAATTTGCAAAAATAAGACTCCAAGTATGAAACTTTGGAAAAATATGATACTTTGAAAATCTTTGCAAAACTAGGACTTTTGAACTTTTACTGAACAAAAATGCCCCGCTTTAAATATGCCAGCCATAGGATCCTATCGGTCCCGATCCGGTCTTCTCTTCTTCCCTTCTTCTTTTCACGAACATTCTCACTCGCTCGCCATCAATTTGTTGCTTCTTCATCAATTGTCTTCTTCAAACCCATTGTTGTTCTTCCATAAGTGTTGTTGTTTTCGCACATCAATCATCTTCTCTCCATCTAGGTTTTTATTTATTTTGCTATCATTGAAAAACATGGTCAATGAATCTGAGGAGTTTGGGTGAGTTTATCCTCGTTTATGCTATTTTTTGAATGAAAAAGTAATTGGTTTGTAAATGAAGTCAGCTCTGGTTCTTCATTCAGAAGCTCGATTGATTTAGTGAAAAGTATGCATTTCACTAGACATATATTGGTTGATATGTCGACAATTTATGTCTTAACATATTTCAACAGATATAGGTTCAAACACGCATCATGAAAAATGATTATATCAATTTCTATATCGGTCATGTAAGGATATATATCAACCGATATATATATACCAACATCATTTCTCAACTGATATATCAGTAGATTGTTATCGATTGAGGTCTTATGTAAACCAATATATATTAACCGATATAACCTTAGAAAATTGATATATTTTTATACTTACAGAACCAATGTGTTTTTATTTAATTTAGAAATTGATTCAATTTATATTATAGGAATGGCAGCTTCGAGACCTATCTTTGTACCTGTGATTTATGAAGGTCAGTGGCAATATTATATTGATGCAAAAGAATATAAATACGTGATTGATAAATGTGGGTCGATAATACATGTGGAGCTAGATTGCACATTCGACCAACTAGTAAGTTCCCTATACAGCAAGTTCAATGTTAGTTTGGCTAAGAAGTCAATTGTGCTGAAGTACAAGTTTAAGCAGTTGGATCTATCCGCACTTCCATGGGAGATTCATGATGATACAGATGTGGTGTGATTTCTAGTTGAATGCTCTTGGATAGAGTCCAGAAGGGCATTGTGTGTTGATTTTTTGGACAAATTACAACCTAATTTTGGTGTTAAGGAAGAGGTTGCAGAGAATAAAGTTTGTAGGGATTCTCTGGTGACACACTTTGGTAGCAATAGTCCAATATCATCGAAAGACGAGGTTAATTGCGAAGATGCTATGGATGGAAATGGTTATGAAGATGTTAATTAGGATGATGCTGGACATGGGGTTGAAGATGTGTTCAATGCTGATAATGCTGAAAATTTGGACATTTTTATTATAGAGGTCGGTGATCATGCTGAGCAACCTAGTTTGCTTCCTTCTTCGAGATTATGAAGGGTTAAATAGGGAACATTGTCGACGGTGTCAGAAGTTGAGTTGAACCAAATTTTTGCGTCAAAATTAGAATTGCATGAACGGATGAGTTTGTTGGATTTGAAGAAGAATTATGAATACAAAGTGGTTAAGTTAACTAAGAAGGTAGTGTACATTAAATGTAAGAATCGTGATTGTAAATGGCGGTTAAGGGCAACCACGCTTGGCACTTCTTTTGATTTGACAGTTAAGAAATATGTAAATATTCATTCATATTCATTTTCAATAATGCACTGGGATCATTGTTAGGTGAAGAGCAAAGTAATTGGTTCTTATATAAAAACCAATTTCGAGAATGTTATGTGCATTTATAAGCCTAAGAACATTGTCAACAATTTTCCAAGGACTTTGGGGTCAACATAAGTTATGATAAGGCATGACGATCGCAGGAAAAGGCTTTGGACATGATCAGAGGGGGGAGGAATCATTCTAGTTGCTTCCATCTTATCTGTATATGTTGAAGTTGAATAACCCCAGGACTATTGCAAAATTCGAGAATGAGAGTGACAATAGATTCAAGTACCTTTTTGTAACCATTGGTGCATGCCTTGTCGGATTTTGTAGCAAGATGTGGCCTGTTATTGCAGTTAACGCTTGTTTCCTTAAGGGTAAATGTGTTGGTCATTTGTTTGTTGCCATATGCAAAGACAGTAACAATAATGTTTATCCTATAGTGTGGGGAGTCAACGATTTCAAGAATGATGCCTCATGGAAATGGTTCTTTAATAAATTATGCTCTGCAATTGGTGATGAGATACCTAATTTAGTATTTGTGTCTGACCCACACAAGAGCATCCATAAGGTGGTCATGACGGTGTTCCCTAATTCATTGCATGTTTCATGTATATATCATATTGGCCAGAACGTTAAGACTAAATTCAAACAAGAAACTGTGAATGCTCTTTTCTACAAGGCTGCGAAGGCTTATCAACTATTAGAATTTCATGAATACTTTAATGAGCTCAAGGGTGATGCTCCAACCATTAGTTCCTATCTCAGAGAGGCTGGCTTCATTTGTTGGGCACATGCATATTTGGATGGCAAGAGGTTTGATATAATGACAACAAACATTGCAAAATGCCTCAATGTAGCTCTAGTGGATGCACGTAAATTGCTTATTCAATGTTTGATGGAGTATATTAAGATTATGCTGCAACAATGGTTTTATGAGAGATGGGGTAATACTAGTAAAATTGGTGGATATATAATAGCTTGGGCTGAGAGAGAAATAGTCAAAAGATTGGCTATCTCCCAATATTGGCGTCCAGAACCGATTAATATGTATAGTTTCAATATTCAGGATGGTCACTTTGGTGACATTGTCGACTTAAACGCGAAAACTTGCACATGTCGAGTATTTGATTTTGACAAATTACCATGTGGTCATGCCCTAGCTGCTGCATGTTCACTCGATATTGACCCATACACTTTGTGCTCCTCATACTACCAAACAAAAGCTTTGTTGTGTGCCTATGCCGATCCGATAATTCGTGGGCAACTAAGCTGATTGGACCGTGCTAGAGGAAATTGAGTCTATTAAATTGCTACCACCGGCAACTAAACACAAATGTGGAAGACGTAAATTTTTTTGAATTCCTTCAGCTGATAAAGAGAAGAGGAGGGTAAAATGCAGTTATGGTCAAATTGGTTATAATCGCCAAACTTGCTCTAATCTAATAACTTTGGATGAAAAAAGAAGGCATTAATCCTACAAGAGTGGTTAGTCGCATTATCTCAGTTGTAGTTCCATTTGAATTAATTTAATTTTTAATACTTGTTTCTATTGGAATTCTTAAATTCTTAAATACAACCCATTTTTTTTGTATATCTACATGGTTGTAAAAAATAAATTAATTACATTCTTTTATAAAACATTTAAAAGTCCAACCTTTTAATATTATTGTAACAACAATGTAACAAGTATCATTGTAGTATTCAATAGAAATTTTTTATTGGGGAATAAATATCAGTGCATATATATCGGTTAACTAAACGATGCATGTTAACCCGATAAAAACTGAGCAAGAAGACATCAGTCAAAGAGCATCTATTTATAATTGACTAAACAAAATCGATGGTACTGTTGAAAAATTAACATCCACGTAATACATAAAATACCAGTCCAACCTTAATATCGGTTCTATTGTAGCAGTTATCAACCAATACATTTTGACTGGTATCCTTTATACATAACATGTTTACAGAATATAAACAAGACTAGAATATTTCAATATTAATATCGGTTATGTTGAATCGGTTATAAACTGACAGGTTGGACCGATGTCCTTTGAATAAGTTTTCATCCATTTACATACTTCGTTTATATAACTAATGTATCTGAATTGATATTGATTCCCTACAAGTTCCACATCTTTTACATAACCAATGAAAATGGATGCAAAAGGAAATGACCGACGTAATTCTATTTACATAAACGAAGAAACAACCGATATGACTTCACCCATATTATTATGGATATATTAAGTTTACATTGCAATTTATACACATATCACTCATGTAAAAGAAGTATGTAAAACTAATGAAAACGGATGCAAAAGGATATCGGTCTAACGTATCGGTTGGTGACCAATGCAACAGAACCGATATTACTCCTGATGTCTATGTTCACAAAACAGGGCATACCAAGAGAAGTACAAAACAAAAGGCAAACCCAATGATCATTGGGTTTGTCTTTTGTTTTGCATGTATGTTGGAGGACCCTCATATGCTCCTGTTCCTTTCTGAATCTCTTGTGACGCAACAACTTCACGACTTCACAATCTTTCCATTTCCGATCTAGTCCATATATAGCATCGGAGTAGTGGGTGGACTAAGTCAGCTTGTGGCTTCCCAAGAAAGCATAACAAAGGTCGAGCTGATACTATATAAATCAGTTAGTGGCTTCCCAAGAACACAATTAATATCGGTTGTATTTCATGGATTATTAACCAATATGTTTGACGATGTTCAGGGCATCGGTTATGAACCATATGTTCAGACCGATGTCATTTCAATCAATTTCAATCGGTTCCAAATGTCGATCAACTAAACATGTCTTGATTAATATCAGTCGTGTTTCATCGATTAATAACTCATATGTTTGACCGATGTCATAGGCATCTTTTATCATCGATTTTTGATGCATTGGTTGTGTCCTTTCAATCAATTTCCATCGGTTTACATACATTATTTACATAACTGATGTTGATTACCAGAAAATTTATATGCAGTTTGCAATTCTTGTTCCATTTATATTGCTATGGAACTATAACTTTGGTTAAACCCTATCGAATAATGCGCTAAACTCATTTCAAGGAAAATGAGACAATGACACGTGATTACGTCCCGCATCCTCTAATAAGGTGGTGCCACAACATATCGTATCAGTTGAGATTTGAGGGGTACAAAAATCTCTTCATGATTTGTGATCGTATTCATGGTTGCCTAACTTTTGGTATGCTTTATTGTGAAGCTGCTACAACTCTATATAAATGGTCACTCCCTCTCCTCATTTGTTAAAACTATATTTCGCTCACTTGGTCGTTCTTCCCTTAAATCACTCTTAATGTCTTTCTCTTGCTTGGCATTTCTTACACTTTTTAGAGAACGGATCCAAGCAAGGACTCGGGCCGACAGGAAAATTCACCATTCAGACAGGAATACAAATCTATCTAATAAAGAAAAATAGAGAAAATAGAGGAAAAATAGGAAGATTGATTTCTATAGCCATAAATGTTAAGCAAGAGATGATTGGACTGTTTGAGGTAAGGATTGCACGATTTTCAAGGTGTGACATGCTTTTCGAGGAAAAAATTTGGCCTTTTCTGAATTAAGGTGAGTGGTTTGATTCCAGTCTTACCCTTGTTTGAAAGTGTGTTGAAGCGTGTGTAGTGGGTTTAGGCGAGCGGTTTTACCCTCTCGAGCTTAGGTTACATGTGATTGAACTAGTTCAAGAGAGCAGTTATACCCTCTAGAACTTGGAATGTTATGCATATGCATTTTTACTTATGTACTTGTGGCATCATATGCATATTGAACATGTGGTATATTGCATCAACTGTTTTACTTGTAAAAGAGTCGATGCATAGTTTGTGATTTTTCATATCATCAGGGTATTGATTTTGGTGTTATTATTTTGTCAGTAGGGGACGGGATGGGGTCTTCTTGAGAATGGGGCAAGGTTAATCTGAGTGATCGAGTAACATGGTAGGGCACTCGGGGATTAAGTATGTTGTGGCAAGGTCAACCCCAAAGGTGTGTGGAATGGATTTTCCATAGGAAGTTGAGTATGTCAGGGAGATTTCTCAAGTTAGACGTGTTGCATGTCATTATTGTTTGTATATGCCATGCTCGTGTGTCTTTCATGCATCCAGTAAACTGTTTTATGCCATCACTTAGATGTTTTATCATCTAATCTGGGTTATGCCCATGGAACATTCAACGTTCTAGCCAGGGACTGCTATGAGGGCGAGGATGTGGTCAGTTGAGGGCCAATGGTGTTTAGTATGATAGTTGTTGTGTAACACCCCCTCTCCTGGAACTGCCCAAGAAGAGATGATATGGGAAAAATAAAATAAAACTAACTGATAAACTAAAATCTAATACTATGACTGAACATCTCAATCAACTGGAATAAAAAACTCCGAGTCAATACAAACTAAAAAGCATAAACTCAGGGACAATCCCTCAACTGAAATGTAAAATAGATCTAAACTGACAAAACGCTACAAAACTCAACAAACTCCTAGACATCTTTTATCTTGAGCGGCTCCACGTACACACACTATAGACCACTGCTGCTAGGCCCCACTTCTGGTACTCTCCTGCTAGAACCTGGAGGGGCGAAGAGTACATGGTGAGCTACAAAGCTCAACAAGTAATAAGCTAGAAAGAATAATTGAGGCTGAATCGAAGAATATCGATACTAATAAATAATTCACTGAACTGGTACTGTATAATCATTGTTTGTTTTGTATTCATAAAAATATAATGCATATAAACTGTAAACTAAATACAGATATGCAACTTTGGCACATAGGCCTACATAACTATAATACATACTTGACTGATCTGAATCTTGAAAACATAAAAGCTGTAAGCACATACTGTGGGCAATATGCACCTAGCCCCCTAGTGGCCACCAGGTAGGCAACTCATAAACTTAGCTGAAATAGAAACTGGTGGGATCCCTACGGACAAGCCGTCTGGCGTGCATAATGCAATGCAATGCTCATATAAATGCCAGCACACGATATGTAATGCTCCATATAAAGTCATGCTCAATGCTCATACTAAAATGTATGCACATAATCCCACAAAATAATGCTGATCATGTCGTAATAAAATAATGCTGAACATGATATAATCTTTATCTATATATTGGAATATAAAGATTCTATGAATTATGATTTATGGTATGGGCATGATTAACTTGTTATTTTCTGGCATTTAAACTCATTACTAGAAGGTATTTGAATAATTTAACTTAATTAAAACTTGAATTAAACTATTCTGGAAGTTCAATTAGATTTCTAGAAAAGCCATCCGGATATCAGGAAGGATATCCGGATATGATGAAAGACATCCAGATATGAAGAAGGCTCATCCGAATTGGCGCTCAAATAAGAAGCTGTTCAAATATGCTGGAATATATTCGGATAGAAACTAGGACATCCGGATATGATTATGGTCATTCGGATACAGTGGAAGCATAAATAACGAGCTATTCAGATATACTAGATAGTATTCGGATATGGACTAGGACATCTGGATATGATTCTGGCCATCCGGATATCTCACTAAGGTATTCGGATGCTACAAGAGACTATTCGAATATGAATTTTAACTTTTGAAGGAGGCATCCGGATATCAGGCGAGACATTCGGATATTATCTTGACCTATCTGAATCTATAAACAACCATCCGGATATGATACTTGAAGAACTTTAGACACATCTGGATACGATACAAGGTATCTGGATATTACTCACAGAAAGTCTTAAACTCATCCGGATACAACACGAAGCATCCAGATATTACTCACAGAAAGTCTTAGACTCATCTGGATACTACACAAAGCATCCGGATATCCCTCACAACAACTAGGCACATCCGGATACGGCTCAAGGCATTTGGATACTACTCACAATCACTGTTGGACACATTCGGATATGAAAACGAAGCATTCGAATATCACTGGTCATCTAGATTTGAACAAGAACTATCCGAATACCACTCACAAAGAACAACTGAGACATCCAGATATCTCAACAACCCGTCCGGATGTCGCTCACATAAACCTTTTTGATATATCCGAATAGTCTCTGACCTATTTGGATATCACTCACATACTTGGAAAAACTCATCCGGATATGAAGACTCACATTCGGATATCTGCAACTCTTAAACCCAGAACGAAAGCTCACAAAAACTCTGAACTTGATTCAAACTTAATCAAAACTATACCATTCTGAACAAAATCTTGGGATAACAAATCCCAACTGGTATAAAACAACATTAAGGATGATTTAACAATAATATTTGGGAGAATCGTTGTATAACTCATGCACATCTATCTCATGCATACACTGTAAATGTATTTATATATATACATACTCTGTAGCGTAATTGATCACAATCTGGTAGAACAGACTGAATAAACTTTAAGAACTGAGAGTAATACTAGATCATAATCCTGTAAGGAAGGTTTACAGGGATAGATACTTGCCTTATGATCTATTGGATTAATGAAACTTGCAAATTCCCCTCTATTAGACACTGATGATGCTCCCAAGCTTCTCTATTCTTCACGGCGTGAAGAAACTAAAGCTTAATGGGCTATATATAGGTATAAAAACCCTAAATCCCACTCCCTTTATAACATGGATTCCTACTCCTAATATAACTAAGAGACTCTTAATCCAAATCCATCTCATACATGGATTCTCATTCTCCCTTAAATACATAATCTCACTTAATTAATAATAATACAAAAATTATTATTAACACTCTCAAATAATAATAAAACTCCAAAATTACCTTCATGCCCTTGCATTTAATTTCCACAAAATAAATGCCATTAGATGCTATTTAAATACTATTCTCTCCATTAAAAATTTAAATTGTCACCTTGGCAAATTCCTTTAACTCCAACATTAAAAAGAAATAAATGTTATTCTTTTCCTTCAAAATCTCTAAATAGCCACATTAAATAATTAATTGGCAAAATCTCTTAATTAAATACTTCAACAATTAATTAAATAATTTTGAATAAATACTGGGCCCTCTAACGGGTCGTTACACATTGTATCATTTTGGAGGCATTAGTATGTATTTCGATATTTATACGAACAGTTGTATGATAATGTTGTTATCATTTGATGGTTTTGTAATACGTATTTCGGTGTGAGAACACCTTGTATGAAATTCGTGGTAGGCCACGATATTTTGGTGTTAACTATTTCGCTGTGTTATACTACATCTTGTTTAGTTTAAGATTATTGGTCTTGTTAGTTAAACGGGCAAGACTGGAGTTGTCGGGATTTATATCTGCATGTGAAGATTGTTCTTGAATCACTGCGGATGCTTGCCATTGTATGTGCCAGGCATATTTTTTTGCATGTGAATATTGTTCTTGATACACCGCGCATGATGGACTTGAAAAAAAAAAAATCCCTAGAATTTCCTTATAGTGATGCGCCCATGTAAGGCGGGGTGCTACAATTGGTTTCAGAGCCCTAGGTTAAAACCCTAGAATTGTTAGGCTAGGTTGTTGAACTTAGCATGGTTAGAACTACTGAACAAAAACTTAGAATAGGGTTATGGATTCTAAGAGACTTTCGAAACTTAGTAGGAAACAATATGGAAACTTTAGGAAACACATGTTTGAGGTTTCTCAGTAAAATTTATGTGTTATTAGCAAACAATGGTGGATCAAGTGCTATTGTCACACTGGGCACAAAGGATCGAAGCCCGAGGGAACCACCCTGATGAGGATGTGATTGTGTTTCTGAATGCAATGGAGGAAATCATTGATGATGTACCTCCGAGCTATCGATAATTGATAGATCTGGAAAACTACTAGATCGACTACTTGATCGGCATAAAGGTAGGGGAATGGAAGACATATGCCCAATGGATATGGCAACATATGGATTTTCTAACCCTAAGTGAATTTTGCCCGAGGATTCAGGATTAGCATGGGGAGCTGCACTAGGCAGCTATGGACGAGGAGGATCTGGAAGATGGCGCTGTGGAGTCCGAAGCAAAAGATGATGTCATCGACATTAGTTCTGATATGCCCTGTAAACATGGAGAATCACAAGACCTAAAAAACAGTCTTGAGACATGGACATGAAGCCCAAAGGCCCAACGGGTTGTAGGAGATCAAGGAAGTAAGCCGAAGGAGCAAGAGGTCAAGCCGAGACCAAGTGGGGAGGGCCCACTCGGTTATGCCGAGTGGGTACGACACTGCCTTAGTTTTTTGGCCATAACTTTCTCATATGAGCTTCGATTGAGCTGATTCAAAGTCCTATGGAAAGATGAGAGAATTATCTACAATTTTCATGTTTTCAGTTTTGATAGATTCTAGCTTAATCAAGGGATAAATCGGGTATGAAGTTGATGCACCTGCACTATGAAGGCTCGGAGTTAAGTATTAAAGGAAGATGGACTCAAACCAAGTCAAAAGGGCAAAAGAAGGCATAACCGAGTGGCCCCCCACTCGGTCGGGCAAAAGAAGACATGACCGAGTGGCCCCCACTCGGTTATGACCGAGTGGCCACTCGCTATTTATGACCCACTCGGTTTTGCCGAGTAGGTATAACACTACTTCAGTTTTTCGGCCATAACTTTTTCATACGAGCTCCGATTGACCTGATTCAAAGTTTTATGGAAATCTAAGAGAATTATCTACAACTTTTATGTTTTGCATTTTGAGAGATTCGCGTTCAATCATCATGAAAATTGGGCATGAAGTTGAGGTATGGGAACCACTCAAAACCGAGCCAAGGAAAAGGGGAGAAGAATGCATGATCGGGTGGCCCCCCACTCGGTCATAACCGAGTGACCCCCCACCCGATCATGGTCAAGTGGGCTTGGGCCAGCCTCTCCTCTTTTTCCTCTCGGATGGGCCGCGAAATCATCGAAATGGGCCGCGAGATTCTCACACATCTTCTCTCTCTCCTCTGCTATAAATACGAGATCATGCCTTCATCACAAGGTACGCTATTTTGAGCAATTGAAGTACGATTTTGCATTTTCTCTCGAGATCTAATTTAAGCATCGGAGGGTTTGCGTGGGGACCCCCACCCGCGCCCTAACGGTGCTCTCGTTTTGTAGGCTTTCGTCATCAGCAAGGCCTCTCGTCACCACCAGGCCTCTCGTCACTCTAAGGCCTCCCGTCATCCCGAGGCCTCTCGTCATCCCGAGGCCACCAAATCACTTTGAGGCCACCAGATCACTTTTGAGGCCACCAGATCACTTTGAGGCCACCAGATCACTTTTGGCCACCAGATCACTTTTGAGGCCACCAGATCACTTTGAGGCCACCAGATCACTTTTGGCCACCAGATCACTTTGAGGCCACCAGATCACTTTTGGCCACCAGATCACTTTTGGTCACCAGATCATTTTGAGGCCACCAGATCATCAGCCCACAAGATTATCAGCTCATCAGACCATCAGCTCTGTTGGTTTATCAGACTTGGAATTCCATCAGATCTAATTCCTCGTCCAAATTTTCATCAGTAAAGGCACGACTTTCCAGACTCTTGCGTCTATCCTCAAAAAAAAAAAAAATAGGTTGTTGTATTTTGGCAACAACAAGTTCCGATGAGAAGTCTCAGGAAGATGACGAAGGACCCCTAGTGGAGTCTGATGATGATGAAGGTCACAAGGTGTCGTGGATTTGGAGGCTAAAGGACTAGTTGGAAAAGGCCTAAGAAATAGTTAAAGGAAGGGGAAATATATAATATAATAAGCTGTTATGTTTATTTTCTTTCCTGTTGTGCTATTATCTTTTGCGGGATACTGTTAAGAAATAAAGTTATCCCTCCTTATAAAGAAATGATCTTGTCTTGTGCATAACTCATTTCCATGATTCACTCCAGATGGTGAATACACGAAGACTCTGAGATGCAGCCCACGATGGAAATGGGAGAAGGGAGGAAGATAATCCCGTAGATCAGGGTGATTGTAGAAATCACTCAGGAGGAATGTAACGACCCGCTCCCACTTACGGGTGCCACTGGTAAATAACCGACCAGATTACTCACCCGACAAACCACAACTGAAGGGTTGGATTATGTTTCAACAGGAAACGCCCTAGGTGGGAACTAGACTTCGTCCTTCCCTTCGCTCCACTCAGGAATCGGTCCCAACTTAAACAAGAAAACTCAGCGGATCGAGACCCGAAACCCGAATGAGCATCACCTCTCTTCAGCTCGCCTCATAACAAGCCAGAGGTGACCCAGGCACAAAGCTAGCATAACAACACTTTGCTGAGTATTGGGGATTTATGAGAACATACCTCGCTGATCTTACTTGGTCCGAGCTTGGCTTCAACAACTAAAGCCACATATACATCGCGCAAACTCACAATTATCTATCACATTATGATGATTACAACAGTTAGATGCATTTACGCTTAACAACACATACATTTACTCACAAGGGTATACATACGCAATGCCACCTGGCTACATACAAGAGATAATAAAATACACAACTCGGGCAACATCGCTAGTTGCCACAACAGTCTCCCGGCGCCGATCCTGCTTGCACCTGGACTTGCAACATCTATACATGAGGTAAAACCTCATGAGTCACAAAGACTCAGTAAGGGTGCAATGCATGTAAATATGAATATAATCATGTTTATGTATGCCAAATGCATGCAAATGAGGCTAGAATCACTTATCCTCACAACCCTCCAAGGTTTGAGGTATTAACCTATCAGCCCTCACAACACTAGTCCTCCATATGGCTACAGGTCCACTAGATCTCGCATCACGCAAGTGTTAAACACTACATGCAAGTGCAACATAAAAACATTACCAAACACATTTACCAACTTGCAAGGCCACCTCCACATGGGGTCGTCCTTTACCTGGCTCGAAGCCTCATCTCTGCCTCAGCACGAACTCCAGCCCAAACTCCAAGCTCTTCTAGGATCACCGCCTCCCTGGTCGAACCTAGATACAAATACACACAAACCCAACTCTATCAATATCCGGCATTAAACCAATGCCCTCAACTACACCGTATACCGCAAAACCACTCGACAACAACTCAATAGAAACCACCCAAACCATGGTCATAATCCAACCATAACCTATTCCACATTATCTCAAATAATGAAAATTAATTCGAAAAAAAATTAAATAAATTTACCTCAGTCAATTTGGAAACGAAAATCGGCCAATCGCCCATACCGGCATTGCCTCATTGACTGCTATCTCAAGCCCAAAATCCCATTCTCGAGCTTCCAGCACGCTTCTCGGGTCTCAAAATAAATTTCAGAATTTTCCTCGAATTTTCTGGAATTTTCTAACATTTTTCCACCAAATTTCTTCATTATTTTCTTTTATTTCTTTCTCTTCTTTTTTTTTTTCTATTTTTCTTTCCGTCCACTGTTTATCATCTTCTTGCTCCATTTCCCGCGCACGCTCCTTCTTCTTCTTCATTGCGCCTGTGCGCGGCCAGCCTCACCCACCGCTTGCTCCGATGGCTGCCTCGCCTTCCCGTCGACCGCCATCGCCTGACGGTGCCACCACCGACCGCATCGCACCCCCCAGATCGCCGTGAGCCCGCTGCCAGCGTCGACCTCCCCTGCGCGTTGCTGCCATTGCTCGCCCGCTTCGCCATTTGCAGCTGCTGCGCGCTGCCATGGCCACGCCTCCAGCCATTTCCAATGCTTCCTCGCACCACTACACCTGCTGCCGGCCTCTTCTGCTGCCCAACTCGCTGCCTAGATGTTGCAACAGCAGCGAAGCTACAGCCATGGCCGCTCGGGTCCGCTTGCTGCTGCCTCCATTGACGCCGCTGCAACCGGCCAGCAACGCCACCACTTCAGGTCGCTTCCAACCGGCCATTTCTCTCTCATGATTTCGCTTCATCACTCTCACAATGCCTCGGCCCAGCTCTGCCTCTCCCTTCTCTGGTTCGGCCATCAAATGGCAGCCATGGCTGCTGCCTTCGGTTAGCTCTTCCGACCAGCCTTTGGCCGCTCCAAGCTCTCTCTCTCCCTCGCGCTTTGCTTCACTCGGACAAGAGCTCTCTCTCGGCCTCTCACGATCTCTCGATCTCTTTCTCTTGCTTTCTCTCCCGCTCATGCTCTCTGCCATTTCAATTTGAAAAACATATGAAGCTTCCTGGAAACTTCCCTCACGCCCAAAGCTGTATATATATACATATATAATTTGTATATTAATGCCCCTCATTTCTCTATATTCCACTTAAGGAATTTATAGTTACCCTTAGAGATTTTATAATAGCACTTGGGCCCTCCCAATGCTTAAATTAATTATAATTAAGTCACTCCCAACTCGATTTCTTGAAAATTAATTATCGACCTTTACTCGGGAATATCGATTTTTGTCCCTATGCCTACACGGGACATTTATTCCATCCAAAACGCCTAAGGGTTACTTTATTCAGAAAACCGAACCACCCCTAGGGTCCTCTCAGCTTCCAGGAGGTCCCCTCCAATTATTCGGTATTAGCACCTATTCGGGCTTATACAGAATTCATTCCCAGTCGAACCGCTTCCAGCGTCTTAAATCTCACCTCGAGACGCTCATCAATCTCTCACCCTCTTCCCTAAACATCCAAGTCCCGGGGCACTCCCTACCTCCAATTCAAAACTTTTATTAATTAATTACTCGAAATTGACTCTTGGGTTTCCCGGACCACCCGAGGTCCTGACAAAATAATCCAAATTTATTTATTTTCAATACCATGTAATACCGGGTATTACAAGGAAATAGGAGATGTGTCGGGAATCAAGCTCTAGCAAGGATCGGTTTGAGCGAATGGAACGATTCCTAGAAAACATGTTAACCTACGTGAGTCAAGAGGAGCCTACTCGACACACGACTTTCATAGCATTGGAACAGTACCGACATTTAAGCCCCTTATGTTCAAGGGTAGGATTTGCGATGATCCTAGCTCAGCCAAGTATTGGCTCAAGTAGACGGAGAAGTTACTTCAACACCTCCAGTGTAGCGAGGTGGAGAAAGTAAGGTGCACAACCTACACGCTGGAGGAAGAAGCGGGACGGTGGTGGCAGTCTATCGAGCGTTTTATGATAAGATCTCAGCAAGAACACGAGGATGAAGATGAGGATGTGCCAGTCTATACTTGCATGGGATTCAAGGAAGAATTCAACGACAATTACTTCCTCAAGAGCTGGAAGGAGTAAAGGATCTGGGAGTTTATGAGGCTCAAACAGACTGATGAAATCTCTATAAACTAATATGACAACCAATTCACTCAAATGATTAAATTCGTGCCCATATATGAGACTGATGAGAGTCAAAAGGCATAGAAGTTTGTTTCAGGGTTGCAAGTGAGTCTCCAGTAAGTTTTAAGCGAGTAGGACCTTGATTCCTACAAGAAAGCATTGCACCGAGCCTTAACCATTGAGAGGAATCTGACGCGAGTCAAGATAATCAAATATGAGGAAGGAAGTAAGGGTGATAAGCCTGGGAGTTTAATGGGTCCACCTAAGGACGAAGGGAAATGCCCTCGATGTAAGAGGAAACACCCTAGGAAAAGGTTCGTTGTAAGATGCTATGGCTGCGGTGAGGAAGGACACATTGGGAGGAACTACCCAAAAAGCAAAGGAACACCCCAAGTTGGGTATCAGGGTAAGATGGTGTGCTACAACTACAGACAACCAAGACACATCTTGTGAGAGTGCTCGAAGAGGTAAAAGATGAGCCACCGAGTGGAGGAGCACAAAATGTTCGTCCAGGGCAAGTGTACAATTTGACTTGCGAGGACACTGAGGCCGATCCTACAATTATCGAAGGTACACTGTTCTTCTCAAATATTCCAGTTCCTGTTTCAATAGATCTGGCTACCACACATTTGTTTGTTTCGTATGCATCAGTAGATAGTCTAAAGCTAGAACATAGAGAATTGGGTTACCAAATGGTAATAACCACTCCTATGGGTTCAACCCTAGAGGCTACGGTAGGATGCCAGGGATCTATTTTTAATATGGGATGGGAAAGTCTTAAGATAGACTTAGTGGTACTGGATATTCAAGATTTCGATATAATTATAGGAATGGATTTCCTATTGGTACATGAGGCTAAGGTAGATTGTAAGAATAAAACAGTGAGCTTACTCAAGCCTAGCGGAGAATGGATTACATTCCAAGGCCAGGATAGTAAGAGTAAAAGAAAGCACGGCATGACTTTGCAAGCATTGCAATCAGCCAAACCCGAACCAAGTAAGAAAAGTCTCAACTTGGAATCAGTGAGGGTCGTGAATAAATACCCTGAAGTTTTTCCCAAAGACTTACCAGGATTACTTCCTCATAGAGAGATTGAATTCTTGATAGACCTTGTACCAGGTATGCAGCCTATATCTATACCTCCGTACAAAATGGCCCTAATTGAGATGAGAGAATTGAAAGACCAATTATAGGACTTGACCGACAAAGGATTCATTAAATCAAGTGTGTCACCTTGGGGAGCTCCGATTCTTTTCATAAAGAAAAAAGATGGTACCCTACGGATGTGTATTGATTACCGTCAGCTAAATAAGGTAACCATAAAGAATAAGTACCCGCTACCTAGGATTGAGGAACTATTTGATCAACTTCAAGGAGCTAGGGTATTTTCAAAGATAGACCTCCGGTCAGGGTACTATCAAATGAAGATCAAGCCAGAAGATGTACTTAAGACCGCTTTCTGATCTCGATATGGTCGCTACGAATATTTAGTAATGCCATTCGGATTGACAAATGCACCTGCTGCATTCATGGACTTGATGAATCGAACTTTTAGACCCTATTTAGACAAGTTCATGATAGTGTTCATAGATGATATCCTGATATACTCTGCAAGTAAGAGTGAGCACGAAGAACATTTGAGGATAGTCATGCAAACCTTAAGAAACCACGAGTTGTACGCCAAGTTCTCAAAATATGAATTTTGGCTTACTCAGGTAGCATTTCTTGGACATATAATTTCTGCAGAAGGTATAGCTGTCGATCCAACAAAGATAAAGACAGTTCAGAATTGGCAAGCACCTAAGACCGTCTGAGAAATTCGAAGTTTTCTTAGACTAGCTGGATATTATAGAAGATTCATGGAAGGATTCTCGAATATATCTGCTCCACTTACCTGATTGATGCAGAAGGAAGTCAAATTTGAATGGGACGAAAAGTGTGAGCAAGGCTTTCTAGAGCTTAAGGCACGATTGACTACGACAATGATTCTAGTAATGTCAACAGAGTCGGGAAAGTATGTGGTGTATAGTGATGCTTCTAGGATAGGTTTGGGATGTGTTCTAATGCAAGACTAGAAGGTAATCGCCTACGGATCCTGACAACTAAAGAGGCATGAGCAAAACTACCCAACTCATGATCTGGAGTTAGCAGCCATAATCTATGCCTTGAAATTATGGAGACATTACTTATACAGAGCACAGTTTGAGATTTTTATGGACCACAAAAGTCTGAAGTACATATTCTCTCAGAAGGAGTTAAATATGAGACATAAAAGATGGATGGAGTACCTGAAAGATTACGATTGCATCATCTCTTACCATCCAAGGAAGCAAATGTAGTTACAGATGCTATTAGCCGAAGAAGTTCAAAAATTGTGGCTAGCATGATGGTTAAGGAATGGAAAATGATTGAGGAGTTCAGTCATCTAATAGTAAGTGTCCAACCTAAACCAATAAAAAGGTATTTGGCAAAACTGACAATTCAACCTGATGTGGTGAATCAAATCAGGTCAGCTCTTCAGATAGATGCAAGAAGAAGTCAATGGATAAACGAGAATGACCAAGTAAAGGCACCTGAATTCAGTTACCATGATGGTATACTTCAGTTTCAATGAAGGACCTACGTGTCGAAAAATCAGGACCTAAGGCAAATTATCTTAAGAGAAGTTCATTGAGCTAGGTACACCATACATCCAGGGTCCACAAAGATGTATAAGGACCTTAGGGAAATTTATTAGTGGCCTAGAATGAAAAAGGATGTGGCACGATACGTGGTGCAATGCGATACTTGTCAGCGTATAAAAATTGAGCATCAACATCTGGGAGGAATGCTACAACCTTTTGACATTCTCGAGTGGAAGTGGGATCATATCGCCATAGACTTTGTAACCAATTGGCCTCAAAGTCCCAAAGAAAACGATGCCATTTGGGTAATAGTGGATCGATTGACCAAGTCGGCGCATTTCTTTCCTATTAAGATAGGGCAAGAGACTCATGCTTTAGCTCAGCTATACATTAAGGAAATAGTTCGATTGCATGGAATTCCTGCAAGCATAGTGTCAGATCGAGACCCATAATTTACGTCAAGATGTGGCGTCCTTTTTTCTTCTAATAGTAATCATAAAAGCCTTGATAAATTGTAATACCCAATATTTAATATCAAGACTATTTTTAGAAATTACAGGGTCAAAGTGAAATTTAGCAAAGTTTCGGGTTTACGCCTAATATTCACAACATGAACGAAAGGCGAGGGTCTACACCAAAGCAAGTCAAGTAAGGTAAAATTTCCCAAATAAGCGATATTCAATAAAACCAAGAGATTTGCGACGGTTTGAAGTTAAAAACACGCGATTAGGGGCATCCGGGCAAAAGTACAGATTTTGTAAACTGCCCGAGCGAGGCCGAAATGATGAATTCTCTAGAAATTCTTGAGGAAAATGAATAAATTGGAACTTGAGGGCAGTAGAGGAATTAACGAGAAGTCTAGGGGCATCATGGATGGGGAGAAATGAGGTTGGAAAATAATTGAGGGCCTAAAGTGCAAAATTGGAAAAATCTATGGTGTGAATCTGACCGCTGCATGTGGCCGCCGGCAATCGCTTCTGGGACGTCGGGAAGCTCACCTGAAGGCTTGGGGATAGCCTCTAGGTGATGATGAAGCAAGTGGTGGTTGCCATTGGCCGGAAATGGCTACGAAGTGACTAGCTTTAATGGCGGATAGGATCAAAAATCTGGCCGAGATTTTTGAAGCCATTTTCTCATGATTTAGGGCTAGATTTGGGGATAAGGGGATAAGATCAAGCAAGATTTGGTGGAAATAGGTGTCAAAAATGGGTATAAATAACCCAACCGAGGCCGAGGATTTCAAAAGAAATTGAAAGAAATTCAGGACAGTTTAGGTTGAATCGAGCAAAGAGGTTTGGGGGCTTTTGATCTTTGGGTTGTGGGAAGAATTTCTGAAGAGTTTACAGTCGTTTGACATTGAAATCACTGGGTTTTAGCGAGTTGGCGGAGAATCGAGGGCAACCGGACCACGACCTTCAACAAGCTTTTAAAGCCTTTTCCAGTGACTTTTCAGACCATCTAAAGGTGCCATCGAGGTCGCCTCATCGAGCTCTTCAAGACCCTGTGGTTGTTTTGGTTAAAGGAGGTCATTAGAAACCCGTCATTGCCAGAGAAGACGACTGGAACTGATTACGCGTGGGCTTCACGTGCCAGTGCTTGGTTGAGGCGCGTGAGGTACTATTTGGCTTTCAAATTAATTTTGTAATTTTCCTAAAATTATTTTAGTAATTTTCATGAAAAAATATTTGGTGAAATTGGATTTTCGGTATTTTTTTATGAATTTTCGAAGGTAAGAAAGGTTTAAAAATAAAGAAAAATAGAAAACATTGAGGAAAAATAGGAATATTGATTTCTATAGCCATAAATGTTAAGTAGGAGACGACTAGATTGTTTGAGGTAAGGATTGCACGATTTTCAAGGTGTGGCACTCTTTTTGAGGTGAAAAATCAGTTTTTTTTTTTTTTTTTAATTAAGGTGAGTGGTTTGATTCTAGTCTTACCCTTGTTTGAAATAGAGGAAATAAATTCTGAATTAAGGCGGGGTGTTACATAAATTCTGCTCTAAGCTTCCCAAACAAGGAAATAGAGGTTTTCGGCAGGCTATTAAACCATGTCCGAGCATGCCTTGATAGTGTTATGGAGAAGGCTCAACACATTATGTTGTCGTCCCATCAGTGCAATATCATTAGTGACTCATAGTTTTGAATGTGATCATATGGATTGTCTTTTCCTGAATAGGGGGTGATTTGAGGCATTTTGAAATTTCGAGGCAGAGGCCTTTCCAATATATCTTTAGTAAAGGGGCATTTTCTACGCTGATGTTCCTCTGCTGCGGGGATTAGCTTTTTCCGCTCAAGCATCTCTTCAACTACTCTTTTCATGTCATCACGTATGCTTGCTATTGTTTGGTTATCATGTCTTATTGGCGTACTGGCCACAGTTTCATGGTACCTCCGTCTTTGGGGGCTTCTGGTCCTGTTTTTCATTCGTGGGTTCTCATTTGTTCAGGGCGTGGTGCGAGGATTCTTCCTCGGTGGTGGTGATCGGTGTCTATCCCCCTGATAAGGAGTGGATCGAGAATGAGAATCGGGAGTGGCCTCCTAATAGGAATCAGCTCCCACCTCAGGCTGAGGCTCAGGCGGTGGCATAAAGTTTTTCAAGGAGATGGAGTATGCCAGCCATGTCTCGAAGTGCCTGCATGCCCTCAACATGTTGTTGTCTCAATGCTTCGTACTGTTCCCACCGGATCATACACGGTGGCTGTCGTGAAGTCCCATCTTGATCAAAAAAAGTGGCCCTGAGCCGGTGTTAAGTGGCGGTGGGCCTAGCTGGTTCCCCCCTTGTGTATTTGGGGAAAAGGGGAGATCGCTCCCTTGGGGTTGAGCATTACGAGGAGGTGGAGGTGCTCCATACCGGTAAGAATCTGGAATAATGGGAGGCGCTCCCTGTTATTGAGAGTTCTGTGGTGGTAGGCGTGTTTCTACGCCTTGAGAGAGAGTTCGTCGGTGTCCACGGGTGTTTGCCATTCTTAAGTTGACTTTTTCTTGTGTATCCCATAGGCAGCGCCAATTGTTGTTGCCAAAATACAACAATCTATTTTTTTTTTGGTGAGAGAATACAATTTGTGAGTGGTTGAGAGTCTCGTCACCAAAGCATTGGGAGTCTCATCATCGTTTGCTGAGAGTCTAATGAATGAGTGAGCCAGTCGGTTATCTTAGGCCACTCGATTATCTTTGGCCACTCGGTTATCAAGGGCCACTCAGTTATCAAGGGTCACTCGGTTATCTTGGGCCACTCGGTTATCCTTGGCAACTCGGTTATCTTGGGCCACCAGATCACCAGACCCACCAAATCACCAGATCCACCCGATCACCAGACTCACTTGTTCATTAGACTCTCAACAAATGGTGACGAGACTCCCAACACATTGGTGACGAGACTCTCAACCACGCACAAATTGTATTCTCACATGAAAAAAAAATAGATTGTTGTATTTTGGCCACAACAATATCATTCTTATGACTTGTGAGATTAGTTTTTTAATATTAATTCTTAGTTTAATAAAGAAATCCTCAAACTTGGTATGGGACGTATAAAAAAGAATTCTCGTTAAGTTCATTTCTCTATGATGCAGGCCATCTGCAAAAAGTAAGGTAGCGACAAAGGACCGTTAAGATATTTGGGGGTCAGTAAATGTACAAGACTTGCCTCAAACACTCTCGAAAACCACTAAGATGTCTAGGGGTCAATAGTGTCAGTAGATGAAAAGACTTGTCTCAGACACACGTGGTGACAAAAGACCATTAAGATGTTTGGGGGTCAGTAGATGAACAAGACTCACCTTAGATGCATGCGATAACCACTAAGATGTCTGGGGGTCGACAAAATTAGTAGATGAAAAGACTCGCTTCAAACACACGCAACGATAAAAGACTGTTAAGATTTCTGGGGATTAGTAGACACAGAAGACTTGCCATAAACACACATGGAAATCGCTAAGATGTCAGGAGATAATAGCGTTAGTAAACAAAAAGACTCTCCTCAAACACATGTGGCGACAAAAGACTGTTAAGATGTCTAGGGGTTAGTAGATGAACAAGACTCATCTCAGACACACACGGCAATGACTAAGATGTCTAGGGGTCGATAGCATCGGTAAGATGAAAAGACTCGCCTCAGACACACGCAACGACAAAAGACCGTTAAGATGTCTAAGGGTCAGTAGATGAACAAGACTCGGCTCAGACACATGTAATAACTGCTAAGATGTCTAGGGGTTGATAGCGTCAGTAAACTAAAAGACTAACCTCAGACACACAGAGCGACAAAAGACTATTACGATGTCTAGGGGTGAGTATATGAACAAGACTTGCCTTAGACACACACGATAACTATTAAGATGTCAAAAGGTCAATAACATTAGAAGACGAAAAAACTCACCTTGGATACATGCAACGAAAAAAGACAATTAAGATGTTTAGGGTTCAATAGATGAATAAGACTCACCTCAGACACACACGATAACCACTAAGATGTTCGAGGGTTGGTAGGGTCAATAGACAAAAAGACTCACCTTGAAAACACTCAACGACAAAAGACCGTTAAGATGTCTGGGGTTAATAGATGAACAAGACTCGCCTCAGACACATGATAAAAACACATTGTAAAGATGTTCGGGGGTCGATAGCATCAGTAGAGATAAAGACACGCCTCATACACACACAACTAAGATGTGACAAACCCGTAAGGCGACAATCACTAGTTCAAACACAAAGGTTAGACTTGAGGAATAGTAAAATAGCCTTCCCCAATAGTTGTGCACAATTCAAGACATAACACAATGACACTATGGAATGCCAACAAGTTCTCTAGCTAAACTAGTTCAGTCGAAGAAGTGGGGAGCAACTGGGGTTAAAACCAAATAGGGCATACAGGTCAAATGGCAATAAAGCTTAAATGCACACAGTTCAAAAGGTGATAAAGCTAAAGATTTTTTACAAATAAGTAATAGCCAACCGAAACAAGTTAATGCAAACAAAAGACATTGTCTAAGTGCATATCCATGTACAAGCGATCAATCTGTAATGACACATTAGCAGGTCTATGCTGCTCTATTGATGTTCTCATGTGTGTTGTATTTTTCTATTTTAATTGGTTAAAGGATTTGGAGAAGTTATGTTGATGGTTGAAAATTCTAAATCCAAGAGGCTAACTTTGGGGTTGAAAATTCAAAGTCAACGGTAAGGGAGAAGGTAGTCAAAGTTGGAGAGGAATAAAGGTCTTAAGGCTGCCAGGTAGTTGGGTAAGTATATCTATATATGTGGTATATCTCCTATCAGTCATGAAAAGTCAAGGGAGTTGGATAATATGTATCTGTATGCAAGTATAGGTTGCCTAAATGTCAAAGATGGTGGCTGGTGATAGAAGGGAGGAGACTATGGGAAAGAGAGATGGTAGTAGACATGATTTCACTTGGGAAGCATAAGGTGAAATCTAGAAGCTTAGCTTCCAAGTTTGCCGATTTCAGCTGCTATATATATATATATAGGTTTCTTAGGAGTTATTCCTCATTTAAGAGAGAAAGCAAAGGAGAAGTAGATATATAAATGCAAAAATGCACACATATGGTTCTTGGGGCCCACATAAGGTACACATCTAATGGCACCCAAGGTCCTGTATACAAACCTGTAGCTGCTATAAACTAACATATCAAAAACATGATTCGAAGCTCTCATATCAGAACCGCCAACACCATAATCACCACAACCCCCACAACACCATAATTGAAGCAAGAGCCGAAGTTCTCAATATAATCTCAAGCTAATGCTCGTATAGTATCATCATAACATAGTGAGTCAAGCTCGCGGGTACCTGCGGATAAATTCGCCACAAGCATCAGTAACCATGTAATGTAGCACATAGAAGATGCATGGTGATGCAAGTATAAACATGATACAAGGCCCCCATAAAACCAGACATCAGGCCATGCTTCGCTCACATAGAAAATCACACCCAATGCAATGCTAGTGCTTGATCAGACCCTAGCCAACCTAAGATGCTCGTGTCCAAGCACTCATAATTATATTTCCCCCAATGAATGCAATCTCGAACCCCAACACCATAACATACATGTGTCATAGCATGTAAAACATATCAAATGATAACATGCACATTAAATGCATATGCACGCCTATTTATTCCCCAAGACATTTATCCAAAAAGTGAATTTAAGAGAAGAATACTTAGAAAATAACTTGAATTTTATAGAAGAACAAAAGCAGAATTGGTTGACAACCTCCCATAATTGGTCAACAATTTCCTTGGCATTTGTTAATCGAAAAAATGCCATGCCACCCCAGATTTCACACCAACATGAAATTTTCTCTAAAAATGTTGGCATGATCTACACCTTAATAGAAATAACACCATTCCCAAAGGAATATAGGGTAGAACAAACCCTATTTTGAGTTCCAAAGCACTTCAACAAGAAAAGACAAGGATTAATAGAGATCTACAATCCTTCCTACATAGATACTTTTCAAGAACTCTTCTCCAAAAAAGGAGGTTTTGGTTATTAAACCACAAAGAATCTTTCATTCAAGAGTTAAGGAGCTCAAAGAAAGATCAGGACTTGCCTCTTAAAAGGAAAAGAGGAAGAAGAACTTGCATTTACCTTGAAGCATAAAATCAAGTCTTGCCTCTTTCATAAAAAGAAAGAGGAAGTAGAACATCCCAAGAATAAGGAGAAAGATGAACAAAGTGAAGGACCATCACGAGGATACATAGCATGCAACGAAAGCGTTTTTTAAAAAAAAACTTTTCTCGTATTGATTAGAATCTAGGAAACTTACTTTTCCTTCGGATCACTAGACAGAATGAAGCGACAGGAGGAGGAGGGGCGGGAGCTTCTTCGTGTGGTGGAGATGACGGCTGTCCTGCAATCCTTCGGCTCCTTCGCATCAGAACTTGAATGTTCTCTTGATCTTCCAAGGTATGACTCAAGAACTCGTGGCCTTTCTTTTGGTGAAGAAGAGTAAAAATCCTAGGTGAAAAACAACCAAGGAGAGAATATATAGAGGGAGAACCCTAGGGTTAAAACCCTAGTGGGCCAAGTTCATTTAATTAATTTTCTAATTGGGTTAGCCCAATTAATTAATTAAAAAACCAAAGAACTATTATTTTATTCTAGCTCAATTAATTATGGACCATTCTGAATAAAATAATTCTCTCTCAATGTAATTCACCCAACAAGCCAAATGTATTAAATAATACATGAGTTATATCGAGCTACCCCGGGGACCAAAAGACAAATTATTCATGGCTACTAAAATGACCAAAATACCCCTGCTACCCAGTAGCCATATTTTGTCATTCTTAGTGTTCCAACTATCACCATATGGTAACATTGACCCCACGAATAATTTTGCATGTGCAATGTCTTTGACCTACTAGTGTAATGACGAAAATACCCCTCTGCGTAACACCCATCATTTAGAAAGGAATAATGTACTAACACCTCTCTAAATGATTTCTACCATCCTTAGATCACTAGTCCAATAATCCGTGACTACTCGAATGTACTTGCTTATCACTGGGAGCTACCTAGAAGCACACACTCTTAAGTCACGTTCCCAGGGCCCTGGATTATTTGATTATTCTTGGACAATCACAAGGGGGTGAATCACAGAAACTATCTTGTATTAGTCTGTCTTAGCTAATTAGAAACCATACTCCCAACTCACAAGGTTATTGATCTTTGATAGACCTCACCTACAGTGAATCTAAGAATGTAGCTCTAGGTTCACTAGACCACCAACTAATACTCAAGTATTAGAGTACTCGTCCACGTAGTAGAAGTGATAGACTAGCTCCATGATAATTAGTACTTTGTCATTAGCTTCTATCACAGGTCCACTCTATGCATTCCAAATGCGCTTGTACAATTAGAGTAAACGGACTGTTTACTGGCTAAGGCAAGCCATCCTCCATTAGGATCTATTGCACAATGATCTTATCATGATAGAATGCCCAGTTCTATCAAAAGATCAAGAGTAATATTTTCTTACTTATTAAGTACCCATGATTCATGCCTAACTGTGAAGAACGACCCATCACATGAATCACTTACTTAATAGCATGGACACTTTTCCAACAATTAAATGCAAATAATATATGTGCCATAAACTGACTAAAAGAAACATCATTACCATAAATTAAACAAAACGTGTCTTTAGGGCATACATTTCCAACACAAAGAGCTTGCATATGTAACAAAAGGAAAAGAACTTGCTTTACTATACTTCACCCTTGATCCAAACTTGAGAAAAGCTCCTACAACAATCCAATCTTCTCCAACCTAGAAGAAACCACCCAAGAAAGGATGAAGATGATGAAAGATCATCCTTCTCTCCCCAAAATCCATTCTTGAAGCACCAATAACCAAGAAAGAAAGAGAGAAGAAGAAAAGGAAAGAGGAGAGGAACTCACCGCCTCTCGACTCTCTCCTTCTACAAGCTTCCACCAACTCTCTCCCTTCTTCACCCTTCTTGAATTTATGTGCTAAATGGCCTAGAAGATCATGCCTAGGCACAATCGGTTAACAATTTTGAAGACATATGTCGACTACCAGAAGCTATCCTTTACAATCTGTTAACAGACTCACTCCAATCTATCAATTGATTCCTTCTTTTCTCAGCAATCTGTTGATCAACAAAGCTGATTTCCTCCAACATCCTTGGCAACCCACTTCCCAACACCTCTAGCTTGGACCCCTCGATACTCAACATCTTTACCTTCGATTACTCCATATCCCACTCCTTTATAATTCCCTTTTGCTTGGATTTTCTATATTTCTTTCCACCTTAAACTTTGAACTTCCAACATCAAGTTTAGCTACTTAAATCCTCAAACTCCACATGCGATCCTCCTCCTAGCCCCCAAATAACTAGCAGGCCATAATTAAGCCAACATAGAGGCAATTGATTTATTCTCCTTCATTATTTTTTTTTCCAAATATTGGGTCATTACAATGAAACAGTAAGAGGAGAGGCTAATGGACAAGTGCCAGTGCTCAAGCTAGTCTTTCCATCACTTTAGTGTTTTTAAGCTTTCATCTTTTATATTCAAAGGCAAAGTGTAATCTTTGTAATATTTGTTTTAGCCTTTGAATCTTCATCTTTGAGTTTCATTGTAACTAAGATAGTTATTTCTTAAATTCTCTATTGATTGTAAGTTACTATTGTATTGCCTATCTTGTAAGCTAGAGGACCTACTGTGTTACTGGTAGGACGACTTGTATTTCCTAGCATTGTACTAGAGGGCCTACCAATTTTGGTAAGAGGTTATAGTGACTACAAATCTCCAATTGGTTAGTTGAAGAAGCAAATGTAGGCTGGTAGGGCCTACTGATTTTGGTAGAAGGCTATAGTGAATACAAATCTCCAATAGTTTAGTTGGAGGAGTGGATGTAAGGTAGTGCTGAACCACTATACATCATGAGCCTCCTTTACTTTTTTGGTTGCTTTATCTTGCATCCTTTATCGTTTCAGATTCTTCACTATTTTATTGCATTATACCCTCATTTATACTTTAAAGTTTCAAGAGTTTTAAATTTTTAAAGACATACAATTCACCCCCCTTCTTGGATGTGTGGTGATTCAAGTGTGCTTCAACTCAACAATTGGTATAAAAGTCAAATTCCTTGCATTTTCAGTTTAACCACCTAAGGAGATTTTCTTTAAAAATGGCACACATCTTTGGTTCTTCTCAAATTGAGGGACAAAGCACCTCACAACCCCTATTTTTTGATGGTACTAACTACTGTTATTGATAGAAAATGATTTCTTGTTTTCTTATGTAGGATATTAATATATTACAAACCATCATGGAAGGTGTAGCCCTACCGGACATGGAAAATATCAAGGAATGGACAGATAATCAAAGAAGGGTTGTTGAGGTGAATGCCAAAGCAATAAACACATTGTTTTGTGCATTAAGCCCTGAAGAGTTCAATAGATGCGAGAGAGATAGGGAGCTGAGGATATTTTTACAGCATGAGAGAGAGAAATAGAGAAGTAAAGGAAAAGAGAAGGGTACGCTTGCCACAATTCCTTGAAAAAAATTATAAAGATAATCAGCTAGTGATTAAAATAGTTAATTATTTAATTCATTTAAAACCATGGGATTGTTAGTTGTGGAAGAAACGATAAGAATTGAAGAGCGAGAAATCGATGGGCCCACGATGCCATGGTTGACCCTCACCCTCGAGCCCACCCACACTCTCTCTCTCTTTACGCTTTCTCTTTCTAGAAACCATATTTGTATAATCAACAATGGAGCCCACTCTACTGCTTTAATTCAACTCTTATTTTTCCCCTACTGCAATAGCACCATTTTGATGCTGGCAAGGACATCGCTAGAGCCTGGAGGTCTCTCTCTCTCTCTTCCTCCCCCTTTCACTATCTCCCTTGAGTTTGAATCGTATGATTATGTTGACTTGGTTTTTGAAATTGTACATTCAATTGTGGATGATCATGCATAAATCAAAATGTAATTGGAGCCTTAGATGTTGTTTTCATTATTTTTATGTAGGTAACAATATCAAAATTTATCATAATTTCACCAAAAAGTGCAATTAAAATAGCATAATCAGGTGCTATAGTTCCTTGCACTTTTTATAGTTATTTTTATTTTAGAAAAATAATATTAAAGGCTCTAAATTAGTTATTGTTTGAATAAAAATGTCTACTACAAAGTATGAATCTTGATTTGAAAAACATAAGAGAAAAAGAAATGCAAAAGAATTAATTTAATTCCAAAAAGGTGCAATTGTGAAATTTTTTTTGAAGATGACAATTTAAATTCACCAAAAAATAGTAAAGAATATGATGAAAATTTAGAAGAAGATGTTCCAATCGACAATAATAAAAATGTTATTGATGAAGACAAAAACAACTATTAAAAATATTTATGATCTAGTACAATGGAGAAATTTAGACTCAAGCCTAATTGATTTATTAGTTGAGAAATGTCCAATTAGACAAATTTTAGATTTTTCATAAGATAAAAATTCTAGATATTTTTCTACAATTCATTACATTCAAAATTTATCAAATGGAGAAAAATATGATAAAAAAATGGCTAGTATATTCAAAAGAATTAGATAAAACATTTTATTATTGTTGTAAATTATTTAGTTTGAAATAAAATACAATTCAATTAGCAAATGAAGGGTGTGGAGATTGAAAAAATGCAAACTTAAACGTCACGAAACAAGTAATGAACATACTATAAATATGAATATTTGGGTTGATATTGGGATGAGATTACTTAAAAACGAAATAATTGATAAACATTTAGAAGAGAAAATAAACGAAGAGAAAGAGTATTGGTAGAATGTACTATTAAGAATTATTGCTATCGTAAAAATCTTTCAAAAAATAATTTGGCATTTCATAGTACAAATGAGAAAGATTTGTCAAAATAATAACATAAATTTTGAGTTTAATTGAAATGATTGTTGAGTTTGATCCAAAATACAAGAACACCTTAGATGTGTTCAAAATAGAGAAATTCATAAGCATTATATTGATCATAATATACAAAATGAATTGATAAATAGTTTAGTATAAAAATTAAATAATCAAAATATTTTTTAATTATATTTAATTGTACCCTTGGATACAAGTTATCAAGAACAAATGTCTTTTATATTAAGATGTGTAGATGTTATGCTATAGATTTTTTGAAAATAACGTCCACCTAGGGGTTTTTATTAATAAATCAAAGCGGGCATATTTTTAATGAGTAATTCCAAGTAAGAGTATTTTTTTCAAAGAATAAATCATAATTAAATAGCAAGAAAATAATTAATAACGCTTATAATGTAAATATTCATGATTTTGGGGACAAAATGGTCCAAGAAAAAATGTGGCAATATTTCTTATAAATTGAGCAGTAAATAAATAGTAAAGGGCTTTTTGGCACGATTCCCAAAGTTCTTCTTTGTCTCCTTGTCGTAACATCCTTGTTGCACAATGGTGCCTTGTGGCATTCCTTCTTCTTCTCGCATTTCCTTGCAGCACAATGGGGGCTTATAGCATTTCCTTGCGGTATTCCTCCTTGTGGTAGCCTGCTGCAATGCTTCTTCTTCCCACAGCCTCCTTGCGGCGCAATGGGGGCCCTTGCAACATTCCTTCTTGTGGTAGCCTGCTGCAGTGCTTCTTCTTCCAGCAGCCTCCTTACGGTGCAATGGGGGGCTTGCGGCAGTCGACTGGTGGCTTGTGGCATTTTCTTGCGGGCTTGCGGCAGTCTGTTGGTGGCTTACGGCATATCCCTACAGCACCCCAATTCTTCTTGCGACAACTACATATCCTTCTCTTGCATCTTCTTTTGTGGCAGTTTGCCGCTAGACTTCTCCTTGCGGCCACATGCTTGCGGCACAATGGTTCCTTGCGGCAACACATGTTTCTTGCAGTTGCTAATTAATCTTCTTACGACAGTTCATCCTCGCGGCACTTCATCCTTGCAGCACACTAATTCTTCTCCCGACATTTTGGGGCACCCTAACTCTTCTCTAGCCAATTCATCCTTGCAATAGTGTGATGGGCAACACCAAAGTATTATTTCCAAAAACAAAATAGCAAAGCAAAAAACAAAAGGATGTGATTATTTTTCCCGAAATGTGGTGCGTTGTAAATTCTTCCTGGACTCTCCTTCTCGACTGGGATCTCATCCCAGCGCAGCAAGCAGAACAGCAAGCTTCGCTTGCTGAATGTTCTCCTTCCCAATTATTTTCTTCTTCCCAATAGATTCTGGCTAGACATGTGGTCGCCTGATCTTTCCCTTGGGTTGCTTCAGCCACCTAATTTCCTCCCATCTGGCCAAGTGTGCTCCATGCCACCATTTCCTTCCACATACAAGCAATACACATGCTACCACCATCTAATTGCTATACTTCTATAATATACAAATAAAATAATATACATGATTTAAGTTTCAATTCCTCAAGCAATGATGTCTTACGGGCTCTGTAATAAATCTCTTTGCCTATGATGTACATATAATATGCATATATATATATTCATATAATGTGTATGCAATCCACTACCTCCCTCAAGCAAGTGCCCATGGGGCCCCACCTTTGTGGCTTGTCCCCGATAATCTCCCATTGCAATTCACCCATGATGAACATCCAACATACACTCACGTATGTCATGGACTTGTGTAATTACCCAATGGGCCCTTGTCATTTCCTAATTGAATTATATAATATATGAATATTACATGAATATAATTGAATAATTATATAAGGTGTATGCAATTGATTAATTATATATGATGTGAGCAATTAATTAAGTGGAAAAGAATTAATTAATCATATTGCTACTCCACTTGAAGGAATAAATCCTCACCTTGTACAATCGGGATCTCAGATATGTCAAATTTAGAGTAAAAGATAACATCTAGAAGTATCCTGTCAACCCGAAGCTTCGTCCGACTAAGCCCCTTAGAGGCTAAGAATCTGCTTTGGTAGCTTGCCGTGAGGCCCACCTTCTCTCAAAGGACTCCTTAGGCAGTTCAGCCCTTCTAGGGGATTCCTCTTAAGCCCACCCGAGTACTAGTGACATGATTAGACCCATTTTTTTCAAGAAGGGTACACATTAATATTTGCTAATTATCTCTTTTATTTATTACATTATTTTCCTTCTCGTACTGACTTAAACATCGGAGGGCATACGCAGGTAAGGAATCCCCGCATGCCTTCTAACTTGTTCATGTGAGTGCAGTGATGTCCTGAACAGACCGAAGGTTACTCTTGAATGGATCAACCCACTAATGAAAATGCCCCTGAGGGCTTATTTGAGACCCCAGTTGGATAATCGGAAACTAGAGCTACCCAACATACATTTCCACAAATAGACACTTGTCAGCTGTTCGCCTTGCCCTACCGCGACTCCAGCATTCCCGCTTCACAAATTTTAATTGTTGTATTTTGGCAACAACAGTAGATATTTCAATAAGTTCAATAAAAATAGAAGAATACTTTATATATTTTTTAAAAGTGGATAATATCCCTTATCAAGATCTTTTTAATTTACTCCTAAATAAAATAAAAAATTTTGAATTTGATGTAAATAATGTAAAAGAACAAGGATATCATAATAGGTTTAATATGAAAGGTAAATAACATGATATGCAAAACAAATTATTGGACATAAATTTTGGAGTATTTTATACACTATGTAGTTATTACAATTTTAATTTAGTTCTTTATGATATGGCTAATTCATGCACTAATACTATTACATTTTTTGATGTGATACAACACGTACACTCATTATTTTCTTCTTCTATAAAAAAAATAAAAAAATATGCAAGATCATGTTTCTATTTTCACACTTAAACTATTATCAGAAATACATTGGAAAAATTATAATGAAAGTGTTAAAACAATAAAATTTCAAACTCCACAAATAAGAGATATTTTCTATCAATTAGTACAAACTAGTGAGAATCTTAAAACAAAAAGTGAAGCTATTTCTTTAGCAATATATGTTGAAAATTTTAAATTTCTATTAGGCATGATTATTTGATCTAATATGTTGTTTGTTGTTAATACGGTCAGTAAATACTTACAATATAAAGATATGAACATTGTTGTTGCAATAGATCACTTAAAATGTCTCATTTTTTTTTTCAAAAGCTATATAGAAAATGGTTTTAAATCTTCAATGATTTCTACTAAAGATATTGCAGACCAAATGAATATAAAACCAAAGTTTCATGAAAAATGTATAATAAAGAGAAAAAAAATAATTTGATGAGAATGAAAATGTGGAGATAAAATTATCGATTGAAGAATCTTTTAGAATTAATTATTTTACATATTTAGTTGATCATGCCATTTTCTCTTTTCAAAATAGGTTTGAATAATTTAAATGTAATGACCAGTTGGTGGGTCTGGGAGATATATATATATATATATATATATATTAGAATGGGATAGTTACTTTACTAGAATAATAATTTGACGAATTTTGTGTGATATTTCTAGGTGATGTACAAAGGAGGTGGAAAAAGGTTAAGGATTTAGTTTAAATGGTAGTGGGACCCAACATAAACCAAGGTATGTGGCCCAAAATATTATTTGGTCGAGTGTAATTAAGGTCTAAGCTATTTTGTGAATGTAGAGGATTTATATGAATATAGGGGGAATTTCATTCAAGTGGCAAGGGCATTTAAGTAAATTGGAAGGTATGTGTGGATATATATATATATATATATAAGAGAAAGGGGTTAATTTTGTTTTGGCATGTAAAGAGAAAACTAAAGGCAAAGGAAATAGGAGAGGGGAAAAGACGTTCGGGAGAAAGAAAGAACCAAGGTTAGTTTTCTCTTATTCCTTCCTTGTGTGTGTAGGAACTCCAAAGGGATTAAGTGGGTTAAGATAGAGATAACTTCATCTTCTCTTACTTTTCTTCCTTCTTGTTAATTTTGTGGTAGGGAGTGTGAAGTAAAAGGGTTGGGAGGCTTGTTGGATCAAGAAGGACTTTTTAAGGCAAGTTCTACTCATTTCTTCTTTTTTTTAATCCTTTGGCTTTGGTGTTTTCCAAGAAAGGCTTTGTTTGGAAGCTATGTAGAAATGGTTGTAAATCTCCCAAACTGTTGCTTGATCTTGTTAGTTTCATTTGGTCTTCAAAATAGGGTTTGTTCCACCCTATAACTCCCTGAGAATAATGTATTTTCTATTAGGATATAGTTGGTGCAAGTCTTTGTGTTGAATTTGCATGTTTGGAGGGTTTTCGAGGTGTTCTCGGCTTCGATCGGTCTACCGTTTTTGTTGGGCGGTCGACCATTTCTACCCTATGACAGTCTGCGCATGCTTCACTGTTTCGAGCATAACGTTTTGTAGAAATATCGGATTTGAGAACCATTTGAAGCGTTGTAAACTAGAGTCGATAGGCTTTGATTTGGGATAGAAGTAAATACATTTGGATTAATTTTGTGTATTTTCTTCTTGGTTCAAATATAACTCTAGTTGTCTTGAGGGGTGGTTATGCATTCATCGGCATGGCATTAAACCCGTTTGTGGGCATGTATTTCCTACACATATATTTCTTGTGTGTGTTGTGCTGGTGGAAATAGTCATTGGGTGGGGGCGGATTGTCCTTGTAACGCCCCACTTTTCCAAATACACAATGATTTCAAATATAAGCTAACATCACCCTAGGTGTTATGAAAACCCTTACCAACGGAAGCATTGGATCGAACCTGCAAGCTTAATCAAAGCTAAATAAAGTAGGTTTCCACTAGATTTCATTTCCAAGTACAAGAAATGTAAAATACTCTCAATACTCCAGAAGGACACAACCTATTAATGTAGTACAACTGTAGGGTATCCTTTTATTACAAACTTTGAGTACCCTAGCTGCTATTCACAATATATTACTTAGGTTTCAAGGGTACATAATGAAATCAAAATCCCAAAGCTAGCGAAGCTCCACCTCCTTGCCCACGCTTTGATCTTGCAACCTGAAACACTTGATACTTCTGACAAGCTGGGACGTTGAATGTCCTAGGGGTATGAAACACCCGAGTTAAATAATAACATCTAAATGAGTGACTCAGAAAAGGAAAGTGCATGAGTGCAAATGCAATAATGTCATTATGAAATCCACCCCTGTGGTAGCAATGCCAGGGTGTTGCAATTACCCCCGCAGTCATCATAGTTAGCCCTTGGCTCACCGCAAGAGCACGAGTTCTTCTATGATGGCCTAATAACTAGCCACAGTCACCAACATGAACATGATATATGACAAAGCAGAATGAATATGCATAATCAAGGGTAAATATGATGTGTAAAAAACCAAGGCATGATATACAATCCATCATCCACACACAAGTGAAGCAACAAATGCCCAAAGTGTCACAAAACATGCAGGAATCACTCACGCCATGCTCATAAAAACGCCATGATACATGCAAAATAGGGAGGATATTCTCAGAAACAAAGGGAACATAGACATAAGCAATAACCATTCCATAAATGAAACCCAAGAGTGATTAATAGGAATCAAGGAGCATGCATAAGAACCACTCATGCCATGTTCACAAAAATGCCATGATACATGCAAAATAGGGAGGATATGCTCGGAAACAAAGGGAACATAGACATAAGCAATAACCATTCCATAAATGAAACCCAAGAGTGATTAATAGGAATGAAGGAGCATGCATAAGAACCACTCACCTTGGCTATTTACCTTTCGAGTGTATCGATTACACCCAAACCGAGGGTATTTACTGCCAAAACACTAGATTTTGTAAGGTAAATGTCAAATATTTTTATACAGAAGTCTGGGTATTAAAGTAAAGGTCACTGGTACAAAATTTCAAGGAAAAAGGAGGCTGGACGCGCCCTCACGTGCCCCCGGAAGGGGACTCACGCGCAACACCTTCTGGAGCGTGAAGCTCACGCGCTGCCCTTTATTTTCGGATAGCTTCCGATCTCTTTCGTATTTCGGCCATAACTCGGTCGTTTTAACTCCGATTCGACCACCATTTTTTCCTACACCTTCCTCTTTCAATGCTCTACAAGATTATAAAAAATTTTGGAACTTACCTCAAGGTTTCAAAGATGTTTTGTCCACTTTACAAGGCTGGCTCACAAACCCAGCCAAGCCTTCTCCTTCCTTGATCTCCGACAGTGCTTCGCCCCTTTTTTGCCAGAATTCTCTCTCCAAAAGTCCCTTTTCCTCACCCTTTTGAAATGGAAAAATCTCTCCCCCATTAGCCTATTTATAGAAGTGCCCAGCCAACCACAATTTTCCATGTGTCACCTTAATCATTACTCATGATTACTCCTTTATCTTTTGCCACAAGTTTCATCCAAGTGTTCCAATCCTAGGGTGCCAAGTGTCCCAAACTTGGAGATTAAGTAAAGGTTAGGTGTTTCCATTCAAACTTTTCCATGTGTCCTATAATCATTTCTACCCATGTGTCTTCATCCAAATGGTGACATGTGTCCATGTAATCATTTCTATCCTTGTGTCTCCATCCAAATGGTGACATGTGTCCCTTAATTGAATTTAATGGAGTTTGGAATCCAAGAAATTTTGAAGTACTAATTCCCAAGATTTTTTGGGTAAAATTCATCATTACAAAGACTTTAGGGAAAAGTTCATCATTACAACTTCCAAGGTAAGCCACCTTAAGACTTTTGGGAAACTTCTCGAACCAATCCTATCTCTCCAACACATGGCTTCTTGGATAAGAATTCATCATTGCAAATATTCTCATTCGTTGGAGACAAGTTATATCTTTTACAAATTATGATATTTGCACTTGGGTTCGGTTTAATGCCTTAAAACCATCCATATCTACACTTTAATTCTAAACTTCCATTTGTAACACTTTTTGCAACATCCAACCTTTACATTAAATTCTGGGGTATTACAGTCCTTAAGGGTGTATGTACTCATGAGCATCACCCTAGGAGTGAGCTTTGTGGCGCTAGTGACCGTGTGGCTGAAAGTAAAGCAAGATCGCTACGGCACAAGCAGCGTAGTTCAAAAATTTTGAACCTTACCCTGATCCCGACGATTGGATCAACGTCGAAATCAAATCATTCACAAACAAATAAATAAATCTAACCTTTAGATTATCGAGTCGTTCGCGAATTCGAGCCGTCCAAGTGTCTAGCCTCTAACTCATGATACGCGACACGTGTCCGTTGGCAAGGAGAGTTGAATAGGAGTGCTAGCTCCTTCTCCTTTACGCAGCTTATGTATGGACGAAAAAGAACGCCCTCATTTCGTATTGATGCCAAAAGAAACGAGGAAGAGTGAACGGCAATACATTTTTCAACTCTTGAAAAATGACACCAAAACTCACTACTCATTTGGACAACCCATAAAGGGATATATATAGAGAAATATCCTAGGGTTTCTAAAACCCTAATAGATTGGGCTAGCCCATTAATTCTAATTTAATTAGAATCTTAAGTGGGCTTATTCTAGTTTAACTAGAAATATAATTAAATGGCCCAAATCCTTTCATAGGTTTAAATAAAATATTTTGGCCCAAATCCAATTTAGTCCAAATATAATATTTATTTTAATATTTGGCCCAAATCCAATTTAGTCCAAATATTAACTTAGGCCCAAATATATTTTATTTCCTATTTGCCACTCCAACAAATAGAAAATTATTAAATTAGAAACTCCTTCCTAATTTAATCAATTGTCATTTTAGGAAACTCTTTCCGTTATAACGACTTCTCGTCATATCGACGTCATTATGTCTATTTGTTCTTTTTTTGTGAGAACCTACGATGACACAACTTCTTGCCGAAGTATCCCACTTAACCATACCTTCACTCTCCTGGTTTAAGCCAGGGACCGTGCCTATTGCGTATGACTCATTAAGCTTCTAAATATGTTGGCAATGTGTCGGTACAAACACATAAGACAAGATTGGCCTCTAGCAAGGCATCATGCCTACCCAATTATTCAGAAGGATTCATAATCCGCAAATAACCTTTCACGAGCATGGTTACCGTGTAATACGATCCTCTCGTCAATGTATCCTATGTGATCTCAAGTTGGCAATGTGTTGCTTGATTATGATCACATAAGTTTTTCTTCGATCATTCGGATATCTTCACTTAATAGAAAATGAATCAATAACTCCTTATTGATCTCTTTCACCATGGCTATGGATTTAAAGTGAATATCCACCGAAGGCGCCTTAGATACATCATCCTCTATCAAGGGATAGACGAGTCCCATCTTGACTATGCACCCATCTCCATAAGCCTCACGATATACCCAACGATCACCCACGTGTAGCCTTTGACTAGACCCATCGAAACGATGTCAAAGCATACTGGTCTTCTTATGAGATGACCATGACAACCTCAAGTCCAAGGATTAGTTACACCCACCTCGTATGAGAATTCCATGAACATATAACCAAAATGGATTCTCATGGCGAGTCATGTCTAGTGACACGTTCTCCAACATTGGTCACTTATATACTTGTCTAGGCATCCCCATGCCTATGGGTGTGAGACCTCCATTGCTATCACAAAGCAAAAACATAGCACATACAAGTCTTACCGCAATTGTCAATTTCCGTTCTTGACATTGCTACGACTTGGGACGTTTAATGATGTCTAGAAACTGTGATGCATCATCTCACATCTTTATAGATTAATCAGAGTATACATCGTATGGACTTCTATCTAGTTTCATTTGGTTATTACAATAATAACAAGAAACTAATAGAATGACTTCTTATGAATTTGAACAAATCCTTATTCAAATAATAAACATGATTACAATTGTCAGTGTACAACATGCCCAATCTGATTGGGTCTAGAGCACCTACACTAACAATGGCTGGTACTGTGATTGTGACCTTGGGTGGGAGCTGAATGTCCTCAAGGGTTGTGGGGGTGAGAGGCCAAGCCCTAGTAATGAGCTTTCTGTCCCCAAGTGTCACTGGTGGTTGTGGGTGTTAGACAAGGTTGCATGGTACCGCTTATGTTTTGGGTTGTATGGTATGCATAGCATGAGCATGATTCCTTAGCTTATATTCTGGTTTTATTGAGTTGCCAGTGATGGGTTATTGTATTTCTTTATTCTCGTGTCATGCCTTCTTTACTCATTGTTATACTTGCTGAGACTTGTGACTCATTCTTTTCCTTGCATCATTCCAGGTAAGGGCAAAGACAAAGCAGAGGGCGAGTTTAGGAGGGGTTGATTTTGTGTCAGTAGATGTGTATAGAGCTCACCAGAAGGGAGGTCTTGGGATGTTTTGTGGTGCACTACTAGAGTTAGCTAGACTCTCGAGCTGGGGGAGAATATATGTTTTTGGTGGTTTTGACTTGATGTATTGTATGTGGAAGATTTATCTCTGGTTCCGGTTGTGTGTGTATGTTTAACAGTTTTTTATGTGATGTTTCTTCTATTTTCTATGGCATGTGATGGCAGTGTGGGTTAAGTTGCTTTTATATCATTCTACTAATGACCCTCTCACGAATCCTCTACGTTAATGGGGGCTCCGGGAGGCGGGCCGTTACATTATAATATATGAAGATAATTTTAGTTTTCTTTGTAATTTTCTTAAAATTGCTTCATAATGATAATTTCAAGAAAATTGTTGAAATCTTGAAAACTTTCTAAAGCATGACATGGTGTGTCAGGGCTCACTTTTGGATATGCCCACTAGCATAGGAATATCCAAAAGAAAGTCCTTCCAAATGAGATACAAAAACAAACATAACAAGAACTTCATATAATACATGAGCTCACTTCTAATAGGAGCGATAACCATTCTTACATCATTTCTTAAGGTTTCAAAAGCCATAAACTTCTCAAAATAAATAAAGGGCACCAACAACATACAAAAAGAAATAGCCCTCAACACCAGCCCTCCACACAAATCCCAAAATCTTTAGGCCGAGGGAGATCTCTATACACGTCTAAAATCAACTTCGAGCCCCACTAAACTCCCCATCTACTATAGATTTTCCCTTACCTGAAATGAAAATAAGCAACGAGTGAGCCACAAGGCCCAACAAGCATATAATAAGCAAGGAAAATAGTGAAGAGGTCGATATGTGAAGATATGTATAATATAAGAGTCAAGGAAAGAACCACTACCCGCATATATAGAGACCATTAAAATCATGCCTTCTTCATTAAACCATGCTTTAATATATATATATATAAATATATGTATCATGTTGTCTTTTCTTACAACAAATCACATGTACACTTCACCATGGAAGATAATATTCACACACTTAGACCATAGCACAATGCCCTTTTATCAACATAGCTTATAGTACAAATATATATATATATATATATATAATGTAGCAAGAAGGTTTTTGAAAATGTGTAGAGACAATCTATGTTTGTGTGATTGAGATCAATTCTCAAATTAATTCAACGGCTGAGATCCACGTCCCCCCCCCCGCGCCCGCCCACCCAAAACCATCCCATCACGTCTCTCTCTCTCTGTTTCCCTCTCTGCCTCTCTCTCTCCCTCTCTGTTTCCCACCTGCCCGCCTGCCCAAAACTTTCCCTCTTTCCCCTCTCTCTCCCTCTCTCTTTCTCTCTCTCACCCGTGGCCGACCCACCATTGTCGCCCATCACACCTCTCTCTCTGTGTTTCCCTCTCTGTCTCTCTCTCTCCCTCTCTGTTTCCCACCCGCCCGCCAGCCCAAAAATTTCCCTCTTTCCTCTCTCTCTTTCTCTCTCTCACCCACGGCAGACCCACCCAACCCATCGTCGCCGCCCCTCGCCCACACCGCCTCTCCTTCTCCTTCTCTCTTTCTCTGTCTCATCCACAGTTGACCTACCCACCCCATCGCCACCGCCCCTCTCCCACACTGCCTCTCTCTCACCCGCGGTCGACCCACCCCATCGTCGCCGCCCCTCACCCGCCCCATTCTTTCTGTCTCTCTCCCTCTCTCGCCGCCGCGTAACCCACCCACGCCATCGTCGCCGCCACGTCCCCACATCGCCGCACCTGTTGCGCACTACCGTTGCCCCTCGCCACGCCACCGCCACCAACTTCCTAGGTCCTCTCTCTCTATATATATAGATATATATAGATAGATTTACACGTGTGGTGTTCACTTCCAAAAGGTCTTCATTTCTGTATTTGGTGCTCATTTAATTTAGTTTAGTGTTAGTTTAGTGTAAATTAATTTAGTGTTAATTTAATTTAGTTTAGTTTATGTGTGTATTTGATTATGTGTATCCTATTATTTTTTGTATTTTTTATACTGTTTTATTAATTTAGTGTATTATTAATATAGATATAATATTAATTATTCATTTCTGTATTTTTTATACTGTTTTATGTTTTGATTTAGTGTATTATATAGATATAATATATATACGTGTGTGTGTGTGTGTTAATGTATATTTGATTATGTGTGTTAATTTAATTTAGTGTAAATTCATTTAGTGTTAATTTATTTTAATTTAGTGTTAATTTAATTTAATTTAGTGTTAGTTTAGTGTAAATTAATTTAGTGTTAATTTAATTTATTAATTTAGTGTATACAAATATGTGTGTTAATTTATGTACATTTCATTATTTCTATCCTATTATTTTGTGTATTTTTTATAGTATTTTATGTTTTGTGTACATTTGATATTTTAAAATTATTAATTTAGTGTATTATATAGATATACACGTGTGTGTGTGTGTTAATTTAGTGTGTTGATTATGTGTATCCTATTATTTTCTGTATTTTTTATACTTATTGTTTTATGTTTTGTGTACATTTAATACTATAAAATTATTAATTTAGTGTATTATATAGATATAATATATACACGTGTGTGTGTTAATGTATATTTGATTATGTGTGTTAAATTAGTTTAGTGTAAATTAATTTAGTGTTAATTTAATTTATTAATTTAGTGTATACAAATATGTGTGTTAATTTATGTACATTTCATTATTTCTATCCTATTATTTTGTGTATTTTTTATAGTGTTTTATGTTTTGTGTACATTTGATATTTTAAAATTATTAATTTAGTGTATTATATAGATATACACGTGTGTGTGTGTGTTAATTTAGTGTGTTGATTATGTGTATCCTATTATTTTCTGTATTTTTTATACTTACTGTTTTATGTTTTGTGTACATTTAATATTTTAAAATTATTAATTTAGTGTATTATATAGATATAATATATACACGTGTGTGTGTTAATGTATATTTGATTATGTGTGTTAATTTAGTTTAGTGTAAATTCATTTAGTGTTAATTTAATTTAATTTAATTTAGTGTAAATTAATTTAGTGTTAATTTAATTTAGTTTAGTTTATGTATACAAATATGTGTGTTAATTTATGTACATTTCATTATTTCTATCCTATTATTTTGTGTATGTTTTATAGTGTTTTATGTTTTGTGTACATTTGATATTTTAAAATTATATAGATATACACGTGTGTGTGTGTGTGTTAATTTAGTTTAGTGTAAATTAATTTAGTGTTAATTTAATTTAGTTTTGTTTATTAATTTAGTGTATTTGATTATGTGTATGTGCGTATCTAATTGCGTATTTGATTCTTCATTATGTACATTTGATTATGTGTATCATATTATTTTTTGTACATTTGATATTTGATATTTTAAAATTATTAATTTAGTGTATTATATAGATATACACGTGTGCCATCACCCCCATTGCCCCTGCAGCCGCTCACACCTGTCATCGCTGCCACCTGGCCACAGTGCAGCTCGCCTCGCCGTCCCCGTCGCCACTGCCAACGCCACATATGTGTATGTATTTCTGTGTATGTATGTAATGTACGCCAGAAATGATAGTGTTCGTTGTTTAAATATATTTTGTGTGTTTGTTGCTCATTATTAGATTGTGAAGGAAGTTGTCAAATGTTTAATGTTTAATGTTTTCAGTTTGGAAGTTAATGTTTGCAAATCTATGTATACATTTCTGTTTGTTGTTCTTTGTTTAATGTTTATGTATGCACAAAAGCAATATAATGTTTCATGTTTAATGTTTGCTGCTCATTCGAGTTACGTTTGGAATCTAATGTTTAATGTTTATGCAAGATCTTAATGTTTTATCCATTTGATAAAAACGCTCCCATCTCAAATGAACTCCATTTGCATTAATGTTTAATGCAAGATTTCTTTCCTACTGATTCCCACTCCACTTCCCACCTCACTTCATTTTTTAACTGTTTCCCTCTTTTCACTCATTTCCGCAAAGATTTCTTTCACATAATTCTTAATGTAAGATCTTAATGTTTAATCCATTTGCGGATAATGTTTAATCCATATAGATTAACATAAATGCATATATATAGCGTTTCTGTCAAATGAGCATTTCAAATCTTAATGAGCGTTTCTGTCAAATTTTTAATTATTGAGCGTTTCTCTCTTTATTTGAGTGTTTCCGTCAAATGAAGTGAGATGGGAGCGTTTCTATCAAATGTATTTCTATCAAATGGTTTCTGTCAAGATCTTACTGTCACTTGAATGAGCAAATACATGTCTGAGTTATGAGCATTTCTATCAAAAGATGCTCTATTGTTAATTAAAAATTTAATTTATGTATGTGTATGTAGCAAAAGATGTTGTGTATGTATATGGGCGTCAAAAAATGCTCCATGGGCGACAATTTTTTAAAATTTTTAATTAACATTAATTGATTATGTGCATACATAAACATTATACAGTTTATGAGCAAACTAATGTGTATGTGTATGCACAGAAGCAAACTTATGTGTATATACATAATGTTTAAAAGCAATTAAAACATTATGGACTACACTACATGTTTATGTATGCACAGATGCTCACGTTTAAAATTTTTTTTAATTTTCAGTTTGGAATCTAATATTAAGTATTCTAAATATCAATTTTTAAAAAAATTATGGACTATAACATTTGAAATTTTTTAAATAAAAAAAAAAACAATCGAAATTGGTTATTCAAAAAGAATTTATTTATTTGTGTTATTTTTTTATTTTATTAATTCTATTTTTTATTTTATTATAATCAATTTTTTTTAATTGAAATAACATAAAAAAAACGTGTTCCTCGACCAAGAGTTCCTGACCCATGAGGGTCGGGGAACATAAGGGTTTCCAACCACTCACAGTCAAGAACCCAAAGTTCTTCGACCCCGAATTAGGGTTCCCTCCATCGATGGCCACGGCCATGGCGACCAGCAACGGGCAGCGATTGCCATGGACTTTCCAAGTGATAATTATTCATACCAGGTTTTGATTTTAGTTTTAATTTTATGTATATAAAAGTGAAGTCGGTTAGGAAAGATAAGAGTTCAAATTTGGACAATTGTTGTGCTCCAATTTTAATTTTATCATTTTAATGTGATTGTTAAAATACATCTTGATATAACCCGTTAAGTATTTGTTATGCATGACAGTTATTTATTTAAATAAAATATTAAATTTTATTATTTAATTTGATAGCAACTGATTTGGAAATAACATGACATTGCCAATTAAATTCATGTTAACTATTTAGTATTACTATTTTTTTATTTTTTGGTGTCTAAAATTATATAACCAAATATTTTTAGGCTGAAGTACAACAATTATGGACAATATCACTATTTTTTGTCAAGTAAGTTTTTTTTTTCTTCATATAATTTTAAGTACCTCTCTTATAATGTAAGGCCTATTTTTTTTTAAAAAAAAAAACTTATCATATTTAATTTTCTTCTAATAGAATGTTTTTTTCCTCATACCTTATAGGTGGATGGAGAATTACACCGAACCGTAATATCAATTCCGTTTACTAATATTTTTTATTTATGTGTATAAAATTTTATTTATCACTCTAATGTGTTTGTATGTATAGGTTCGATTTCTTCATGAAAGAAATGTTAATGTTGTTATTCGCGATGAGCGTGATCTTAATACTATTCGCATTCGTGAGGTAAGGATATACATTTTCTTATCATTTTAAAAATAATTTATAAATATATTCTATTTATTTTTTATTATAGGCAAAGGCAAAGGAAAAAGAAAAGGCTATCTGTTCTGGCAAAGGAAAGAAAAATGCACATCATGTGGTATGGTTTCTCAACAAGTTTTAAAAGTTTTTTTTTTCGAATATTGTCATATAAATTTTTTTAGGAATTACATAGTGTCATGTACTCTTTTCTATGTACATTTTTAAAAAGTTTCTTTTCAAATATTTATTCAAAATTCTTTTTATTGAATGTGGAATATTTTTCTAGTCATGTTAAAGTAAGCATTAATCTTAATTTTTTTTTTTATGTTTGTCTATTAAAAATAGAAGAAAACGAATAAGAGAAGAAAATTATAAGAGAAAAACATAAACAAAAATAGAAAACTACATAATATAGTTTTTTAATTTTTTATTTTTCTTATAAGAAATTTTTAGGGAAAGAACTTGAAGAATAAAAATGAAAATAGAAAACATTACACACTAAAGAGATGGGTAGTGTCTTTAGACCAACAAGTGCATACTCCTAAAATATTCTCATTTTAGGCACACAATGATAATGTGTTATCAAAAGTTGCATTGGCCCAACATGCACGACGAGAACGTGAAAAAAATCAAAAGTCATGTTTTGCATACCAATTGAGACAACGCCTACGACGAGAACTGAAGATTCTTTAACACCTACGACGCGATCGCACTGGGCTGGAGTGGGAAACAATAACTGAAGATTCTTATTCGGCACAAAAACGAATAATGATTACCCATCATTCTACATGTTCGTCTTCTATACCAATCACATCTTTAACTCCGCAAAGGAATCGATAAACTACTGTGTATAATCTTGAAATACATACTTTTACTCATATCGTTTTGTTTTACAAATTTTTATTTATACACAAATATTCATAGGTCTACTCCTATAAATTAATTTCTTCAAAAAGATTTATGTACTGATGATGAATTAGAAGACATGCCTATGAGTACATCAATTGACATTCGGGTACACAAGGATTCTTGCCGCCATTATCTTGGCAAGATGGATGTATTATGTCCTTATTGTTCAGCCTTACATTGGATGGATGAAAAATTGACAAAATCATCTATGAAATGTCCCTTATTCGGAACTTGCTGTTTGGAAGGAAAGGTTAGGCTACCTTTACTTATTACACCCCCTCCACCACTTCAGGCTTTGTATGATGGGAATAATGGTCAATCAAAATCCTTTTGAAGTTATACTCGAGTGTACAATGCAGCCAATGCTTTTACGAGTCTTGGTGCTACATTAGATCCTAGAGTACTCAGTGGAAGGGGACCTACATCATTCACAATTCATGGGGAATTGCGACATCGAATAGGATCACTACAACCACAAGCAGGGCAGGATGCGAGTTATGCTCAACTGTATATCTATGACCCTGATTCAGCTTTAGAAATTCGTAATCGTAAAAATCTTATGTTGAGAATGGATGTTCTCAAAACTATTCAGGATAATTTGTTGCAAGTCAATGCATTTGTAGATAAATTTCACCAGGCTCATGTCATTTTATATCAATTAGACTCGACAGGACACAATCTACCTGCTCATCTTCATTACAATTTAAGAACTGATCGACGTCGGTATAACCTACCACCTGCAGATGAGATTGCGATTGTAATACCGGGTGATGGAACAGAGACAAGTGGAATGACAGATATTATCTTACATTTTCGAGGAAATAATGAGTTGATGCAAATTAATGAATGTCACCCAGCATATTTGCCATTACATTATGTTCTATTATTTCCATATGGTGAGCTTGGATGGGAACCTGAATTGAAATTGTGGAATGTTCAGTATGATCGACCTTCAACTGATCGACTTACTCAAATGGATTTTTATAGTTATTGTTTGTTTGAACGACCCACAGAGTATACAACAATTTTGAGAGGTGAAAAACTATTTCAAGAGTTTTTGGTAGATGCTTAGGCTGTAACTAAGCAAAATCGATTGACATACTACAAGCTTAATCAAGTGAAACTTCAAGTTGAACTTTACCAAGAGTTGTGAGATATGGATCCAGATTATATGCGACTTGGTCAAATTGGTCAAAGGTTTATTTTTCCATCTTCATTTACTGGTAGTCCAAGACATATGTTTGAAATTTTTCAAGATTCAATGGCTATCACGCGATACAATCAACACCCAGATATTTTTCTGACCATGACTGCAAATCCCAATTGGCTAGAAATTACTTCACCATTATTACCACATCAAAAACCTATTGATCGTCCTGATTTAATTGCCCGTGTTTTTGAGTTGAAGAGAAAATGTTTGATGAAGGTCATAGAAACAAATAAGGTGTTTGGAAATAAAGTTGCATATGTTTTTACAATTGAATTTCAAAAACGAGGCCTCCCTCATATGCATGCACTTTTATTTCTTAAGGGCCCAGACAAAATTCAGACATGTGCGCAAGTAGACAAATTAGTCTGTGCAGAATTTCCAGACCCAAAAGATGATTTTGTGCTTTTTGAAACTATCAAACGTTGTATGGTACATGGACCGTGTGGTGCTCGAAATCCGCAAGCACCATGTATGGAAAATGGTAGATGCACTAAGAGATACCCTCGAGTTTTCACAGAAACAACAACTATGGATCAAGATGGATACCCTATCTATCGTCGTCGCAATAATGGTCAAGTACATACTATGAGGGGGCAAGAAGTTGATAACAGGGATGTGGTACCATACAATGCATATCTTTCTAAACTTTTCAACTGTCATATAAATGTGGAAGTTTGTGTCGGGATGAGATGTGTCAAGTATATTGGACCTCCAATCTAGAGGTGTTAGGAATGATAAATGAGATTCAACAATATCTCGATGCAAGGTATATTGGACCTCCAGAAGCTGCTTGGCGAATATTTGGTCATCCTTTGCATGCAGAGATGCCAACAGTTGTACGATTGGCACTTCATTTACTTGGAATGCATCGCGTTGTTTTTAACCCAGATGAGTCATTAGAAATGATTCAATCTAGAGCTAGTCAACAAATGTCAACTCTTACTAGCTTTTTTATATATTGTGCTGGCAGTGAAGATGAATGTCCATTCACTTATCAAGAATTTCCACAGCATTATGTTTGGCTCAAGTCGGAAAAGAGATGGAAATCAAGAGAAAGAGGATATGCAATTAGTAGAATGTACTTTGCTAGCCCTAATTGTGGTGAAAGATTTTATCTGTGTTTGTTACTAACCGTTGTTAAAGGACCAAAGTCGTTTCAATCTTTACCCACGGTCGATAATGTTGTGCATGATACATTTAAATTAGCATGTGTTGCAAGGGGGCTTTTAGAAGATGATAAAGAATGGATACAATGCTTGAAAGAGGCTGCAATTATGAAAACTGGATATCAATTGAGGAGATTGTTTAGTATTATTCTCACCTAGTGCTCTCCACTAAATCCATGTGCATTATGGAATCAATTCTCAATGCATATATGTGATGACCTTGCACATAAGATTCGTACATTGTTTGTCATTTCTAACCCAACTAATGCTCAAATTGAAGATTATGGTCTCTATCTTTTGAATCAAATGCTTCATGAATCAAGCAAAAGTTTAATTGACTTCCTACCCATGCCACGAGTTACTAGAAATTGGAGTACAGTAGTTGGTAATCGATTAATATTCAAACATCGACAACTGCAGAGTGAGGTACAACAGACAGATCCACAAATTTCTATTGATTGTCTCAATAATGGACAGTAGAATGCTTATAACACAATCACTTCTTTAGTTTTTCAAAATAAAGGAGTTGTTTTCTTTCTGAATGGGGGTGCTGGAACAGGGAAAACATTTTTGTACAATACAATATCATTAAAATGTCGCAACCTTGGGTATATCGTTATTACTATGGCTTCATCTGGAATTGCATCATTGTTACTGGTCGGAGGTCGCACTGCACATTCAACATTTTCCATCCCGTTAGATGTGTTGGAAAATTCAAATTGTGGGTTTAGCAAACAATCATTACAAGCTGAGTTATTTAGAGAAACAAAACTCATAATTTGGGATGAAGTTCCGATGTAACATAAACATTGTGTTGAGGCAGTAGATCGTACATTGAGGGATATTTGTGATAGTGAAAAGCCATTTGGGGGTATTACTATTGTTCTTGGTGGAGACTTTCGACAAATCTTACTAGTTATACCCAAAGGAGTTCGTGAGCAAATTGTGAATGCATCATTAAGACACTCTGTTCTATGGAAGCATATACATATCTTAACTTTGGATTTGAATATGCGCTTGAATCATGAAGGTCGTGAAAATGCTAATTTTGCAAATTTCTTGATAGAGGTAACACTACTTTAACCTTTGTACCATATTATATAGATTATTTTAAATTAATAAATTATGTTTTCATTCTTATTTTTTTTTTATTTCACTTTTTTTAGATTGGGACCAATCCTCAAGAAATCGTTAACCTTCCATCAACAATACATAAATGCCAAGATTTGAATGAATTACTCTGTACAATTTACCCACGGTTGAACATGATAGAGACGTCAACCCCAACATTTTTAACTGAATGCACAATTCTGTCTGCGCGTAACGATGATGTTAGTGACATCAATTCTACTGCGTTGAATATCTTTCCAGGAAGATTATATAATTATCTTGTAGTAGATAAAATGTCTGAAGATAATGAAATCGATCCTACCATTACAAATAGATATCCTAATGAATATTTAAATTCGTTAGATCCTCCTGGGTTGCCAACTTTTAAGTTAGAGTTGAAGGTGGGTTGTCCTATAATATTGTTGAGAAACATTGCACCGAAAGATGGACTATGTAATGGTACAAGATTGATGGTTATTAGGTGCGATACTCGCATAATTGAAGCTCAAATTTTAACTGGAGAAAAGTTTGGCAATTTGACATTCATACTATGGATATCTTTGGCACCATCTTCTTCAGAAATGCCTTTCCAAATGACAAGACGTCAATTTTCAGTCCGATTGGCATATGCCTTGACCATCAATAAATCTCAAGGACAATCTGTGAAATTTGTTGGGGTTGATTTGCGCATACCAGTGTTTAGCCATGGACAATTATATGTGGCGTTATCCAGATGTACATCATTTGATCGTATAAGTATTCTGCTCCCTAAAGATTGTTTGGATTCTACTACAAATATTGTTTATCCTGAAGTGTTGTTGTAGTGTTCAGAAGGTAACCATATAGATTTATTTTTATTGATTATATAACTTTTTTTAAAAGTTAAATTTAATAATAATTTAAAATATGGACTTTTGTAGGATTGGATCAAAAAATATATGGAACTTAAAAGGAGAAATACAACAACCTTGCTTCGATGGGGATGTAATAAGGTAATTTCAATCTCAAAGTATATTTTGATATGTATATTTACAACAAATGTACTAATCTATATTTTTTTTGTTTCACAAATTACCAGATTATTGTGCATGTTCCTCATTGGAGATACATACAAGTTGATACGAAGACTTTTAGGAAAGTAATGAGGAGGAAGTTTAGGCAAACACATGTTTGAGGACATGTTATTGACACATTTTTTGTAAAACATACATATTTTGTAAAGCTTTAACCCATTTTTTGTAAAATTTTAACTCACTTTTTGTAAAATTTTAACCCACTCTTTTGGTGAATAACAATATAATGTTTATTTTTCTTATGTAATTATAATTTGATTAGCAGCAGTAGTACTAATTGGTATGCATTTTAATTTTAATTTCTATTTGCAACAGTAGCAGTAGTATTTGATATTTAAATTTTTTTTATATTTAATTGGCAACAATAGCACTAACTGGTTTGTATTGTTTGATATTTAATTTTTAATTTAATTTGTTTAGATTATAGAGCATTTTTTTTAATTCAACTTTTTTATTTTTTATTATACAACGTTATACAATAACTTTAATTTTTATTTTTATTCAAAATTTAGTCTTAATATTATTTACGTCGTGCCTTTAAGCACGGGCATTCCCTAGTATATATATATTACAAATACAAAAATGCAAACACACCGCCGTTGTGGAATATCCCCATTTCTTTCTTCTTTCTTTGTGGACACATCACCCATTTTTTAACATTTCTTTCTTTGCGAACTAACCACCATTTTTATCATGGCATGCCTTGGGGATATCCCCTGACTTTCTTCCACGCAAAATAATAGATGTGTTAAGGCACTATATATATATACGTATGCATACACATTCAAGCATCTTCACAACTTCACAATAACATGCCTACACTCACCCACTAGGATTCTAGGCCACTTCACATCATAATCATGCATGTGACTTCATTCACATCCATTTATGGCTTATTCAGGAATTTAACATCCTATTATAATAACTGAGACATGTTGACAAGACACTAACAGGGTCAAAGGTTATCCAATTTTTTCCCATAATATACCAAATCGAAGCTTATCGAATTAAGGTTATAACAAAAAAACGGATCTCAATTTGTACTTGTACATCAAAAGTTATGGCCAAAACAGTGCAACATGGGCAGTGTTGGGAGCTGCCAAGTCGACTTGAGGGGAATCTAAGTCAACTTAGGTCAAGTCAACTTGTTAGAAACCAAGTCGACTTAGGCCAAGTCAACTTGACCTCCTGGACAAGTCGACTTGGCTGAGAATAGGAAAAACGGGCATAAAAATTGGCCTCGACTGAGTCGACTTAACCCACAACAAGTCGACTCAATGCAACCCGAAATGCACGAAATGGACACAAATCACCCAAGATCACCTATGGCTAAACTCCTAACCCCCAAGTTGCACAAAATGGACACAAATCACCCAGAGCTCCAAATCTCCCCATTTTGAGAGCTTGAATCTACCACAATTAACGGAAGAAGAAGAGAAGAAGAAGATGAAGAAGAAGGAAATTGTCGAGAGAGAGCAAGAATTGAAAAGGAAGAGAAGAGAAAAGAGAGGTATGGGGAAGAATGGGTTGCATGTCCATTCTCCAACCACTCTCACCCCAATTTCCATCTTTACCCTTCACATATAACACACACACCCAACATATTCATGCCCTTAATGGACTCTTGCGTTTATTTTCCTTTGCTTTTCTCTTTTCTATATTCACTCTAATTTGCAAGTTCCCATTTTACCCTTAACTTTTCCCACACCCCCATAGCATATAAACCCTCTTTGGATATTTTTCATTTTCATTTCCTTTCAAATTTTCTTATCTATTCATTTTCCACAATATATATATATATATATATATACACATACATCTCATTAAAAGCCTAATTCATATTAAGCCCATGGGATTATTTTAAACTCACACTTTCATTGGGCTTTGAACACTTGGTCCAAGCCTACTTTATAACACATATACATTAATTTACTCACATGCAATGACCCCATATAAAATATTTCCATCATTCATCAAATAGAGTTCGCATGTGCACACACTATATCGAAATATAATTAATATCTATAACCAACTCAACGGGTCGTTACAGTTTCTCCCTCCCCCCTTAAGAGAATTTGGTCTTCCAAATTCAAACCTAGTCATATACACTATTAGGAAGGAGATGCCTCATCTCAACTCAACTCCCGGGTAGCCTCGCCTGAAAGGGAATGCTGCCACCAAACCGATACATACAGAATCAATCGATTCCTCAACAAATCACACACTTCACCATCGAAGATAACATTCACACACTTTGAAAAATGCCATTGTTGAATATATATAAACTTGTAAAGCCTTGTGGCTCACTTTGAAAAATGTGTTTTGATGAAATGCAAGAAATTATATTTCTTTGAAGATGATGTTGTCTAGTGTAAAAGGCATGAATCCAATTGGTGTCTAGATGTTGGGTAGTGATTTTCCTTTGGCTCTCAGTTGTTCATGCCTTCATATATTGTTCTATTGATGCTTCCCTTTGCTATATACTTGTTGAGCCTTGTGGCTCACTTTGTTTCTTTTGTCATTCCAGGAAACTGGAAAATAGATATTTGGGGCGAGTTCTGGTTAGATGTGTACATAGATGTTCCAGCCTCAAGATCCATGTGTGAAAATTTTGAGGGCATGAGTAGAGCGTTTCATGTTGAATTTAAAGTCTTAGTGTAACACCCCTTCTCCTAGAACTGCCCAAGAAGAGGTGCTACAAAAAATAAAATAAAACTAACTGATAAATTGAAATCTAATACCATAAATGAATATCTCAATCAACTGAAATAAAACTCTAAGTCAAATAAAGTAAAAACCATAAACTCTGTCTTAGGAAAAATCCTTCAACTTAAATATAAAATAACCCTAACTGATAAGACACTATAAACTAATAAATTCTAAGACATCTTTTGTCTTGAGCAGCTTCACGTACACACACTACTGACCACTACTGCTAGGCCCCACATCTGGTACTCCCTCGCTAGGACCTGGAATGGTGAAGAGTACAAGGTGAGCTACAAAGCTCAACAAGTAAAAAGCTGGAAAGAATAACTAGAGCTAAATCGAGAAATAACGATACTGAAAAGAAATATTATCCTTGTAATGAGAAATATAAGAATCACTATAAGGTTGCATTTACAAGATGTAATACACATAAACTGTAAAGTAAATGCAGGTATGCAACTTTGGCTCATAAGCTCACATAACTGTAATACATACCCGACTGATCTAAATCCTGCAAACATAAAAACTGTAAGCATATATTGTGGGCAATATGCCCCTAGACCCCTGGTTGACATCAGGTGAGCAACTCATAAACTGAACTGAAACTGACACTAGTGGGATCCCCGTGGACAAGTCGCTTGGCACGCATAATGCAATGCTACGCTCATATACATGCTAGCACACGATATGTAGTGTTCCATATAAAATCATGCTCAATGCTCATACCTTTATGAATGCACATAATCTCATAGAAAAATGTTGATCATGTCATAATAAATGCTAAACATGTAATCTGATCTTCAATATATTGGAATACAAAGATTCTGTAATTTCTGAGTATGGGCATGGCATACTGGATTTTATCATGTCTTGACATGGAAATTCAATATTTGAAGTATTGAATATTTATATTAAATTAATGATTTGCATTATGGATTCACTGAAAGCCATTTGGATATTTCAATAGAGTCATTTGAATGCCAGGAAGGTCATTCGAATATAAGGCATAACACTGGAGATGCATTCGAATGGGATATGGGTCATTCAGATGCCATATGATACTATTCGAATGATAGCTGAAGCATAAGGGAGTAATTCAAATGCAGTAGCAACCCATTCAAATGAAATAAATGGACTACACTAGGGTCATTCGAATGACAAAAAACTCATTTGAATGATAGATGAAACATAACAAAGGCTATGCGGATCTTTCAAGGACTCATTCAAATGACTCACAAATTCATTCGAATGAATTTTGTAATTATCAAGCATTTGAACGAGTAGAAAGAAACTCATTTGAATGCAATAGTACCCCATTCGAATGAATGAATGGAATACTCACGAGTCATTCGAATGCTAGATGATGCAAAGCAAAAGCTTACTCAGATCTTCAAGGACTCATTCGAATGACAAGAAAACTCATTTGAATGTCACACTCAAAACTTTAAGAACACATATGAATGATACGATAACAGTAAGAACTCATTCGGATAACACAAGACTCATTTGAATGACATAGGACTCATTCGAATGTATGGATCATCATAAGAGAAAAACTTGCGATAACACTGAGAATTCATCTTAAATAAAAAAAACTCAACAATACTACACCATTCCCAAGGAAATCTTGGGAGACCAATCCCAATCGACATGAACTAACATAAGGATAAATCAAAGATCGATTCTAAAGGGAAAACAGTGTAAGAATTTATGCATCACTTATCAAAACTCACTAGATACTGATATAACTGTGTATATACAGATGCATGTAAACACAAACTGATAAAGATTTGGGAACAAGAACGAGGAGTCCTGTTTAATCTAAGAACATAAGCTATCATGATTCAAAGATCATATTTAAAAGAATCACTATAAAGAATCAGGCAAATCTTCTTCATGCACTCGCTGTTCTACACATATATATATATATACATTGGAATTGATATAAATCTGAGAACTTAATGAAGAACTGGAATAATCTGAATTCAAACTGATATGAACCTGTAATGGAAGGGATTGTAGGAGGAATACTTGCCTTAATCTTCTTGACTAGATTGCAACGATTGCAAAGAAACTTCTCCTATGGTAGACACTGTTGAAATTTCTTCTATTCTCTGTTCTTCACACGGCGTGAACAAAATATGGCTAATGAGCTTTATATATATATATATATATATATTTATAGGAAGCCCTAGCCCATAACTCAAACTCTTAATACAACTAGGAGACTTCTTAATCCAAATCCTCCTCTCGTATGGTCTCCCATTCTCACTATAACTTTAATTAAATAATTAAATTCTAATAAAAAATACTTAAATGACTATCATGTCCTTGCATTTAATTTCCACTGATTAAAAAAAAATTAAATGTTATTTCTCAATTAAAAATTCTCTAAATTGTCACATTAAACATTTAGACGATAAAAATCTTAAACTGAAAATTAATTAAATAATTAATTAATGCTGAATAAATTCTAAGCCCTCTGACGAGTCATTACACTTAGTGCCCTTTTTATTTTGAAAATCTAAAGGTGGTAAACCCGAGATGATAATGTAAAGAATGTACAATATTTATTATGGCTTCTATTGATAGTGAGCAAATATTGAAATTAAAAGAAATTTTTGACAAATTTTGAGTGATTTTTGTATCTGTATCTATCTTGAATGGATCTTCTTTTGGACTTCCTATGCTAGCAAAAAAAACCAGGAGCGAGCCCTGATATGGTGTCTAACATTGATGATTTAGATTTATTTTTGGTATTAAAAGTTTTAAAAGAAATTATAATCATGGAAATAAAAATATCACTCGTGATACTAAATTTTATAGAAAAAAAGGTAAATTCTTCTCCAAATACATTGATAGTTTATAAAATACTATTAACCACTCATTTTACAATAGTTTCAGTAAAAAAAAGTTTTTCAAAATTAAAATTAATAAAATTTTATTTACGTTCAACTAATCATAAGAAAAATTAAGTAATTTCACTATATTATCAATTGAAAAATATTTTCTTTCTAAACTTAAATACAAAATTTTAATTAGTAATTTTGCATCTTAAAAAGTAAGAAAAATAAAGTTTATAATTTTTATTATTTATTTATATTATTAAAGGGTCATCAAAATAATTCTTGGATAGAGACACAAATATTCTTAAACCGATCTTGCCAATTTCTTAATAGATTTATTTTGGTACAAAACCTATGTTAAAGCGGTTGATGTGCTTTTTACAATATTACACAATTCTTTTACTCCTATAGAAAGGGTATGATTGTTTTCCCATTCTTGGATATGGTCAACCATACTAGTGTAAGCTTACACGATTAACTATTTTAAACAAATTTCAAAAACACCTCCCCATGGTTCTCCAATTACACAATGTTATTTAAGGAATTCTCATACTCAGTTCAAGTTTTAACAATACTATCAAAAAAATAACAGTTATTGTTATTATTGTAAGGTATTCATGAAATTATTGAAGTTCCTTACACCATCCACAAATAACAATGCTCAAGAATCAAGATATTTCGATTTTTACATAAATCTAAATTCAAAATAACCATTATAATACATCCCCGTGGCATAAGAGTCCAGCTAACTCTAGCAGAACAATACCAAAACACCCCAGGATGCTTCTTTTGGTGAGCTCTGTACACTTCTATAGACACGAGATAAGCCCCTACTAGACTCACCCTCTGCCCTATCTTTGCCTTTACTTGGAATGATGCAAGCAAATGAATGAACCACAAGTCTCAGCAAGCATAATGACGAGTAAAGAAGACATGATCCAAGAACAAAGAAAGATCACTAACTCATCATTAGTGGCCCAATTCAAAACAAGAGTATAAGCTAACAAATCATTCCAATGCCATACATACCAAACAACCCATGAGTTCGAATATAACACAAGCAGTACTGTGACATCTCATCCTACACCCACAACCACCATTGATGCTTGGGGCCAGAAAGCTCACTCCTAGGGCCAGGCTTTCTCGCCACACAACCCTTAAGGACATTCAACTCCTACCCAAGATCATAACCACAACACAAACCACAAGGTCATTAGGGCTAGAAAGCTCACTCCTAGGGTAATATTAATAAGTACATACACCCCTGAGGACATTCCACTCCCACCCAATGCCTTTATCCACCCTTATACCATGCACAAGGAAAAAGGAATGCCAATAAGCCCCCATACCATGCTCGTCAACTACATATGTATAAGTAAAACATACTCATGTAGTGTCTTCTAACTCCTTCCAAATGCACACAAATGGGTTCAATGCCATGTTAATGAATGCATAACCACTCAAAACATGCAAAGTTAAGCACAAACACGTACACCAGCTACATCTTAACAAGGAACGCATCATTCCCAAAGCTTTATAGGGTGAAATGAACCCTATTTCAAAAATCAAAGGAGACCAGAAAAACTAAACAAGAGGCTAGGTAAATTTACAATCATTTTGACATAGGCATCAACCAAAGCCAAGCCTTTAGGAAATCTGATTTTTAGACTCACACTTCCAATACCTCCAAGTCCAAATGTTTAGGGGAAGAAAAAGAGAAGAAGAACTTCCATGAAGGAAAGAACATACAAATACAATTACAGACTTATGTCCAAAATAAAGTAAGGAGGAAAGAGAACTCCCAACTTGCAACTCCAATCCAAATAGAAGAAAAGAAGTTAAGGAGAATAGGGAAGGAGGAAGAATATATATATATATATATAGCCCTAGACTTGAAATCCCATCCAAAACCAAATTGAAATGAGACTTGAAATCCAAAACTAAATTAGAATAAGATTTGAAATCCAAAACTATGTTGAAATGAGATTTAAAATCCAAAATTATATTGAAGTGAGATTTGAAACCCATCCAAAACTAAATTGGAATGAAGGCTCACATCCACAACCTTTGAATCTTACATTTTCCCTTTACCTTCTCTCATTCCTAATACCCTTATTAACCCATTTTGGTCATTTAACCATTTCACTCTTATTTAATTTAAAAACAAAAAATACTTTCACACTTAACCACCCGGCTACCCCCCTTCCTTACTATAACTTAGCACCATATTTAACTTTATACTAAATAAATACCCATTTTCCAACTTACATTTGAACCCAATAAATTCCACCAACTCTCAATTATTCCTTTCAATCACAAAGATAATAAATTTAACATTTTTCCATTAATTACTCAAGGCCACAGATCACCTTAAATACATACATTAATTACTATATTATTTTCCCAAAAATCCACGTCATTATATGAACCCACATTTGGATCATAGATTTGGGTCTAGGTTCATGAAGCAAATCCAAAATTCTTGATTCGTGACATCGTAAACCCATATGGATTTGTGATGAATGGCTAGAGAAAAAAAAAATAGAGGGGATAGGGGAAATTCTTATTAGTGGAGAGAAGGAGAGAATGATGGCCGACAAACAATACTTGTGGGAAGAAAGAACAAGAAGAAAGAAAGAAATGGAGGGAATTGAAGAGAGTAGGAAATCTAGAGTTGGGCTAGTCGAGACATAGTCCTGGTGGGTGGAAATTGTCGACAATGGGTCCTTTTTCTTGGTGGTTATATAAAATAGCCAAGAAAAGTTAAGAGCATTATCAATGGTTTAGAAACTGTTAGCAAACCCCCCATTTCTTTTCTTTTTTATAGTACTCATTGCTAGGAAAAATTAAAAAATTATAAAAAAAGCTCCAAAAAACCTGTCTGAAAAGAGTGGTGGTAATTTAACCTCCAATTAAAATAAAAAAGTAGCTGACAAATTACTAACAGTTAAGCAACTGCTAGTAAAATTATTTTTATTGATAGTTTTGTAAACCGCCATTAAAGGTTACTTTAGCAATGATTAGAGAACCATCGCTAAAAGTTTCTGGAAGTAATAGATGGGTGGATCTATGAATAGTGAGTTAGGCTTAATTGGTGAATAAATAAGAATTTAACTTGTGTTAGTTTAATTATATGTTATACAAACATATATATTAAAATAAAAATGTTGTTTATTAATAATATATATGGGTCAACCACTTCCCCACACCCACACAAAACTTTTAATTTTTTATTCATATTTATCATAGTTTAAATTCATACCTACTTTTAATATAAGGGGGTGTTTGGCTTACCGGTTCAACTGCTTATAAGCTATTAGTAAAGTGTAAATGTTGCATAACTTATTTAGTTACATGTTTGTTAAAAATTAAAGAGTTTAAATGTTGTTGAGGTTAAATGCTATTTGACAACATTGTAGAAAAGCCCCACAACTTTTCTCAAAACATTATACATGAAAAATAAAGTTGATAAAGTATTTTACAATTTTGCCCTCCATCGCTTTGCCTTTCTCTCTTTTGCTACCTCCAACTCTATTTCCTTCGTCACTTCCATTGTCACCTCGAGCCCCATTGCCATCACCATAGCCGCCTTTAGCTCCATTGTGACTACCACCTCCATCTCCATCTCCATCTCCTTCATCACTTCTATCATTGCCTCCATCCCCATCGTCACCTCATCGCATTTGTCGCCTCCATCTTTATCATGGCTACCACTTCTATCCCTCTGCCCTTCTCTCTTGTGCTGCCTCCATCTCCATCTTCTTCGTCACCTCCATTATCATCTTCAACCCCATGTGATCGTTGCCTCTATCTCTATCATAGTCATCACCTCTAGCTCCATCACAGCCGCTACCTCCAAGTAACAGCCTGCTATCGGGCCAAAGTTATTTTGTTGTTATTATTATTATGTGATATATTTTGGCATTTCTTGAGCTATATGTTTGAAATATTTAATGTGTTTTTGAAAAACCTAAAATGAATGGAATTTATGTGTAGGAAATAGTCAAAGGGAAGTGAATTTATGTGATAGTTGGCAAGTCGAGGTAATGGAAATTTAAGTTGTTGAAAAGTCAATGAGAAATGAAATAAGTAAAAAAGCTAATTGTTATGTAAGGAATTGTTAAAACAAGATTTAAGTGAGGCTTAAAAATTCAAATGAGTTAAGTGAGGAAAGTCTAATGAGTTGAATTGGATTGGTTAAAATGTAAAGACTAAGGAAAAGTTAAAGTCATTTGAAGTTGAAGAGTCCAGGTCAAATGAGATGTGTTGTGATATGGTTGAAAAATCAAAAGTGCATGATGGTTGAAAAGTCAAGGGGAATGGGTGTGGAAAAGTCAAAATGTGAGGGCCTAATTGAGGGAAGTGGGTTGTCGATGTGTGTATGTAACGACCCATTAGGGGGTCTAAGCATTTTCGGGTATTTTATCATGGGCTCAAAATTTTTTCTTTAATTAATTGAGGATTGAAAATCTTTTAATGGTATAAAGTGTAAGTGGAAATAAGAATTTGGTAGCCCATCCAAATGGGATTCAAAAAATTGTGGGAAAAGTCCAAATGAATTAGGCCATTGAGATGAGTTTAGAATTTTAATTATATTATGAATGGGTCTAGATGTTTTATTACTTAATGGCAATTTAATGGCATTTTAAATGTGGGTCTAAGTATTTTAATATTTAATGATAAATTGCTCTGATGGCATAGAAATGATTTTGGATTGTATAATTTTATATTATGGTTCATTTGATAGTGAAAATAATTATATGAGTCTAATTTTTAGAAATCGGGAAATAACATAATGGACCACAATTAATTAATGGGTTCATGGGTTTATCAAGTGGGCTATATAATTGTTGGTTTGGGCTTAGGCCCATGGTGATAAATAATTTGAAAATAATGGAATTGGTGGTGTAATAAAAAAATAAAGAAAAAGGAAAATCAATTAAGTTAGCATTTGTCAATAGAGCCCTAGGATATTTTTTTGTCTATAATATAAAGGGAAGGGCATTTTGGTAATTGATGGAGTTGGCATGCAATCTGTACGTATTTCTTCTTTTCTGCAACAGTTGTGTTCGAATCCCCTATTTTAGTGCGTATCCTTCTTTTTTCTTACTATTCCATTGCTTCCTCTCCAATTCTCTTCGTGTCTTTTTTTCTATTTCATACCTCTTCTTCTCTTTCTCCCATATGTTGTTGACGACTGGAGCTTCAGAGGCAAAGTCCCAGCTTCTCCTCTATTGGAGCAACTTCTTCAGGCAAGTTTCTTTCCTCATTCTCCCTTTAATATCCTGCAATTCTCCTTGTATCTTATCTCATTCTTGTGCGAGTTCCTTGTTCATTTCACCATCCTAGCTTATTGTAAAGACTGGATATATATATATATATATACACTTACATCTGTTATGGTAAGTTTCTTTCTCCTATTATAGTATCCTTCTTTTCTAATTCTTCTTGCTAAGCATCTGGCGGTCTCATTGATGTTTCAAATGGGGTTTGCTTTACTCCAATTTTATTTCTTGTGAATGGTAAGTTTTTGCTTCAGTATAGATACAACAGTATTAGGGAATGCGCTTGTTTTTGCTATAATCAGAAGTCCATTCGAATGGTTGCCTTATCATTCGAATGCTCTCCCTAATGCACTGCACTATGTTATTTGAGTAGCTATATAAATATATATTCATGCCACTCTGATCATCCATTTATATATATATGCATACCATTCAAACACCTATATAATATATATATATATATACATCCATGCATATGGCTATTCAAATCAATTTGGACCTATTTGAATCACCCCTCATATGTGACACCCTTAACTTGCATGAATATAAAAGCATAGGGCAGGCGGTCATATTTCTAAATACATTTTTTTTTCCTTTGATATATATACACATATACATATTTATGTGATAAAAATAACTCTTATACTTTTGAAGAATAAGAAGTATAGGTACATATATATCTATATCTTTCAAATATCATGAATACAAGAGGTTTAAAACTTTGTTGGAGAATCTTAAATGAAATTTCCAAAATAACACCCTTATATTCTCATAGCCTCAATTGATTACAAAATTAGAATTTAAAGTCAAAGAAAGCGGGGTTTTTCATTCATAAAGGTACGATACGGATATTCGAATTTGTCAAGACAGAAAACATAACATAAACCTCAAAATAGTCTTTAGAACAAGCTTTCTCATAACATTTAGATTTTAACTTTAAAAACTTGTTTGGATAAAGGAAAGAAAGGCAGATTCTAGGTTTATGAAAATCTATTTTTAAAGACCCACCACGGTCCACGTCCGTCATCCAGTCTCCTCATTCGCTATCACCTGGGGGAAAAATATGGGATGAGATTCTTGCGAGTCTCAGTAAGTACAAGAGAACTATCATATGTATTTAAACAAGTCATGACATAACATAACATAACATGAGGAGACACGAGAGGTTCCACCAACTTGCAGGGGTAAGAACCCTCGTGCGTAGCGCTACCAAGCTGTGGTCATGAAACTTGCGTGAACATAACATAACATGAGGGACCACATAACATAATTCATGGGCATGCTTAAACATCATAAATAGTTCATAATGTACTTACCTCAACTTGGTTGGATGATATTCGAATATTTAAGGCTTCGCACCTTATCGGGTTTGCTTTTCTGCATACAAAATATGTATTTTCGTGAACTAAACCTCAAATTATCTTATACATTATTGTAGTTAATTGAATAATGGGTTGATATGTAAAATATCATGGGAAAACAGACTTGCACGCGCCTCCACGCGCCCCAAGGAGAGGCGGTGCCTATTTTTATGCCTTAGAGGCAGATTTGACACCTTTTCGTATTTTCGCCGTATCGCCCTCATTTTAACTCCAAAACTACTTCCATTTGAACCTACGGACTCCTATTTCAATCATCTATCTGAATATGGAAAGAAATCAGATTTACCTCTCTGATTTGTAGACTGTTTCAGCCGATCTTTGCAGTTGTCCGTTTTTCGTCAAGCCTTTACCTCTTCTTCGTTTTCTCTCTTGTTTTCCACCGACTTTCTCTCCTTCCTTTTGCAAAAATTCCTCCTCACATTCAAGATCTTATTTCTCTCTAAAAGTGCTCTCAAAGTGGCATGGATTCGGCTCACAAATCTTGAAATGGCTTGGAAGGTTAGATTTCAAGCCTATTTATAGAATTATCCACCAAATCATAGCATGCCATGTGTCACCTTAATTATTAGGGATTCATCATTACTTCCATGTGTTACCACCCAAATGGTGACATGTGTCTCAAACTTGGAGGTTAAGTAAAGGCTTGGAGAAGACTTATCCATGTGCTTCCATTTAAATAATGCCATGTGTCCCATAATCATTACTTCCATGTGTTTTCTCCAAATGGTGCCATGTGTCCTATAATCATTACTTCCATGTGTTTTCTTCAAATGGTGCCAAGTGTCCGATAATCATTACTTCCATGTGTGACTAATGAAACCTTTCCATGTGCCGAAATCAAATCTTGACATGTGTCTTAAGCTACATTTAAATAAGCTTTGGAATCCAAAGTAGAATTTAAGACTTATTTGAAATCCGAACCAATAGATTTGTGCCACGTCATCATTGATCTTATCTTCAAACATCCAATAGAGTGCTTCCACCTCACAAGGACACTTGGAGGGTATTGATTGGCTAATCCTTGATATTTTTTGCTAGTTTACCAATATTACACTTGTGCCCGAGTTTTTCCAAAAATTTCACTATCACCTGAACTTAGTAATTACGATTTTGCCACTGGTTCAAAAACTAAATTTTTGTCTTAGGTCTTTCGTAACCCCTTGAAAATGTCTCATTTCATCATATATCTGAACTTAAATATCCCTGGTATATATCACAATTGAAAGTTCTTGGATATTACATATTTGAACCGAGAAAGGAAATAAAAAAAAATCTCGGGTGTTACATCATAAGTATTTAAATGTTGATTCGAATCACCCTCAATAAACCATAGGCCTTATTCGAATCACACGGATATTTATATATGTAAACTCAAGCCATTCGAATCCCCATGCTTTTATTCGAATCACCCTGTGCATATGCAAACACACCATTCGAATCACATGTAATTTTATATATACAACTCATTCAAATCACTTTTATATAAATACACATGCAATTCGAATCAGCCATATACCATTCGAATCATACACCCACATACATATATATATTCTAGACAAAATTAACATCCTTTTGAATTTTGGAAATAACTCTTTTGTCTGACCTTCGATTAAGGTGATTCAAGATGCTATAGAACGATAAGAGAAAGATCTACAACTTTCATGTTTTGAGTTTTCTGAGATTCAAGTTGCATCATGGTCAAAATTAGGATTCAATGGGATGTGTGCACACTAGGAACTCAAGTAATCCGAATGCTAGCACTCCAATTCGAATTGCTCACACCCAATTCGAATCAACCACCGTAGAATCCGAATCAAACTCACTAACACTACATTTTAATGTGCCTCAACCATCCGATTGCCCTCGCATGATCTGAATCACTCCCATATATGCACCCAAACCTATTCGAATCACCCCATATATGCACCCAAACCTATTTGAATCACCTATATATATAAATGCAATACTATAGCGAGTCTGACCACCTGGTGTTCTTTGGCCTATAAGTTTCTATTTTCATATCTGAATTGAATTGAGATCCGTTTGTTGAACTGTAAACTAGACTTCATAGGCTTCGATTTGATATATTATTCGAATGATTTGGTTACGTTTTGAGACTGTAACAACCTGATTAATTTCTGCCAAGAAATTTGTAACTTTTGTTTTCATGTAGTATTACCCCCTGGTGTTCTTTGGACTATAACTTTTTATTCCCATTTCTGAATTGAGATCTATTTTTTGGGATGTAATCTAGACATCCAAGCTTCATTTTGATATATTACCCACATTATTTGGCTTCATATTGAGTCCATAATGGCACTGTCAATCCTAGTAAAAAAAACTAGAATTTTACTATTTTGAATTCCGCATTGTGGTAGTTTTTGTGGGTGGATAATTCCAATTGTGAATCCGTTTGATGTTCCCAAAACTAGAGTTCTTGAACTTAAATTTCAAAATTTTGTTTAGGACAATTGATCAAATATCGAACCCGAATCAGTCCTTTGAAATCACCCCAAAACAAATCTAAAATTTAAAGAATCATTGATATTAAATTCTTTTTGGGTTGCCATTCTTTCTTATGATTGAGCTATGAGCATGAATGCAAGTAATTGTATACTAGCACCAGTTAAATGAATTCAAGGAAATTATAAGATGGGAAAAATAGCATATTGTAACAACCCAAATTTCTTAAACGTGTTATAACTTAGGATTTTGGGAATCTAAAAATTTTTCATATCACAATAGCTGTCATACATCACACAATATCCCAAAACCCTAATTTTACCTTCTCAGCTTAACAAACCCAATAATCGAATAGCTAAGACAAGCGTTAAAATTTCAAATGCGGAAGCTAGATCGAACCTGATATGGTTCACAACCATAATGCTTTATTTATCATAAAATTGTTCAAGACATCTACAAAATGAATTAAATGGACATCATCTCTAGCAAGTGATAACTAAACATTTTAAACATATCCAAAATTACATAGGTTCACACATAAACAAAAATATGCTAAACATGCTATAGGCAGCAATTTAAGCTTATTCTTCAGCTACCTCCTTTCCCTTAGAGCCACTCGTTGAACCTAGAACGTTTGAATATTCCAGGGACAATGTCCAATTAGAAGATGAATCTTCTAGTGAGAAACTCCAAAAACAGTTTATATCGATGCATGAACGAGTATAAAATGTATTAGAAGACAACGAGAACTACTCTGAAGTGCCTCGTGAACACGTCAGTCTCCTCCAATGAGAGTTTTCTCAATGGCGCAAGCATAGCGCCTATCGAGAGGTCCCTAACCATGTCACTTCGGCCCGACCTCATAGAACTCATGCATGCACCACATTCGTTGTTCCTTAGACTCACGGTCTTCCCCATGAAAGCTTTCTCGATGGCGAACGCATAACGCCTCTTAGGGGATATCCGACTTTTACCCTCGACCAACAACAAATAGGTACAATAGTATGGCCACACGAATTTTATAAATGCAATAGTAAAAAAGCTAACAGTACATATTTTCAGAAAAAATACATTTCATATATGTAATATGATTTCACGTAAGAGAACAATAAGAGTTTACGTACAAGAACTTCACAAAACACATATCATGCAATAGAAGTCTCTTATAAGAGAATAAAAATAGGATTTGGAGTATAGGAGTCTCACCTTGTTGGTTTATCTCTTAGACGATACGGTTTCACTGCAAACGGCCTAGGTTTCTGCAGAAAACACACATTTTGGTAAACCTAACCTCAAATATTTTTACATAGGGTTGAAGGGCATTAAATTAAGGACAAAACTGAAAAATTTGAAGAAAAATGGGCCTTTCACACGCCCTCAGATGCCATGGAAAGGTGGGCCACGTGCCTTCACGTGCAGCCACTTTCCGGCATGTGTAACTCACGTGCGACCACTAGATTTCGGACAACATTGCACTGTTTTCATATTTTGGCCATATCTCCCTCATTTTAACTCCGATTCGACCCTCATTTGAACCTACATGACCCTCTCTTCCCCCTCTACAGGATTATCAAAAAAAGGACTTACCTCACTTTTTTTCTGAATGATTTTGACAAACTTCGGCAAAGACCCGCAACTCCAATGAGGCTCATTCTTCGTTGTTTCTTTGCCGCTTTCTTCCCTCCTTGCAAAATTTCCTCTCATCTCTCTAGAGAAAGCTTCTCCACTTAGAGTGCCTTACTCTTCAAAACTCTCTTGAATGATTTGAGAACAACCCATGGTGCTTATTTATAGATTACTTGAACCAATCATATTATGCCACTTGTCACAAGCTTAGCCATGGACTCTAAAGACTCAAACCTATAATTGAATGGCTTTTCAAATCAAAAGCTAGAATGAATTTAACTTTTGAAATCCAAGCTAATACCCTAAACTTCTTCTAAATGACATTTTGGCCCTTATTTCAAGTTCTGATCAACTTTAATATTTTACCACATGAGCTTATAATTCCATCCTTATTTCATTTGGATAATTCTCTAATTACAATTACACCCTCAAACATCAAATTTATCGAGATACTTAAAATCTCAAAATTAATAACTCAAAATTACTTGATATGTACGATTTTCGGGAAGCCCTTACCATCATTTGATCTTTTTAGGCTACAACTTAGCTTAACCGAAAATCGTCTCTTATTTTATTTCTTTCAATGTCATAAATCTCACCTCGGGATGCTCGTCAAAGATATACTTTTGTCCTTAGGTATCTAAGCTCCAGGGCACTCCCTGCGACCGATTCGGTCACTTGTTGCCATTTCAAATATATTTTTTGATATTTTAAACTCACTTAAAATACGTGACATCTTCATGAAAATATGGGGTATTATACATATTAAATCTATAATGCTCCTCAAATGTTGAATCAAGCTTTAACCTTAAATAGCATCTCCTAAAATTATCTGTGTTATAATTTACATCTTGAATGTGGTAAATGTTATAAAGTAAGATATGTTGAATGTCAACATTTGGAATTGGTTGACCGTGATTCGTTGGCCCGCACTGGTGTAATGAATCCGAGAGGGAGAAAGTAGGTTATTTGGTTCGATTTGTTGACCCGCTGGCCGGTCCTTACAAGGTACTCCGATGCTCAAGTATGTGAACGAGTAAGTAAAAATGTAGAGTATTAGTAAGTTGGCAAGAAAAGCATACTAGGGCTCTAGGAAGAGCTGGTTGATATATGGGAGGAGGAGAGTTTTCCTCCAGTATGTGTTGTACGTCTGCAATTGGTGAAACAGAATATACAGCACCGGCGGGAACGCCCATGCAGTAGCAAGGTGCCGATGGTACCTTCATTAATGTGGATGGGATCCATCATTAATGAAGATGGGATCTAAGGTGAACGCGCAAAAATCCAGACACAGCTGTAATGATGTTGCAAGGGGCCAGGTGAAAGTAAAGCAAGATCGTTACTGGGCAAACAGGTAGTTCAAAAATTTTAAACTTTACCCCGATCCCGGCTATTAAATCAACGTCGAAATCAAATCATTCAGATACAAATAAAATAAATCGAACATTTAGATTTTTGAGTCGTTCGTAGATTCGAGCTATCTAAGCGTCTGTCCTCTAACTTATGATACGCGGCATGCGTCCGTTGGCAAGGAGAGCGGAATAGGAGTGCTAGCTCCTTTTCATTTTCGCGATTTGTGTATGGACAGAAAAGAACGCCCACGTTTCAAATCGATGCCAAAAAGAAACGGGGAAGAGTGAACGGCAATTCATTTTTCAACTATTGAAAAACTACACAACCATCAATTATTTTCTCTATATTTTGGGCAACCCATAAAGGGATATTTATAAAGAAACATCCTAGGGTTTCTTAATCCTTAATGGATATGGGCTACCCCATTAATCCTAATTTAACTAGAATCTTAAGTGAGTTTATTCTAGTCCAATTAGAAATATAATTAAATGGCTCAAATCCATTTATAAAATATTTAGCTCAAATCTAATTCAAGCCCAAATATTTATTATTTAATATTTGGTCCAAATCTAATTTAGCCCAAATATAATATTTAATTTAATATTTGGCTCAAATACTTTATTTAGTCCAAATATTAATTTAAACCCAAATATATTTTATTTCCTATTTGCCACTCCAACAAATAGAAAATTATTAAATTAGAAACTCCTTCCTAATTTAATTAATTGCCATTTTAGGAAACTTTTTCCTTTATGATGACCCCTCGTTATATCGAAGTCATTACGTCTATTTGTTCTTTTTTTTCGTGAGAACCTACAATGGCACAACTTTTTATCGAAGTGTCCCACTTAACCATACGTCCGCTCTCCTGGTTTAAGCCAGGGACCACGTACCTATTGCGTATGACTCATTAGGCTTCCGAATATGTTGGCAATGTGTCGGTATGAACACATAAGACAAGATTGACCTCTAGCAAAGCATCATGCCTACCCAATTATTCAGAAGGATTCATAATCCACAAATAACCTTTCACGAGCATGGTTATCGTGTAATTCGATCCTCTCATCAATGTATCATATGTGATCTCAAGTATGGCTATGTGTTGCTTGATTATGATCACATGAGTTTTTCTTCGGTCATCTAGATATCTTCACTTAATAGAAAGTAAATCAATTACTCCTTATTGATCTCTTTCACCATGGCCATGGATTTAAAGTGAATATCCACCGAATGCGCCTTAGATACATCATCCTCTATCAAGGGATAGACAAGTCCCATCTTGGCTATGTACCCATCTCCATAAGTCTCACGATATGCCCAACGATTGCCCACGTGCAGTCTTTGTCTAGGCCCATCAAAACGATGTCAAAGCATATCGGTCTTCTTATGAGATGACCGTGACAACCTCAGGTCCAAGGATTAGTTACACCCATCTCATATGAGAATACCATCAACATATAACCAAAATGGATTCTCATGTCGAGTCATGTCCAGTGACACGTTCTCCAACATTGGTCACCAATATACTTGTCTAGGCATCCCCATGCCTATGGGTGTGAGACCCCCATTGCTATCACATAGCAAAAACATAGCACATACAAGTATTACAGCAATTGTCAATATCCATTCTTGACATTGCTACGACTTGGGACGTTTAATGATGTCTAGAAACTATGATGCATCATCTCACATCTTTATAGATTAATCACACTGTACATCATATGGACTTCTATCTAGTTTTATCTGGTCATTACAATAAAAACAAGAAACTAATAGAATGACTTCTTTGTAAGATTGAATAACTCCTTATTCAATAATAAACATGATCACAATTGTCAGTGTACAACATGCCCAATCTGATTGGGTCTAGAGCACCTACACTAGCACTAGGATGGGACTGACGTGGCCCGACCAAATGGGCAGAGAGGGTAGGGCCAGATTGGGCCTGAATAGCCCAGCTGGGATAACCCCTAGCCCACTAATATTCTATGGCATATTACCCTTCGACGAACTCAGCTCGAGGTCTACTAGACCTTATGCGATTGGGTTGGCCCCCTAGATTGAGCCCAGCCCATAAGGAGTAGAGCGAGAAATACCCGTAACATTAAGCCCCCTAACTCGCAGTACGATCTTCAAACTGGGAGTTGATACGTGCCAGCCATTCCAACTATTAATACACCTTTCAGCTTTCTACCCAATCACTTCACATCACGTCGTTTCATGTAGTAGTCTTGTCTGCAACGCATTTGATGCGCACGTTTCCCATAATCGCTTAATCATTAAGTACTACAAGAAAAATCAGTTTTAGTGACGGGTTTTGTGACGGGGATGCTCCCGTCACTAATTTGTGACGGGTTTAGTGATGGAAAGCCGTCACTAAAGTGGTTTAGTGACGGTTTGAAATTACCGTCACAAAATTGTGACGGGATAGTGTAAAAAATATCTGCGACGGGCTGTCCCGTCGCAGATTGATCATATTAATTTTATTATTTTTAAATAAAATTATTTATTTAATATTATTTTTTTTATATTTAAGAATATTTGTGACGGGTACTCCCGTCGCAGATCTATGACAGGGGTACTACCCGTCACAAATTGTTCGTTTTAATTATTTTTTTATTTTAATAATGTTTGTGACGGGTAGCGCCCGTCACAGATCTGTGACGGGGCACTACTCCCCGTCACAGATCTGTGACGGCTTGTCATGTTCGTCACAGATTTGTGACGGACAGTTCCCTGTCACAGATCTGTGATGGGGTAATTCCCGTCACAGATCTGTGACGGGCAGTACTTCCCCGTCACAGATCTGTGACGGACACTATTTTCCCGTCACAAATTTCTGATGGGCAGCACTTCCCCGTCACAGATCTGTGACGGGTACTACTGCCCCGTCACAGATTTGTGACGGGTGTCCCATCACAAATCTGTGACGGAATTGCTATCCCGTCACAGATCTGCGACGGGTAGCACTCCTCCCGTCACTAAAATTCTGTCACGCCCCCATTAGTGACGGATTTTACCCCGTCACTAAACCCGTCACAGAAAAATTTAGTGACGGATTTTTCCGTCACTAAAACTGATTTTTCTTGTAGTGAAGTCCATGGGCCCCATGCTCTCGAGCACCACCATTGGATCTAGGGCAGCTCGTTGGTTTCTTCATCCAATGGTGGAGTGCCCTAATTTATAAAAGTGTGAGGAAATTCCTTTCCCCCCTTTACCATGTTATTTTTTGAAAATATTTTATATGTTTGCAACCTTCTTTGTCCTCTCGACTTCAAGACTCCATTGTCAATGGTTTCGAAGTTCTCCGCCCTTCACCTTCGCTTTCTAGCTGGTTCCTCTACTCAATTCTTGCAGCAATCGATCAAAAGAAAGTAAGCTTTTCACATTCTTTTAGTCTATTTCATTTATGTTCCCATTCTTTCCATCGATTCCATCTTCATGCCCTGCCTCTTGGCAATGGTTGTGTGTCTCTTAGGGCTAGCTTTAATTTATTTTAGGAGGCCTCATAGGCTTAGAAACTCAGCCTTCTTTCTTTCGAATCATACCCTATTGCGAGGTGCATGACCTGATCGGTAGGAAATGTCCCTAGGAACTTCAGTTTGCGAGGGCCGATTCGTTTTTAGCGACCTGATACGTTTTTCTTTTTATCTTTTCATCGTAGATGTCTACATTAGGTCAGAAGCACTGCAAGCATAGGGTAGAGGACGATGATACCTCTAGCTCTTCGGAGCACAAAGAAAGGATGTTGCCGCAATCTTGTCAGGACGTGGCTTTGTCTGATTCTGAGGTTGTTGAGAGAGTTCCTCAACGTACTGCACCTGCAATCGCCCAGTGAACTGCCGAGGAGCGAGCTACTTGTGAGATCTTCAAGCACTATCCCTTGAAGCTGATGGTCAGTGAGCTGACATCGTGCGCTTCTACGTACCATCTTCCTTGCGGCACACGTTTGATGGTGCCTTCTCCTAGTGACCACGCAACTTTTCCTCCTGCGGGGTTCATCGCTATCAGCCCCCAACACCTAGAATTTGGTTTTAGGTTTTCGCTCCAGCCCTACCTCATAGCCATTTTGAACGACCTAAAACTTGCTCCTTTCCAATTGACCCGCAACTCGTATGCCCAGATAACCTTTTTAGCCCTTCTTTTCAAAAAGAACCAACTTCCTCTTCAAACCCTTAAAACCTTAAGGTACCTTTACTCTTTGAAAGGTACAAAGGACGGCCTGTATTATATAGTAGCTTGTCCTTCAGACTGTAAGAACGTCTTGTCATAAAGGAAGGCCAGGGCAAGTCTAATGTAGGGGGCTATAAGTCCTAATGGTTCTACATTTCCTGCTCTTCCCTTCAAAACCTTAATAACTTCAGTTTTGTTCTTGCGCTGAGTAAGTAGTTTTCCAGCCCACACTTGCAGTAACAATTTATTTGCTGTAACTTTTTATTTATGGGTGTCTTTCCAATTTTGCAAATGTCACTAGTGGGCAACCCGAGCTGACCATTTCTAAGGTGCAAGATCTTCAAACAGCTTTAGAAGCAAAAATTGACAAAGATGATAGCAAGTTTTGCGACTCTCTGCTTTGCGACCACCAGCTCGCTCCTCCTTTCGACATCAAAGATATTAGGAAAGAGGATATCGGGGTTCTTAGCCAAAGAGAGATAAAGTCAATCTTTGATGAGGTTGATTTTAATGGGAGCCTAGTCAGGGAGGGTAGTACTCGCAGAGGAGTTACGATTACAGCCTTAACGGGATTGTCAAAAGCAATGAAGCTCCAACTCGAAAGGCCTGGCACTTTCACTATCTTGAGCTTACCCGAGGTCATCTGTGAGTCATCCTCTCCAGCCAAATCCCAAAGGGTGGAGTCTTGCACCAAGGTGGCTAGTTGGAGCTGCAACCTTGTTGCTTCGTCTAGTTTTGATCCCGTTCCAGCTACCGTGGCTTCTTCAAATACCATCCCTGTTGGCGTCTCCTTACAACACGCAGCGATAATGACTGTAGTGAATCGTGGCAAGTTTGTGGTTCGTGAGGAGGCTCTCGGGAGCAAAAGGAAAACTCCTCCAACCTTGCAGGCCATTCAGCATGCCCAGGAAGACAAAAGGAAGAAGGCAAACACTTCTGTAGAGCCGAGTGCGTCTGAGGTCGCGGTTGATGGGACGTACTTCACCCCCCCTCCTTGACAGCTTAGATAGGGTTTTTGGTAATTATACCAAGAACCTAGACAGGAGGGAAGTATCGGGCGAAGCTCTCGACGAGTACGTTGCTCACCACAGTCTTCTGGTAAGGCTCTTTTCCCACTCATACTTTTGTCTTTTTCAAATGTACTGACCTTCCAAATTTCATAGGCTTCTCTGGGAGTCTTCAAGCATATGGAAGAGAGAGCTCAGGCCATCAAGGAAAAAGAGAAGCTCCAGGCCACAGTTGAGGTGCTGAAGAAAGACCAGAAGAAGCTGGAGGAGAGTTCGGCTTTCATAACCAATAAGTCCATGAAATATCGGAATATGGCCGAAGGCCTAGACGACTAAGTTCTAGGAGCCGAAAGAGCCAAGAAAGAGGTTGAAGACGAGCTGGACCATGAGAAAAGGACGTATGAGTCGACCTTCTCTCAGGCGACCTCAAAGTTGAATAAGGGTGAGGCAGAGCTAGCGCCACGCTAGGTGAGTTGGAGCTGGCCAAGCAATGAGCTGAAGCGATAGAGAAAGAGGTTGAACAACTGAAAGTTGACATCGAGGTTCGGGTTGTGAAGGAACGCAAGGAGGTTGAGTCGGACATCTAAAGTGCATTTGTCTTCACTTTGTGGAAAGCACACCTAGATCTCGACTTTTCCTGCTTTGCCGAGGAAGCGGTGGAGACGATGAAGAAATTTGCTGCCGATGCCGCGAGCTCCAAAGTTGTTGCTGTCGAGCCCGAACCCAATCAGGTCATGGTCGATCTCTCTGCTGAAGACGCCAGCAATCCAGCTCCTCAAAATGCGGCTACTCCGAGCTCAGCTTCTCCAGGCCATTAGGATTTTTTCCTCTCTATTTTTTTTTTTTTTTTTGTACTTGGATTTGAAAAGCAATACACTTTTCTCCTTCAATGGAATTTCTTGCTTATTCATCCTTTGCTACGAACTGAAAGCCGATCATAGGGACAAACTTAAATTCAGTTAATTCAAGAATACCATTAGCTCGCAAATGATAAATCTTGAAACCAAATAACTTTAGATAATATGCTAAGTAAGATAGCATTAGCACGAGCCGTATGTCCAGTAGGTCATGATCTAAGCTAACATACGATAGCTCGTACAACGTTAAATTAATTCGCATTTCGCCACCAAGTTATACGTCCAGGTAGAACATAATTCAATCCCAGCTAACGTACCATGACTTTTAAGGGCTTTAACGAGGTCAAGATGAACAACCAGGTAGGTCGCAGTCCATGACTTTTGTCAAGATAAGAGGACCCCAGCTAGTGAACTTTTGTCTTGAAATAATTTAATGCAGGTGACTACTTGGCAGATTCCAAACCATGACAATAGGTCAAGATGAATGGATCCCATTTTTTCGAAGCTTGGTCTAAGGTGAGGGCTATGGTAAATGCTCAGGTGATCCTCAAACCATGGTGCATAAGCCAAGTTGAATGGGATCCAGCTCGCAGACCATAGCTCCTATACCTCGGACTATCTTCTGATTCTTATCTTTAACAACCAAAATGTGGATGTAGTAGGATTTGGAAGAGAAAAGACACATTAATATCATACAAACCGAATGCTCGATTTAACAAAGTGATATTAACGAAAGCGAGATGTCAATTGATAGCTAAAAATACGAAAAAGAGAAATATTTGCTTATCAAAAATATGGTCTCAGATGCTTCGCGTTCCAAGCCTGTGGGAGAATGGCTCCATTCATGTTGGCCAAATGATATGCTTCATTGCTGAGGCTTTCTTTTATAGTATAGGGGCCCTCCTTGTTCGGGCCAACGTTCCATCGCTGCTCCTACGAGCTCCGGGGAGAACAAGGTGCAGCACGAGGTCGCCGACGTTATAGTATCAGACTTGAACCCTTTGATTATAGCATCTCGCCACGCGCTACTGGTAGGTCACTACTCTCATGCGAGCTAGCTCCTTTGCTTCTTCAAGCAAATCAAGATTCGCGACCAGTAGTCGGTCGTTGTTCTCTGTATCGAAGGTGGCTCTTCATTTTCTGTTGGGATCATCGCCTCAGATCCATATACCAAAGAGAAAGGAGTTTCTCTCATGGTGGTGCGATTTGTAGTCCAGTAGGCCTAGAGCACGATTTGTAGTTCATCCACCCAGGCCCCCTTTTTGGCTTCCAACTTGGTCTTTAATATCTGCTTGATTATTTTGCTGATATCTTTGACTTGGCTAATGGCTTGTGGGTGGTCCATGGCTTTGAAGCTCTTCTTGATCCCTAATGATTCATAAAATTGGACGAACTGCTCGCTGGTAAATTGGGTTCCATTGTCCGTGACTATCTATTGAGAAATTCCGAACCTGCAGATGATATTGCTCCATAAAACTTTTCTACTTTGGCAGTGGATATCTGTGTGAGCTCCTTTGCTTCTGCCCAGTTGGTGAAGTAATCAACAACCACTATAGCATGCTTGCACTCGCTGCGAGCTGTTGGAAGTGGCCCTATCAGGTCGATACCCCACATAGCAAAGGGTCATGGGCTGCTCATTTATTGTAGGTAGGCGGGGGGAGCTTGCAGTATCTTTGCAAACCTTTGACATGCGTCACACTTCTTCACCAAATTTATAGCATATTGCTTCATGGTAGGCCAGTAGAAACCCTGGCGAAATGCCTTTTGGGCCAAGGATACTCCCCCAGCATGATTGTCGTAGTGACCGGCATGGATTTCTGTGAGAACCACTTGGCAATCAGGCTCATTGATGCATCTAAGTAATGGGGTTGAAAACCCCCTTTTGTATAGCATATCGTCGTGAATACAGTATCTGGCTGCCCAAGCTCGCGTACGCCGTGCTTCTAGGTTGTTACCTGGCAACTTTCCCTCTTACAAATATTCAACGATGGGTCTCATCCCAGAATTCGGCCTCAACTCGATTGCTAATGTCTCATTTTACCCCACCATTCTTGGTGTAGCTAGGAACTCCACGGGAATGGCCCCCCAATGAGTCTGCATCACCTACTAATGCCAATCGAGCAAGGGCATCGGTGTGAGAGTTCTGGCTCCTTGGCACTTGATTCAATTTGCATTCCTCAAAGAGGCAAAGTAGTTCCTGAACTTTCAGGAGGTATGCTACCATCTTTGGGCCCTTTGCCTGATACTCTCCTTGTATTTGACAAACTAAGAGCTGGGAGTCGCTGAAAATTGTTAACCGCTCTGCCTTGACTTCTCTTGCCAAACATAAACCAGCCAAAAGTACTTCGTACTCGGCTTCATTGTTGGTTTCTTTGAATCCAAACCTTAACGTATAAGGAATCTTGTATCCCTTCGGGCTTATTAAGAGCACACTAGCTCCAGAACCATGCTCGCTGGAAGAACCATCCACAAATAACTCCCAGACTGGAAATATTGAGGAGACAGGCTCCTCCACTGGTCTAGTGAATTCTGCGATGAAATCTGCCAACACCTGCCCCTTGACGGCCGACCTTGGCTTGTACTTTATGTTTAATTGGGCAAGCTCAATGGCCCACTTGAGAAGATGACTGGATGAATCAAGTTTCTGTAAGATCTGTTATAGTGGATGTTTGGTCATCACGCCAATCTGATGTGCTTGGAAATAGGGACTTATCTTCCTTGACGCGACCACTAGGGAATAGGCGAGCTTCTCTATGGGGGTGTACCTTGTTTCAACATCAAGTAGCTTGTGGCTCACATAATACACCAGGTATTACACCAGGTCTTCTTCTCGTACTAGTGCTACGCTGATAACATACTTAGACACTCCCAGGTAGACAATCAACTCCTCCCTTTCCTTTGGCTTTGACATGAGGGGAGCTCGTCCCATGTATTCCTTCAGTTGCTAGAAAGCATTTTCACACTCCTCCATCTATACGAAGTTCTTTGCTTACTTCAAGATATTAAAGAATGGAATGGACTTATCAGATGCTTTGGAGACAAACCTGCTAAGGGCAGAGATCTGACTGGTCGGGCTGTCGAACACCGATAGATTAGATGAATAATGATTCGGATTTGCAATAAGGGTGCAACCCAAAGTCGTCTCCCAACGAACCTCAAACGGATCTGTCAAAACAAGACTAAACGGGGGGGTTTTGATGAAAAACAGAAAACAAAATAAACAAGAACACAGTAAACCGAGATGCAACCAGTTGCAACCTTTCCTCCCTACCCGGGTATCATCATCCACTATATAAAGAACCTATTTATCTTTAATCCCCAAATCTAAAAAAAATGCTTAACAATCACCGAAGACTAAATCGAAACAAATATAAAAATCATAGAAGATCTTCTTAATCAATATACAAGTTTCAATTTTTTTAGCACACAGATCTGAAACCGACATGAATAATCGCCCACTAAGTTTATGTTGTTTCTTGCAAACCAATACCCCAATCGAGCCTATTAGTCAAATCTGCCATGCATCATGCATGCATTCATACGATCGCATAAAATACATACACACTTGAGAAGAAGCAAAGAAACAAAACCATAAGATTAAAGATGAAAACAGATATACAAAAACGTCCAAAGGTTCAAACCGGATAAGGAGTATGGCATGCAACCGGTTACAAAATCCTTAGCCTTCCATATTGACAAGAACAATGGATAAAAGGAAAATTGGATACTGTTCACGTGACAAAAAGAATTCAATCTTCCCTAATGGCCTCTTAATGTGCTTAAATAGAGCTTAGGGAGGAAACCCTAGGTTACCAAAACTTCACAGCTGATTTTGAATAGGATAACGTGCGTTCTGGGCTTTGGCACCTTCATAAAAATTGTAGATCAGGAAGATTAGATGAATTTGGCCTTTTTAATCACTTGATTTGGATATCGAACACCCAAGTTATGGCCTTTTAAAGATTCAGCGTCTGTTCAACTTTCCTAATTTGACCCAACTTTTCGGCCCCAACTTTGAAGCGATGTTTGGAAGCCCAAAAGAAATCGAATTTGGACAAACCATACCATTCCAGAAATCCCAAGAAGTCCTATACAATATCTCTGAAGACATCATTCACGTTCTCAGATTATAACTTGGCCAGAAATTTGAAAGAAGCACAGAAGGTCAAATTTGTCAGCACACTTTTGCTTCTTTGTCTCCAATCTCCTTGTTTCCCTTCTTGCCATCAAAATTCCTCTTGACCCAGGAAGCCAAAATTTGTCCAAAATAAAATAAAATAGTGTGAAGCTCAATTCCTATAAAATAAAATAAAATAAAACAAAATCAAGATGAATAAAATGACATAACTAACGTGCAAAAAGACTAAATATGAGGGCTAAATAATATGAAAATATGCGCTCTATCACTGACCATTAAGGATTTGCACTTCTTTCATCTTGATAGGTGATCACATGTCAAGCAAAGTTCGAATTTTCTCAGGGTTGGCCTCGACCCCTCTTTCATTCACCATGAATCCCAAAAATTTTCCAGAGGCCACACCGAATGGGCATTTGAGCGGATTTAATTTCATCTAGAATTTCCTTAGAACTTGGAATGCTTCTTCTAGGTTGCTGATGTGGTTGGCACCCTTCCTAGACTTTACCAGCATATCATCAACGTATACCTCCATGGTTTTTCTGATCAGATCTCCAAACATCATGTTAACCAGCCGCTGGTACGTGGCCCCTGCATTCATTAGTCCAAAAGGCATTACCTTGTAGCAGTATAGTCCCCAATTCGTCACAAATGATGTATGATCCTCTTCGTCAGGGTTCATGGGGTTCTGGTTGTACCCCAAATAGGCATTCATGAAACTGAGAAGCTGGTGACCAACTATTGCATCCACGAGCTGGTCAATTCTCGGTAGAGGAAAACTTTCTCTCAGGCAGGCTTTGTTCAAATCCGTGAAGTTGATGCAAGTCTTTCACTTGCCACTCTTCTTCTTCACTAGGACCGGGTTCGCTACCTAGGTCGGGTAATGGGCTTCCCTGATAAATTTTTTGGCCAAGAGTTTGTCTACCTCTTCTTTGAGGGCCACATAATGCTCAGCCATCATGGGTCTCCTCTTCTGGCGCAATAGCTTATGATTGGGATCAATTATGAGTCAATGTAACATCATACTTGGGTTTATTCCTACCATATCTTCATGGTTCCATGGGAACACATCTAAATTTGCTTTAAAGAAATCAGTCAGTTGGGACTTTACCTCGAGGGAAAGGCCTCTGCCCACTTTGAGGCATCTTTCAATATCAAGGTCGCTTACTATAATATCTTCCAGTTGGTCTATCGGGCTGGCTGTTAGGTCACAATCCACCTTGCAAGGGTCCAAGTCGTGGCTGACTCCTCTGCTACAGACGACTCGTGCTTTCCCTCCAGAGACCATATTGACCTTTTTTCCCTTTGAGCCCTATTTTCAGCACTTCCTCATAGCAGCGTCTTGCCGAATACTGCTTACCTCTTTCGCATTTGATCTCGCTTGGAGTAGGGAACTTGATTGCCAAGGCTTTGGTTGAGATAACTAGGTTCAGGTCATTCATGGCGAGTCTCCCCATAACGACGTTGTACGTAGAGAGGCCATCAACGATAAAGAAATCTGCCATTGCTATGGCCTGAAGATCTGATTCTCCAACTGTGAGTAAGAGTCTGATGCGCCCTTTTGGAATTATTACATCGTCGGTGAAGCTATACAGTGGTTTTGGGGATGCTGTTAGCTGGTCTGGCCCCAGTCCCATCTGGTCAAAGCACCCCCTATATATGACGTTTACCGAACTGCCCATATCCACCATAATCCTTCGCACCTCCATGTTGTTAATCTGGGCTCGGACCATAAGGGCATCATTGTGTGGCCAGCACACCTCTGTAGAATCATCCTCAGTAAAAGCGATATCATCTGAGGCCACTCTGGCTCTCTTGGAGGGCCTTTCTTGGTTGTTATTTCCCATGAGCAAAAGGTGACCAGCTTCCCGAACATACCATTCGTGGGATCTGTTAGAAGTCCCTACAATATAAGGCCCTCCATGAATGGTAAAAATGGCTCTTATTGAAGGTGTTTGGTCTGGCTCGGGAGCTTGACGAGGACTTAGTTGAGCCGGCTGTTGGGACTGTTGATCTCTTGGGCTCATCACCTAATCACGCAGGAAGCCCCTCCTAATTAGCTCTTCGATCGCATCCTTTAGCACCCAACATTTGGAGGTGATGTGTCCTACCTCATTGTGATAGGCACAAAACTTGTTTTTGTTTCTGTATTTGTCAAGAGTCTTTATGGGACTAGGCCTCCCAAAGTCTTCCTTGCTCCATTCTGTGGCAAAGATCATGTCTTGAGAGTCAGACAGGACATTGTAACTTTCATACCAACCTCGGCGTGGAGGTCGCTCCACTCCTTGCTCATACCTTGCTTTTTTGGTAGCCTGATCGCTAATGCTCTACCCGTGGTCTTCTTTTCGGGTGTCTCCATCACCTCTCTTCTTGTTTTGGCTGGTGCCCTCTCCCCTTTTTTTTTTTATCGGTTGGTTTTTTCAAGCCAAAGGCTTCCTCCCATCGGACCTTATTCGTAGCTCGCTCATAGAACTCACATAGGTCTCTTACGGGGGACTTGTTGATTCTTTCGTAGAGCTTCCCATCCTTTCGAAGTCCAGCAAAGATCACAGTCAAGATACTCTCGTCGGAAGGGCTTTCCGCATTGTTCACCTCGTGCTTGAACCTCTCTATATAATCTTTCAAAGATTCGCTGAACCATTGGAACACCGTAGCGAGGTGACATGTCGGGGTGAGCTACCTTTGGAGCGACCTGTACTGGTCTATAAATTTCTTCCGACACTCTTCCCAACTGTAAATACTACGAGGGTGGAGCCTTCTTAACCATGCCCGAGGTATGTCTCCCAAGGTCGCAAGGAAAGCCCGGCATTTTTCTAATGGGATGGAAGTCTGCAAGTCCATCTGAACATTGAAAGCATCTAGGTGATCATATGGGTCGCTATCCCCATTGTACTAAGGGATACTGGGCACCTTGAATCTGTGGGGGAGAGGCTCCAGTTCTATTTCCCTTGAGAATGGGGTCTTTTCTTCATAGCCTTCCCTTCGGTTGTGTGTCTCGTGTCTCGCCTCCAGTTGCTAGATCCTTAGCAATAGTTCTGCCACTATGGGGTCTTGATTTGCAGATCACCCCGTGAGGGGTTGTTTTTCCCATGCGGGGTCTTGCCCTGGGGAATGGCGATCCCATGGATGTAGTCATCTCCTAAGCTCACGATCAGGGGAGTTGCGGTGGGTAGCGTAACTGGGGTTGATTCCAACTGACCTATCTGTTGAGCCAACTTGCTCCATTCAATCTAATTTTAGTTTTGATGGATAACAAAAACATATTTATGTATTAAAACCCTATTTGAGGCCCCTAAATGTTATTTAATTAATTCACCTGATTTTATCTAAGTGTTATATAAATTTTAATATAGTTTTTCATATTGCAACATTTTTTATAAAGCTTGTATAGATTTCCTTTGAGTGTTTGTCAAATTTTTTGGACCAAAAGTCGACTCTCGTATGGGAATAGTCGACTCCTCTATTGCCAGTCGATTAGGGCTTAGCCACAGTCGATATAACCAAAGCTTGGGTTTTACAGAGTCGACATAGCCGAGAGCTATGTTTCGACAGTCGACTCCCTTTGAAGGGAAGTCGACTCTAGGTTTTCCTGGATTCGACTCCTTTCAAGTTGCAGTCGATTGTTGGATAGGACAGTCGGCTGTCCTGGTCCAACGTTCAGATTTATAGCCTAATCTCTGCTCGCTTCTTATTCCATATATATATATATATATCTTTTGTCCAAAGAAAAAGAGATAACGAAAAAAAAGTGCTCTCTCAAGATCTATCTTTCAAGAAAAGCAAGCAAGTGCTCAAATCTTTCAAGCCTATTCAAGAAGCACTCAAGCTCACGGATCTACACTATTCATTTGTTCTTGGGCTCTTGCAAGCAAGGGATCGAAAATCCATCTTGCAAATCCGCTTGAGGTCAACTGTATTTTTTAAATCTATGTTGTATTTTGCATAGTACAGTTGTATCTTCGTATCTTGTTATGCTTTATTGTGTTGTCCAAAGGTGGACATAGTTGTAGTACTCAAACTTTATCTTTGTGGTCGTTGGTTGGTTTCCTAGAACCATTACAAAATCTAGGTGTAATAGTTTCCGAGGTTAGCTACAGTAAAATCTTGGGCTGATTGAGAATAGTGGAACTGTTGGAAATGTATGCCCTAAAGACACGTTTTATTTAATTTATGGTAATGATGTTTTATTTTAGTCTGTTTATGGCACATATATCATTTGCATTTAACTGTTGGAAAAGTGTCCATGCTATTAAGTAAGTGATTCATGTGATGGGTCGTTCTTCACAGTTAGGCATGAATCATGGGTACTTAATATGCAAGAAAAATATTACTCTTGATCTTTTGATAGAACTGGGCATTCTATCATGATAAGATCATTGTGCAATAGATCCTAATGGAGGATGGCTTGCCTTAGCCAGTAAACAGTCCGTTTACTCTAATTGTACAAGCGCATTTGGAATGCGTAGAGTGGACCTGTGATAGAAGCTAATGACAAAGTACTGATTATCATGGAGCTAGTCTATCACTGCTACTACGTGGACGAGTACTCTAATACTTGAGTATTAGTTGGTGGTCTAGTGAACCTAGAGCTATATTCTTAGATTCACTATAGGTGAGGTCTATCAAAGATCAGCAACCTTGTGAGTTGGGAGTGTGGTTTCTAATTAGCTAAGACAGACTAATACAAGATAGTTTCTGTGATTCACCCCCTTGTGATTGTCCAAGAATAATCTAATAATCCAGGGCCCTGGGAACGTGACTTAAGAGTGTGTGCTTCTGGGTAGCTCCCAGTGATAAGCAAGTACATTCGAGTAGTCACGGATTATTGGACTAGTGATCTAAGGATGGTAGAAATCATTTAGAGAGGTGTTAGTACATTATTCCTTTCTAAATGATGGGTGTTACACAGAGGGGTATTTTCGTCATTACACTAGTAGGTCAAAGACATCGCACATGCAAAATTATTCGTGGGGTCAGTGTTGCCATATGGTGATAGTTGGAACACTTAGAATGACAAAATATAGCTACTGGGTAGCAGGGATATTTTGGTCATTTTAGCAGCCATGAATAATTTGTCTTTTGGTCCCCAGGGTAGCTCGATGTAACTAATGTATTTTTTAAATACATTTTGGTTTGTTGGGTAAATTACATTGAGAGAGAATTATTTAATAGTTCATTGGGATTTAATTAATTAATTGGGCTAACCCAATTAGAGAATTAATTAAAAATGGACTTGGCCCACTAGGGTTTGGCCCACTAGGGTTTTTAACCCTAGGATGCTCCCTATATATATTCTCTCTCTAGTTGTTATTAACCCTAATCTCTGATTTTCGATTTTCTCTTGTTCACCAAAGAGAGGCCACGAGTTCGAGCCATATCTTGGAAGATCGAAGGATCTGATGCGTAGGAGCCGAAGGATCGCAGGACAGCCATCATCTCCACAACGTGAAGAAGCTGTCGCCCCTCCTCCTTCGATCGCTCCATTCCGACCGGTAATCCGAAGAAAAAGTAAGTCTCCTAGACTCAAATCAATACGAGGATAGATTTAATGGTTAAATCGCTTCCGTTGCATGCTTTGTTCCTCGTAGTCGGTCCTTCAGGAACCCTAAGGGTTGTTGATACCTTAGGAGAGTGGAGTAGGTGTGGGACCGTCGAACCACTATATGTGCTGTGTGCTTTGCTGTTTTTATTTTTGATGATTCTTGTGCATTTAAATTCTCATCTTGGAACTGGTGGAATATACACATATATATCAAAGTATTTTATGTATAAAGTTTATTTAAGAGTTTTCAAAATAAACTAAAATTAGACCTAATATTTTATCAACTCAATTCACCCCCCCCTCTTGAGTTGCCATTGTATTGTGTCAAGGGACCAACAATTGGTATCAGAGCAAGATTCTTAAAATAGTTGAATCTTTCAATTTACAACTAAAGAAAAGATCAATCTAGAATGGCATCCTTTACTACTCAACCCATGTCTGAAGGACCATCTACCTCGAGGCCACCTTTCTTTGATGGATCGAATTATGGTTATTGGAAGATGAGGATGGAGTCGTACCTATTCTCAATAGACTATCAGTTGTGGAAGATTGTTAGGGATGGAATCACTTTGTTTAGTGAAAAAGAAGTAGAATGGATCGAAGAAGACATTAAAAAGAAACAAATGGATCATAGGGCTAAGTATATAATATTCTATTCAATACTCCATGTGAATATGAAAAACTCTTCGCATGCTCCACCTCTATTGAAATTTGGACGAAATTGGAAGTAGTATATGAGGGTACTGACCAAGTTAAGGACACCAAAATAAATCTCTTGATGACTCAATATGAGGAATTTAAATTAATCCATAATGAAAGCATAGGTGATATGAATGGTCATTTCCAAAAGATCATAAATGGTCTCAAGATACTAGGCAAGACAATTACTGAAGTAGATCAAGTTAAAAAGATTCTTAGGTCATTAACAATGGAGTGGCAACCATTAGTCACTGCCATAACTCAAGCAAGAAATCTTAGAGAAATAAAAATGGAAGAGTTAATTGGAAATCTCTTAACACATGAATTGGTCCTAAATAAAATAAATAAAGATACTAAAGGGAAAAAGTCATTAGCCCTAAGGGTAAACGAAGATAGTGACTCTAGTGAGGAGAATGAAGATGATGAGACCGCTATGTTATCTAGGAAATTTTCAAAAATTAATGAAGAAGAGTAAGTTTAGCAAAAGGGTCCTCCTATATGCTTTAATTATAAAAAAGTAGGTCATATGCAATTTGATTGCCCTGAAAAGAAGAAGGATAAGAAAGAGAAGAAAGATAGGCGGGAAGGTAAGAAGAAGTTTAGAAAACCAAATAAGCAAGCCTTTGCTGCTTGGGATGCGGATGACTCTAGTGAGTCTTCACAATCCGAGGATGAAGTAGCCCATATGTGTTTCATGGCCCATGAACAAAAAGAAGAAGAAGAAGAAGAGTGTATGGAGTTCGAAGAGCTTCAAGAAGCTTTCAAGGAATTGTATAAGGAGTACCAAGTAATTAAGAAAAATCTTAAAAATAACAAGAAAATTCAAAAGGAAGAAAATGAATCTAACAAGAATGAAATATTCAAGCTAAAAGAAGAAAATCAAAAATTAAAGGAAGAAACTCAAAAAGTTAAACAAGAAAATGAAAATGATGATAATGTGATTAAGCTTCAAGAAGAAATTAAGTTGTTAAAACTTCAAAACAACAAATTACTAGTAGAGAAAAATGCAATAGAAAAAAGTCTTGCAACTATGTTGAGAAAGAAAAATTCAAGACCAAAACCTAGATATAGACATTATCAAAGGGAATAGAGAAATCCTAGATGGAAACCACAACCGAAAAGGCCAAATGAAATAAAAATGTGGGTACCCAAAGGTGTAGCTCACACTATGAGGAGTTTAGAAACAAATAGGCCAAAATAGTTTAATGAATATACTACAAATGTGCCTTATGGTAATGATCATAGAACGAATGCATTGAAATTTAATGATGTTGGATTTAATGAAGCAAAACTCAAAGGACCCATCTATAGGTGGGTACCTAAGACTAAAACTTAATCTTTTATGTGCAGATGTGCGTGAGGACCACAATGGGCAATAAGTGGTACATGGATAGTGGATGCTCACGGCACATGACGGGAGAGAAGGATCTTTTTATAAACCTTAGTCCCAAAGATGGTGGATATGTCACATTTGGGGACAATGCCAAAGGTAAGGTTGTTGGAATTGGTACAATTGGCCAGCCACAACTTACTACTATTAGAAATGTTTTACTTGTTCATGGTCTCAAGCATAACCTTCTTAGCATTAGTCAATTCTGTGATGACGGCTTTGAAGTGATCTTTAAGCAAGAACATTGTTTAGTGCTTGATTCTAATCTTGATATAATTATTTGTGCTAATAGAAGAGGTAATGTATATGTTGCCGATATAGAAGAAATTAATGCAAAATGCCTCATGGTCAAAAATGATAACTCTCTTTTATGGCATAGACGGTTAGGTCATGTAAATCCTGAGCTAATCAAAAGAATAGCTAGAAAAGATCCAGTGATAGGCCTTCCTAAGATTAATTTTAGTGAGGACATGTTTTGTGATACTTGTTGTAAAGGTAAGCAAACTAGAGCGTCATTTAAGTCTAAGGATGAGATTTTGTCGTCTAGGCCATTGCAACTTTTACACATGGATCTTTTTGGTCCCACACGAACTAGAAGTTTGGGTGGTAAGCATTATGTGTATGTTGTAATAGATGATTTCTCAAGATTCTCATGGGTTATGTTTTTAGCATCTTAAGATGAAACTTTTAAGTTTTTTATTAAGCTAGCTAAAAGAATTCAAAGAGAAAAGGATGATAAAATAATCTCCATAAGAAGTGATCATGGAGGGGAGTTTGAGAATAAATCCTTCATGGAGTTTTGTGAGGAAAATGGGATTCTTCATCAATTCTCCACTCCAAGAACCCCTCAACAAAATGGCGTAGTTGAGCATAAGAATGGAACTCTTCAAGAGATGGCTAGAACCATGATTTTAGAAAATAATTTGCAATCCTATTTTTGGGCAGAAGCGGTCAATACCACATGTTATATTCAAAATAGGTTCAACCTTAGAAAAGGCATCAAGAAAACACCATTCGAGATTTTCTATGGAAAAAGTCCAAATGTGTCTTATTTTTGTGCTTTTGGGTGCAAATTTTTTATCCTTAACACCAAAGATAATTTAGGTAAGTTCGATGCAAAAAGTGATCAAGTCATTTTTCTAGGATACTCTAGTTTAAGTAAGGCTTATCGAGTCTATAACCTTAGGACAAATTCCATGGAAGAATCTATCCACGTGAAGTTTAATGAATATCCTGAATCTAAAAATTTTAAGGAAGATGAAGAGGATAAGATTTTAGAATCATCTAAGAAGCTAGAAATTCAAGAAAATGTAAAAGAAGGGACTTCTATGACCCAATCTCAAAATCATGAAAAGCCACTTGATGGAGGTGATCTAGATAAGCTTCCAAAGAGCTATAAGTTTATCCAAAATCATCCAAGTGAGCAAATTATAGGAGAACCAAACCAAGGTATAAGGACAAGGGCATCCTCGTATCATTATATGAACAATGTAGCTTTTATATCCAAAGTTGAGCCAACTTGCGTAGAAGTAGCTTTAGAAGATAGTTGTTGGATTAATGCTATGCAAGAGGAATTAGATCAATTTAAAAGGAATGAAGTTTGGGAATTAGTTCCAAGGCCAAGTGATAAATCCATAATTGGAACAAAATGGGTGTTCAAAAACAAGCTAGATGAGAATGGAAAAATAATTAGAAATAAAGCAAGACTTATAGAAAAAGGCTATTGTCAAGAGGAGGGTATTGATTTTGAGGAGTCATATGCTCCGGTGGCTAGATTAGAAGCCATTAGGATGCTTTTAGCTTTTGCCTCTCACTTGAAATTCATGTTGTATCAAATGGATGTGAAAAGTGCTTTTCTAAATTGATATATAAATGAAAAGGTGTATGTTGAGCAACCTCCCGGCTTTGAGGATCCTCATTTTAAGGACCATGTTTTCAAGCTAAGAAAAGCCTTGTATGGTCTAAAACAAGCCCCTAGAGCTTGGTATGAAAGGTTAAGAAAATTTCTTTTAAATCAAGGTTTTTCAAGATGGAAAGTTGACACTACACTTTTCATAAAGAAAGAAGAATCAAAAATCCTAATAATTCAAGTTTATGTAGATGATATAGTTTTTGGAGGATCAAGTGAGAAATTGTGCAAAGAGTTTGCAAATGTAATGCAAAGTGAGTTTGAAATGAGTCTTATGGGCGAATTAAATTATTTCTTAGGATTGCAAGTTAAACAATCAAAAGAAGGCATATTTGTAAACCAATCCAAATATCTAAAGGAAATGCTCAAAAAGTTTGGGATGGAAAATTCTATAGGAGCATGATAGGGTCCCTACTCTTCCTAATGGCAAGTAGACCCGACATTATGTTTAGCGTGTGTCTATGTGCTCGTTTCCAAGAAAATCCTAAGGAATCTCATTTGTTGGTTGTAAAAAGAATTTTCAAATATCTAAGAGGATCTCAAGATGTAGGTCTTTGGTATCCAAGTGGGGATAATATTGACCTTATAGGATATTCCGATGCTGACTTTGCCGGATGCAAAGTGGACCGGAAAAGTACTTCTGGCACTTGCCAACTCTTGGGAACTAAGCTAATTTCGTGGTTTTCCAAGAAACAGAACTCTGTTGCATTATCAACAGTCGAGGCTAAATATATTGCCACCGGAAGTTTTTGTGCACAAGTTTTGTGGATCCGTCAAGAGTTAAGCGATTTCGGGATTTCATTTGATATAACCCCCGTTAGATGTGACAATATGAGTGCAATCAATCTATCAAAAAATCCAGTCTTCCACTCTAGAATGAAACACATAGAAGTACGGCATGATTTTCTTAGGGACCATGTGCAGAATCATGAAATTATTCTTGAGTTTGTCCCAACAGAACTTCAATTAGCCGATGTTTTCACAAAACTGCTTCCCGAAGAGCGTTTTAATTTTATTCGTAGGGAATTAGGAATCATTGCTCATCCATAATTATCTTAAATAAATATTCATTCTAACCTTCAACCCTTTCATGACAATATATTCTACAAATCATTTTAGTTTGTTTTTTTTTTATTTTGTTTTGTTTTCTATTTGTATTCTCTAATCTGCTGACTGTCCATGACAGTTGACTTCTATTCAATCGATAGTCGACTTCCCAAAAGACGACAGTCGACTCCCCGACGTCAGTCAGGTTTCAACAGACAATTCCTCTCATTCTCTCTCATTTTTTCTTTGTTTGTTCTTTTCTTCTCTCAACCCTTCTACTCGTCTCTGCCTTCGTTCTCGCACTTCCACTCTCCGTCTAAGGTAACTCTCGTTTCTTTTCTCTTTTCTTCTCTCTCTCATTTTTGTTTCTTAATTAATTTAGTTTAATTGTTTTTTTCTAACATTGGTTATGGTTTGTGCTTTTCCGTATGGTTATTGTTCTTGGTTTTGTGTTGTTTTTGTCAAAATATTCAACATCTATATGATAATTAATATCTTTATTTTTTAAAAAAAAAAAATTTCCAGCAATCGACTCTGTTCTTCCTATAGTTGACTCTGTTCTTCATCCAGTCGACTTGTATTCATCCTCAGTCGACTCTCCGTTCTCTTTCCAGAATATTTCATCATCCTCGCCATATTTTATAATGTCTTCTCATAAACGTCATCGTTCATCATCCTCTTCCTCTCATCACACTCCCTCGGAATCTCAACCCCAACCTACCTACTTTCAATCTAAAACCCTCGAAGAAACTTTCCATAAATTATTCCAAAAACGCCCAGTGCTTCATGGGAAAACTATTTACCGCCACTAGTTTGAAACACGTGGTTTTGAATTTCTCTGATGGTTTTATGAGGATCGCCCCTGGGGCTCCCTTATTAACATCGAGTGCTCCGTGTACTGTAATACCCTGTATTACATGGTATTGAAAATCAATAATTTTTTATTATTTGAAAGGACCTCGGGTGGTCCGGGAAGCCCAAAAGTCGATTTTAAGAATTTAATTAATAAAATTTTTGAATTGGTGGCAGGGAGTGCCTCGGGATTTAGATGTCCAGGAAAGAGGGTAAGAGATTGGTAAGCGTCTTGAGATGAGAATAATGACGTTAGAAGCGGTCCGATTGGGAATAATTTTTGGAATAATTTCGGTATAAGCCCGAATAGGTCCCAGTCCCGAATGGTCGTAGGGGACCTCCGGCAAGTAAAGGGGACCCTAGGGGTGGTCCGGTTTTGCGAGTAAGGTAGCCCTTAAGTGTTTTCGGGTCGAATAAAAGTTCCGTGTAGGCGTAGAGACAAAAATCAAGATTCCCGAGTAGATGTCGATTATTAATTTTCAAAGAATCAAGAATTTGTGTGGGTTAATGATAATTAATTTAGGTCTTAGAGGACCCAAATGTCATAATTAAAAATTCCCAAGTAGAATTAGGGGTTCTCAAGTGTAATTAATAAGAATTGATGGGGTTAATGTGTAATTGTATATATATGTATATGTGTATAGGTATTTCCCGCGTGAGAGGAAGCTTCAAGGAAGCTTCCTATGTATTTGTCTCTGCCATTTGAGTGAGAGAGTGAGATGCAGAGGAGTTGCGAGAGAGAGAGATCGCGAGAGCATGTGAGTGAGCTCGCGAGGGAGTGAGGGAGAGACCGAGAGAGGGAGGTGGTTGCGCTCAGCCATGGAAGAAGCAGCCTTGAGCTGCTGTTGCAGTGACCGAGGGGAGCAAGGCCGATCGTCCATGGGGACGCGTAGAAGTAGCAGCAACAGTCGATGGTGATCAATGAGGTGCTCGCAACGGAAGGAAGAAACAGCCAGGAGCTTGGAGGTCGGCCATGGCAGTCGGCAGTTGCAGTGAGGCAGAGCAGCAGCGGACATACGAGGGCCGCAGTGGAGGCCGACGACCCAACAACAGACTGGAGCGACGGTTTTGATAGCTTGAAGAAGCTCCAATGCCGGCGTGGGAAGCTTCAATGGTTGATTATGGCTACTGATTTGTAGCAATGGGTGGTCGTGGGCAAGCTAGAGGCGCGCGCACAGAAGGCGGTTCACGGTGGAGGCTGGCATCGACGATGGTTGCGGTGCAGCCAGTCGTGGCCGGCGACGGTGGCCTGCCTTGAGCAGCGTCGACAATCGGTTGCTGGTGCGAGCCATGGAAGAAGGAGCAGTCGTGCGCGCGCCAGAGAAGGAAGGAGACGATGAATAGTGGAGGAAAAAGAAAAATGAAAAAAAAAACAGAAAATAAGAAAATCTAAAAAAATAAGAGGTAAGATCATGAGGCCTCAATAGGTGGAGTGGTTTGAGATTCTCTTAGGTCATAAGAGATGTAGAGTCTTGAGGGGCGAGACTCATGGTGTGAGCTTGAGGTTATCAAGGCAAGGATAACCAAGTAAGATGGCTTTGGTAAGTTGGTGGCAGAACCATCGCAGTTCACAGAGGTTTATAGTAGCAAAATGCTACGGGTGCAAGGCTTGCAGTGACGGATCTGATGCTATGGACCGTGTGGCAGAGGACTAATGAGTTGGCTCGCGTTGAGGGCAAGTGGCCCATGTGCTTGAGCAATTTAGTGAACTGCAAGTGACGATCAGATGCTGAAAATCTAGAGTAGCACCTTAAGAGAGTTAATCATGTGAAATCGATAGTCTCCTGCAAGGGATAGGACATCTAGAGTAGCCCTATGGAGGAATTGTAGAACGCGGTAATGATCAGATAGATTTTTGTCGAGTAGGAAGCCTAGTAAGAATAATGGCTGCTAGCGTGGTAGGGTGGTCATGCCGAGTTCGATATCGGAGGTTGGATTGGAAGATTGAAAGTCACACTACGGGGTGCGAAGAAGATCAGAGTGGGACCTGAGTTATGCTGTTGGAAACTATTGTTGGGCCAGTGTAAGGGAGCAACACGGTATTGATGATTAAGTGTTGACTCTCTGAAGCACAGGGCAACACAATGGAGAACCAATGTTAGGCCAGTGTATGGGAGTGACACGGTAGTGATGACCAGGTGTTGGCTGTAACACCCCGCCCTATACAGGCGTGTTACTATAAGGAAATTATCGGGGTTTCTTTTTTTTTTTTTTTCACCAAGTCTGATACTCGCGGCGCCTGTGAGCACAATCTTCACATGCAGATGAAATACCCCAAGAGATCCAGTCCTACTCGTTTAGTTAAACAAATAACATAATCTTAACCGAACGAGACAACATAAACACAGCGGAATACTTAATTAATCAAAATGACGTGGCCTACCACGTATTACACTCGAATTGTTCCCATACCGTCATATGAATACAACATCAATACTAATTATTACAACATCGTCAAGCGATATATATATAACATTAATGTTTCCAAAATAATATAACAACAACAACTATCAAACATACACCACTGGCTCCTCGGTCGTGTCCTTGACCTCGCTGCTATCCCTGACTGGAACGTTGAATGTTCCAGGGGCATAACCCATGTTAGATGATAAACCATCTAAGTGAAGGTATGAAACAGATATATAATGCATGTAAGACATACGAGCATGGCATACTATACGACAAATGCAAGACACGTCTAACTCGAGATATCACCCTGACATGCTTAATCCCTCGAATGCCCCACTGTGGCACACGTTCACCTGGTCCAACGTTAATCCCTCGGGTGCACCGTCGTGACACCCGTTCACCTGGTTTAACATTATTCCCTCGAGTGCCCCAGTGTAACACCCGTTCACCTGGATTAGCATTATCCCAATCTCAAGTAGACCCCACATCGCCCCACACAGATCCAACGATGCAATTAAACATGACTCCTCATGATATGAAAACTTACACGCCATGGACCAACATTTTAAAAATAAGTAATTAATGCAATGTAGTGAATATCGATACAACAAACGAAAGTAAAAGACCTTGTAAACTAAGCTAAGTCTAGGAGGGTAAAATTACTCACTAGAACTCACCAAAGCACTTTAAAAACACTTTCAAGACAAGGATAAGCTAGAATCAAGCCACTCACCTCAATTCGGAAAAGTCCAGATTTCGCCTCGAAAAACGTGCCACACCTCGAAAATTGTGTAATTCTTCTTCCAATGACCCAATTGACTCTTATTTTACCATTTAAGACCTTTGGAATCAATATTTCTATTTTTCCACACTTTTCTCTATTTTTATTTAATTTTTAAACATTTATACCTTTGGAAATTCATTAAAAATACCAAACATCATTTTTTTTCAAAATATTCTTCCATGATAATTCCTAAAATAATTCAACAAAAATTCTGAAATTAAAAACATTCAAAAAACCTACCTCACGCGCCCTCACGCGCCACCCCGAAGCCCTACGAGTGGGATCCACGCGCCGCCGCACAGGTCGTCTTCTCCGGCCTTCTTCTCCGACTCCGGCGACTTCCTTTGGCTAAACCAACTATGGGACCTTGAAGATCTCAATGAGGCGATCTCAGTGGTACCCTCAATTGCCTGAAAACATCACCGGAAAATGCCTTAAATGGCGGTTGCAGGTCGCAGCGGCGGTGCTTCCGATTTTTCCGGCCAAGCTTCGAAACCCTTCCAAATCTATACCAAACGATCCAAAACGCTCCAAAAACGATCCTTAGAACACTAAGAACAAAAGCCCCTTATCCTTGTGCCTCGATTCAAGCCCAAACGCCCTTAATTTTCTTCGATTCATTTTGAAACCCTCGGCCATGGTTGGCTATTTATACCCGATTTCGACGCTTAAACTCACCAAAACTTGTTCATCCTTATCCCTTAAGCTCGGATCTAGCCTCTAAACCAATCGAGAAGCACCAAATCACGAGCCTAAGCCCTCAAAAGATCCGGCCAAATCGAAAATCTTTTGGCCATGATTTCCGATCACATCCGGCCAAAATCCGGCCAATAGAAGCTCCCAACGAAGCCATCATCGACTGGAGGCTACCTTAGAGCCTCTTGGCGACCTGCCCGATGCCCCAGAAGTGGCCGCCGGCGGCCATAGGCGGCCGGTCGGTTTCACACCCAAGAAGTTTGCAAAATTTGCATTTTAGCCCCTGGTCACTTTTTAATTGCATTTTCTCCTATTTCTAAATACCCTTGAACAATCCAACACTTTCACGATGACCCTCTAGTTCCATATTTTCCATTTCTTTTTGGAATTTTTGAAAAATTTGTCGATTTGACCTCCCACTGACATTTTGCAAAAACTGCACTTTTGCCCGAACTCTCCTAATTGCGTGGTTTTGACTTCAAACCTTTGAAAATCCCTAATTTTATCAAATATCATCTAATTGTGCCATTTATCCTCAATTGGATCATCTTAACTTAGTCATTCGCCTTTCGTTTTAAGTTTTGAATATTGCACTTAGGCCCGAAACTTTGCTTAAATATCGTTTTGACCCATATCCTCAAAAATTCTCTTATTATTTAATACCGGGTATTACATCGGCTCACCTAAAGCACAGGGCAACACAGTGATTATGCAGATAGTCAGGGACTGAAGATCTGTGAGATGCACGATAGGGGTGGCGAAAGCGGTGGTCAGCTCCACAACTCAGTTGCGAGTAATAAGCGAATGTTGAGGCGTTATAGCGTCTCGAGATGTTTGAGAAAGAAACTCATGGAAAAGAAATGAGTCTAGCGTGGGAATAACGCTACGGTTGATGCCTACGGGTGACGGGTATAATTATAGGGACCACTGATATAGACGGTTAGTTCACGGGAGGGACTGCAGCCCTCTATGTCGAGTAACTCGTCTGTAGTAGAGACGATTAGATGCCGGAGACTTGGGGTATGTTGTAGGTTATGCCTAGACCAGACCTAAAATTCCGTAAGGGTTGAAGTATGGTGGTAGTGCTTTTGGTGTCAAGGTAGCAAGAGGTTTATGAACCGATTGGGTGATATCCTGTGGAGTGATAACAAGATGTGTGGTGATGCTCCTTGCCAAAGGATGCTAACATAGTTGCGGTTAAATTTGATCAAAGTTGATCGGGTAAATTGGGATGATGGACCCAGTATGATCTTACAGTAATGCATGAAGATGAGATTGATTGGTAGAGTCGGTAAATGGCTCCAAAATGATACGTAAGTGCCGTGGAGGGTGAGACTTACGTGTTGGAAGCCAACCATGAGATGGGAAAATTGAAGAGTGTGAAGTCTTCGAGTAAAGGGATCTCTAATCCGGTGAAGTGAGTTGTGGCAGGCTGAATTTGTGGCTAAGGCATGGTTTAGAATCCGTAAAGGCTCGCAATGGCACAATCTGGTGTTAGTCTTGGTTGTGTCGATGCGAAATGAGGAAATATCCTCATGTGGCACTGGAGGGGTCTCTAGTTGATGACACACGAGCAATTACCAGGTGATAGCACCTGATGGCAATAATGGAGCGTGAGGCTCGAGGACTGTGAGGTAAAGCCTTGTTGGTCGCCGTGTATGCAATATAAAGATGCGGCGAGTCCTGGTGTTTAGACCAAGCAAATTGTGAGAAAGAGATCCAAGGTGATAAAAGATGGTTGGTTAAGGCAGAATTGTGCTGCTTAAAGGAATGTTGCTCCGTAATGAGGGGTGTAGGTGGCAGTGTTGAAATGTTGTCAGGGTAGAACATGAGATGTTCTCCCAAGAGAAGTTGAGCATGAGGCAATAGTGTGGGATGAACTTCCTAAGGCGCTACAACTCTATCAGGATGAATCACCCGGAAGAAGCCAGCGTGATGGCAGGTGCTTGAGTAGGAAGATGAGTCCTATGACATTGAGTAGAAGTGTGAATTCCACAAGAATGGCAGGGGTGATTTCCAATGGGTGGAGCTTAAATCGAAGCAGTAGTCAATGATTGCAAGAGTAGTGCCTGGAGTCAGGTTGTGTTGATTATGAGTCGGGCGATCCGGCTAGAGCTAAGCGAGTTGGTTAGATGGAAGATGATGGCGAATTTAAGATATCGCCAATGGGTAAAGAGAGCTCAAAGGAAGAGCTTATGGGAAGAGATTGGTTTCCAGGAATGGTGTTGAGGTGATGAAATCACTTAATGGTTGTGAGTGATACAGCTAGAGGGATGCCTTAGTGTGTGGGCAATTGATGAGAATTAACGTCGTGTCTAAGGTTAATGGTTGTGAAAGGAAATCGGCTAGTGAAGTTGTTGTGGTGTTAGAGCCCATGTGGTCGCTCACCGAGTGGTGTGAGCTGGTTGTAGCAAAGTGTATAAGAAATCCAGGAGAAGCTAGAGTCTCTCAAGGATTTAGTTAGCTGATATAAGTATAGAAAGTGGTATGAGAAAGGCGACCTAAGAGTGGGGTTATGCTGGTTGCGATGACCAATGAGATTCATGGAGCAGCGAGTCTTTTGAGATGATATGGTTGTGTTATCGTCGCTATCAGGGAAAAGATGTTGTCAGGAAGGTCAAAAGAAACCATTATGCATGGTTGAAGTCAGATGTCTATTGCGGGTTGAGAATGAACCTGATGTAGGATGGATGAAAGTTTCGTGCCTCAAGAGTAAGAGGCTCTATTGAGAAATGGTGAGATTTGAAAAGTCCCAATGAAATTGGAGTTGGGCGAGTAAAATTGGCTAGAAGGCCGCTACAAGAGTGGGGGTGTAACCATGATAGCTTCTTGTGGTGTGGACCAAAGGCACAAGTCATCCTACAGGTGCGATGTATAAGTGATTGTGCAGATGGTAATAAGCCAATCACTTGTGCCACGCACCGTGGGTGATGACGAGGGCCGATTAATGGTTCTGCAACCTTAAGCGCAATGGTAGGATCCTGGACTCGTGGTAGGGTAAATAGCCAAGGTAAGGCCTAGCATGGGGACATGATTGTAAAAGCTGAAATGGGGTGAAGAATTAAAGAGGGGTTGCTCAGTGAAGAGTTCCCTTGTATGGGTAAGAGACCCTACTAGTGTGTGATATTGGCTAGTAAGTATCTTGTGTGCTTAATGCGAAGAACTCCTGGTTGGGAGAAGGTTGTGGCCCGAGCATGGTTAAGCTCGAGGTGAGATTGTAATGGTGCGTGCATCACCAAGCTCGAGTTGGACTCGGGTAATGCACGTATGGTTAAAATGTGTACTTACCTAGCATGGTGTTAGGCATGTCGATTTTGCGTAATCGTATCGATAAATGAGGGTCGGTTGGTCAAGGTAGAAGACCATGTATGAAATGGTTGAAGTTGGCAAAGTGGGTCAAATGGGTGCTTCCCATGTAGTGCTAGCACGATAAGTTGATCGGTAATGAGAGGTTGCCATGAGGATCAACTTAAGCTATGCATAAGTATGATTAATGGCAGTATGCCATGGCGAATGGGTGTCCAAGTGTCTTGTGGGCACTAAAAGAAACATTGCGGTGGATGATCAGTGCTAAGACGTTACTGGTTGGACCAGCGTAAAATCGTGGCCATGTGTGATTGGCAGTGGAAAATGTTGCCATGTGATAGGTGTAAAATCGTGGTAGACTGATCAAAGATGCAATGTTAGTGAGAGTTTGTTTGATCGATGGAAAATGGCAAGTGGACAGCAAAGTGATGCTTCGAGGCAGAGAAAAATCCATCTATAGATGGACAACATTGTAGTAAGCATGACCAGCGACCAGTGGTGCGATTCGGTTGGAGACCAAGGCAGTATTCGATTAGTGAATATCCTCGAGAGGCAGAGGACCAAATGCCTAAGTGAAGCCTTGAGGTGGGAATAACCCGAGGTTAAGGCAGAGAAATGATTTGGCTACGGGATTCTCGAGCAGGGGATTCGGAGAGTAGCCTGAGAATGTGATTGTCTTGGGCAGAAAAATATGGTAAAGTGAATTTCAAGGATGAAATTCTTTAAGGGTAGTACTTGGTATTACATAGTATTGAAAATAAATAATTTTCAATTATTTGAAAGGACCTCGGGTGGTCCGGGAAGCCCAAAAGTCGGTTTTAAGAATTTAATTAATAAAATTTTTGAATTGGCGCAGGGAGTGCCTCGGGATTTGGATGTCCAGGAAAGAGGGCAAGAGATTGGTAAGCGTCTCGAGATGAGAATAATGACGTTGGAAACGGTCCGATCGGGAATAATTTTTGGAATAATTTTGGTATAAGCCCGAATAGGTCCCAGTCCCGAATGGTCGTAGGGGACTTTCGGGAAGCAAAGGGGACCCTAGGGGTGGTCCGGTTTTGCGAGTAAGGTAGCCCTTAAGTGTTTTTGGATCGAATAAAAGTTTCGTGCAGGCGTAGAGACAAAAATCAAGATTCCCGAGTAGATGCCGATTATTAATTTTCAAAGAATCAAGAATTTGTGTGGGTTAATGATAATTAATTTAGGTCTTGGTGGACCCAAATGTCATTATTAAAAATTCTCAAGTAGAATTAGGGTTTCAAGTGCAATTAATAAGAATCGATGGGGTTAATGTGTAATTATATATATATATATGTGTATGTGTATAGGTATTTCCCGCGTGAGAGGAAGCTTCCTATGTATTTGTCTCTGCCATTTGAAATGGTCGAATGGAGCAGAGCCGAGTGAGAGAGTGAGATGCAGAGGAGTTGCGAGAGAGAGAGATCGCGAGAGCGTGAGAGTGAGCTCGCGAGGGAGTGAGGGAGAGACCGAGAGAGGGAGGTGGCTGCGCTCAGCCATGGAAGAAGCAGCCTTGAGCTGCTGTTGCAGTGACCGAGGGGAGCAAGGCCGATCGGCAATGGGGACGCGTAGAAGTAGTAGCAACAGTCGATGGTGATCAATGAGGTGCTCGCAACGGAAGGAAGAAACGGCCAGAAGCTTGGAGGTCGACCATGGCAGCCGGCAGTTGCAGCGAGGCAGAGCAGCGGCGGACATGCGAGGGTCGCAGTGGAGGCCGGCGACGCAGCAGCAGCCTGGAGCGGCGGTTTTGATAGCTTGAAGAAGCTCCAACGCCGGCGTGGGAAGCTTCAATGGCCGATTATGGCCGCTGGTTTGCAGCGATGGGTGGTCGTGCGCAAGCTGGAGGCGCGCGCGCAGAAGGCGGTTCGCGGTGGAGGCTGGCATCGACGATGGTTGCGGTGCAGCCAGTCGTGGCCGGCGACGGCGGCCTGGCCGTGAGCAGCGTCGACGATCGGTTGCTGATGCGCGCCATGGAAGAAGGAGCAGCCGCGTGCGCGCCACAGAAGGTAGGAGACGATGAATAGTGGAGGAAAAAGAAAAATGAAAAAAAAAAAGAAAATAAGAAAATCTGAAAAAATGGGGAAAATAGGAGAAAATCCCAAAAAATTCCGGAAAAATTCTAAAAATTATTTCGAGGCTCTTGGAGCATACTGGAAGCTCGAGAATGGGATTTTGGGCTTGAGATAGCAGTCAATGAGGCAATGCCGGTATAGGTAATTGGCCGATTTTAGTTTCCAAATTGATTGAGGTAAATTTATTAAATTTCTTTTCGAATTAATTTTCATTATTTGAGATAATGTGGAATAGGTTTTGGTTGGATTATGACCATGGTTTGGGTGGTTTCTGTTGAGTTGTTGTCGAGTGGTTTTGCGGTACACGGTGTAGTTGAGGGCATTGGTTGAATGCCGGATGTTAATGGAGTTAGGTTTTTGTGTGTTTGCATTTAGGTTCAACCGAGGAGGTGGTGATCCTAGAATAGCTCAAAGTTCGGGCAGGCATCCTCGCCAAGACAGAGTTGAGGGTTCGAGCCAGGTTAGGGATGGCCCCATGTGGAGGTGGTCTTGCAAGTTGGTAAATATGTTCGATAATGTTTTTATGTAGCATTTGCATGTAGTGGTTGTCACTTGCGTGATGTAAGATCTAGTGAACCTGTGGCCATATGGAGGACTAGTGTTGTGGAGGTTGATAGGTTGATACCTCAAACCTTGGAGAGTTGTGAGGATGGATGGGCCTAGCCTCATTTTGCATGCATTTGGCATACATAAACATGATTATATTCATATTTACATGCATTGCACCCTTACTAAGTCTTTGTGATTCATGAGGTTTTACCTCATGTGAAGATGTTGCAAGTCTAGATGCAAGCAGGAACGGCGCCGGGAAGCTGTTTTGGCAACTAGCGATGTTGCCAGAGTTGTGTATTTTATTATCTCTTGTATGTAGCCAGGTGGCATTGTGTATGTATACCCTTGTGAGTAAATGTATGTGTTGTTGAGCGTAGATGTATCTAACTATTGTAATCATCATAATGTGATAGATAATTGTGAGTTTGCGTGATGTATATGTGGCTTTAGTTGTTGAAGCCAAGCTTGGGCCGAGTAAAGATCAGTGAGGTATGTTCTCATAAATCCCCAATACTCAACGAAGTGTTCGTTATACTAGCTTTGTGCTTGGGTCACCTCTGGCTTGCTATGGGGCCAGCTGAAGAGAGGTGAAGATCACCCGGGTTTCGGTCTTGGTCCGCTGAGTTTTCTTGTTTGAGTTGGGACTGATTCTCGAGTGGAGCGAAGGGAAGGACGAAGCATAATTCCCACCTAGGGCGTTTCTTGTTGAAACATAGTCCAACCCTTCAGTCGTGGTTTGTCGGGTGAGTAATCCAGTCGATTATTTACCGATGACGCTCGTAAGTGAGAACGGGTCGTTACATGTACCCTTTTCTAGTTCGCACCTTTTACTCAAACCTTGATGTCGAGTCTCAAACATTTGTTAAGGGTGTTACAGTCCATATCACCCTTGAGTTATTTTCCAACCTCTTAAATATTCCTCTCGATGACGATACCTCTAACCTGTCTTATCATCATGTTCCATGGAAGACCGTGATGCAAGACATTACTGGTCGAACTAATCTAATCTTTGAAGTTTCCCAATCTGTCACTCTTCTTAAAGACATCAACCTTCAACTTGCCCATAATATTCTATCTCACACTATTCTACCCCGAAAGGGAACTTTAGATCAATTCACTCCTAATGAGGCCCGATTGCTCTGGGCACTCATGCATCGTCATCTTATTAATCTTCCCAGCCTAATCTCAAATCACATTCACAGTGTTTCTACTCGTAGTTCTTTGTCGCTCCCATATGGACGACTTCTTACTTTCCTCTTTACCAATCTCGACATTGACCTCTCTTCTGAACTCTCTGAGCCTCCCACTCGTTTTATGACCATAAATGACATTACAGTAAAAATAATGGGTTATTGTTTTCAAAACAAGGTCTGGGTTTATCAAGGTAAGGCTCAACCCTCTGCTCCCGCGCCAGTCTCCTCGCCATCCGACTCTGAGGAGGATCCGGCACGGACCCCTGTCCATCAGCCTGGCAAATCTTCTGCTCCTCCTCCTTCCCACATCTTGTCTCACTATACTATTCAGGGTATTGGAGAGCGCTTGGAGCATGCAGTTGCCGATATAGCGGAGCTGAAGACTCCTGTGTAGACCTTGCACAGTATCAGCAAACAGTTGAGTTTGCTGCCATCCGTGAGATGCTTTAGAGTCTCTTTCCTCAGCCTGAGGTACCGTTGCCATTTCAAGATCTGCCTGCTGATTTACCTCCTAGAGATGCCTAGGAATATCTGATGTACTTTTTGACTCTTAATTTAGAAGTTTATTTGTTGTTGTCGATGTACAACATCTAATGATTAGGTTGTTAATACTCTTCTATATGATGCTTACTGTTTTTCTCTTATCTTACTTATTCTCTCTAATCTCTATTTCTTTTTGCTCATGACAAAAAAGGGGGAGAAAAAGTCCAAGCAAGCTAATATCATTCATGCAGGGTAACTTCATGCAGGGCAATTTATTTTTTAAAAAATAAGCATGAATTCTTATTGTAATATTTCTTAGTATGCTTGTTTATATCTTCTTGGCTATTGGCAACTTGAGCTATTAAAGTAGTCCATTTTTTTTATCTCTTTACTCTATAAGTCTTTCTCTAGAAGTTTTTTTTAAATCTATTTTTTAAAAAATCTTTTTCAAAGAATATTTTAGTGCAAAATTTAGGGGGAGTAGTTTTTATATTTTCTCCTTGATATTGTAAAAGTTTTTGTCATCATCAAAAAGAGGGAGAATGTTGAGCCAACTTGCTCCATTCAATCTAATTTTAGTTTTGATGGATAACAATAACATATTTATGTATTAAAACCCTATTTGAGGCCCCTAAATGTTATTTAATTAATTCACGTGATTTTATCTAAGTGTTATATAAATGTTAATATAGTTTTTCATATTGCAACATTTTTTATAAAGCTTGTATAGATTTCCTTCGAGTGTTTGTCAAATTTTCTGGACCAAAAGTCGACTCCCGTATGGGAACAGTTGACTCATCTATTGCCAGTCGATTGGGGCTTAGCCACAGTCGATATAGCCGAAGCTTGGGTTTTACAGAGTTGACATAGTCGAGAGCTATGTTTCGACAGTCGACTCCCTTTGAAGGGAAGTCAACTCTAGGTTTTCCTGGAGTCGACTCCTTTCAAGTTGCAGTCGACTATTGGATAGGACAGTCGACTGTCCTGGTCCAACGTTCGGATTTATAGCCTAATCTCTGCTCACTTCTTGTTCCATATATATATATATATATATATATATCTCATCCAAAGAAAAAATGATAACGAAAAAAAAGTGCTCTCTCAAGATCTATCTTTCAAGAAAAGCAAGCAAGTGCTCAAATCTTTCAAGCCTATTCAAGAAGCACTCAAGCTCATGGATCTACACTGTTCATTTGTTCTTGGGCTCTTGCAAGCAAGGGATCGAAAAGCCATCTTGCAAATCTGCTTAAGGTCAACTGTATTTTTTTAATCTATGTTGTATTTTGCATAGTACAGTTGTATCTTTGTATCTTGTTATGCTTTATTGTGTTGTCCAAAGGTGGACATAGTTGTAATACTCAAACTTTATCTTTGTGGTCATTGGTTGGTTTCCTAGAACCATTACAAAATCTAGGTGTAATAGTTTCAGAGGTTAGCTACGGTAAAATCTCAGGGTGATTGAAAATAGTGGAACCCTAAGGGTTGTTGATACCTTAGGAGAGTGGAGTAAGCGTGGGATCACCGAACCACTATATGTGCTATGTGCTTTGCTGTTTTTAGTTTTGATGATTCTTGCGCATTTAAATTCTCATCTTGGAACTGGTGGAATATACACATATATATCAAAGTATTTTATGTATAAAGTTTATTCAAGAGTTCTCAAAATAAACTAAAATTAGACCTAATATTTTATCAACTCAATTCACCCCTCTTCTTGAGTTGCCATTGTATTGTGTCAAGGGACCAACACTATCCCCCCGACATGGATCCCCACGTCGTCGACTTCCTTCATAAGCGTCGTCACGACAATCTTTGCAAGGACTCACACATGTCCTTCGTTTAGTAGGGTGCATCTCTGGTTCATCTTCATGGTTTCGCCGCTCTTTTGTCTTGCGAGAGTGCAGGTTTGAGGAGCGGACTGATCTAACTCGCTGTAGGTCTCTTCCAGCTTCTTTTTCATCTGGGGAAAGCCCTCTGCCTAGAGGTCGAGGGGCTCTCACGAGGGGTACGACCCCCGCCTACATTTGTGCTGTCTGGACTTACGTTTGGGTTAGTGCCCTAACCACGTCAACGAGTTGCATGACAATATTCTCCAATGCTTCTTGACTCTGCTACCAGGTCTATGTTACCTCCATCCCAGAGGTAGGACCACAAGCAGGCAGGGGCACCATCCGGGGAAGCCAGGGATGGATCCAGCTGAAGGGGGCATAGATGTGGATGCAACTGTGCCCCCAACTCATGGAATTTTCGACAACTGGTTAGCATGGTTTGCGGGTTGGTTGGTCATCACTTCAGAACCTCTTGTATTTCTCATTTTTGGCATTGATATTGTCCAGAGCAAACCCTCCTTTTAGTGCCAAAATGTCGACGTTCGAAATTGGTCGATCGTGATTCATTGGCCTGCACTGGTGTAATGAATTCGAGAAGGAGAAAGTGGGTTATCTTGTTCGATTTTTTGACCCACTGGTCGGTCCCTACAAGGCACTCCGATGCTCAAGTAAGTGAACGAGTAAATAAAAATGCAGAGTATTAGTAAGTTGGAAGAAAAAGCATACTAGGGCTCTAGGAAGAGCTGGTTGATATATGGGAGGAGGAGAGTTGTCTTCCAGCATGTGTTGTACATCTACAAGTGATGGGACAGAATATCTAGCGCCAGTAGGAACGCCCATGCAGCAGCATGGTGCCGACGGGACCTTCATTAATGTGGATGGGATCCGTCATTAATGAGGATGGGATCTAAGGTGAACGCGTGGAAATCCAAGGGTCAGGATGGGATTGACGTGGCCTAACCAAATGGGCCGAGAGGGTAGGGCCAGATTGGGCCTGAATAGCCCAGCTAGGATGGCCCCTAACCCACTAATATTTTATGGCATATGACCATCTCGTTATGCCAGCTGATCGGCTAGGCCGACGAACTGCAAGAGTTGCTAGGAGCTCGCTCGAAGCGTAGTTAGGAGCTCACTTAGCTTTGCGATCCGAGCTCGAGCTCTAGCAATGTGTGAGCTCGCTTCAACGAACTCAGCTCAAGGTCTACTAGACCTTATGCGATTGGGCTGACCCGCTGAATTGAACCCAGCCCATAAGGAGTAGAGTGGGAAATACCTGTAACATTGAATTATCTGATGATGGTAAAGTACCCAGTATGGGTAAATAGTGTTGAAATTATGAATATTGAGGAACAAGAATTTAAATGCATGTGGTTGGAAAATGCATACATGATGCATATATGTACATGCTACATATATATATATATATCTTGTGCATCTATTATTTTGTGCTGAGGGAAAGGATACCCTAAAGCACTTGTGTAACACCCCACTTTCTTAAACATGTTATAAACTAGGGACAATCCTGGGACAATAATTTTTTTCTTTCAAACTAACACTTAAATAACATCATTCCTCGCATCCATCCCAGAATTTCCCTACATTAATTTATTCTCGAAAGAGAGAGAATCATCATAACATCATCAAACGCGGAAGCTAGAATCAAACCTGACATCTTACCTTAACATTAAATCATAAATCAATTCTTTATATCATCGTCTCTCAAATTTAATCCTCAATACAAGGCTATTCATCAATGACTTAAAACATAACATACTTTCTCAACTTAACATTAATACATAACACACGTCCTCAATTATCATTAGCACATAGCATACGTTCTCATCTAATATTAACCCTAACTAGGGGTTATACATCATTGTTCATCGATCATCCATCATAACTCATATCTTATATCATGGACTTTCAAAACGTTCAGATTTCAAAATAGCAGAACTTAAACACATGGGCTACATAACGTACATTTTATTCACATCCAACTCATCATGCACTTAGCTAAGTGTCATTTCATTTCAATTCAACTCATCATGCACTTGGGAAGTGTCGTTTCATGTCTCATTCATCCTCATTGCTGCTACATTCTCCATCTGGAACGTTTGAATATTCCAGGGGCATAGCCCAAATTAGATGATGAATCATCTAATAAAGCAATACAAAAATCATTTCCATGCATGTATGCAAAACGCAAAATGTCATCATTCCTCATTTCATTCCGTGAATCGACCGCACCTTATGCTACCCCCCATTGCTATGACTTTTTTTCCATGCAGAGGTCAATGATTGCAGCGGTGACGATCCGCATTCCCGTTTGCACCTTAATGCTACCCTCCATTAATACGGCTTCCTTTCCATGCCGAGGTCAATGGGTGCAGCGGTGCCATCATAAACTCATATGCAATGCATGATCGATAACATCATCGTGAATGTATGCACATTTCATCATCAATACATGTAAATGCAATCTACATGACATAATCATATCAAGACATGACAACATGATAAAATCGTTTTCATCAAATCAGGTTTTGGGTTGAACCCCTTTCATACCAAGCATTTTTCATAAAACTAAATTCATTTCGGGTAGTACTACTTACCTCATACGCATCTTGATTCTCGTGTCAGGCTTCTAACGTACTCAAATCAATCATCAACATACTATGGCCATCATATTCATTCAATAAATTAATATTATATTCCTTTCCTAATTTCCTCATAATTTCTCTCTATTTTTCTTATTTTTCTCAATAATTCATTAAACATAATATTCCTCAATTATTTTCTCAAATATTTTCGAACCTAATATTTCTCCAATATATCCTCGAATATTTCTCTATAATAACTCATAAAATAATATTCCTAATTTATTAAAAAATTTTAAGGAATTTTACTTATCTTAACTTAGCCTCTATGGCTGCCTCGGTATGTGCACCCTAACCTCGAAACATGTGACCAATCTCGATTATCGCGCAAATCCTTGATTCTCACGCACAACTTTGATTTTTGAGAACTACTTTAATTTTTCATACACCACCTCAATTTTCGTGTACCATCTCAATATTTGCGCATCACCTCGAAATGAGTGCCCAAACCATTTTTTTTCTTGCCAAAATCTCTGGAATATTAATAGATCTTCATTTCTCATTTTTCTATAATTTTCGAGAGCTTCCTCACATTTTTCCCTTATTTTTCTTATTTTCTTCATTTTCTTTTCTTTCCTTTCCTTTTTCTTTTCTTTCTTATTTTCTTTTCTCCTTCTTCCTGTTCATCTTCTCCTTCACTGTTTCTTCCTCCACTGCAACTCGCAAACCAGCACTCCTCCTTCATTCTTTCTTTTCTTTTCTCTTTTTTTCTTCTTTCTTCTTTTCTTTTCTTCTTCTTTCTTCTTCTTCTTCTTCTTCTTCTTCTTCCTCGCGGCTTCTTCTCCCGCGCGAACAGCACCTGCAGCTCCCTCGGCCATGCCCAGCCGCCGCCCACGCTTGCCCACAGCCACTATCGAAGCCTCCGAGTGCCTCCTCGCGCCGTCATTCGCTGCCCAGCTCCATCGCGGCTGCTCCAGCTCGCCTCGCGTCGACCTGCTCGCTGCCATGGTGGCTTGCTCGGCTGCCATGGCCGAGCTTGCGGCCATGGTTGCCGCAAGCTTGCTGCCTCCTATCCCTCTTCCAGACTCGCACTCTTGGCCTCTCTCTCACTCGAGCAAGCTCTCTCTTTCGGCATAGCTCTCTTCTCCCACTCTCTGCTCTCAATCTTCTCTTCTCTGTTTCGGCCACTTGCTGCCATCCTTCTAACTCTCTGCCATTCTCTCCATCTCTCTATTTAAATCTCAAGCAATGGGCACTGTTGAAGCCTTGGCTATCACTCCACAGAGCCACGCCCGCCCAACAATCTTCTCAATCCCTCTGCGAATCCAACAACCCAATTCCAACATGCTCCTTAATGCGCGCAGACCACAATTTGGAAGCTCTCCCTGCTCCCCACGCATATACACACATGCACGTTTAATACACATATATATCACATTAAATCCCTATAATTCCACCTTATTACACATTTAAATCCCACCATTTCTCTTTAATTGCACTTGAGGGTTTTATTAATTGCACTTCGACCCTCTAACATCCAATTAAATTACAATACGATGCTTCCAATTCAAAATTAATAACTTCGAAATAACTCGACAAGGCTGATTTCGCCCCCGGGTTCTCATCGAGCTCTTGATTCATCTCGTAACCACTAAAGGGTTGATCGTTACGAAAAACCGGAGCCTCCCTAGGGTTCCGTTGAATTCCTGGATGACTCCTATATCAATTTGGTATTTCAGCCTTAATCATAGCTGCATTTTAGTTGTACCAAAAACCATCTCAATTTCAATTTCTTTTACTTCCATAAATCCTATCTCGGAATGCTCATCGAGATTATACCATTTTCCATAGCCAATTACACTTCGAGACATTCCTTCCAATCGATTCGGCGATTTATTTTGCTATTAAACCTATTTTTCAGTATTCAAAATTTGTTTAAATGACGTGACAACCTTACGCCGAAACGAGGTTTTACAACTTGGCACGGGACGAGGTGGCAATAGCCTGACAGGTTGGTTCTATATTTATTTGTGAGATTCTATTTATAACATGATGCACTTTTGCATATGTTGATTGATAGATTAAGAGCTTGTGAGATTTGATATTGATATTGAAATGATGTACTTTTGCATGTGTTGATTGATGGCTTGCGAACCTATGAGATTTGATACTAACATTGAGATTTTATGCACATTTGCATAGTGGTACATGGTGGCATGATATTTAAATTTGAATTGATAAATTCATAAATCATGAATCTTGTACATAACTATGAAGTCCTTGATTACTCTTCTTAGTGTCATCATGTTCTTGGATCCTATTCATTATTTATTGTTTCTTGAACTTGTTGAGCCTTGTGGCTCACTTGATTTTCTTTGTCATTCTAAGTAAAGGAAAGATTGTTATTTTTTTTTAGGGGAGGGCGAGTCTAGTAGGACTACAGCCTAGGGATAGTGGTATACAGAGATGCGTCCTAATTTGAAGATTGTAACATCCCGCATCGAGCGATAGGAAAGACTGGAACAACTTATCCTGATGGGCCTATGCGAACTTCTCCAGCTCAAGCACGTTAAACCCCAGAGTTCTATGCCTACATTCAGCCCAAAAAGTATCCAGCTAGTGTTGTTTTCTTTCTTATGCTATCCTCGATATATACTAATTTCTCTGGGCTCTCGAGGTATTACATTCACCCCCCCTGTAAGCACATGACGTTCTCATCATGCGACCTTACAATCAGTCCTAAATCTCCCCCATTTGCATGGCCGATGTGGGATTCACCTAAGGTGCCTACATGCACCCCCTTTAGGGACTCAACATCCTCGCTAAGGTTTGCCCCACCACCACGCTTAAAGGCTTAGGGGTCGGCTCTAATACCACTTGTAACATCACGCATCGAGCGATAGAAAGGACCAGAACAATTTACCCTGATAGGCCTAGACGAACTTCCTAAGGGTCACCCATCCTTGAACTTTCCCAGCTCTAGCACACTTAATCCCGGAGTTCTTTGCCTACATTCATCCCAAAAGATATCCAGCTGGTATTGTTTCTTTTCTTACACTATCCTCGATATATATTAACTTTTCCAGACTCTCAGGGTTTTACAAAGATCCTGATTAGTGTTTTGGTGAGACTTAAGATGAAATGATTTTATTTTGTTAGTTAACATTAGAGCCTTTTATTTATTTTATATGGCCTTCGAGCCCAAACTCATGAGATGTTGGAAATGTAGTCGAACCTTAATTTAGTTTTCGTTGTTAGTAATGAAATGAGTTGTCTGTTTTATTATAGTTTGTTTTGTATCATCTCTGTAATGACCTCCTTTCGAATATCCTATACTAGCAGGAATATTTGAGAGTGGGCCCTTACAGTGTATGTGTGTGTGTGTGTGTATTTATTTGTATTTGTGGGCTAAATTTTAAAGAAAAATAAATGAAAAGAAAAAGGGGGGCAAGTGGGCTTGACGTGCAAGCCACTCCACCCCTCATGCTTCACTTTTTCTTCTTTCTTCTTGGCTCCCAATTTCTCTTCTTATTATTCTTTTTCTTCTTCTTCTTCTACATTTCTTCCTCTTCCATTTCCTTCTTGGCTTGGAGCTTCAAGTGGTGGGACCCAGATTTTAGCAAGTTCTTTTTTGGTTCCATCAAGCAAGGCAACTTCCTATTTTCTTCTTTTATATAGCAAGATCTTTTTCTTCTTTAATTCTTGTGTAATCTTTTATATTTCTCCTTTCCTCTACAATTGCATACCTTGACTCTTCTCTTGACATGACATCATTTGATTGTCCATTTTTTGACTTTTCATCCATGAATTTCTATCTCTTTGATAAAAAAAGGTTTTAACTTGTTTGTTTGTATCTTGTATAAATTTTCTTGAAATCTTGAAAAATCAATTTAAATAACCGAATGGAGTTTTGGTTCATTCCATTTATTCTAAGTAATGATGAATTTGTTGTTAGAGTTAAGTTGTATGCAAGAGTTTTGGTTTATTGCACACATGTTTGCTTCATTCTTGTCATTTTCATTACTATCTGTCGATTGATTTGCTTGTATTTGTCGATTGATTGTTAAAGTTGAATCTATCTATCGACATCTTGCTTAATAAGTTTTTGTTGGTCGATAGATTTGAGTTCATCTATCGACCGATGGCCTATGTTAGATTCTAACTGTCGACATATTCCTTTATTTTATTGACTGATTATTTCTTTTAGTTTCTTGTTTCTTCTTTTGATACTTCCAATCCACCTCCAAATCACCATGTGAACTTTCAATAAGCTCCTTCACCAACATATAATCTTAATTGCTATTCTTGGAGGGTGGGAAACCTATTATGTGGGCATGTGGGCAAAATTGTTGGGTTTTTTGTTATAATTGATTAATGAATTGGATGGTTATATTGTCCATGACAAAATAAGTAATTCCAAGCATGATAATGGGTGTTTATTTCGGTCATAATCAATACTTGTGGGTTGTGGTGCATGGCATATGCATAGCATTCTCATATATGAAAATGTAGTGCACCTATTATTTTGTGTAGTAACCACGACTACAAATGAGGGAAATGATATCCTAGTAAGACGGTAGACACTTGTCTACTGTGGGAGCTTCGACTCATAAAGCACGCCTAGTGTTAAACTAGAGCGTGGGTGGACAATGGTCCACAATGCAATGGTATGATATTATTATTATATTGGCACATGGTGTGGTTAATGGTAAGGCATGATGAAATGAAATGTAAGTGATGAGAATGTATAAATTGTTGTGAGAAAGTTCTTTCCCAATTTGTCATAATTATTCATGTCTCGATTCTTTACACTCATTGCTTGCTATATATTTATATACTTGCTGAGTCTTACGGCTCACTATTGTTTCTTTTATCATTATTCCAGATAAAGGTAAGACAAAGGAAAAGGCCGAATCGAGCAGGGCTTGAGTATAGGCAGGTGTATAGGACTCTCCTAACCAAAAGGTCTTGGGGTGTTCTGAGGGCATAGATAGAATAAATTATGATGTATTTTTAAATTCTTACCCTTTTATTTTGTAATGTATAAGTGTTTAAGCCCTAAAGAGTTGTTAAAATAATGATGTATTTCTAAGAAATGTATATATACTTTTGTGATCATGTTATTTATGAAATTCAGGGTGGATGATTTAAATTGAGTTTCATCTGTACCTCTATTTTTAATGATCTCCTTTCGGATGTCCTATGCTATTGAAATCTTCGGGAACGGACCCTTGCACTCATCTCTATCGCGGCTATCGCCTCCATCCCTTTGCCCTTCCCTCTTTATTTTTATGTTTTATATGTATTCATAAAATATAAAAATAAATAATTTTATATAATGTCTCAACATATGTATTACATTTTTATAAATTAAACTTAAATTTAAACACAAAATATTGTATTAATATATTTTTTAATAATTTTATATAATTTATTAACATGTAATGATAAAATTTTATTAATTAGATATCAATTTATAATTTATTTTTATAAAAAATTAATATTTTTATAAATTTTATTTATATTATTTAATAATATATCCATTTTAATTTTTTTTGTTAAGTTTTGTTAATTTTTTAAATAATTTTTTAATTTTTTAAAATTAAACATATAATTATATAAATAACAGTTTAAAATATATTTATATTAATATATTATTAATTTAAACATTAAACAACTTTTAATCTTTATATAATTTTTAAATAGAAAAACTGAAGCATCTTAGAAAACGGCAAGCCAAGGATCCTCTAAATCGAATATGACACAAATTCCCAGCCGCAGGAACAGGTGGCGAGCTGTGACCGGGAATTTGAAATGTGATGAAGGGCGGTGAGGTGAGCTGTGACGCAGCAAATTTGACTAATCACTGCGTTGGATTGAAAAGATTAATTTGGCAGCTGAGTTCATTCAAAACCCGCAGCCGCAGTCACCCTATCAGCGGGGTCTTGCCCCTGCCGATCGGCTTCCCGTCATCGATGACGCAGCGTCAGCAGCTGCCACCTTGCCGGGCTGCGATGTTCTTCCTATCCTCCGTCCGGGTGGCAGTAGGAAGCTGGCTCTCCCCGCTCTCTATAAATACCCTGTCCAGCCTTTGGGCGTTTCATTCATTCGCCATTAACAAAGACCCAGAAGCAGTTTTTCATCTCCACTGTAAACTAACAAAATGATAGAAAAACAGGAGGAAGAAAAGCATGCTACGCCTCCACTTCCCCTTCTCACCCCCTACAAGTTGGGAAACTTCCAACTTTCTCACAGGTACCTTTATATATTATATCACATATCATACAAATCCTCGTCTTTTCTTAATTTAAGCCCCAATTGATCTTGGAGTTTACACGCATTTCTTTAATTAACTATATATTTTGTTACTTTGTTAAGAGTTATATGAAAGATTTTCGAATAGATTATTCAGGCATAGACTTGGTTTTACTTTTTTTTTTTCCCCTCATACGGCTGCATCATACACTCATTTGCACAGAAGTAAACCCATTAAAAATAGAAAATCCCTTGAGTGGTGGAATTCATTCATCTGCCATCTTCTTTGAGTTGAGCATTTAAATTTTATTACTTTGTTGGAGTTATATGAAATGTTTTCTCAATAGAGTATTCAGGCATAGACTTGGTTTTTCTTTTGGTCTATTCTTATGTTCTATTTTTAACTGATTTACCTTTGTTTGACATGAATTTATCCTCAGCCTACGACTCTATGCTGCAAAATGGTAGTAGTACAAATATCTATCAACAAACAAAGAAATGGAGAAGGTTGCATCTTCCCTTTCTAGGTTATCCCAAAATTTGTAGTACAATGTTTTTTCTTTTCCATTTTTACTTTCGAAGTTCTTGATAGTCGTGGCTTTGTTTTCATTTGGACAATGTGTATTTTTCTTTTTCAAATTTCATATCCCTTTCCCATATAGACTTGATAAATCCTATCTTTGTATTTATTACTGACATGCCACACATTCAAATACAAGTACAATTCATGAGTCGATCCTGGCTTGATAGATTTTCTAACTCTGGTTGACTTGTAATCAGGATTAAAGATTTTAAGGATTTTTTGAAGTTTATTAGTCATTCATTTTCCTGTTGTTCTTTGTTGAATACTTTTCTTTACCTTGTGTGTATGTGTGTTTCTCCAGAACCATGAATGACCTATTGTTATCTAATTATTAAAAGCTAATTGCCTAGAACAACAACAATAATCACAAGCTTTAATCCCACTAGATGGGTTTGTTTACATCAATTCTAAACTTCCAGTTGTCTTTATCCATGGCTATATTCTCTGTATGACCATTATATCCTATCTCATGTTTGAGGTTTCTGCCAAGTTTTGATCTCTCTCCCTCTTTGGCTACAAACTAACTTCATTTTATTCATTCATCTCATAAGTGCATCTATTGGTCTTCTTTTCTCTTGTCCAAACCATTTTAATTGTGACTCCTTGCATCTTATATAAAATAGGTGCCACCACGATCTTACTATGATGATCTTGTTTCTTATTTTGTCTTTTCTTGTATTGCTGCACATTCATGTAACATTTTTATCTCTGCTATAATCATATTTTGTCCATGATGATGCTTTCCTGCCCTACATTTTCAACCATACAACAAAGATGGTGTAGTAGTCGACGTTGGTTCTTTGTTAGATTACATAGCTTTTTTTCACCAATCAACTCAATGTGTAATACAATCTTTTCTCTTGTCCTTTTCTTCTACTATTGTTTGGCCATTAAACTCAGTTCTTATTTTAGTGAACTTTTTTCTTGGTCCTCTTCTTTTGCTTCAGAATTGTCTTGGCACCAATGGGCAGGCAAAGATCTTACAACAATGTTCCTCAACCACATGCCATCTTATATTACTCACAGAGGACCACAAAAGGGGGTTTTCTCATTTCTGAAGCGACAGGAGTTTCAGATACTGCACAAGGGTTAGTTAAACAATTATATTTATGGGTTTCGCTGGTTCTATGTTATTGATAGTTGGAAGGATGATGTGCAGTTTTCATATTTAAATCTCTGTTTGAAAGCATGAGTACAGAAGTATCTTATCTGTTACTACTGCATTCTTTTTGAGTGAAGGCATCCAAATGGACCCGGTATATGGACAAAAGAACAAGTTGAAGCTTGGAAACCTATAGTAGACGCTGTTCATGCAAAAGGTGGAACCTTCTTTTGTCAAATTTGGCATGTGGGAAGAGTTACAAATACAGGTATATTGTTGACTTTTGTCCCCTTTTATTTGTTCTATTCCATTGAGGATGACATTTCAAAGATAACAAAGAGAAATGGTTTCAATCTAAATTTCTAGCTGTTGCGTAAAATAAACAACGATCCAACACATACATACACTTTGAATCACCGAAAATAAACTTTTCTTCCAACAGAGACAAAAATCAGAAACCATACATTCTCCACAACAGAATAAATAGAGAATGAAAAACGGAATGAACACGAGGGATTTACCGTGGTTCACCCAAAAAAGGGCTACGTCCACGTTGAGCTCCAGTAATGGAGAGCTCACTGCACTATCGGAGTTAAAATAGGGTTTACAATCACACCAAATACAAAGCCTCACGATCGCTCATATATACAGAGACAGGGTCTACATCAAAATGCCCCTAAATCATAACAAACAAGGATCAGAGGCTTACCCTTTGAAAACCCTAGAGAGAGAGCCACACAAAGAGCCGAAGATGGTCTGAATCATGAAATGAGAAAGACCCCCTTCGAGCTCAAACGACAAGTTCTTCTCTCTCTCTCGTCTGTCACATACAAATCCCGATGAACAGTAAATAAATAGGAGTCGCACGATGCAATTGAAGGGCTCGGATTAATGCAGATAAAAGGCAGCATCGATGGACAGGATTGCACCAGGACAAAGCACGATGGAGATGTGGGCGTCTGGGCGGTTGCCAAAGCTGCCCTCCAGTGCCACGTGGCACTGGTTGCAGCTTTGGCCATCCTGCCCGAGATTGTTTAAAGAAACGGCGTCGTTGGATGCTTCAGTACCAACAATCTCCACCTTGAAGCATCAGCGAAGCAGGACCCCAAAATTGACCCCAATATGTGCAGTAAACTTCTATCCATACCTTCATAGCTCTGGTTGACTTTGGAATTAACCAACCTCAACATGCAGCAAGCCCAAGCAATGCTTGAACTTAGCTGCAGTTACTATTTTTGTCCCAACATCGGCTGGATTGTCCTCTGTAGATACTTTGTGGATTTCAATAATTCCATTACTTACCAAATTCCTTACAAAATGAAACTTCACATCAACATGTTTAGTCCTTTCATGATAAACAGGATTTTTACATAAATGAATTGCACTTTGGCTATCAGAGTATACCTTGACCTTACCTTGTAGGAGACTAATCTCCTTAAGGAGACCTTGAAGCCAGATAGCTTCCTTGAATGCATCAGTAACCGCTACATATTCTGCTTCAGTAGAAGACAGAGCAACCAACGGTTGTAACTGGGATTTCCAGCTAAAACAATTGCCACCCAATGTGAAGAAATAAGCTGTGGTGGACTTACGGGAGTCTTTATCTCCTGCAAAGTCTGAGTCTACATAGCCTACTAGGTCTAGGTTGTCATTTCTTCTCTCAAAATTTAAGCCAACATGTAATGAACCATTGATGTATTTTAATACATGTTTTAAGGCTTCCCAATGTGTTTTTCCTGGATTGGACATAAACCTACTTAATAGGGATACTGCATATGCTAGGTCTGGCCTAGTGCTTATCATTGAATACATTATGGTCCCTATTACATTTGCATATGGTATTTCTTCCATTTTTAGAGATTCTGATTCAGATGAAGGACATTGAATCTTAGACAATATGAAATGTCCAGCTAATGGAACACTAACCGTTTTACACTCAGCCATACCAAATTTTTTAACTGTTTTGAGAAGGTAATCATGCTGGTGTAATTTTAGCTTTCTTTTGACTCTATCTCTTTCTACTATCATCCCTAAAATTTTCTTAGCTGGTCCTAAGTCTTTCATGTCAAAGTTAGTATTTAACAGAGACTTTAATTCACAGATTTTTGACTTGGATTTGCTAATAATCAGAATATCATCAACATACAATAAAAGATAAACAGGGACATCTGATAAAATGTAGTAAAAACAGCTATCATACTTACTTCGATTAAAACCAATTTCGGCAGCAAAGTTATCAAACTTTTTATACCATTGCCTAGGTGATTGTTTTAATCCATACAAAGATTTTTTAAGTAAGCAGACATGATCAGGATGATTTCCATCAATATATCCAGCAGGTTGTTCCATGTAAATTATTTCATCTATGTCTCCATGCAAAAAGGCAGTTTTGACATCCATTTGTTCAAGTTCAAGGTCAAATTGCACTACAATAGCAAGCATCATACGTATGGTTTTGAATTTGACTACTGGTGAAAAAATTTCAGTGTAGTCTATTCCTTCTCTTTGAGAAAATCCCTTAGCTACAAGTCTTGCTTTAAATCTCAGAGGGTCAGATGAAGACATCCCTTCTTTAAGTTTAAACAACCATTTACATTTAATTAACTTCTGCTTATCAGGTCTTGGAACTAGCTTCCAGGTCTCATTAACCTTTAGAGAGGTCATTTCATCATCCATAGCCTGTTTCCACTTAAGGCTATTATGAGAGCTAACAGCTTCTTCATAGCTGGTAGGTTCACTGCTCCTCATATCCATTCTGGCAACTAATGCACAGAATACTAGATCTGAGTATGCGTACCTAGCAGGAGGTCTGACTGACCTCCTTACTCTGTCTCTAGTGAGTTGATAATTGCTTAGGTTTTCTTGAGGAGAGTCATACTCCTCCACCTCTCGGTTATCATCTTGAGCCTCATGATCACTTTCATGATCAGAGGTTTCTCCTTGTTCTAAGGACATATCAGGAGTGTGGGGATCATTTGGGATTGAATTAATAGTAGAGTCATGTTGCTCCACCTCAATTTGGGTGTTCCCACCTAATATAATCTTACTAGGGTCATTAGGTGTCGAGCTGTCTTCATTATTATCTGATTTACATGGAAAATTAGATTCATTGAATTTTACATCTCGGCTAATAATGATTTTAACTCCACCTGATGTTCTGTCCCATAGTCTATAACCCTTGGTTCCCTCTTGGTAACCTACAAATATACATTTAACAGCCCTAGGTTCTAACTTCCCCATAGATTGATGGGCATAAGCCTCACAACCAAATACTCTCAGATAGTCTAGGTTCAGCTTCCTTCCAGTCCATTTCTCTTCAGGACACTTGAAATTTATAACTGTAGATGGACTCCTATTCACTAGGTGTGCTGCTGTAGATAGGGCTTCCCCCCAAAAAGTTTTTGGCATTCCAGCAGTAAACAATAGACACCTCACTTTTTCTAGGAGTGTTCTATTCATCCTCTCAGCAACCCCATTTTGCTGAGGAGTATTCCTTACTGTTCTATGCCTAAGAATACCATGAGTTTTACACAATTCATCAAAATCTCTATTACAAAATTCTAATCCATTATCAGTCCTAAGAGTTTTGATCTTCCTATCAGTTTGATTTTCAACCAAAATTTTCCATGACCTAAATTTCTCTAGAGTTTGTTCTTTAGATTTCATAAGGAATATCCAAACCTTTCTAGAGAAATCATCAATTATGGATAAGAAGTACCTGTTACCACCATGTGAAGGGATTTGGGAGGGACCCCAAAGGTCTGCGTGCAGGTACTCCAGACATACCCTCGCCAGGTGAGTTCCTTTTGGGAAACTCAGCCTGTGTTGCTTGCCTAGAGTACATGGCTCACAGAAACCTAAGGCATCTGCAGGCACTGGACCAAGGTACCCTTGGTTTGACAGTGCCTGTAGGCCTTTCTGGCTCATATGGCCAAGTCTCAAGTGCCACAAGTCTGTTCTATCAGAGTTAACCATGCATGCAGATGGAATATAACAACAACCATTCAACACATATAAGCCATGTTTCTTTGTACCAGAGAGAATTAGCTTATCATTCTTAAATACATGTAGAGAACCATTTTCTGCTTTATATGAGAAGCCTAATTCATCTAGGGTGCCAAGTGAAATCAAATTTCGTTTCAATCCAGGTACATATCTCACATCAGTTAATATTCTAATTTTGTTATCATGTAATTTTAGTGAGATATCACCTATACCTTTAACTTTACATGAATGATTGTTTCCCATAAAGACAGTACCAGCTTCTTTAGAACTGAAGTTTTGAAACCAATCTATGTTTGGACACATGTGAAAAGAGCATCCAGAATCCATAATCCATTCATTTACAGTAGATGTACTAGAAATATTTAAAACTTCAGCCAAAGAATTTGAATTACTTGCAGCTACTGTTACATTCCCCCCTTGTTTTTGTTTCTTAATGAAGTCATAACAATACTTTTTAATATGACCCTCCTTCCCACAATGGTAGCATTTCCACTTAGGTTTTTGTTTTCCTTTCTTTCCATATTGTTTTCCCTTATGTCCCGTGCCCCCATTTTGGTTCTGGTTAAAGCTGTTTTGACCCTTTTCAAACTTTCCCTTTACAAATAAGTTGTTACCTGATTTCTTAGAGGTGTGAAGTTCTAATTCCCTAGATTTGATACCAGAAATTACAAGTTCTAATGTTGGTACAATACCAGTATACTGTAATGCATGTTTAACTACATTGTAATCATCAGGTAATGAATTTAATAATATCATTGCCTCACTGGTGTCACCTAAGGCTTGGTCAGTTCCTCTTAGCATTACCGAAAGTTTAGTAAATTCATCTATATTATCATCTATAGATTTCGATGTATTCATTTTAAAATTGAATAGCATACCTTTCAGATAAACTAAGTTAGGAGCAGAAACAACAGCATACAAAGATTCAAGTCTATTCCATAAATCAAGAGGGTTAGACATACCATCTACCTTTCTGATCACAGCATCCCCTAAATGGAGAAATATCAGGTTGAAAGCCTCTTCCCTTATCTCATCGGCCCTGACTGATTGCTCAGTGGACCATTTTTTGTCATCGGATTCAAGTGCAATTAGCACTTTGTGATGAGAGAGTAGAACTCTCATCTTCTTTTTCCAACTCCCGAAATCCCCCTTACCATCAAATGTTCCGATTTCAAATCGGGTTGTTGTCATCTTCGCCTTGCACGAAGGTATCCTAATGAAACCCTAGACACTGACAAAGACACACAGTAAACACCTACTGACCGTGACTTTTCAGAAACCAAAACCAAAAGAAACCTAGAGGTCAAAAGGATAGATTCAACCAGGCGATTAACAAACCCTAGCTTGACTCTGTTTTAAACGAAAGAAAAAAAAAAATCAGGACTCACACAGTGTAAAAAATAGCTCTGATACCAATTGTTGCGTAAAATAAACAACGATCCAACACATACATACACTTTGAATCACCGAAAATAAACTTTTCTTCCAACAGAGACAAAAATCAGAAACCATACATTCTCCACAACAGAATAAATAGAGAATGAAAAACGGAATGAACACGAGGGATTTACCGTGGTTCACCCAAAAAAGGGCTACGTCCACGTTGAGCTCCAGTAATGGAGAGCTCACTGCACTATCGGAGTTAAAATAGGGTTTACAATCACACCAAATACAAAGCCTCACGATCGCTCATATATACAGAGACAGGGTCTACATCAAAATGCCCCTAAATCATAACAAACAAGGATCAGAGGCTTACCCTTTGAAAACCCTAGAGAGAGAGCCACACAAAGAGCCGAAGATGGTCTGAATCATGAAATGAGAAAGACCCCCTTCGAGCTCAAACGACAAGTTCTTCTCTCTCTCTCGTCTGTCACATACAAATCCCGATGAACAGTAAATAAATAGGAGTCGCACGATGCAATTGAAGGGCTCGGATTAATGCAGATAAAAGGCAGCATCGATGGACAGGATTGCACCAGGACAAAGCACGATGGAGATGTGGGCGTCTGGGCGGTTGCCAAAGCTGCCCTCCAGTGCCACGTGGCACTGGTTGCAGCTTTGGCCATCCTGCCCGAGATTGTTTAAAGAAACGGCGTCGTTGGATGCTTCAGTACCAACAATAGCTCTTTGCTTAGCTTGTTTATTGTGAAACATGAATTAAACTTGTTATGGATCACAAGTCTTTTTCATTGCTAGTTTTCCGTTCAGATTCAATATGCTTGGACTATGATATTTATTGGCTTATATGCTTGATGAGCATGTGTACTTATTGAAATTTGGTCATTTAACCACCATGTACTAAATTAAAGTAAAAAAAAAATGTGCCACTTGCCATTTTGGTGAGTAGCAGCGAGCGGCTGCCAGCTGCTTGCTGCACTAAAGGGGCTGCCTTGGGCAGCCCCCTTGCACCAAAGGCGATTGCTCTAAGCCATCCCCCATTGATCCCCATTAACTCCTTTCCCCCCCCCCTTTTTTTTTCTTTTTTCCCTCTCTTCTCTTGTGTATATATGTATAATGTTACATAAAAAGTGGTGGCCTGGAACCCACCCCCTAAAAAATGACCTTTGACCTTTATTTTAAATGGTGAGAGATTTTTCACCAAATTGGAAAAGGGACTTTTGAAGAAATTTGAAACCTTACCCGAAGAGGGGAAGTGGTGCTCAAGTATGTTTGGTATAAATATGGGTCATGAGAGTGGTTTTCCAATCCTTGGAAGAAGAGAGATCCAAGTGTGAGAGGGGAGATGGAGAGGGAGAGAGCGGGGGAGGGAGAGAGAGAGAGCATAAGGAGGAAGAAGAAGCTTCCACCAAGGTCAACAAGGAGAGGTTGGAAAGCTGGGAAGAGTAAGCAAGATCTTTATTAAAGAGGCCCCAAGGTGAGGTTCTCCCACCCACAAAACTCCTCCTTTGTGGCTTTTTTCGTGTTGTATAGATTTTAAAAAATGTAATTTGCTTGGCTTTTCATTTGCATCCATGATCATATATGGTCATGATACCTTGCTCTACGGTGCTTAGGCCTGAGGTAACGTGGTTGGGGACCTTCCAAGAGGCACTTAGGGTATTAGTTGAGAAAGCTCTTGGAAGCATGCCAACATTGTCACAATTGGCATCGTAGAGTAGGAACTTGCATTTTCTTTCATCCACACATTTTGTATAAATGTTTTGTTTTTGGGGAGTTCTTCACTTAGAAGGTTCATCTTCTAACTTAGGTTTATCCTTGGAGTATTCGAACGTTCCAAGTGAGGCATTGGCGCGAAGTTTGGAAGCTTCATTATTTATTTATTTGTTTTTTTTTTTTTTTATGGCATGCCATGTTTTTACATGTTATGTGTGTTTTTATGTGGTGCACTGGAGGCATGTATAGTTTTATTTTGGTGACATCAAATGTATCAAGCTTGCCAAACTTGTTGTACAAACTAAGTTTTCATTTAAGGTACGTCATGTTATTTTGGTGGAAATGGACGACTTTTACATTCATATCTTGAGTTGTAGTGACTTAAATATTTATTCTAAATGTGTCTAAAGATTTCTAGTTGGGACACTTGAAAAGTCTTTTTTCTCTTTTAAATTTGGTATTTTGGAACGAATTGAAAATTTGGATTCCTTAATATGAGTTACGAATTAAATTAAGTTTGATATGTGAAAATGAGTGCTCACACAAGACCCCGCCTTGAAAAGGTAAACCAAGTACAAGAATTCAGGTGAAAACACGAGGCTATTAGAGTTAAACCTCCCTAAGTGAAGCTTAGGGGAATAATCTCTTGTCAATTTAGGGAAATTAATAATGAAAATGGAAGGTCAAGCAAGTGAAGACTTTGAAAAAAAGATGAAGTTCACAAGGGTTGGCAGAGGGCTTTTAGGGGAAAAGTTTTCACAAAAAAGAAAAACAAGGGCTTTCAAGAAAAAAATTCTCAAATTGTGACGTGGAAACACACTTTAAAGAGAGCAGTGTTTCATAGAACACATGGTGGACTTCACATGTTTTCTTTTGGAACCTTGCAATGATCATAGTACTCCTTTTCTATAGTTTCAAAAAAATGAAGGTTTGTTCATGACATCTGCTTGTTGACCTTTTCTTTTTCCAAAGGTTTATTCATGGCGTCTCCTTGGTGACCATTTCTTTTTCCTTCTTCCACTTCCCTTCATGTACTAAATTAACTGCTCATATGTTTGCTAATGTAGTTGATTAAAGTTTCATGTCTTTTGCTAACAATAGCAGTACATTATAGTTTTCTTAATCTATTAGTGAGGTGCCTTTCTCTTCCCCTCACCTCCTCCCATGCTCATCTCTTATTATTCCTCTCTCATGCACTAATCTATGTTAATATATTTGCTTTCTTCTACTCCTCTCTTCATCCAGCGACCCCAACAAATAACAATAATAATAATAAAATAAAAAACAAAGATATTTTATATTTTTCAATTTTTTGATTACCTATTCCCTTTCTCACTATTAGGGCATTTTACAAGTTGGTTCTCTGTTAACTAATTAATGCAATTTGTACAGATTTTCAGCCAAACTCACAAGCTCCAATCTCTTCCACCGACAAGCCTATAACTCAACTTCAGTCTGATGGTACTGTTGTTGGGAACTTTTCTCCTCCACGACGGCTAAGAACTGATGAAATTCCTCAAATTGTCAATGATTTTAGACTTGCTGCAAAGAATGCAATTGAAGCTGGTAAGTTTGAGGGTATCTTCAAAATTGGCTAAATTAATTCTATACTTCTATTTCATATGAGTGAGTTTTAACTTGGTCCTTTTCTTTAAATTATGAATAGTTAGGCATTGACCTTGCCCATTTATGTCATATTGATCCATCTATCACTCGTCATTAGCATTTTGATGAAACAAGGATACATCAGTGACATGTCAATTGCAAGGAAGATGCACATAAGCTTATTTGCTCACAGAAATCAACATAAGTTGACATTAGTTTTTAGTCCAGATTCCCAGTTGAGTTTTTCCTTCATACCAATGTATTGTATCAGTCCAGCCATGAAAGGAAATGAGAAAACTTGGTCATTTAACATGATGCACTTCTTATTTGGGCTGATTTTAGTGTTTAAGCTAAGAAAAAATAACTTGAACAAGGGATAGAGAAGGAAATCAACAACAGTTCTAGGTGCAGATGATTTGAAAATTTTCATATGTTAACACAGGGTCTTATTAGGATAGAAAAATTATCTTCACAAAAATATTTGTCTTTAAACATGCGGTTGGTCATGCTACATTTTACACCTACGAAATAGACTTCTCTGAAATTCTTACATATAATACCCTTGTTTTTCTCTAGTTGGATCATGTGTAGCAACATTTTATATGGGTAAGTGAAAACTGTATATACTTAGGAATATACTAATTTAAAACCCATACTCAAAGAAGCTTGCAAAATTTCATTCCTCCAGCGACCTACCATATTTGCTACTATATTGATATATTATATGATTTTTTTTGCATACCAGACAACGTGTTGGAATTACTTGTCTTTCCTTTCTCATGTACTGATCTTCACTGTCTGATATGCAGGTTTTGATGGAGTTGAGATCCATGGAGCTCATGGTTTCCTAATAGAGCAATTTCTAAAAGACCAAGTCAATGATCGAAATGATCAATATGGAGGATCTTTGGAGAACAGATGTCGATTTGCACTTGAAATTGTTGAAGCTGTTGCTAATGAGATAGGAGCAGATAAAGTTGGGATTAGGCTTTCTCCATTTGCAAACTACATGGAAGCAGCAGACTCAAATCCAAAGGCACTAGGTCTCTATATGGTCCAAGCCTTGAATAAATACGGTATTTTGTACTGCCACATGGTTGAGCCCAGAATGAAAACTGTTGGGGAAATAGCAGAATGCCAAGACAGTCTTCTGCCAATGAGGAAAGCTTTCAACGGCACTTTTATAGCAGCTGGGGGTTATCGCAGAGAAGACGGCAATGAAGCTGTGGCAAAGAACCATGCAGATCTTATTGCTTATGGACGTTTGTTCTTGGCTAATCCAGATCTGCCACGGAGATTTGAGATCGATGCTCCTCTTAATAAGTATAACAGAGAAACATTCTACATTCCTGATCCTGTTATTGGCTACACGGATTATCCATTTCTCGAAATCGTTGCCTAAACACTTATGAGCTGATAATTTGAAATTTAAATTATATTACCTTCTTTTCCCAGATCTTTGGAGTCTCAGCAAACTGCTTCAGCCAAATTGCTCCACTTTCTTCTATTCTGTCGTGTCAATGTAATTGGACCACTCTGGACTGTTCATGTCTTTCATCAATGATAACATTACATTACGGTTTCTTAATAAAATCTATGTTAATATATAAATGAGTTGTTTTTCTTCTCCCCTTGACCTATTTATTCCCTTTATCACTGTTATGGCTTCATACAAATTGCTTCTCTGTTAACTAACTAGTGCAATTTGTACAGATTTTCAGCCAAATTCACAGGTTCCAATCTCCAAGCCTATATAACTCCTCAACTTCAATCTAATGGTCTTGATGTTGCATACTTTTCACCTTCCACGGTAGCTACGGACCAATGAAATTCCTCAAATTGTTAATTATTGTAGACTTGTTGCAAGGAATGCAATTGAAGCTGGCAAGTTTGTGGCTAATTTTAAAATTGGCCAAGTTAGTTCTACACCTCTATTTGGAACGAGTTTTAACTTGGTTTCTTTTCTTAGAATTATGAACAATAAGGCATTGACCTCGCCCTTTTTGCTCTATTCTATTCCATCTATCACATGCCATTACCATTTTGACGAAATGTACACCAGTGCCATATCAATTCCATTGAAGACTCACCTAATCTTAATTCATCATAGAAACCCGCATACATTGATATTCATTTTTTAGTTCGAAATCCCAGTTGCAGTTTGCCTTTCCTCACCCAATCATGTTGTGTGTGATTGTTGGAAAGACAGCTCGTTCACAGTGGAAACATTTAAGGTCGCTCTTCAAGGGACAACTCTGGACATACACGGAGAGGAAGGATAGAAACGTACAATCATTGAAACTCAAAACGTCACTTTACTCTCATGAAACACTATTTACAATATTGAGTATTTATAGACTCATATTACAGTTGAACCTGTATGATGAAGTCCAGTTATGGAAGGAAATGAGAAAAACTGACCATTTTAATGCTAAGAAAAGTAACTTGAACGACAGAAGAAAAGGAAATCGATTAGAGTTTTAGGTGCACTTCACTTCTGCTAAAGCTGCAAGCCTATAAAAGATGGCAAACAACCTGGTTAATTCATTTTTCTATCTCATGTTTTAAAGCTTTGGCCTCACATTTACTAAATAATATAATGTTATTGCTGATGATCTGAACATTTTCATTTCTTAGGTGGGTTCTTATTTGGAAAAGAAAATGAATATATCTTAAGAAAGATATTTGTGTTAAAAATAGTCCTGGTTATGTTACTATAGAATGAGAAGGAACAGATACGAAGAAGAAAATCTATTTCACTGTAGTTGGGAGACAATGATTCCTTTCTTCTTATAGAGGAAGGATATAACAAATTAGGAAATAATTTACATAATACACAAGATATTCCTACAACAAAATCAATCAATTAAGGGATTAGGAGCATCAATCAAGAGATTGAAGTTGATTCTCACTAATTAAGGGAATTGACTCCTTTCCATTTCTACACTCCCAGCTTGAGATATCTTCCATGACAAGTTTGCTCACTAGATTTTCAAACTGTTTCTTGTGTAATCGCTTGGTAAGAACATCAGCAACTTGATTAATTGTTAGAATGTAAGGCATACAAATTATCCCATTGTCAAGTTTCTCCTTGATAAAATGCTCATTGACCTCTACATGTTTCATTCTATCATGGAGAGTCGGATTGTGGGCAATGGAAATCGAAGCTTTATTGTGATAATAGATCTTTGCGAGTAAGAAAGTGGAAACCTTCAAGTCCTCTAGTAATCTTTTTATCCATATAACCTCACAAATCACGTGGGCTATTGAACGGAATTTAGCTTTAGCACTACTTCTTGCTATCACATTTTGTTTCTTACTCCTCCAAGTGACAAGATTATCTCTCATGAAGGTGCAGTAGCCTGACAAAGATCTTTTATCTATAATCCTACCTATCTAATCTGCGTTGGTATAGGCCTCTGTGTGAAGGTAGCCTCGATTTTTGAAGAAAAAACCTTTTCTAGGTGTTGCCTTTAGGTACTTTAAGATTTTGTAGCCAACTTCAAAGTGCTCTAAACCTAGCAAGTGCATAAATTGACTTACTATATTCACTACAAAAACTATATCAGGTCTAATCTGGGATAGATAGATGAGTCTATCCTATCCACAAGTCTTTGGTGTTTCTCCTTGTCTATCATATCTTTGGCTTTGGCAGGTTGAAGCTTCAAGTTGGGTTTTATGGGAGTTTCGGCTACCTTGCATCCAAGCATTTCTATTTCACTAAGTAAATTCAGTACATTCTTATGTTAATTGATAAAGATTCCCTCATTTGATCTTGTAAATTCCATCATAAGGAAGTACTTTAGAGCTACCAAATCCTTAATCTCAACTCATGTGCTAGCTTTCTCTTAAGTTCTCCAATTTTTGCACTATCATCACTAGTCATTATTATATCATCCACTTATACAATCAAAATAGCCCTTTCACTGTCTCTAGAGTGCTTAAAAAACATTGTGTGGTCAGTTTGACTTTGAATGTAACCATAATTCTTCATTGCCTTTCTAAACATTTCAAACCATGCTTTTGGTTGTTGTTTCAAACCATACAAGGATTTTTTGAATTTGCACACCTTGTCGGTACCAAGGTTCTTCTCAAATCCAGGTGAGAGGTCTAGGAACACTTTCTCTTCCAAATCGCCATTCAAAAAGGCATTTTTTACATCAAGTTGATGTAGAGGCCAACTAAAATTCACTACCAGAGAGAGGAGTACTCGAATAGAGTTTATCTTTGTTATAGGAGGGAAGATCTCTTGATAGTCAATGCCATAAGTTTGGGTAAACCTTTATATTATTGTCAAACTACAACAATCAAAACTTGTAATACAGGGATGTGGAGCTGTGATTGTGATTTTTGCTTGCGGATGAGTTTGCGAATGCTTCGAGAGAAAAGTCACTTAGGAAGAATGGTTGGCTCTTTAGCTCCACATTACAAGTTTAATTGTTGTAGTTTAGCAGCAACAATTTGGCGACATTTGTGGGAACATGACTAAAGCCAAATACGATGGTGAGAACAACTAGATTTGCTTGCATGGGCAATCCGACTAACCATCCATGAAGAAATACTAGAACCAGAACTGCAGCCACTGGGGAGCATAGCTAAGTTAATCCCTGGGAACCACATGTCTTAGAGGCCGATGTGAACGAAGAAATTCACTTTCGAAATGACCTTTTCACATAAGAAAATCCAATTACCAGAATGGGAAGTTTTAGAATTAAGAGGCCATTGGAGCAAGGTAAAGTGCCTCAAGAGAAGACTAGTGGCCCTATCATACAAGAAGTTGGGGGTGATGAGGATCACTTGCAAAATCCCCAATACCCCTTGGGGGGAGAGCCTACACAATTGGACCAACACCAATGATCCTTGCACTGCCATAAAGAAATTTGCTAGACCAATCTTTGAATCCTAGAGGAAATCCTATTTCCATAGTAGGCCACCATAGGCCTTTTGGAAGTGCCCCACCTATTATTTTTGAAGGGAAACGCCAATTATTGGTGTATCTGCAAGGGCTTATGGTTTTCAATTTTTTTGTTTTGAAAATGCAAATAAGGCAGTGAAAATAAACATCAAAATCACCTTACAAAACCCTTTTTCAATGTCCATATGCAATATAAGACTAAACTATTCCATAAGGGGTTTAGTATACATATCTCATAGCAATTAGAAGGCCGATGTAGAGGCTAGAATCCTCGCTGGACAACAACACCTTACTCCTGAACAACTCCCAAATAGAAATTTGGTTAGGCCAAACCGACCCCCGAAAGCATGGGAAGCCTAGTCAGTACATGCTTTGATGATTTGATGAATCCCTCAACTCATTCTATGTGCTAGCCAGAGAAAGTGAGGGAGATTGGGATGAAAAATGGGTTTAAAAGGATGAAAATTTCCAACCCAATAATAGTCTCTTTGTTATGATGGAATTGCTACTATAGCAATATGAACAAAAGAGTAATGGAGCAAGGGGCAAGAAGATAGGGTTTCTGGACTCTCTTGAGGGAAAAGAACAACTTAGGTCGAGAGAGAATTGCACAAGCTAAGGGAAACCCAAGTTGCTTAGCATAAACAGACAAATCAGCCATAGGAGAGAGAAAGAGGAGACTAAGGGGCTACAAAAAGAACGCATACCGTCATCCCTCTCGTCCTTCTAACGTCCTCTTGTGCCATGTGCCCCTCTTTCCATTACAAATATGACAAATCAATCAATGATTCGCGACCTTCTATAATAGAAACTATCAATAGTTCTAAAGGAACTCTTGACCATTTAGCTTGACTAATTGACAAAATCGATCGACAGCCTTCAAGGATTGTCAACTGTTTTTTTTTTTTTTGCCATTCAACCAAGTTTCCATAAATTGCATCTAGGCTTGCCATTAACACTTAATGACCTTTTCCCATCCCATGATGAAACCGAGACGCTTGTTAACTCTTAACAACATGCTTGCCAACTCTTGACATTTGCTCCTTATTAATTTGATCATTAAACCCGATTTGTTAACTCTTAACGGTGTTATTAACTTTAACAAGGACTTTAGCTTTGATCGCTTAGTCAACCACCACATCTAGATATGCGTGTGACCTTTTAGGTTTAATACTAAGTAGCAATCAGGGCATGTTAAACTCTTTGACGTCGACTAAACATTTTGGCCTATAACGAGTATCTCTCAATCTCCTCGATATACCCCGAAAGACCCTCAGTGACAACTAGATTATGTTAGGGCGATCCTACTAGTAATGAAGTCTTACTTCATAATAGAACCTATTTGGGCTTTCGATTGTTGTGTTCTATAATCCCTCCATTGGTTATCATCTCGATCGAGTGAGAGTCATGGACTGATTAAATTCACTAACTCGATGACTATGCCAAAATCAATTTGGTGAGGATTGAGATGACATATTGAAACTCCTTCTGACATTGGAACACTTTCAATCAAGTGTTCCCTGGCTATCGGATTCTTTAATCAAAACCACCACTAATTGCATAGGATGTTCATTTCACGTCGGAGGTTGATAGATCCCATTAACAATCACTTGCCTCCATATGCCATTACACAGGGACTATACAGTGCATCTCCCACCCAGTAACTGGATGGTTCTTAGTAACGACAAATCCATGACACCAACATACAAGACAATTGTTTTCCCTCCGATCTAAAGACCAGTAACACAATCGAAGCCTGTGATAGATCATAGATCCTCTTAGTTATGTGATCTATCACATGTGTCACATTCAGTACATGTTCCACTAGCATTTATTAACATGTAAACTATATCCATCTCATAGATTATGGCATGCAACTCACTATCATTTATCATTAGGATCTCATACTAATCAAAGGTAGTATCAATTGTGCTAGTCTGTACTTGACTAATCATAGTCCCCTTCTAAGAAGTTTAAGAATTGGGAATTATCATTAAGATATCCTTAATACAAAGGTTCTTAGTCACATATTCTTAACACTTAAGAATAATACCTTTAATAGGAAATCTAGGGACTCATTCATATATAATGATTGGAGAGCTATAATGAAGATATGACCTTAAAATATGAAAACATATTTTATTATATATGCAAGAATTACATCATTAAACCCATTATTACAATTGCTAGGTGCCATCTAAATCTAGCATTAGGGGATTAACACTAACAATTCTATTGGTTGATTACGAACAACTCCAGTAGAGCTATGAAAACTTGAAAAGAGGTAATGATGAATTAAGAAGGGATAATGAGGAAAATGCTCGAGTAGTGTGTGGGCTAACTTTTCTACTACAAGAAGACCCCAGCTACCCAATGGAAGAAGGTAACCATCGCATTATGTGTAATACCCCGCTTTTCCAAGCATGTTATAACTTAGGAAATTTCGGGCTAAACAATTCCAACAAAACACAAAACTCCAAAAATTTCCCTTTACCATTCATCTATCTCGAATGAGAATCATCATAAACATCAAATGCGAAAGCTTAGAATCAAACCATAACTTTAACATTAACCATAAATAAGGTTATATATCGTCATCTTTCAAAATGTTCAGAATTTAATGTAGCAGAACTATAAAAACATAGGCTGAATATACATATAGCCAATACATCATGCACTTTTGCTAAGTGCCATTACATGCCTCTTTTATCCTCGTTTCTATTACAATCTTCATCTGGACCGTTTGAATATTTCAAGGGTATAATCCAAGTTAGATGGTGAATCATCTAATGAGGTTTCATTTAATAAAATCTCATGCCTGACATGCAAGTGCAAAATGCATCATCCTTCCTTTCGTGCTAATAATAATTTTGTGACCCTACTTCCAAGAGCGGGATGTGCTTACAACATCCATGATAGATTAGCGATATCATGATGCTAATTATCATTTATGCGACCCTACTTCCAAGGGTGGGATGTACTTACATCATCCATGATAGATTAGCGATATCATCATTCCACATGCGATACATGCCAAATAAATATTATGAATGTACATATGCATCACAACACATCATATGAATGCATTTCTAAATGTATTATGCATCTCAACACATGATAATATGACAAATAATGCATTTTTGTATTATTTTGGAAAATAATCGTTTAGATAAGAACACTCACCTCAAATGTATTTCAAAATATATTGATTCTCGTGCCAGACTTCTAATGTACTCAATTTGGAATTTCAATGTATCCTAGCCATCATATTTATTCAAGAATATCCATATTTTATTTTTCCTAATTTTCTCATAATTTTCCTCTATTTCTTCATATTTTTTCTCAATAATTCCACACTAAATAATTCCTCAACATTTTCCTAATTTTCTTACTACCACAATTCATAAAATAATTTTTGGAAAAAATCACTCATCTTAACTTAGCCTCTCAGGCTTACTTGGTATGGGTGCTTTGACCTCGAAACACGTGCTCGAACAACTTCCCGACTTCGAGCATGCTTCTCTAGCCTCAAATTAATATTCCTAGAATTTTTTGAAATTTTTCAAAAAAATTTCTACATTTCCCTTATTTTTCCTATTTTCTTTCTTTTTTTTTTTTTCTTCTCTTCTCCTTCCTCATTTTTCTTCCTCCAGCGCACTGCCACATCGCGCACGCAACATTGCTGTTGCCATGGCTAACCACCGACCCTTTTGCGCCTTTCGCCAGTCTCCTACGCACACCACCGTGGCTCAACCGCCAGCCGCACAGGCTGCCACCGTGACCCCCTTTTCACCGTCTGTTGCCATGGCTGCTGCACAGTAGCTTTGCTACTGCTGCCATGGTTGAATTTGGCCATTCCAGACCACCTCCGACTGTGCTGTTGCGCTGATGTTCCTCATAACTGCTTCCATGGCCGCCATCGTCTACCACTATCATGTCCGCTGCAACTAGCTGCCTTAGTTGTTGTCCGCCCGACCACTCATCTTTATCTCTCAGCTTTTTGCCTGTTTCTTTCAATTCCTCGATGCGGCCCTTATATACACACCTAATGCTTGGGCACCAAGCTGTATATATTTATATATATATAATTCTTCTTATGTCCTCCCACTTTTCACCCACAGACTCTGGCCACGACCGCGAAAATATTTATTTAGACATTATGTTATATAATATATTATATAATATAATATCTTAAAAAATTATTTATTTAATTCTCAAATTTCTTCATCATCTTGCTTGGTATTTTTCTCTAATTAAAATTACACTCTTAGACATTAAATTAATAATCATCGAGACCCTTAAAATCTAAGATTAAAAATTCCAAGTTACTCGATAAGCACATTGGTTGCGCTTAACCTTGTGCATTTATTTAGAACAAACACATATAAAATAAACAAAGAAGAAACAAGTATGCAGGCACAAGGCGTTTATACTCGTCAGTGTACAAGTGTGCGCTATAGCACAATTTAATTTTCTGGATAAGTCCAGGACGATTCACTAGAAGATAAAAACGGAAATGAAAGCGGCAAAAAATCTTTATGTGCTAAATGGGTTTGTCAGACCAATTCAACTAAATGATTTCCTTTTTTTTTTCAAGATAAAAAAAAGGACGTTTGTGTATGGAAGGCAATCTTAGGACAAAGCAATTTATGTGCCAACCCACTGAATTACCAAAGAGATATCAAAATACTTAACATCGACGAATTAAAATTGAGGCTATGCAATTAACTATATTCCAAAATGATAATAGCTCTAAGTTAAGCACATTCCATACATGACATGAGAAAGTCTAGATTAAGCAATTATCATAGATCAAAATACACTTAACGTACCTTGAGATCCTGCCAATAATTACAACTCAAGATAATGATAATTCTAGGTTAAACACTCTCCATACATGGCATGAGAGAGTCTAGATTAAGTAATTACCATAAATTAGGTTGCAATTTATAAATAGAGACCAATAATTCAGATTAATCAAATGAGTTTAGGTATGAAAACATTTCCAATTTAAGTAACCCCATACATGGCATGGAGACTCTAATTTAGGATCATGCTTCAATCCAAACCCATAGCTTCAATTTACACACTACTCAATTAAAATCAACCTACTGTTAATTCATTAGGAGTTCGGCTCTCTTGGGCAAGCAGTGGCATTGGACATAGTCCTTGCCTTGGCCCAAGTTTAAGCTTAGCCACACATCTCCAACTAAAAATTAAAAAGATAAGAACTAAAGTGCTTGAATGTAAATGCAAAAATTAAAATAACTGAAACGTAAATGAACAGTTAATGGAAGTTGTAGAATGTAAACGCGCATGAAAAGAAATTGCAAAATGTAGATAACAGAAATAAAGAACACTATACTGATAGAACAAAATGAAGAACATGAAACTGCTAGAATTAAAGAACAAAATAGAAAAGAAGCAAAACACAAGAACAAGATGATGAACAGTGCTCTTTTCCCCTTATTCTAGTTAAATGGCAGATAGGGACTCCCTCTTCTTCTTGATACTCTAGTCTATTTATAAGCCACTGGCAATAAAAACTTTTCAAATCTCTCGATAATCCTCTGAAACATTTTGCATATTGCTTTTGTCCGTTCTCTACCAAATTCAGCATGCTTTCTTGAAATGGCTTTTTGAGGCACGCGGACACGTGATTTGCTTGGAATAAGTTCTTGTGAATAACATCACACCCTAGCTAAAATGGCCCTTCAATTTCAATTAAATTACAAGGCTGGGACCGCATGCAGAAGCTGTTGTGCGCCTGCTATTCCATGAGCTGGACTTCTTCAATTCTCCAATTGCAATTGGGTTTCAATTTCTTCCATTTCAACTTTAATGTATGTGGGCCTCCAATTTGACAATAGCCCAAGTAGTCCACTGCTTCACTCATCTTCAATTCAAATTCAATTGTATTAGTGTATTATAATATATATATATATATATATTGCATGTCCAATTTAATAGTATGTATTATAATATATATTTGTATGTACTTGTCACGCATGTATTGAATATATATGTACTATAAATATTATATTTATTTACTATTTTATTATTATTATATATATTTGAGAAATCAACATATAATCATGAAAGGCATATAAATATTCAATTAAATCCAATTTCAAGGTCAAAATAGGGGTGAAAATATAATAAAATTTTGGCATTTTTGAGCATCAATCACCCCCCCAACTTAAACATTGCTAGTCCCATAGCAATAAGATTTTATACTGGTTAATTTTTATTCACAACATCAACATTAATGTTTAAATTTCAAATTTGAAACCAAAATGTATAAAACAAGAATAAGCTACTCTAACACGCAATCGATCATTCTTTGTCAGATTTTCATCATGGGACACTCAATCATAGAAAAAACAATGAAATAAATTAGCACACCCGCATTACAACCTCTAAGCTTTGACTTCAAACCCTCTCAGGTATACACTCCAAGAAAAATGATCCCTCATGACTACTCTCTGGGATGCACCGTAATAAGAGTAAATGCAAAACAAATTCGAATCAGTGTCATCCTAAAATGAAAAATGGACTTAAATGAAAGAAAAGGGATTTTGACATTGCTTCATGATCGGAAAAATGCACAAATGCACAACTTTAGAAATTAAACAAAATTCCAACTCTAAAATTCAAATGTCAAGTTTGCATGTGTCATAGGATCTAGAAGGATTGCATATCGGGTTGTAACAGGGTTTAGGGGTAAATGGGTTAACAAAGAAAGGATAAAGAATTCCAAGAAATGTGCCCTAAGAAATATTCCTATCTAAGTAGATACTCATTTTTTTTTCTTTTGCTTTTTTTCTTTCTATTTTTTTTTTTTTTGAATTTGAATTTGACAAAAAAATGAATCAACACAATGAAAGCATACATCTTCTCATCAGCTTTTTATTGAATAGCTGCAAGTTTTTTTTTTCTTTTTTTTCATCATTTTTTTTTCTTTTCAATTTTCAGTAATAAGATAGACTATTTCTCGAACACATTAGGTAGGGTAATATTTACAGGGTTTAGGATAAAATGAGGGTAATAAGAAAAGAAATAATTTAATTGGCTCAATGGGACTAATAAGGGAAAATAATAGAAAAAGAAATAGGTTAACAGGCTCAAATTTTTAACAAAAGAATTCCACTATCACATCCTATTGACACACTTCCACTCAATCATCAAATTTATAATTTGAAACCAGTTTAATTCTTTCATTGACATTTTTGACATTCAAAGCAAAGTAATGTAATAAAGCTATTGAAAAACATGAGAGACAAGGAAAACTGCAACTAAAGTAAGTGTTTATTCACTTAGAAAAAATAGTACATGGGCCCAAATGCTCACACTAGGTAACAGTCTCCACTTTAATTGAGGAATCATTCAGTGCATTAACCAATTAATTACTATTTCAATAGATTTCATACCTGACAGACAAATTTTCAATCAAAGAACAATCTATGCATATAGATCACTCATTCTAAATCCTATACATTATGGGTTCAAATAAAAAATCATCACACTCATGCCTCAAATTACAAACTCAAATTGGCTAATAGCATAAAAATCTAATGCGGTAGAACAAGCATCAATGAAAACATATTAATCCTCAAACAAAAAAATATATATGCATGCAGGACAATTGTAGGAGTAAAAATGAGCAAAAGAATCCCAAATTTTTTTCTCTTTCTTTTTATTATTTTTTAATTTTTAAAATTTTTAATTAATAATTTTTTTTATTTTAATTATTTTTTATTTTTAATTGATGCATTTGAATGCTCATTCGAATTGATTATTCATTTTTTCTCTCTTTTTTTAAAAACTTATTTTTATTTATTTTTTTAATTTTTTAAGTGATTCATTCCAATGTTACATAAATAACATTCGAATTGATTTTTTTAGATTTTTTAATAAATTTTATTTATTTTATTTTATTTTTTAATAGTTTTACTTTTAAGTGATGCATTCGAATGGTACAGAGACAACATTCAAATGCATTTGATCAATATTTTCTTATTTTTTTATTATTATCTTAATTTATTTATTTATTTTTTAAGTTTTAAAATCATTTAAATGAATTTCAAATAGTAACTCAATTTGTGAAGAGTTTGCACAAGCCATTTGAATGAAACAGTGGCATCATTCGAATGTGTTGTTTGTTTGTTTTTTTTTTAATATTATATTTAATTTTTTAATATTTTTTTAAATTTGTTTTCTTTTTTTTTATTTTATTTTAAGAGATGCATTCGAATGCTAGGGACAACATTCAAATACATTTCCTCAAAAAAATTAATATTTTATATAATTATTATTATTTATTTTTTGTTTATTTTTTATATTTTTTATTATTTTTTAATTTTTTTATTTACTTACCAAAAACCAGGAGCAACATTCAAATGAATTTGCTCCTTTTTTGTAATTTTTGAATATATTTTTTAGCTTTTTTTATTTAATATATATATTTATATTTTATGATTATAATTTGAATGAGAACAAAATTCATTCGAATGCATTTTAAACAGTAACTCAATTTGTGAAGGATTTGTACAAATCATTTGAATGCAACAATAACACATTTGTATGAATTTCATGGACATTCGAATGTCCTTATTCCTCATTCGAATGAATTTATTTTTTTTGTACATTTCCTTCTTACTTTCCTTGAAACATTCAAATGTAACAACTCATTCGAATGACTTTCAAGACATTCAAATGACTAAGCACACATTCGAATGTCAGCAAAAAAAAAATTTATTTTTTTTTATATAACGCAAATAGAAAAACACATAAACAAATAAAATTAAACATTCAAATTGAGACACTAAAACAAAGTGGAAACCATTTTTTTTCTTATTATTATATAACACAAACAGAAACCCAAATAGAACAGAAACATACAAACAAAAACTTACATTCGAATGTTTTTATAACACAAACAAAAAGTCATACAAACAAAATTAAACAGAAACTATTTTTTTAATTATTATTATTATTATTATTATTATTATTATACATTTTTTTTAAAATAACACGACCACACAATTAAAAAAATCAAATAGAGTCAAGCATGCTCATGGGTAAACATTAAATAGGGTCGCAATTTTTTTTTTTTTTTTGGCAGAAACTATCGCAAATTCATCCGAATGCTAGTCGAGGCATTCGAATGTGAAGGAAATTCATCTGAATGAATTTGATGCTGGGTTCAATTTTTTGAAATTTTGTGAAGGGTATTCGAATGCAACAATAATACATTCGAATGAATTTTGCCTTCATCCAAATGATAGCAGGCTAATTCGAATGGAAGCTTGAAGAATGCAAGGCTAATTTGAATGGCTGTAAGGTTATTTGAATGTGCGCAACGGGTTTTTAAAGAAGTGGACACCTCATTCGAATGAATTTTAAATAGTAACTCACTTATTGAAGGCTTTGCACAGGGCATTTGAATGCAACAGTGCTGACATTCGAATGAATTTCATGGACATTCGAATGACTTTGAGGACATTCGAATGGTTTAAACAAAATGCACACTGAGGACTTATGGGACATTTGAATGTGCTATAGTTCATTCGAATGCTACAGAGCTCAAAAATGTTTTTCAAAAGAATTAGAACTGTTGAAACCTAATTAACAAAGCTACATAATACTAAGAAAAATAAACACATCAAACACTAGCAAATATTTTTTTTATCAAAAATAAATCAAACAAACAACCACAATTAAGCATGAATCAATTATACCTCAGCCCCCAACTTGGATTATGTATTGTTCTTAAACACAATAACACATAAAAATTAGGAATACTTGGATGGTGAAATATCCTTAGACACAATAAAAAGTTGAGATTAGGAGTACCTGGTGTCTTCAATGTAGAAAAGATCCATATGCTCATTGTGGATTTCAAAAACTGAACTAAAAAAAGAAGCATAAACTAGTGAATGTTAAAGAGGAATGCCAAACTTACAAAAGAACTCTCTAACAAAAAACACACATTCAAAATCAAAAACAACTACATGAAGGCAAAACTAATAGTCTTTTATTCTTATTATTTTTTTTCTATTGTTTTTTCCTCTTCTTCCAGTTAAGGATCAAATAAGTGGTTGCACTTCGAATAACAAAAATCATTACACGCTTTAAACCACTTATAACTTTATTTTCAAAATGATGCAATTGAATTTTTCTTATAAAAGCACGACCATCTTTTGAAAATGTTTCATTCAAAGGTGTTGGATCTATTACATTAGAATGTGGCATATTAATTTGCACAAACACCTCACACATGTTTGGTTTAATTTGATCCCCTATGTAAACCAAACTAAAGATCAGAAAGTTAGGCTCAAATGTGGATAGACCTATGACATCTTGACATTTCAACTTCTGGATCTTATCCTCATCTTCCTCCCGGACTTCTTCTTCTAAGATGGTATCACTGGACGAAAGTTCCTCCCCAACACATTAACCTATAGAATCTTGATTAGGTTGGGTTGGAAACTCACCAGGATCACTCATGCTCAAGGTTTCTGTTAGCAAGGTCAACTGATTAAGAATGTCAACTATGGCTCTAGTGGTTTGGTCTTGAAATTCGACCACCTGTGCATTAAATCTCATTTGACTGTCCATGAATTTCTGAAGGGTATCCTCTAAATATTTCTCATCTTGAGGGTGGTACTCGTTGGTTGTAAACCCTTGCTCTAACTCAAATTGATGAGGTGATGGAGAAAAAGGTTCATGAGATTGGAACACAGAGTCATTGTTCCATGAAAGATTCAAATGGTTAAAAAAAAAACCTCTCTTCACTGTGGTGTGTCTAAGAATCAAATGGTTGCCTATTCAAAAATTTATTGAGAACAAGTATGGTAGGACAATCATCTATTTGATGATTTGAAGATTTGCACACCGAGCATCTAACCTCACTTACATTTTGAAAATTTTGATACTCCAACCACTCCACCTTCCGACTTAAATAATCTAATGTCGCACTGGGTCATCATTAAAATCATGGTGAACAATAGGAAGTGTGGTGTAGGATGGAGTTGGTTGCCTAGGAAGGTTCGGGTAATCCTTAAAAGGTCTGGAAATAGTTTGCTCAATGGGATTATGATAACCAAAAGCATTTCTAAGCATAGACATGTAATCAAAATACTGAGACATGATGGAATATGAACGTGAAACTGCAGATAAAAATTCTAACAATGAACCTTACCTAACCTATGTCTCATGTATTAATAACAACAACAAAAACAAAAGAAACTAAACTATAATATGTTTTTTTTTTCGCAGCACTAATTCCATCACCAATCTCCCCAGCAACGGCGCCAAAATTTGGCTACACTTAACCTTGTGCATTTATTTCAATCAAACACATACAAGATAAACAAAGAAGAAATAAGCATGCAGGCACAAGGCGTTTATACTCGCCAGTGTACGAGTGTGCGTTGTAGCACAATTTAATTTTCTGGGTAAGTCCAGCTCGATTCACTGGGAGATTAAAACAGAAATGAAAGCGACGAAAAATCTTTATGTGTTAAACAGGTTTGTTAGACCAATTCAGCTGAATGATTTGCTTCTTTTTTTTTTCAAGATAAAAAAAATGACGTTTGTGTATGGAAGGCAATCTCGGGACAAAGCAATTTATGTGCCAACCCATTGAATTACCAAAGAGATATCAAAATACTTAATATCGACGAATTAAAATTAAGGCTATGTAGTTAACTATATTCCAAAATGATAATAGCTCTAAGTTAAGAACTTTCCATACATGGCATGAGAAAGTATAGATTAAGCAACTATCATAGATCAAAATACACTTAACATATCTTGAGATCCTGCCAATAATTACAACTCAAGATAATGATAAGTCTAGGCTAAGCACTTTCCATACATGGCATGACAGAGTCTAAATTAAGTAATTACTATAAATTAGGTTGCAATTTACAAATAGAGACCAATAATTCAGATTAATCAAACGAGTTTAGGTATGAAAACATTTCCAATTTAAGTAACCCCCATACATGGCGTGGAGACTCTTATTTAGGATCATGCTTCAATCTAAACCCATAGATTCAATTTACACACTGCTCAATTAAAATCAACCTACTGTTAATTCATTAGGAGTTCGGCTCTCTTGGGCAAGCAGTGGCATTGGACATAGTCCTTGCCTTGGCCCAAGTTTAAGCTTAGTCACACATCTTCAACTAAAAATTAAAGAGATAGGAATTGAAGTGCTTGAATGTAAACGCAAAAATTAAAATTACTGAAATGTAAATGAACAGTTAATGGAAGTTGCAGAATGTAAACGCGCATGAAAAGAAATTGCAAAATGTAGATAACAAAAATAAAGAACACTATACTAATAGAACAAAATGAAGAACATAAAACTACTAGAATTAAAGAACAAAACAGAAAAGATGCAAAACACAAGAACAAGATGATGAACAGTGCTCTTTTCCCCTTATTCTGGTTACATGGCGGATGGGGACTCCCTTCTTCTTCTTAATACTCTAGTCTATTTATAAGCCACTGGCAACGGAAACTTTTCAAATCTCCCGACAACTCTCTGAAACATTCTGCATATTGCTTTTGTCCGTTCTCTGCCAAATTCAACGTGCCGTCTTGAAATGGCTTTTTGAGGCACGTGGACACGTGATCTGCTTGGAATAAATTCTTGCGAATAACATCACACCCTAGCTGAAATGGCCCTTCAATTTCAATTAAATTACAAGGCGGGGACTGCGTGCGGAAGCTGCTGTGCGCTTACTATTCCTTGAGCTGGGCTTCTTCAATTCTCCAATTGCAATTGGGTTTCAATTTCTTCCATTTCAACTTAATGCACGTGGGCCCCCAATTTGACAATAGCCCAAGTAGTCCACTACTTCACGCATTTTCAATTCAAATTCAATTGTATTAGTATATATATTTGTATGTACTTGTCACGCATGTATTGAATATATATGTAGTAGTATCCGGATAATTTGAGTCGTATCCGGATGTGTTTAAATTGTGTGTAAGTGATATTCGGATGCTTTGTGTCGTATCCGAATGAGTCAAAGGCTTTTTGTGAGTGATATCTGGATACTTTTTGTTGTATCCAGATGAGTCCAAATATGTATGTGTTTAGTATCCGAATGAGTCCTTGCTCCCGAATGTCTCTCACAGCTCAATTCATGTTCATGTGTCTTGTATCCGAATGGGTCCTTACTCATCCGGATATCTCTCACAATTCCATTCAATTCATGTGTCTCATATCCGGATGGATGATTTTCATATCCCAATGGGCCTAGGGTGTATAACACTCACACCAAAATTTCATCTTTTCTCATATTAGTTCCAATATCTTTAAAAACCCCAAAGTTAAGCGTGCTCAGGTGGGGGTAATTCTATGATAGGTGACCCCTGGGAAGTCTTCATGTTGCATTAAATAAATTATTAAATAATTAAATAAAATCAGAAAACATTGCAATTCAGGGGAAAATATGAGTAAATCTTTGTATTCCAATATATTATATCAGATTACATGTTTAGCATTTAATTTGACATGATCAGCATTATTTTGTGAGTTTATGTGCATACATATTGTGTGCTAGCATGTATGTGAGCATTGCATTATGCGCACCAGGCGGTTAATCCGCGGGGATCCCACCAGTTCAGTTTTAGTTGTGTGTCGCTCGCCTAATGTCTACCAGGGAGCTAGGGGCATATTGCCCATAATATGTGCTTACAACTTTTATGTTTGTAGGTTCAAATTAGCCAGGTATGTATTACAGTTAAGTAGACCTATGTGTCAAAGTTGCATACTTGCATTTATCTTACAGTTTATGTGCATTACATTTATGAATGCAAACAGATAGTGTTTCACTTAGTACAAGTTCAATAAGTTTTCTTCAGTATCGATATTCTTTGATTCAGCTTCAGTTGTTCTTTCAAGTTTATTATTTGCTAAGCTTTGTAGCTCACCTTGTACTTTTCACCATTCCAAGTCCTAGCGGGGGAGTACTAGATGTGGGGCCTAGCAGCAGTGTCTAGTAGTGTGTGTACGTGGAGCCGCTCAAGACCAAAGATGTCTGGGAGTTTTATCAGTTTGTTAGTTTAGAGCGTTTGTCAATTTAGTATTAGTTTATTTTTTTCAGTTAAGGGATTTCCCTTAAACAGTGTATATGGTTTTCAATTTTGTGGACTCAGAGTTCTTTTTTTTCAGTTGATTGAGATATTTATATTAGTATCAAATTTCAGTTATCAGTTAGTTTTTCTTTATTTCCTCGTAGCACCTCTTCTCGGGCAGTTCTAGGAGAGGGGGTGTTACAACAATTGCTTAAGAAGCTAAAAGAATAGATCACTTAAAGAAGCTTACAGTATAACACTCAAACAAAAAGTGAGTTTTCTCAAACAACCAGAGATTAGAAAGAATAAAAATGGAAGAATAGTCTCTAATTTACAGTGAACTAAGGATGTATGATTTTGACCTCTTTTGGTTTGAGAGTTGACTTTCAAGATTGTTCACATTAGCTTGGTTGTATGCATGTGTGGGTGTGTAATCCTCTTCTTATGTCTTGGATGTGTATATATATAGCTTTGGCTCTTCGTCTAGTGGTAAAATCTTCATTCCTGTAATTTTGCAAAGCATTCCTTTTCCTTTGGCAACATAACGGTTAGAAAATAATTCAAATTTCATGGTATATGAGAGAACAAAAATATTTCTTTTCTTTGGCAATTTAAATTTCAAAAATTCCATTTTCTTTGATAATTCAAATTTAGAACATTCATTTCTCTTTAATAATTCAAATTCCATACCATATGAGAAACATTTCAAATTTCATGCGATATAAGAAATTGTTGTTGCTTCAATACAACAATTAATTTGTAGTGCGAGAAAACGAGCATTAACTTAGAATGATCTCGAGAGTTTCAAGTTTGAATGCAAGTGATCCTGAGACCTGTAAGTCTGGATGCAGATGATCAAGAGACCTATAAGTCTGAGCATAGAGGATCCCGAGAGTCTAGTGTATGTCAGGTGCCTTGATAACTAAGTGCCCTGTTGAGAAGAACAACTGGTTAAAGATGTGTGTGGGTGTTCCTAGGCAAACCCTTTCATAGACTTGTGAAATGCTAAAGTGGAAGATTGAAGTTTGAGTACTGAAGTAAGCTTACGTGAGGGGGGATATGCCCCCCCCCATATTTATAGAGGAGGGAGAGGAATGGCACATGGCGGTCAACCCACATTTTTTGGATGGCATATTTTTAGGAATCTTGGTATATTCGTAAGGGTCCTAGGGAGGGTCTTGGAGAAAGGATCCCGATATGGCCTAAGGGATGCCTTAGAAGGCTCTCCTAACTACAAGAGAAGGTCTCAGGGGTGGCAAACCATATGGCTGGGCTTGGAGATACAGGCAGCTAAAAATTAGAGAACATGATTGTAGGTCCCTTACGGAATGGCCACTCAAGAGGGGAGTAAATTGAGTGAATAAAATTTTTAGCAATTTTCTTAGTTAATTTTTTTTTATGTAATTTATACAAACTAAACTTGTGTAGATATGTTGTAACGACCCGTTAGTGGGTCTTAGTTATTTTATTGATATTTTTATGTGTGTTATAATTTGGTATTATTGGAACAAATTAATGTGTTGTGAGAAGCCCAAAATGAATTAAATTTGTGTGTATGGGAAAAGTCAAAAGGAAATGGTGGAAAAGGGGAAAATTAGATGGGTTGAATAGTCGAAATAGATTTGTGGACTTAAATTGAAAGAAGTGGTTGTCGATTGTGTGTGTGCATGTATATATATGTATATGTATTTGTGTTATATTAACTTCAATTAAATGGAGATGATATATATATGTGGTGGTTGTATTAAGAGGAAGGCATAAAAGGAAAAGTGGGGTTGGCTATAAATTGAGCTTGCTAAGCAAGCTAACCTCAATTTCTCCCATCCCCTTCCTTCTCTTCTTCTCTCTCTTGTTTCTTTTTTCTTTCTTCCTTCTTCAATTTTCCTTTGATTATTGGTGCTCCAAGAGGGGTTTGTGCAAGCTGGTGGTGGTTTCAACTTCTCTTTCTCCATTACTTGGTTTTCCCCATGTTTTAGAGGTGGTTTGTGGATTTCTTCTTTTGTGGTAGCTTCTTCAAGCTTAAATCAAAGGGGAAGCTTATCAAAGCAAGTTCTCTCTCTTCTTTTTCTTCCAAATACAAGTTTTAATCCTTTCTTTCACTTCTAAATTCATGGATTGTAATGACCCATATATCTACGATTTAATGTCAATTTGTGGGTTTGAGGTATTAGGTAAAAGATGTTAAATTTAACGTATTTTTTAATGAGAGAGTAATAGCAAATATCAAAAAAAAAAATGGGGTTTAAGTGTAATTTCAAAAACTGGTAGCTTGTTCATCTTAAAAATAAAATAGGCACACTATTAAGTAACGGAGTTAGTAGAGTGGGTGACACGCGAGCACGAGGGTGTGGCAGTGGTTGCGGGTTTGAGCCAGTAGATGCCAAAATGTTATCGTTTCGGAGGTGCGCCAGGCTCAAACCTACATGGCCCTTGCGCTCCACACAACCTCTTACGGCCATCATTTGTCACTGCCAACTGCTGCCACATGTCCTAACTGCCACCATGCCATTTTTCCACTTTCTTTGTACTTTCTCCCCTATATAAACCCCCTTAAGGCTTTAAATAGGTTATGGAATGACTTGAGGAATTTGAAAGCAGGAAGTAAAGGTAGCAAGCTTAAGTGGGAAATCTAAACAGTGCAGTTAAGATAAGTGCAAAATTAATTATAATTAAATAGAAGATAGTCTTGGTAATATTTAATTTAAATATTCCCTTTGTCTTTCAAAGCTTAATTTTATTAAGAAAAGTGTTAAGATGAGCTGTTAATAGTCCTGATACTATGAGAGGTTTAAAAGCAAAAATCTAAGGCAAGTTCATATCATTCTCTTCCCATTTGGCCAACTCTTTATCCTTTTATGCAAGCTCTCCTCTTTTCCATAAGAGTTCTTATACTCTTTGATTGTTTAGTCAATTGGTTCCTAATCGATCTGTGATTTACGCTTAAAAATCCTTATCCTTGGACATTTGCTTAATTTTATAAGGTTTGGATCGCCGTATAATTCTTTTATAGAATGATGCCTAACCATGCTGAGATAAGTTCCTAGATGGTATTGGGGGTGGCGTTTGTATGCTTACAGTTTTATTTTATTGTTGTATGGTTATGGGAGGTTGGCATTTGGGGGTTCATGTGTTGAATATACAAGGGTATGAGCATGCTAGTGTGTCACGAGTGTGCGTTTAGAAAGCATCTACATGGCATCCGTATTCCTATATGGGCGTAGTATGGCTTGATGCCTAGCTTATGGGGGTTATGTATGATCATCAATGTTGCAATAGCCTTGCATCCTTATATGTTGCATTACATGGCTATTATTGAGCGTGACGGATTTACTCGTGGGATGTACATCCACGGGTTTAGATGATGGTAGGACCATCTTAAGGGAGCTTCGGCTTGGTTGTTGTGAGATCTTTGGGCTTTGGAGCATTTGGCTTGAGATATGCTAGCCAGTTCATGGTTGCTAGTCAATTTGTGTCTTATGTGTGGGCCCTCGGTTCATTATTTGTGCATTGTTGTGTGTGCAAAATATGGGTGAGATAATTTCTAGCCTGTGGCCTTTTTGTTTCCTTATGCTTATTGAGTCTTCTAACTCACTCTTGCTCTTCATCATTCCAAGTAGGGGAAAATTAAAGGTTGAGGGCAGTGTCTGATCCAACAAGGTAGAGAGTGTACAAGGTAATCCCAGTAGAAAACCCTTGGCAGAGCGGTTGTTGTTCTTGGGTGCGGAAGGATGTCGTTTTGTTCTTTTTGTCGTTGTGTATGTGTTAATGTAGGCGCTCTAAACCCAATCAGATTGAGCATGTTATTATACACTGACAATTGCAATCATATTTATTATTGAATAAGGAGTTATTCAATTTCATAAGAAGTCGTTCTATTAGTTTCTTGTTATTATTGTAATGACCAGATGAAACTAGATAGAAGTCCATATGATGTATATTATGATTAATCTATAAAGATGTAAGATGATGCATCACAGTTTCTAGACATCATTAAATGTCCCAAGTCGTAGCAATGTCAATAATGGACATTGAGTTTGAAAATGGCTTGATGATAATTAATTAATACTTCAAGGGTCAAGGTGAAATTAATAAAATCCTTAAGTGGAATTAAGGAGATCCTTAAGGGGGATTAATGAAAGTTAAAGGGGTAAATATGTAATATGTATATATATGTATATATATATATGAGGTGCACGAAATTGGGAGGAAGCTTCGTGCCTTCCTCTGAAATTTAAACGCAGAGAGAAAGAGAGGGAGAGAGAGAGAGATGGAGAGTGAGGCTGAGATCTCGCGAACGCCATGGCCGAGAGGGAGAGAAGCTGAGATCGAGAGAGAGGGCTGGAGATGGCTGATTTTGGCAGCCGGTTGCAGCGGCGTGATCGGCGATGGGAGCCAGGCAGAGGAGCAGCGGCCATGGCTAGAAGCGGTGATGTAAGCTGGAGAAGCAGAGGCGGCTCGCGGTGGCTAGAAGGCGGCCGACGGTGGTTGCAGCGGTGCTCGCGGCGACCAGGCGAGCTGCAGCGGCCATGGCGAACGCTGAGGAGGCAACGTGCAGGGGTTGCGCGTGGTACTGCTTGTCGCGGTGGCTGCCGACCGAAGGTAGCGCGGCCGGCGATGGCGGCGCGGGAAGCAGTGGCAGCCGGTGGGCCAAGCAGCGGCCGGTTGCGGTTGCAGGCGAGCTAGATGCACGGAGAAGAAGAAGGAGCAGGCGCGCGCGGGAGATGAAGAGGAAGAAATGAAGGATAAGAAGAAAAAAAAATAAAAGAAAAAGAAAAAATAAAATAATAAAGGAAAAATATGGGAGAAAAATAGGAAAAAATCTTGAAAAATTGAGGAAAAGTCTGAAAATTATTTGGGGACAAGAGGAGCGTGTCAGAGGCTTGAAATCGGGAATTTAGGTACGAGGTGGCAGCTTAAGAGGCAATGCCGAGTAAGCGTTTTTTTGGGTTTCTCCTCCAAATTGATCGAGGTAAATTAATTAAATTTATTTTTGAGTTTTTGCATTATGGGAGATGTAGAATAATGTAATGGGAATTGTTGGTTAGATTAGACCCTCGGTTGGGGTTGTTTGGAAATAGTCAACGGCTAGTTTTTGCAGTTTATAGCAAAACGTAGGCCCTAGTGTCATGTCTGATGGAGATGGATTTTGTGTTTGCATTTAGGTTCGATAGGGAAAGCGGTGATCCTAGAAGGGCTTGGAGTTCGTGCCAAGGCAGGAGAGATTTCGAGCCAGGTAAGGGATGACCCCAAAAGTGGTGGTCTTGCATGTATTTGTAAATGTTTCTTTATGAGTTGTATCTAATGGTAACACTTGTATGATATGAGTTCTAGTGTACCTATGACCATATGGAGGACTAGCGTGTAGGAAGGGTTGGTTGGTGTCCTAACCTATGGAGGTTATGAAGGCATGGAAGACTACTTATTTTGCATTGTATTTTTGCATTACATGTTCTCTCATATTTTATTTACTTATGCACTGCACCCTTACTGAGTCTATATGATTCGTAAGGTTTTACCTCCTGTTGTAGATGTCGCAAATCTGAATACCAATAGTGATGATGCCAGAAGGTTGAAGTGGCGACTAGCGTCATTGCCTGAGTTTGTGAATTGTATTATCTCCTGTATTTTCATATATGTATTCATGTGATTGAATGTAAGCGTTATTAAGCACTAGATGTATCTAGTTGTTGTAATCATCATAGTGTGATAGATGATTGTCAGATTGCTCAATGGATATAGCTTTAGTTGGTGGAGCCGAGTTTCGAATCAAATAAGGTTCAAAATGTATGTTTCCATAAATCCCCAATACTTAGTGAAGTGTTTGTTATGCTAGCTTTGTGTCTGGGTCACCTTTGGCTTTCCGTGAGACGAGCTGAAGAAAGGTGAAACTCACTCGGGTTTTGGGTCCCGTTAAGTTGTGTTTCCTTATCTATGTTTGGGACTGATTCCTTGAATGGAACGAATGGAAGGACAAAGCCTAGTCCCCGCCTAGGGCGTTTCTTGATGAAACATAGTCCATCTATTCAATTGTTGGATTGTCGGGTGAGTAATCCAGTCAATTATTTACCAATGACACCCATAGGTGGGAATGGTGCGTTACAATAGATGTTATCTAAATTTAGCATTAGTGCACCAATACCAACAAGTGTATCTTGCAAGAATGGCCATGTTGCATCATACCATGGTCCTACTACGGCATGCATGCCGCGACAGAATCATGAGTTCCAGTAAGCATTTCCTACCGCAATCTTATCGCGAAATGCATTCTGTGATAAAACCGTGAGCTCTAAAATGTGCATGTTGCATTCTTTGGGGTATACTTTTTTGTGTTTATATCCGAATTAAGATCTTTTTGTTACTTTGTAAACTAGATTTCATAAGTTTCATTTTGATATATGACTTGAATCATTTGGTCACGATTTGAGCCCATACCAACCCCATTAATCCTTGCCTAAAATCTGGAAATGTTACTGTTTCAAGTTTCGCCTTGCTTCAGTTTTCCTGGAATAACTTTTTGTAGTTATTTTGATTGCAAATCTGTTTGTTGTTCTAGATACTTGAACTTCAATTTTGACATATTGTTTGTGGTATTTGACTAAGTATTGAGCCTAGAACATGTCTTTGAAAATTAGCCTAAAACCTAGAATTTCTGGAATTTTGCTTATTAAGTTCCTTTTGTTTGGTCATTCTTCCTAAGCTTAATATCACGGTTCTTTCCCACTTTATTATATTTAACCTTGTTGTCTTCCTTGAATATTTGAGGAATTTCATTTGGAAGCCAAATGGGGTTTCAATTCACCCTATATTCTTATGGAATGATGCATAACCATGTTAGGATAGGTTCCTAAAGGGTATGGTGGTGGTCCTGCGAAAGGAAACTATCAATTGACTCGAGGAAGCTTTCGACGGTTTCCCCCACAGTCACAAGCTATCAACCGAGGGTTGGCAACTATCACTGACTCTGCTAATATTTATCACTCAGCATTAACTTGTAGCATTGGGCTTTGGGATTGTATTATGGGTTGATCATTTATTATCTATGTTTGAACACGAGCATTGTATGGTGACTAGGAGCATTAGCATTCCATCAGGTGTGATTGACTACATGGGCCAAGCGTGGCCTAATGCCTGGTTTATGAGGGCCACGGTATCACATGTATGCTTACATTGCTAGTTGTGCATTTCTTATGTGTTGCATTACATGGTTCCTGATGCACATGGAAGATTTATCCGTTGGGTATACCCACGAGCGTTGGCTCAAGATGATGTTATAAGAGCGGTGGCTCGGGATGATGTTATGGGAATTTTAGCTCATAATGATTTTGTGGGAGCTTTAGCTCGAGATGGGGATGTGTGTCAGCCAATTCATGGTTGGAAGCAGGTTTGTATACAAAATCCTAGGTGCCAGTGTGTCTTATGTGGGCCTCTTGCTTCATTTTATATGCATTAGTGTGTGTTTGTAACCGATGTGTCGAGTTATGAATCATGGCATGGCTTGTATGTGGTGTAAGGGTGAGTTTTATCTTTAGCCTTACTCCCTTATTATTTCTCTATGCTTGCTAAGTCTTGTGACTCACTCTTGCTTTACATCATTCCAAGTAAGGGTAAAGAGATAGTCAAGGGTGGGTCCAGCAAAGCTCAGTCTTCCATGGGTAGATGAATGTACAAGGACACCTTTATTAAAAGTCTCTTTAAGGCATTTTGTTCTGTTTGAGTCTAAAAAAGACAATCTTTTATTTTGTTAGAACGTGTTAATTTTGGTAAATTGTATTTCTCTTTTGAGCCTGTTGGGAAGATAGGTCCGAATGTTAGGTAAAAGAATTATGAATTATGTTGTGTCTTGCTTCCGTTGTGAATAGAATTGAAAGGAATTTGAGAATGTGTCTCTTGAGTTGGCATTTGTATCCATTTTGACAGGACCACCGCTCTGGACTCGTACGCTAGCAGGACTTCTGAGGTTAGGGCCCTGACATATGTATATGAGAGTTTGAAATTAATAATGAATGCAAGCTACAAGATATACCAAAAATAAATAAAATGAGGCAAAAGGCAACATATAGTGGTTCGATATTTCCACACACACCTAGTTCACTCTCCCAAGATCTAACCACCCTTAAAGGTTCCATTAAACCAATCTCACTAAGGTTTTCTCCCTAACTCACCTTGAAAACTAAACACACTCCTAGATTTTAACGATTCTAGGCAACCAATCTCATCAAAGTTTTCTCTCTAACTCACCTTAGAAACTAGATATACTCCTAAATTTTAACAGTTCTAGGCAACCAATACAATCCACAATAAAAGTTTATATGAATATAAATATTTGTCTACACTTGGATACAAATAAATCAACAATTAAGAACAAGTACGCAAGGCAATGATATATAACTAAATAAATAATCAGTAACCTCAATTTTGATGGAGAAATTTGTAGTAAACTTGAAAATCTTCTCTATTGGCCTTGTGGCTCTTTGATGGATGAGCAATGAAGCTTTGAGAGCCTTGGATATTTTGAAAATTTTCTTGAGAGTGTTTGAGAGCTTGCGGGTGTTATGGCTATACAAAATGTGCAATTCTTGATCTTCAAAATGAGCCTAGGGTATTTATAGGCGTTGCTGGAAGCACTGTATAATGGTTGACCGTTAGGCTCGGAAAGTCGACTCTTGTTTGAACAAGAGTCAACTTTCAAGATTGAAAGTCGACTTCTTCAAGGCACCGCTGGACAAATTGAGTAACGATCAAAAATATGACCATTGGGCTTCTAAGAGTCGACTTTCCATACCAAGAGTCGACTTTCTGGTCCAAATTTTGGAAAAAATTATTTTTATGCATTTTAAATTTACTTGAAGAATAGTTCTAATGAAAAATACCATTTTTGATAATTATATACTATGAAAAGATATTTTACAAATTAATCGAAAACAATTAGGGATTATAATTTTTATATTATTAAAAATATCCTTTTTGTTAATCATCAAAACTTAACTAGAGGTTAAGTGGAGCAAGTTGGCTCAACATTCTTCCTCTTTTTGATCACGATGAAAACATGTTTTTTGACATGATTAATTTATTTAAAAATATTTTGAAGTCCCCCTTAATTTTATACTATAGGCTTCCTCTTTCAAAAATACTAATAGCATAATAAATAATACATAAAAAAAATTTGACAAATTTTAAGCACCAAAGAACCTGATTGCCTAACTTTCATACATACAATCTCTCATACTTACATAGGATCTTTCATACTTCTCCCCTTTTTTGTCATAATCAAAAGAGACATTGTTAGTGGAAAGAATAAATATGTAAATAGCAGCATAATTCATGAGAGAAATTAACCAAGCATAATCCATTGATAATATAAATATAAACATGAACATGATGGATAAGGAATAAAAAAAGGTATTAAATATATCGAAACATTGTGAGGCACCATTAACATGACCTAATCTTCTATCCCATAAAAGAATATTTTCATTTTTCACTATTAGGCATTTCACATTAAATTCCTCAATATCGGCAATATAAACATTACCTCGCCTATTAGCACATATAATAACAAAATTATTTTCATCAATAACAAGACAATGCCTTTGTTTGAAAATAACCGCATAGCCATCATCACAAAATTGGCTAATATTAAGGAGATTATGTTTTAAACCATCTACTAAAAGAACATTTGTAATAGTAGTGGAATGTGGCAAGCCAACCATACCTATACCAACCACTTTACGTTTGGTATTGTCAACAAATGTGACAGATCTTCCATACTTGAGAGTGAGATTTAAAAATAGATCTCTTTCACTGGTTATGTGCCGTGAGCAACCACTATCCATGTATCATCTATTTCCCATTTTGGTCCTCACGCACATTTGTACATTTGAAAATATCATGTTTTAGATTTGGGTGCCCATCTATAGACGGTCCCTTGAATTTTGTTTCATTTAGATCAAATAATTTTATTACTCTTGATGCATTTAAATAAGGTAAGTTAACAACATTTGAAATTTTGTGATCCAAAGTCTTCATAGTTTGGACTACTGCTTTGGGTATCCACATTTGTATTTGACTACTCTTCCAAGGTTGGAGTTTCCTCCTAGGTTGTTTCCACTCTTTCTTAGGTGCTTTGCGCCTTGATTTGGGTCTTGAATTCTTCCTTGAAATCAATGTGGCAAGAGTTCTTTCAATGACATTCTTCTCTACCAATAATTTGTTATTTTGAGTTTTTAGGAATTTGTTTTCTTCTTGAATTTTAATTAATTGATCATCTACCTTATTTTCATCTTCGTTCTTTAAATCTTGTGATTTTTCTTCTAAGTTCTTTCTTTCATTCTTTAATTTTTTATTTTTTTCTTTATGAGATTTCTTAGAAGTTTTTAGCTCTCTTAATAGATTGATATTTTCTATATGTTCTTTCCAACCCAACAAGATTGACAAGGACTGGTTGCAATGGCGGTGGAATGTCATGGTCCGACGAAGGTGGCTGACACCTGCAAACACTCTGACGCTCAAATCAGTAAGGATTTAAAATAATAAAGTGAGGGTAAAGTTTAAAAAGAACATATCTTAACCTGTGATCGAACTGGTTTATATAGAGATGAAGGTGTCATGCGTGTCGCCGGCCATCGTGGGAGGATAGAAGACAAAGATACATAGATAGGGATCATCTTCGAGGATCTCTGATTCGATGAAGATTACGGGCTAATGAGGATCAGCATGTGAGTTGCTCGAAGTTGATAAGATTTGTTACCGGAGCAAAGATCTCGGCTTAGATAGAAAGATTATTCGAGCTTCTTAGGCTGAGATCTAGTCTGGGGGTCGAGCTCGATGCTAAGTTGTAGGCCCATAGCCCAATGGATCAATACGGTACAACTGGAACCACTGCTTATGGATGTACCACTGTGCCATTGTCACAGCCCCAAAAATTCAAAGGAATTATGGATGTACATGACATCCAAGAGAGAAACATTCCCTGATTTTTATAAGGCCTACTCTTTTCTAAGAACAAGAAACTAGGTGGTGAGATCGAGATCTCAGTACGATGTGGACTTGGTCGCCTAGCGTCACCATCTCGCCTTGGTGCACTCTAAATACGTTGTGCTTGTTTTGTCAAGAAGAAAAGGCGAAGGCGCAAATGGGCGATTGAAGGTTTGGTCCGACCTCCATTGCACACTTAGGCTATGTGGCAGTGTTGCAAACTTCTTCATATTGATAGAAATGGCGTTGGTGCTAGTTCTCCCTCTTGTTTGGATAGTTACGGCGTTTGAAGAGCACACCAGCACAAGGTGGAGTTCAGAATAAAGTCGTGAGGATTAAAGCAGCAGTTGAAACCGGAACCAGTTGGTAAGCAATGGGGTCCTCCGTCCTTGTTTTGCTATGTACTATACCTTCATTTTCACAACACTCTTATTTTTTAAGTCTTCTCTAAGAGCCGTGCTACATTGCCTGAGGGGCTTACCAAATGGGATCAAAAAGATCAAAATACCCTCACCCAAAATACAAATTTGCAAGAGATGCCACTGCCTTCGTCTTTCTCCTCTCTCCCTTTCTATGGTCGTGATACAACCGCCAAGCGCTGCTTCCTTCGCCTCACCGCCTCACTGCCATCACCTCGTCGCCTAGCCGACATTCGTTGCATCCTCCGACGGTCAGCGAGATGATGGCAATGAGACGACGAGGCGAAGGCAGTAGTGCTTTGTGATCTGCAGTCACATCGCAACCATGGAAAGGGAGAGAAGGGAGACGCGAAGATAGTGATATCCCTTGTAAATTTGTATTTTGGATGAGGACATTTTGATCTTTTTAACACCATTTGATAAGTCCATCGATAAGCCCCTTGAAAATGTAGATTAAACTCTTCCTCTAATGATTCACTTGAGAGAACTCCAATTATGGGCCATAGCAAAGGTAGGGGCGCTTGTCGATGGGTTTGCAATTTTTTTTTTCTTTTTTTTTTTCTCAAAGACATAATAATATTCAAATCAAATTAAATTCTTCAATAAAATAATCTGAATTTGATTATAAAATAAGGGTTGGCATTATTGGGTTGTCTTCACTTTCTACAAGAATATGAATGTATTGATTGAAATTGGTTTGGTTGGATAAGGACTACATAATTTATATTTATGGGGAAATGTGATGGCAGCAAGGCAGGCTAAACCAAACTATCTGCTGTCTGTTTTAAAATAGAATGTGATTGTGAAATTGATGCGGCTAGCGATGATGCAACTAATAAACAACATGCAAAGGGAGACGAGAATCATCATAGTGCATGAATGAATGTGTGGATCAACAAAACCCATGAAGTTATAAGGTAAACCACAACCATGACCGAGCAAGCAGAGAATGATGTGTGGGTTATAACAAGAATACACATGAACACGTAATTTTAGTTCAGCACGCAACAAGATTCATGATCAGCTATCATATATATATATATAATAGGACCCTCAAAACTCCAAAATCTTAAAACAAAAAGAAACCAAAAAAAAAAAAAGAGAGAGAGAGATTGAAGTTATAATTAAATTGATCCAAAAAAGATTACTCAGGTATAATCTTTACTATAAATAAAGAATTGTATATCACAAAGAAATATATATGTAATAAATGGAATGATGACCACATTACAAGGATCACGTGCTTAATTAACCCATTATTCTTTTGACAAACAATTTAAGTTAACCAAACAAGAAATAAAGCTACAAAGGGTATTATATCTTGGTCATAAAATGACGACTGGGTGGGTGACCACCGACACCGTGTGTCGTCGATGCTGATGTCTACAAACAGAAAAATATGCTTTAGCTTTATTTCAGGCACAGGATGGAGCCAGGCATTCATCAACCATATCTACAAGGTTAGGATTTTCCAAGGCAGCTGCAACCCGCTCTTTATCATTCAACTGTTTATTAACTGTCAGCAGACAGCAGCAAAAACAAATGTCATTTATCTTCTTCTTATGATAATTAGAGTTACGATGTAAAATGATAATCTCGCCAATTTCAAGCACATTGTATTAATTCCATCAATTAGATGCTGTTGGTTTTGTAGGGACTCCATTAAGGAAAGGACAGCCAGTTTTGGTCGGCCTACAAATCATTTTTCTTCAGGAAACACTAACAGAACTGCCACTTCTCAGTGTTAGAACTTTGAAGAAGCTCAATTCAGTTAGGGTGTTTTTGATAGCATGGAAAATGCATGAAAAATGTCAAATCCAAATAATTGAATTCCATTTTTTGTGTTTGACACACTATATTTTTTATGGAATTCAATTCTATGGTACAACCATAAAAGCATGTTTTTTGCTATTTTTCATGAAAAAATCCATCTGGGAGGAGATGGTTTTTGTTTTCCATGTAAGTTGAAAAATATTTTCCTTTCTAAATAAATGTTATCAAACACACCCTTAAAAGGTGTTCTCCCAAGAAGATGGAATTGATTGATCTATGGTGCATGAATGGTCACTTGCCAGATCACAATGGGCACAATATGCTTTTCATAAATGGGGATGTTTTACCTTAAGTAATGGAAACATGAAATATTTGATGTGTGTGTGTGTGTGTGCACGCGTGTGCGTGTGCATGCGTGAGAGAGAGAGAGAGAGAGAGAGAGACCTGCAACTTCAGTTGCATGAGACCCAGGAGCCACCCTGATATCCACCTAGAGGAATAGCAAGAGATACCATGGAAAAAGCAAACATGTGAGACAACCTAAAATTGAAGGCTTTTTATCTAATAAAATCATAAATTGAAGATATTCTAACTGAAGCAAAGCATTGATGTCAACAACTCTAATTCAGCCGCTCAAAAAGTAAAATTGCAGTTCAAGAGACTTGCATAGAACTACCAATGATATACTTCATGACATACAATCCTCAACAAAAGGAATCTGATCTTTATCAATTATTGCGACATCTGTCAAAATAAAGCCAATATTTAACAATAAACATGAAAGTGACTTCACCACTGCTGCTTGCGAGAGAAATTCCAAACAGAAGCTCAGATCCATACTCATATCAAAGCCTTGACACAATCAGGTACAATGGGTCTCAAAACAACGGTTCCAAATTTTTGGGTAAACATGCTTTGAGCCACATTTCTGGTCACAGTAAAATTGGAGGTACATTTGAGATACATTTTATTTAATGAACATTTCTTAACATGTCAACAACAATAATAGGAGTGTCTTCTAACCAATAGAATACTTGGCCCAAACAAGATCTGTGAACACTCTCAAATTGTACATACGATTAGGTGAAGTCAGCTATATGAATTCTACATTTCTATCTATGGCTATATCCTCTTGCAAACGATTATATGCATGTTGAAGTGTTCCCTAACAAGTATTTTTTAGCCCTTTTCTCCCTCTTTTACAACAAACTTCCTCCATTTCATCAACTCATCACACGCATCTACCGTCTTCTATCCTCTTCTCACATGTCTAAATCGTTTTAATAGCAATCCCACTTACTATCTTCAATAGACATAATTCTAACCTTATTACATATAATCTCATTTTTTATTTTGTCTTTTTTATTCTGCACATGTTGGTATTTAACAACCTAACAAGCTAGCCATAAAACATCAACAAAAATGATCTTATAGCTGCCCAACAACTCAAATTGTAATATCTACAATTTTAGTATTAATTAAATATGTATCTCTATCATGTCAAATCTAGAAAAAAAAAAAGAAGAAAAATCTACTGAAAAGGTTGAGGCTCGTTTGGTAGGATTCCATTTTAAGTTTATGCTTTGTTTTATTATTTTGGAAATGAAAACAAGAAATGGGATTTGATTGCTTTTTTAAAAAATTTTGAAAACTTTTGGGAAAATAGGAAAGCCAAAAAGGTGTTTCCACATTTTTTTCATTTTAATTTTTGACCCTTCCCCACTACAGGCAGCCTTTGTTGCAGGAGGGAGTTGTCAGAATTGCATCTGTGGACTCGCAGATAGGAGTCTCTGGAGTCTAACAGCCCCATCGATGATGGAAAGGAGAAAGGGAAAGAAAAGAAAAAAGAATCATGGATTCACTGGGGACTCCACTAGCAATGGAGAGTGAAGAAGAAGAAGATGATTTGAAACAAAAAGGGGGAAAATTGTCACTGCTAGTGACAATGGCTATCTTACTGACTTAGTGTAAATGGGTGAATAGCAGTAGAAGAGAGAAAAAGCTAGGCAGAACAGAGGGAAGAAAGAACAGAGAGATAGAAAGAGAGAAAGATATTGAATTTTAGTGAGAATTCTCGATGATCCTTCCTAGAAGGTCTAGGAGGAATATATATACCTCCTAGCATGGGTGCTGCCATAGCAGATTCCCCCTTACAAGCGGTTATAACAACCGGTTTTGTCCTATTCTAGCCCAAGAATATTCTCCTAGTAACAAACTATTACACCTGGAAATTAAAGCAACAAACTACAATAAGCATTAACAGTAACAAAGGAAATAACAATTATAACATTAAGGAAAAATTTTAAAAATAACAGAGAATAAGTCGCCGCACATGACAATTCCCTCCCCTTTAAATCATTTCTTGTCCTCAAGAAATGCTAAGGAGACTGGCAGCCCTGGGAAATCACTGGAGAAGACTTGGCAGGTATTCCCAAGGCCTGCTTCTCGTGTATCCTTGTTGCCATTTCACCAACACTTGGATGAGGGGTACCCCTTGGTTGTAGATCACCCTTTTGTCCATAATGGCTTACAGCTCCTCTAAATTTTCCTTCTCCTTAGGAATGGTGGGCAGTGCTGGGTTGATCAACTCAGCTCCAACTAACTTCTTCAATAGGGAGACAAGGAATCTAGGATTCCTCTAGGAGTTGTAGACGGTAGGCCACTTTCCCTACCCGGGCCACTATGGGAAATGGCCCAAAATACTTGGAACTGAGTTTGGACACCGACCCTTGAGTGAGGGATTTCAGGTGGGGGTACCTCAACCGTAAATATACCTTCTCTCCAACTTCCAATTCCCTCTCACTCCTCTTCTTGTGTGCATATTGCTTCATCCTATTCTGGGCTGAGGCCAATTCTTGCTTAAGAAGTTATAGTACCACCCTCCTCTGCTGCATATAATCCCCAACAGCAGCAGCTGTGGCATGTCCCTCTAAAGCTAGTAGGATGGGAGGTTTGTAATCATAGTTAGCCTCAAAGGGCGACATTTTCAGGGATGTGTGGTGGTTAGAGTTATACCACCATTAGGCCAATGCTAACCACCGGTGCCAACTCTTAGGTTGTAGAATGCATACACACCTCAAGTAGGTCTCCAAGCTTTGATTGACCCTTTCAATTTGACCGTCTGATTGGGGATAATAGGCTGTAGACATATTAAGCTTGGTTCCCATAGACTTCATCAATTCCTGCCATAACACACTCGTGAAGATCTTATCACGATCTAATACGATGGTGCTTGGGACCTCATGCAATGCCACTACCCGATCCATGAATGCCCTTGCCACCTGTTGGGCTGAGTAAGGGTGAGCCAACCCTATGAAGTGGGCAAATTTAGATAGTCTGTCAACCACAACCAACATACTATCCTTCCCTTCAAATTTAGGCAACCCTTCGATAAAGTCCATTGACACACTAGTCCAAGCTTGGTCAGGTATAGGAAAGGGTTGAAAGAGACAAAGATAGGCCACATTTTCATGTTTACACCTCTTGCAGGTGTTGCAGGTCAGAACAAACTTAACACTAGTCTTTAGCTTGGGCCAATGAAACAACTGCCTTACCCTAAGGTAAATATTTTGGATTCCCGAATGCAGTCCTACAGGAGATTCATGCAAGGACTGCAGAATCTTTCTCTTGAGGTTCCCACTGTTGCCAATAACAATCCGGCCATTAAACCTTATCATCCCTTCACTTAAAGTGTAACCCTCAACCTCCTTAGATCCCATTACTAGTCTCTCCCATATCTTCTTTACCTATTCATCCACCTCATAGCTGTCTATGACTTCTTGACACCACTCAAGTATTACAATGGTGATTGTTGACACATTTTCCTCCTCTTGGCACCTCGAAAGTGCATCAGCTGCCACATTTTCTCTACCCTTCCTGTACTGAATTATGTAATCTAATCCCATCAATTTTGCCATCCCTTTCTTCTGAAGTTGTGTTAGCAATTTTTGCTGCAACAGATACTTCAAAGTCTCATGATCTGTTTTGATTATGAATCTCCCACCTTCCAAATAATGGCGCCATTTTTCTATAGCCATCAGTACTGCCAAGAACTCCTTCTCGTAGGTGCTCAATCATAAATGCCTTGGGCTTAATGCCTGGCTTAGAAATGCCAATGGCCTCCCTCCTTGTAACAGTATAGCCCCAATGCCTACCCCACAGGCGTCTATCTGCAATACAAAGGGTTGGCTAAAGTCTGGCAAACCCAAAAAAGGTACCCTGCTCATTTCCAACTTCAACCTTTCAAAGGCTTCTTTAGCCTCCTGCCCCTAGCTAAAATTTCCCTTCTTCAATAGGTCGGTTAGAGGTTTACTAATGATTCCATACCCTTTAACAAACCAGTGATAGTATTGTTGTATCATATTTTTTGATATATGAGAAAATGTATTTTATGAAAAACCAATCTTAGAATGAAAAATCTTTATGAGAATCTCATATTTCGAAATAAGTTTTTCATATTTCGAAACATGCATAACTAGTGTTTTGGCCTGAATGTTCAAATGTTTGAAAATCTCAAAATTCATGCATCATGTTTCGAAACATCATTCTACCATATTTCTCTACATGCTTTGAAATGTCTTTTGATAAGGTTTAAATGTTCGCTAAGTTTATATGTTATATTTCAAAACCTGTTTGAAAACTAAGCATATGTTTCGAAACCTATATAGTATGTTTCGAAACCTCTGTCATCACTGTCAACAGAGCATTTAAAAACTTTGTTTAACATGTTTTGAAATATGTTTTTAAAATATGTTTCGAAACCTTCATAGCATGTTTCGAAGCATCTGACTCTATCAGAAGAATATTTGAAAAACTGACATGCTTTTGTACTTTAAATCAAAAGCTATTTTAAAAGTCACTTTTTGACTGAATCTCCATATCCTGATGTTTTAATTTCAAATATTTTGTAAGTGAAAAATAAAACAAAATCATTTTGTTTTTAAAAAATGCCTTCCACTCATTCTGTCTCTTAGTGCATATCTAGCTATAAAGGCTAGATGTTTCGAAACATGGTATGTATGTTTCGAAACCTTTGTGTCAAAATGTGGTGTTTCGAAACTTACTTTATCATCTTGTCTCCTAACGGTTATGATTAGCCAAAACTCTTATCTCTTTGATATATATATATATATATATCAATTCTTTGAAGACAAGAAGCACTTCTTACAAGCATACACAAGTTTACACACCTACAAGAGATATTGCTACATACACAAGCACAAGCGAAACTCTTTCAACAAGCTCTCAAAGAAGATCATTTCAATTAATCCTTGGTGTGCATTGTGATGTGAAAAGGAGAAGCAAACTGAAACCGAAGCTCTCATCCTTTCAAGCTCTTCTCACTCCATACTAATATGTTTGTAATAACTATTTGGTAAGGTATTTAAGTACATTCAAATTGTTGGGTTGTAAAAGATAAGTGTTTTTTATCTTGTTGTAAAGTTTGACTTAAGGCCGTAAAAACTCATTGTGTAAGGTTTTAGGGCGAACCGTGGTAAAACTCTTGGTGTCGTTGATCGCTAATGAAAGTGATTGTATTTGCAAATAGTTCAAGTGGGTAAACTTGAAGGTAGTGGAGTAGGCAAGTGTCAAACCACTATAAATCTCGCGTGCAATTTGCTTTACCATTTTACTTTCTTATTCTCATTGTTCATACTTTCAAATCAATCATTTTCAAAAGCTAAAAGTTTCAAAATAAGCAAAATAGAGAGGAAAGTTTCGAAACATATCATACTAGGTTTCGAAACATACTTGACAAAAAGTTTGGTTTCGAAACATACTTGCTGATATTTCGAAACATACTTGACAGAAAGGTTTATTTCGAAACATACTTCCTCATGTTTCGAAACATAATGTCCTGCATGCTATAAGTTTTTAATCAATCAAAAATTTACCCAAATCCCAATTCACTCCCCCCCCCCCCTCCCCCGACATATACTTGCCATTATATAAAACTAACAAGTACCCGGTAAGGCCAAGGAACCCCCTCAGAGCCCTCATTGTTGTGGGTTTGGACCAAGCTAACATAGCTTCCACCTTTCTATGATCAGTTCTAACACCCTCTCCTAATATCAAATGACCCAAATACTCGACCTGATCTTGACCAAAGGAACACTTAGACCTTTTGATGAAGAGCTGGATAGACCTAAGGACTTTTAAAGCAATCTTCAGGTGATGTACATGTTGGTTCAAAGTTGGGCCATAGACAAGAATGTCATCAAAAAATACAAATATGAATTTTCTCAGGTAAGGTTCAAAGATTTGGTTCATTAGGGATTGAAAAGTGATCAGTGCATTGGTGAGCCCAAAGGACATCACCAAGAACTCAAAATATCCATGATGGATTCAAAAGGTCGTTTTGTGGACATCATCAAGGTTCATTTTTATTTGGTGGTATCCCGAACAAAGGTCAAGCTTTGAGAAAAATTTGGCATTATGCAACTTATCCATTAGGTCTTCTACAAGGGGTATAGTGTACTTGTCTTTGATGGTCAAGGCATTTAATTGCTGGTAATCCACACAAAAACGCCAAGATCCGCCTTTCTTTTGTACAAGGAGGACTAGTGAGGCAAATGGGCTCTAGGTAGGTCTTATAAAGGATTGCTTTAGTATTTCCTTCACCATTTTCTCAATTTTTGTTTTCTAGATTGGGAAGTAACGGTAAGACCTGGTGTTTACTGGTTCAATATTGGGTTTGAGGTTAATTGAATGGTCCAAGGTTCGAGTATGGAGTAGAGTAATAGGTTCGGCAAATAAGTCCTAAATTCTACTAGTAGTTCATTAATAAGGGTTTGAGGGCGTACCTGGTCAAGGTCACCTTACTGATTGCTAACCGTCATGTGCAATTCTCCATATAATCTTTCCCGGCCCTTTCTGTTGCTGCCACAATGGAGAACAATTGGGTCAGTTGGCACCAGTTGTTTTTGAACACTCGGTGAAGCCTCTTCCTTGTTATCATTCTATAAGCCCCAATTTTTTTTCCACCTGTGAGAGTCATTCTTTTTCCTATTGAAATCAAAACTTATGGGGCTCACCCCTTTCATCCAGTCAACCCCCAATACCATGTCGCAACCCCTTAATTTTAGCAGCCTCAAGTCTGCTTCAAACTTCTCACCTTGCATCTCCCAATTAAATCCTAGACAGACTGACTCACTGATCACCCTATTCCCATTAGCCATAGTCACACTTAGGGGTTGAGTTCCCTTAAGTGGACACTTCAGTCTTCTAGTAGAACCTTCATCCAAGAAGCTATGCGTGCTTCCACAATCAATTAAGATCAACAAACTATCGTCCTTTACCTTCCCCTCTACTTTAATTATCTTATTATTGGTCACCCCCTTCAGTGCACGCAGTGAGATTTCACCCTTATCCCCTTCTCTGAACTCCTATCTTCTTTTCTTTCTTCTTCTTCTTCTTTTAGCCTTTCCCTCGAGTCTCCCTCTAACAACAACAACTAGCGTCTACATTGGTGCCCAAGATAATACTTATCCCCACACCTAAAACATAGCCCAGGCTGCCTCCTCAGGTCATTGTATTTTCCCGCAGAACAGAGTCCCCTTGAATTCTTGACACCCTGATTGCCTCTACCCCAATCACGGTTATGTCCCTTTTCCCCTTGAAGAGACGCACCCCCGGTTATAGCCCTGTGTTGTTACCTCTGCTTCCTCATCAAGGCCTCCACCACCATCTCTTGCAAACATGCACTCTCTATCACTTGCTTCACTATTCGTAGCCTAATCATCTTCACCATAGGCCTTAAATCATCACTGAGCCCACTCAAAAAACTAGACACAAAATAAGCTTCTGAGAGGTGGAGATTGTTGTTGATCATTAATGATCTCAGATCCTCAAACCTCCTCAGATTCACCTCTCCCACCTGTTTTAATTTATTGAACTCCTCAATAATGTCTGACATGCTCCTCTCTCTAAATCTCTCACACAGCCTATCAATGAACTCCCCCCATGTAGGATTATCCCCGACCCTAGTCCTCCACTGGTGCCAAGCGTCTGCTAGGTCATCAAAGTAGGTTGAAGCCAGGGCTACTCTTCTCCCTTGAGGTACATTATACCAATCAAACATCCGCTCACACTTTTTTACCCACCATCGAGGGTTATTCCCATCAAACACCAGAATCTCCAGCCAGGGCATTGGAAACCCCAGTTCCTATGGACAATTTGGTCTTTCTTGTCCACCTTCCATCATATTCCCTATATCTTCATCCAGTTCAATCTCAATTCCATTATTTCCCACTGCTTTGTCTCGCCTATTTTCTGGTATTAAGGGTTTTGTTCTATCTCTAGAAGGGAAATTATGAGCCACTCTTACCGTGTTTTGGCGAGTGAACATCGCCATAAATTGTTGGAGTTGGTCTCCTAGCTTTGCTCTCATTTACGCATTGTCCTTCCACATTGGAGACAGAGCACCATCGAGTCTTCTCTCCAGCCCCCTATCGAATTCTCCATCTTGCAATCCATTGCTATGATCGTCTTGTGATTGTGTTTCGAACCCAGCTCTAGTTGATCTACGCGGCTCTAGAATTCGGTCACTGTCGAGCTAAACTGCTGCAGCTGTGACTCGAAGTTCTTCATGTGAGTACCTTCTGCCATAGAAGAATTCTCTACTAACTCTGGCCGAGACCGTGGCTCTAATACCAAATTGTCACTACTAGTAACAATGGCTATCTTACTGACTTAGTGTAAATCGGTGAATAGCAGTAGAAAAGAGAAAAAGCTAGGCAGAACAGAGGGAAGAAAGAATAGAGATAATTCTTGATGATCCTTCCTGGAAGGTCTAAGAGGGATATATATACATCCTAGCATGGGTGCTACCATAGCAGATTCCCCCTTACAAGCAGTTATAACAACTGGTTTTGTCCTATTCTAACCCATACACATGGGCTCTCCCTAGAATATTCTCCTAGTAACAAACTATTATAGTTGGAAATTAAAGCAACAAACTACAATAAGCAATAACAGTAACAAAAGAGATAACAATTATAGCATTAAGGACAAATTTTAAAAATAACAGAGAATAAGTCATCGCATGTGACAAAAATCAAATGCAAAACTTGAAACAAGCCAAGGTCATAAGAAACGTATCACCTTTTTGGTTTTTCCAACTGAAAACAAAAAATGAACACAGAAAAAGTAGAAGCAAAAAATTGGAAGCCCTTTCAAACATGTTCTTAGAGCCCATTTGATTGCACTTTCGTTTTCAATTTTTTGCTCTCATCATGTTCATTTTGTATTTTTGTTTTTACTTTTCAATTTCATTTATTGTTTTACTCACATTTATACTCAACAACCACCACCTACTTGCTTCTCAGTAGAGATGTCAAATGAATTGGCTTAACCCAACTTGAATCAACCCGTAGCTTGCAGGTTGAGGCAATCCAATAGCTTGTGAACCTTGACTGAAAGCTCGTTTTATTTTATTATTTTTAAACTACGATATATTTTATAACTTTAAAATAACTTTTACCTTATAATTAAAAGCAATATATGTTGTACATTTGAATCAATTTATTCTTTTAACCACATAATGGCTACAAAATGATTGTAAACTAATCATGTTTTAACTTCTAAGATAGTTGCTATTAGAATTAATGTTGTAAATCCCATAGAATTATCGTTCCAAGTGATCAGGCTAAGCGATCGTATGCAATTTATTTATTTGACATCTTTATTTCTCACTTACAAACCAATATTCAGCTATTGTCTATTATTCAACTTATTACTCATTCTCAAATTGATAATTTTTTTTTATACCAAACACATTTTCAGTTTTTATTTTTTAAAATTTTGAAAAATAACAGCGCTATCAAACAATATGCTCAGTTTTCATTTTTTTAATAGAAAATTGTTAAAAGGCATTTGTATTAGATTAGGGTTTGTAATGTAAGAGAGATGTCAAGGTTTAGTTTCTATATAAATTCTTTTATAAGGGCATGTTTCTAGAAGGTTGACTGGATTTGTTTCAACTGCTATTTGGGGGGCAGTCGGTTAGGTGGTTACTCCCGCTTCTATAGCCTATAAATAGGGGTCGGGAGGTAGGCTTTGAGAGAGAGCTTTCATTGTGTATTCATTCTATCTTGTGCGAGTATGTGCTGTGTGTGAAAGAGGGTATTTCTTTCGGTTTCAACTCTGTATAGCTTCTAGGTTTATGGGCTGTGAGTGAGTTGGGTGTTCAGGGCACATGTAATCGTATATCATTACTAAAAAATAGTGGAGAAAGCTAAGGGCAAAGCCAATCTGGATGTAGGTCTCACTTGAGACTGAATCAAGATAAATCTTTTTGTGTTCTTTCCTGTTCTTGGTTAAATTCTTGTGTGGTTTTTGATTTTGTTTTTCGAGTAAGAGATTGTTCGGATATGTTTTGAGGGTTGGGCGATCATATTAAGAGGTATGAAAAAATTGAAAACAAAACTAAAAGTTGATAACTCTCTCAAACAGGCACTTAGTTTCTCGCAGAAGCAAACTTTTGTTTTCTCCTCAACTCCTATAATGTTCAGTAATGAAGGTACTAAACAAAACAACCCCCAATAGGACCAATCCACAAGAAACAAACACGCTCTCCTTATCATAACGAAGCAAGAAAGAAGTCCTTGGTCTCAACCCAGCATAAGTCCAGAAATGTTCATTTAGGAAGCTGGATTATTACATTTATATCACTAAATATCTGCTACTACCTTGACTCGGACCAATTAGGATCAGTAACATTTCAAGAAATCTAGAGAATTCTCTTATAGTTAGCAAAAGGACACCACACAATTCAAAATAAAATGATGAAGCTATGAAAACTTTGTTGTTAAGGAATAAAGTTGTCTTTATTCCACAGATTACCAGAACTTCCAACACATTGGTTCACTTGGACAAAATAGTAAAAGAACATTAAAATAAACAATTAGCACATAGAATTTTATTATTTGTTTCAATTATAAAATGCTGTCAATTTCCATTAAAATAAACCTTACTAAATGACGTGAAACCACATCATCGGCCATGTGGTTCACATTATAGGTTGGGTAAATTTCCCAAAAAATAGCTAACTTTTGCTGATTTTTCAAATTAGAATATGTTTTCAACTTTTTCAATGGCCAAATTGAACTTTATTATTTGTTTCAATTATAGAATGCTGCCATCTTCTATTAAGATAAATCGTTAGCAAACAAAGTGAAGACTGTCATCTACATTATAAATTACTGATTTACCACATCATCCAAATGGATTGGATATCCATTTGATCTTTGGAGTTGCTTCAGAGTCTTCAGAGAGGAAGGGGTCATAATGTTAAGGGATCTAGTCCAAGGGTGATTAATAAGTTCAGTAGCTATTTCCTTGCAAGAAGGAGATGCTTTGTTAGTTCTTCTTCCCTTCCTACCTATGGTGAAACCTGGCACTCATTAGAGAGAGCCCCTTGATCTCTTGTACAAAGTGCTGGAAATAATTCTTATTACTTGCCAAAACTTTAACAAGCTAGAGGGTATTTATAATAACCCTAACACAACTAATTAGGAAGTTCTAACTTATTAAGGAAATAAACTAAAAAAGGAAACTAGCTAGTCCTTTTTAGTTTTAGGATGCCTCTGATACACATGGTTGATTGGCTGCTTTGCCGGCTTTGATCCTGTAAAGCTCATAACATCACTTCCCAAGCTAGAAATGTGCTTTTCCTCAAGCACAAAGGAAAATTGGTCATCAAAATATCCTCATGTTCCCATGAAGCCTTGGCTAGACACAATCGCATCCAATGCACCAAATACTCTTTGCAACCTAAATGAAGACTGGAAATTGAGAACAGCGTGGGGGCTAAATTAAGGCAAGAGGTGGTAGTGCTGGAGTTACTGTAGGTAGCATACATGGAAACGTTTGAGGCAAGAGACTTGAAAAATAGGATGAAAGTGGCATATCTTTAGGAAGAGCAAGCCCATAAGTGACAGATCAAATGTGACGAATCACTTGGAATCACTTGAATAGGATTTTGTAACCCACTGCATACAACTCTACTTCTTGTGACTTTGTCATCATCGCAGACCTCGCAAGTAGTTGCTTGAACCTCCTTTGATAATTTGCCACCACACCAATTTGCCTCAACTCAGCTAGTTTACCAAGTCTTCCTCCCTAAATGGGTGAGCCAACCTATGTTTGAAATTCTTCCTTGAATTTTGCCCGTGTTAGCGTTGGATTGTCCTCCTTGAGCTCATAAACCAAACTTGTGCATCCCCTATCAAGTGGAAGGATGCCAATTTTACCTTAACCTCCTCTAGTGTTCGTTAATGTCGGAAAGAAATGCTTGCAATGATTCAACCAGGCTAGCAAGTCCTCCATGACATCAAAAAATGGGATCTCAAACTTAGAATATCAAGGAATAAATCCTCCTTCGCTACTTGCAAGTTTGGCAGTCTCGTGGTGTGATCATTGTGCAATGTGGCTCTTTCCTCCTTAGGCCATTAACTCTGTCTTCATTGTTGAAATCATTGATTCAACATCGCATACTAAGTTTTGGATCTGTGCAAACATACTCTCTGTCTCAAGAACCTCTACCATGCGGTTATATTCATACTTCATGAAAGATTCAAGGAGTTGACAGAACCCATTATTGCTCATGGTTGGCTTTGATACCAATTTGCTAAGGGATCGAGTCCAAGGGCGATTAATAAGGTCAATAGCTATTCCTTGCAAGAAGGAGATGCTTTGTTAGTTCTTCTTCCCTTCCTACCTATGGTGAAACTTGGAAATCCTTAGACAGAACCCCCCAGTCTCTTACATAGAGTGCTGGAAATAATTCTTATTACTTGCCTTTAACAAGCTAGAGGGTATTTATAATAACCCTGACACAAATAATTAGGAAGTTCTAACTTATTAAGGAAATAAACTAAATAAGGAACCTAACTAGTCCTTAGTTTTAGGACGCCTTTGATAGACATGGGTGATTAGTTGTTTTGCTGGCTTTGCTCCTATAAAGCTCATAACACGACATAAAATATATTGTAGAGGCAACACCAAGATAAATAATGGACTGTCTTGCGGTAAAACATTAAGGAACATATGTCATGTGTTAAGGAAAAGGATAGTCCATCTAGGTCCAACTTTGTCCCTAAATGTTGCAAACAGCAGCTTTATAGATACATAACACAGACACACCAGACAGATGTACATGCCCTTTATAAATATGTATAACTATAAATCCTATATTAAGATAATTTTTAAGATTAATTACACTCACGATCCTTGCGGTTTCACTAAATTATAGCGTGTACCCCATATTCTAGAAGTTACATTGACCTTCCCTTAATCAAAAAAATGTTAAGAACTTCATGCAATTTTATAAAACATTAGGGGTATTCTGTAATAGGGTTGAGCTATGGTGTGAAAGGGAATTTGGGAAGATTAATAGAAGAATTTAGAGGGAGATATCAGATGGAAGGAAGAGAAACAAAAAGAAGATGAGAATAATCGAGAGAAGGATCAGAAGATAACAGAGAGAGAGATGTGAAGACATTTGTATTAGAATAGTTTATGTACTTAGGTTTAATTTCTTGTATAGAATCTGTTAGCATAAGTTTTTCCTTTCTTGTTGTAACGGTTTTCCCTTTGGTTTATAAATATCTAGTAGTTAGTTAGTTTTCGGTCAGTTAGGGCAGTTGGTTGTAACTGCCCTGCCCGCCTCTATCCTTTATAAATAGAGGCTGGGAAACTCGGTATTTGTGGTGTGAAATCTCGGGATATCTTGTAAGGGTGTGCGGGTGAGCTAGGCTGAGAGTTTGTACTTCTCTTGGGGTGTTCTTCTCTTGGTAGTCTAGGGTTTTAGACTCAGCAAGAAGAGAAGGCTTTTCTAGTTCATGTAATAGCTGTAAAGATTGTCAAGATAGTGAAGATTTCAAGGCCTAAGGCAGTCTGGATGTAGGTCTCATTTATGAGACTGAACCAGGATAAATTTGGTGTGTTAATTGCTATTCTCTATTCCTAGTTTCTATATTTCTATCGGGTGATCGAGCGTTCTAATCAAAGGGCATGACAGTGAGATCTTGAGGGCTAGATTGCAGTGAGTGTGTGAGTGTGTGTGTTGGTCTTAAGAGACTACAATCTGGTATCAGAGCTCCAGGGATAATCTCCAGCAAATCTATTAAGATTTTCAAGATTCTCAAGAAACCAGAATCAACTCTGGTAGGCGATCATGGCACCCTCATCGGCTACTCGATATGATGTGGAAAAGTTCGACGGCAACAACGATTTTGGCCTTTGGCGGATCAAAATGGAAGCCCTGCTGTGCAGTCTAGGGTTGGAAAAAGCAATCGAACAAGAGGTAACTACCGAGGGAAGCTCTGAAGATAAGGATCCTAAAACCATATCTTTAGAGGATAAGGAAATAAACAAGAAAGCATACAGCATGCTTATCTTGAGTCTTGGAGACAAGGTTCTCCGAGAAGTTTCAAAACTAAAAACAGCCACTAAAATCTGGAAGAAATTGGAGTCTCTTTATTTAAAGAAGACTTTATCCAGTAGGCTGTATTTAAAGGCCAAATTCTTCACATATAAGATGCAAGAAAATCATAAACTTCAAGAGCATCTAGATGAATTCAATAAGCTATGTCTTGACTTAGAGAATATAGGAGTAAACTATGAGGACGAAGATAGAGCCCTAGTTCTTCTTTATTCACTGCCTAAGTCTTATGAAAACTTTGTAGACATCCTGCAACACGGTAGGGACAAACTATCATTAGAAGATGTAATAGGATCTCTAAACTCAAAGGAATTGAGAATAAAAATGGAAGTAAAATCCACCCCCAGTGATGCCCTAACCGTTACGTCTAGGAGTACCAAAAAGGACTCAAAAGGAAAAAGGGGAAAGTCTAGATCAAAATCTAGAAATGGAAAGGGTTCTATTAAGTGTTACTATTGCCAGGAGGAAGGGCATATCAAGAGATTCTGCCCTAAAAGAAAGAAAGACATGGCTGAAAAGAAAACATCCGATGGTGGAGCAAATTTAGCTGACCTTGGATATGACAGTTCAGAGGCCTTGACTGTCACAGAAATAGCTGGAAGTAACAGTTGGGTAATGGATTCGGGTTGTTCATTTCACATGACCCCTAGGAGGCATTGGCTGCAAAACTATAGAGAAATAAATGGGGGTAAGGTCCTGCTGGGCAATGACCATGAGTGCAGGGTTATAGGAGTGGGAGACGTGAGGTTAAGGATGAATGATTGCTCGTTTTTTATTCTCTCAGCAGTTAGGCATGTGCCTGATCTCAAGAGGAACTTGGTTTCCCTTGGAGAATTAGACAGAAATGGCCTAAAATTCAAAGGAGAGACAGGAGCCATAATAGTGGCCAAAGGGTCACTGATCTGCATGAAAGCAAGATTGCAGAATGGCATTTATATCCTGCAAGCCTCCACCTTAAGTGGTGAGGCTGCAGCAGCAAGTAGCAAATCCCAAGATTTGGCTAAATTGTGGCATCTAAGGATGTCACATATAAGTGAGCAAGGGCTCAAGGAGTTAGCTAAACAAGGGATCTTAGAAAATAACCAAGTCTCAGTTTTATCCAAATGTGAGTCTTGCATCTATGGAAAGGCAGCAAAACTTAGGTTTAATAAGACTGCCATTCACTCATCTAAATCCACCTTAGAGTACATACACTCGGATCTGTGGGGACCAGCCCAAACCCCAACCCATGGAGGATCTAGATACTTCCTTTCTATTATAGATGATTATTCTAGAATGTTGTGGGTTTATGTGCTAAAATCTAAAGATCAAACTTATGGGACCTTTAGAAACTGGAAGACAATGGTAGAAACTCAAATGGGCAAGAAAATTAAAACCATTAGGACAGATAATGGATTGGAATTTTGCAATAAGGAATTTAATGAAATGTGCAAAGAAAATGGCATAATTAGGCACTTAACAGCCCCTGGAAACCCCCAGCAAAACGGGGTGGCTGAGAGGATGAATCGGACAATATTAGAAAGGGTAAGATGCATGTTATTCCATGCACACCTTCCAAAAACTTTCTGGGGGGAAGCAATCTCTACTGCAGCCCATATACTCAACCGAACCCCATCTAAAGCCATAGACTTGCAAACTCCCTATGAGAAATGGACAGGCCATAAGCCAAACCTTGCCCACCTTAGGGTGTTTGGGTGTTTAGCCTATGCTCATGTGAAGCAAGGCAAGCTTGAACCTAGGGCTAGGAAATGTCTCTTTATAGGTTATCCAACCGGTGTGAAGGGATACAAACTATGGAATCTTGAACAAGAAGGACCTAGGACAATAATCTCTAGGGATGTAACTTTTTATGAGACATCTGCCATTAGTCTAAGCTCAAATGAAACCCAGAAGCACCTAGATGAGAAGAACGACTCTTTGAAGGTAGACATTCAAGGTATAGAGTCTGAAATAAATGACACAGAACCTGAACCAGTTCTGGACCTAGATGATCAGGTCCAAGAGGAAGATCAGGATGCTGAAACATCTCAATATGATGAAGAAGAAGCTGACAGTGATGCTGATTCCAGCATTGGTGATCAGCCAAACCCAAATAGGTATAGTGTGGCTAGAGATAGGCAACCAAGAGTCCGCAGGCCACCTCTCAGGTTTGGTTACTCAGATTTAGTAGCCTATGCTTTATATAGTGCCTCCAAAATTTCTGAAGAAGAGCCCTAGTCCTATGACCAAGCTATAGCTTCTAAGTATTCCCAAAAATGGGTAGAAGCCATGAAATCAGAAATATCTTCTCTTATGAAAAACCAAACCTGGGAACTGGTAGAAAAACCGAAAGGGAAGAGGATTGTAAGCAGCAAATGGCTTTACAAAATAAAAGAAGGAGCTGATGTAAATTCTAAGCCTAGATTCAAAGCTAGGCTAGTTGCTAGAGGATTTACCCAAGTCCAAGGGGTTGATTACAATGAAGTTTTCTCCCCAGTTGTAAGGCATACATCAATTAGGGTTTTGCTGGCCATCACTGCCCAATTAGACTTAAAATTGGAGCAGATGGATGTCACCACAGCTTTCCTTCATGGAGAGTTGGAAGAAAAGATATATATGAACCAACCTAGAGGTTTTGAAGTTAAGGATAAGGTGGAGAAAGTTTGTTTGCTCAAAAAGTCTCTCTATGGGATCAAACAATCTCCTAGACAATGGTATCGCTGATTTGATACTGTTATGATAAGCCAAGAATACTCTAGATGTTCCTATGATTGTTGTGTGTATCTTAAGCACATATCCCCTAGCATTTCAATATACTTACTACTCTATGTGGATGACATGCTTATTGCAAGTCAATCCCATAAAGAAATTCAGCATCTAAAGCAGAAATTAAAGGCTGAATTTGAAATGAAGGAGCTAGGTGAGGCTAGGAAGATTCTAGGAATGGAAATCTCTAGGGATAGGCAGCATAGAAAATTATTTCTATCTCAAAAATCATATATAGAAAAGTTGCTATCTAGGTTTGGTATGGCTGTTTCAAAACCAGTAAGTGTGCCATTTGCCCCTCATTTCAAATTAACCTCAAAACAGTCCCCTAAAAATGAGGAGGAAAGGAGAGAAATGGAGAAGATCCCATACTCAAATGCTGTAGGCAGCCTGATGTATGGAATGGTTTGCACCCGGCCCAACCTAGCTCATGCAATGAGTGTAGTTAGCCGCTTCATGGCAAACCCAGGTAAATCACATTGGATGGCTGTAAAATGGATGCTTAGATACCTAAGGGGCAGCAGCAAAAGTGTATTGTCTTATGGTGGAGCCAAAATAGGAGAAAAACCTAGTATTCTAGGCTTCTCAGATGCAGATTACGCTGCAGACCTTGATAAACGTAGGTCTACAACCAGCTATGTCTTTAAGTTGTGGAATTCCTCTATTAGTTGGAAGTCTACCCTCCAACATGTGGTAGCTTTATCCACTACCGAGGCAGAATACATAGCCGTTGCTGATGCAATTAAAGAGGCTATATGCCTTAAGGGGCTAGTAGGAGAGCTTCTAGGTTTAGAGGTCAAAGTCACTTTGATGTGTGATAGCCAAAGTGCTATACATTTATCAAAGAACCAGGCTCACCATGAGAGGACAAAACACATAGACATTAGATACCATTTCATTAGGGATATCATTGAAAATAAACTTGTGAATCTAATCAAAGTTGCAGGAGAAAATAATGCTGCAGATATATTCACCAAAGTTGTTCCAGTTTCAAAGCTTCAGCAACATATCCAGCAGCTGGATCTTATTCCAGATTAGACTGAAGATGGAGCAGCTGTGCAGGAAGCCAAAGTACAGAAAATCTAATTCAAATGGGTGGAGAATTGTGAAGACATTTGTATTAGAATAGTTTATGTACTTAGGTTTAATTTCTTGTATAGAATCTGTTAGCATAAGTTTTTCTTTTCTTGTTGTAACGGTTTTCCCTTTGGTTTATAAATATCTAGTAGTTAGTTAGTTTTCGGTCAGTTAGGGTAGTTGGTTGTAACTGCCCTGCCCGCCTCTATCCTTTATAAATAGAGGCTGGGAAACTCGGTATTTGTGGTGTGAAATCTCGGGATATCTTGTAAGAGTGTGCGGGTGAGCTAGGCTGAGAGTTTGTACTTCTCTTGGGGTGTTCTTCTCTTGGTAGTCTAGGGTTTTAGACTCAGCAAGAAGAGAAGGCTTTTCTAGTTCATGTAATAGCTGTAAAGATTGTCAAGATAGTGAAGATTTCAAGGCCTAAGACAGTCTGGATGTAGGTCTCATTTATGAGACTGAACCAGGATAAATTTGGTGTGTTAATTGCTATTCTCTATTCCTAGTTTCTATATTTCTATCGGGTGATCGAGCGTTCTAATCAAAGGGCATGACAGTGAGATCTTGAGGGCTAGATTGCAGTGAGTGTGTGTGTTGGTCTTAAGAGACTACAAGAGAAACCAAAATATCAAATTCATTACTCAACCTATTCCATCCTATAACTGTGGCTTAATATATAGCCTCCAACTACACACAAGCACCCATGTGTAGTGTACCCCAAATCTTGATTGTCTATAGGTACAAGGCAAATAGCCCTAACAGATATTAAAAACTAAAATTACAATAGCTAACCTTGGCATGTGACAATTCCCCCCCCCCCTAAAAAAAATGTTTCTTGTCCCCAAGAAACTTATTATCGTCGATCTCTTGTTCCTTTATCCCACTCCAGCTAGCTCTCCTACTTTGTTGTCTTCCTATAAACCCTCCATATGTAGCAACTATCTTCTACATTGGTGGCCCGGACTGATTTTGTCCCCACATTTAAAGCATAATCCGAGTCTCCTCCTAGACTCCATAATAGGAGATTTGATTGTATGAGGATGCTCTTTTCCCTAAGGCCGTTGTCCAAGCATTTTCTCCCACCTCCTAACTGCTCCAAGGATACCCTTCTATTACAGTTTCATGCTTCTTAACAAATGCTTCCAATGATAATTCATGCAAACGGACTTTCACAGCCACTTGTCTTATCATAGGTTGCAGCATTTTGACCATCGGCCTTAACTCGTCACTTAGTTCACTGGGGAAGCTAGACACAAAATAATGTTCATCCAACATCAAGCGAGCTTGTCTTACTATTAACTTAAGCTCCTCAAACCTTACCAGAAACTTTTCCACTGTGCCTTCCTATTTCAATTTGTTAAATTCTACCACAATATCAGCTAGGTTTCGTTCCCCGAAACAAGCATAGAATTCCTCTACAAACTCGGGCCATCTCCATTCCACTCTCTGTTCACTCCACCCATGAAACCAAAAATCTGGCACATCATTCAGATAGACAGCTACCATGTTTACCTTGTTCCCTTCGGCTATTCGACAATGGGAAAAAAAAAAAACGCTCACATCGTCTAACCCACCACCGAGGTTTATCCCCTTCAAACATCAGGATTTCGAGTCTTAGTGTAGGGGGGATTATTCTGGTTCGTCAGGGATCCCCGAAGAGACCCCTTCAGCAACATACTCCGTTCGTTCATCCACTTCTGGCCGACCCCTTGGTCCGAGAAAAATGGGTCCTGTCGTAGCTCAGGGAGGGAAATCCACTGGCAAGTGTGCATTGGGCTGTCAGGAAAACATAGCGAGGGCAGCGCTCAACTGCTGGCTCAACCCCAAAAACTCTTCCTGGATGTTCCTCTCCATCATCGACACATCTGCTCAAATGTGGTTGATTTCCTCCAGGGCATTTCAGATCCCTGCTTCAACCGTTTCTAGCCTTTCGTCTACTTGCTCATGGTTCGCCCAATTCCAAGGTGTCCAACCTCGACTCCAACTGTTTCATCCGTGTGCCTTCTGCCATCCTCCTCTCAATTGCTCACCCCCCTACCTCCTCCTTCATTGGTTGGACCCCTAGCCAACCTGATTGGTCGATATTTCCGATTGGTGGGTGTTTACTTCGTTCGCTCGGGTTGCTAGATTCACCGCCTTCAGTCCTACCTGCCTTGTCAGTCAAAATCCTCCCCAACTCAATCGGCTGATATTTTTGATTGGGTTGGTGTTCAATCCATTTGCTCGAACTACTGGACTCACCTCAAATCCTTCCTCTGGCTCTGCCTAATCACAAATCACGTTCTCAAACCAAAATGGGTCTCCAAAACAAGGGCATTATGCATTTCTAGTCAGGCTATCTGAACAACAGTAACTTTGCACTCAATGGCAAGATAATGCTCAACGCAATTGTGATTCTCTTTGTCGTGGTGGTTTTAATGATCATCCTCCACATCAATGCCCGCTAGTACCTCTTCCACGCTCGCCATCGCCAACGTCTCTGTCGCCAAGGCAACCGTCATACCCTCCCACAAACTCACGATCACCTCGAAACTTCCGCACTAGTCGTCTACTCCAGTCACGAAACTCCTAACAATCCACATCACCCTTCGACGAACTTCCACCTACTCACGAACTGTTATGTTGTTGTCTCGAGTATAGGATAAAGTCATTCCTAAAAGATCAGTGAAGACAGTGCACATAAATGGCTGTTGAAGGTTTAGATAGGAAATTGTATCCCATGTGAAATTAGTAAAAGTTATAGGATTAAACTGTAATTATATATAGTCTTCATTGAGATGTCTGCCCTATTCTATAAATAGAGGGAAAGGGGTAGCTGGGTGTGGGCAAGTTTTTCTCATTTTCTATTGTAACAAGTGTTGTGATCGTTCTGAGAGAAAGGCTAGAAAGAAAGGTAGCTTTGTAATCTTGGGGAACGAGGGTTGTGCGGTACTCGGGAATAGAAGGAAGGGAACTTGCTGTTGTATTGATCATTTGTTTGAAATAAAGGAAACTGTTCGCAAAGTGTTTTGACTGTTGGATGTAGCGTTGCAACACTTGCAATCTAAACCAAGATAAATTTCGACTTCTTGTAGTTTGGTTTTCTAGTTTCTATTTAAGTTTTATGAATACATTACTTTTTGTTTGTGTTAATATTTCTTTGTGTTGATCCGAGAGTGGGAAAAGAGTATGAGAGAGAATTGTTCATCTAAATCTGCCTAAACCAATGTATATATTTCAACAAATTGGTATCAGAGCCTATCCCTAGTATCAAGATTTGTCAAGATTTCATCTGTTTTGATTCTCGATCATAGAATAGTGTCAAATAATGGCTACGAGTAGGTATGACATAGAGAAGTGTGATGGCCAGAATGATTTCGGCCTTTGGAAGATGAGGGATTTGCTGTCATGACCCCAAGGATCCCCAAAGATAGAGTAGGAAATATAATAGTATTTACCTTACATGCATTACCATATTTTGTAATTTTCTTTCCTTTTTATGTTATATATATTTGCTTTAGCTATAGGTAGTTATTGTCAATGTAGTAACTGCACATGGGTGCATGTGCATTGTTGTGAGGTATATAAGCCACAACTAGAGAGGATGGAAGGGTATGTTTTTGATAATTGAATACGCTAATTTTCCGTCCTCTAAATTCTCTCTTGATCTCTCTCCCTCACTTTCTGTTCTTTTGATTTTTCCTATTCTTCTTTTAAATTCTCCTTTCATTCTTCCAATTTCCAATCCAACCCTAGGTACATGACAAATGGTATCAGAGTGGTCATTCTTCGGCTGTGGTTCATGCAATTTCGGTAAATAGATTCTGACAACTCTCGTCGGAATTGATTGAGTAGTGATTTGTGGACTCTGGCAAACTTTCTTAAACGCGACAGAATCCACAGACTTCGATTGCTACAGTTGCGGCTCAACAAGGCAACTACAGAGCAAGTCATTATCCAATAGCTCTAGTAAGTATACATTGGTTGTTAGGCGAAGCCGATCTAGTGGAAGTTTCAAAGCGAGCATCTCTTAGATTGGATTCTGAAGGAGAAGCCAGAGATTGACCACGAATGTGATTTCAATAATTCTCAATTCAAACTTTGGAGGCAATTCACAGGAGTTGCAGCGAGAGCCCATTGAACTCTCAAGACGTTGATACTTCCGACGTGGTGAATTCCAAAATCAACAATAAGGCCTCAATTTCTGCGACTTGTGAAAATTCTAGCTATCCTAGTGGCTGGATCCAAGTCGCTGCATGGGATAAAGGTAAGCAAACCCAGGCGATCTTGGTCGTTGTATCTTAGCGACGATCCTCAACCTCCTTCCACAGAGATCAATTCCAGAGAATCCTGTTAGTTGCAACACAGTCGCTCAAGGAAGTTGAGTAGCCCAATGATTCTAGTGTAAAATTCCAGCAATCAGTGTTCGAATTTCCGCAAGTGCAACAAAAGGCAGCTCTCGATTGGGTTTCCGACACTCCTTGGCGATTAGTTTATGATCATTAATAGGTCGTTACTCTTTGACGGCTCTAGGTTCGAATTTTGAGAGGCAAAGCAAACCTGGTGAATTCCATGGTTGCATCAAAATTGGAGTAACATAGCCGAGCAGTTAATCCTTGGGTGGGTTTCGATTCGAGTTGAAGGCTGCTGAACTAGGAAAATTTTGCAAGATTAGCAATGGCGGAAGCAACATGGATGAAGAGCCTTCAGTCCTAGGTGCAACAATTCCACTCGACAGTCACTAATATGCAGACTTGAGTGGAATTACTGGAGATCAGATCCAATCGCACCCATGAAGCAATCATGGCAATGGATCGGAAGTTGGATTCATCACCTGGGGGGGGGGGTTGGAAAGAAGGATGAATGGAATCATAGATGAAGTGGGAACTCAATTCAGAGATCAACTACATAATTTAATGGTCATGTTCTCTCGCCAAAATCAGTCATCTCTAAATGGATCAACTTCAAATATTCCAGAGAGTACTGAGAGGTCTTTTGCTACATCTTTCTCTACTCGATCTGGTGCTGCATCCCTTGTTTTTCATCACGCAAGAACCATTCAAGGGCTGCACAATATACATGGGAGCTTTAATGTTCCTTTAAGTGGAGTTCAAAAACTTGTTGGAAGCCTTTCTAGTGGCCGTTTTGCCTCAAACAATCTCCCCATTGCCCTTTTTCAGATATATCACGGTAGCTCACATGGTCATTCAGGGGTGACAAACAGAGGTGGAATGAGTGTTGTTGGAAGCCTTGGATATAGCAGTGGCACAAATGGAGTTGGTGGTTCTATTCCTGGGATTCTTCCAACCTCTGCTGCAATTGGTAACCAGTGTGTTGTTCCTAGAATGGGAGTATCTCCAATTCTTGGAGATGCAAGATCTCAAATTATAGGTTCAATGGGAAACATAGTCTATGGGGGCGACAATGGGAGGAACATGAGCTCTGGTGAGGTTGTTGGGGCAGCAAATGCAAAGGGACCATTTGATCTTTTTGTAAAAGAAGTTCATTCCAGCAAACACAAGGAAAAAAGAGCTACTGAATTGTTTGCATGGAATTAGGAGGTTCCGACTAAAAAATCGATCAATATTAAGGAAGTTGGTGCTGGAACCAAAGCAAACTCATCAATGGTAACTCAGGATTTTGAACAGGAAAAAAGATTGGATGAAGAGATCTATGTAAACCACACTTTACAAAAATTGGAAGCTGATGATTCCGGTGATAATTAGTCTATACAGCAGACTGGAGGTGAGAACAACTATGTAGATGGCTTCCATACATCTGATAATCCGGGCAGGGATACTGTTTCATCAGATAATTTGGTTGTAAATCATGTTGGAAAAGAAGGCCGGGATGAAGGCCTTATGGCAGCCACTGAGGAACCATTGGCTGGGATTTAAGTCACAACAACTCCTAATGCTAATGCTCACAGACAGCCTTAGTCTGAGTATCCAAGACAAATCTACAATTCTCCATTGCTGCATTTCAAGGATGTTGTTGATATTTTTACAACAAAGCATGGTTGTGGGTTGAATGGGAATACAGTAAAGGCAGCTAAGGATGCAGGCCCACCATTCTTGTATTGGACAGTAATGAACTACTAACGGTAGTCATAGACATTGTTAGTCCTCCCTTTAGACTCCAAGTTTCAGCTGCTAACTATATCGGTTTGGGTGTGGCTAATTATGTTCTTAAAGTGGAGACCAATCTTGATTGGACAGCTATTGTAGGAGGTGGTTTTAGTGGGCTTGAACTCAATCAGGTTGCTTCTATTGAAGTTTTGGGCCAAATTACGCTTGGAATTGATTTTGGAAACCTAAGAACAAAAAGAAAAGGCCTAGAAGGAGAAAGAAAGAAGGAGGAATTAAATAGAGAGAGAAAGCGGGTATTGGGTAAAGAAATAGTGATGCAATCGTTGTAATTTCTTGGGGACAAGAACTTTCTCAAGGAGGGAGGAATTATCATGACCTCGAGGATCCCCAACGATAGAGTAGGAAATATAATAGTATTTAGCTTACATGCATTACCACATTTTGTAATTTCCTTTCCTTTTTCTGTTATAGATATTTGTTTTAGCTATAGACAGTCATGGTCATTGTTGTAACTGCACATGGGTGCATGTGCATTGCTATGAGGCTATATAAGTCATAGCTAGAGAGGATGGAAGGGTATGTTTTTGATAATTGAATACTCTGATTTTCCTTCCCCTCTCTCTCTCTCTCTCTCTCTCTCTCTCTCTCTCTCTCTCTCTCTATGTTCTTTTGATTTTCCCTATTCTTCTTTTAAATTCTCCATTCATTCTTCCAATTTCCAATCCAACCCTAGGCTAAACCTAGGTACATGACATTTACTAGGAAATTTAGGATTGGAAAAGGCCTTAGATAGTGAGGAAAAACCACCAGAAACTCTTACGAATGAATAGAAAAGAGAAATAACTAAACAGAGGAAAGAAATTGACAAGAAAGCATTCAATACACTAATTTTAAGCCTAGGGGACAAAGTATTGTGGGAGGTAGCTAAAATGACCACCGCAAAAGCACTTTGGAATGGGTTAGAAACCCTTTACATGACCAAGACTCTTTCTATCAGATTGTATTTGAAAACCCAATTATTTTCTTTCAAGATGGGTGAGGGTCAAAAGCTACAAGATCACATAGACAGTTTTAATAAATTGTGTGTCTTGAAAACATTGACATTAAATATGATGATGAGGATAAGGCCTTAGTCTTATTGCACTCACTACCAAAGTCATATGAAACATTTGTAGATATTTTGAAACATGGTAGGGATAAATTGGCCTTGGATGATGTTATAGGGGCCTTGAACTCAAAAGAGTTGCAGCATAAGGTAGAGGGGAAAAGTGTTGCTGGTGAAGTACTCTCGATTGAAACTAGACCAGATAGGAATGATCCTAGGCAAAGGGGTAGGTCTAGGTCAAAATCAAGAAATGGTAGGAGAATAACTAAGTGCTATTACTGCCATGAGGAAGGGCATATCAAGAAGAATTGCCCTAAGAGAAAAAAAAGAGTACCTAGAGAAAAATAATTCTGAAATCACCTCATCTCTATGTGAGTACAACTATGGCAATGCCGATGTTCTAGTAGTATCTGAAAATGCTAATGGAGAACCATGGATGCTAGACTCGAGGTGTTCTTTCCATTTGTCCCCACATAGGAAATGGTTTGTGAACTATAGAGACTTGATAGGTGGTAAGGTGTTATTAGGCAACAACCAAGAGTATAGGATCAAGGGAATTGGAGATGTAAGAATTAAGATTAAGGTTGCATGATGGATCGGTTAAAATCTTAAAATCTGTAAGATATGTCCCAAGTTTGAAAAGAAATCTAATTTCCCTAGGTGAGTTAGAATTGGTTTCTCCTATAAAGGAGATAATGGAGTCCTAAAAGTTGCTAAAGGATCACTAATAGTGATGAAAGCAGTCCTCAACAATGGTATTTATGTGATGCAAGCTTGCACTTTGTGTGGAGAAGCTCCAGCTACTAAAGAAAAAGCCTATGAGGATGGCTCACAATAGTGTAGGCCATGGCATTTGAGGATGGCTCACAATAGTGAGTGAGGACAAAAAGAGTTATCTAAGAAAGGGATATTAAAAGAGGGAAAAGTTGCAGATGTGGAAAAGAGTGAATCATGCAGATTTGGCAAAGCTACCAAAGTTAAATTCTCCAACAGGCCTCGAATTCGTCTATAGCCCCATTAGAGGTCATTCATTAGGATCTACAGGACCCTATCCAAACCTTGTCTCATAGTGGAGATAGGATATTCGTGCCTATTAGAGATGAAGTTTCACTAAGAAATCCCAAGCAAACATGAGCTTGCTGGAAGGTTGCCTCTGGTGTGAAGGGTTATGAGTAGTGGAGTTTGGAGTTAGGTGTGCCTAGGTCTTTTTATAGCTAAGGAACTTACCTATGATTGAAATTCCACTATGAAAGACATAAAATTAGATAAACTAATGTCAAGGAAGGTAATCTAGAAGGCTGTGTAATATAAACAGCAAGTAGAACTTCTTGAAAATGTCTTAAATAGCCCCATGAACTGTTAGAGCCCCTGATTCATAAGTTTTACCAGAGGCAGGGGCAGCCAAGGAATAGGACACGGGGCAAAAGGGTCAAATTCGGTTGGGGGAGAATAACAACCCACATGGTTGTAATGGACTGAGGAGGAGCCGAAGAGGTATAAAAATAGGTGAAAAATGAGAGAGAAATAGCTAGAGAATTCTGAAGAAGTTTTGGGAGAGAAAGCCCTCTCGAATAGGCCTGTATTGTTTTATTTTCTGTTCTTATCTTGTAATCGAAGATTCTTAACATTGATTGTGAAATTTTATCAATTACTTGTGAGGATCCTATCAATTTGGTATCAGAGCATCACCGATCCTAATGGTGAACCTGACGGACCGAGTAGGTGAATTGGAAAGGAGGATGGAAGGCATGCAACAGGGAGTTGATGCCTTGAGGGGTGAGGTTCAATCGATGGAGAAGAATGTAGCGAGTTTGCTGGAACAGTTCACTTGGATGAGAATGAGATGGGAAGAGCAGGAACAGGAGAGGAAGAACAAGGAGGAGTTGGGAGACTAGCCTCCGGAATTCATTCAAGATTCCAAGGTGACAACAAAAATAGGAGTGTGGCGAGCTGAAGCAGGGGGTTCCAAGGGGGGTTGGCAGCCAAAGATCCAAGGGCAATGGTTGGAGATGCCCCTCTTTGAAGGCGAAGATCTTGACGATTGGATATTCCGAGCTGATAGGTACTTTGCAATGAATGGGCTGACTGACGAGGAGAATATAGACATAGCAGCACTATGTTTGGAAGGTGCTACACTTTCATGGTTCTAGTGGGAGCAATGGAGACGAAGAGTGAGAAGCTGGGAAGAGCTAAATGGGTTGCTGAGGAATCGCTTAGGATCCACGCAGGAAGGCACAATGGAGAAGTCGGACGAGCTGGGGGACACGATTAAGGAAGGTGAGATGGTGGAATTGTTGCTGAATTCCATGATAGGCCTAACTCCACAGATGATGAAGGTAAAAAGGAAGGATGGTGGGTGGTGAATTTACGTGGACTACAAGGCTTTAAACAAGGTCATCTCTAATATTGTTTGGGGAAAACAAACCCATGTTGTATTAGATGTTGGATGTGGAGTTGATAGCTTTGGAGGCTTTTTGTTTGAAAGAGACGTTCTGACCATGTTATTTTCTCCAAAATGACGCAGCGTGTAACGCGTGTGTGAAGAAACACACCAAAATAAACCTTTGAAAGAACAAACTTCAATGACCGAAGCTTGGCTTTCAAGAAGACGCAAAAACAAATAGGTTGCTAAGAAAACCCAAATAGGTTGCTGAAATTTGATTGAGAAAACTTGATTACATCCTAGGCATATTTATAGTATTTGACTAATCCAAATCCATCTAATATTTGTAAACAAAATCCAACTAGAATCCTAATAGAAATAAATCCTAAGTAAAAGTTAACTAGAATCCTAATAAAAATAAAACACTAATCCAACATGAAGTAGAATCCTAAATGAAGTAGAACATGAAGTTGAATTCTAAATCAAGTAGAATCATGAAGTAGAATCCTAAATCAAGTAGAAACATGAAGTAGAATCCTAAATCAAGTAGAATTCTAAAACTTAAGAAGTATTAAAATATTGTTCCGACGCTACTATTCTGGTGATATTGTTCCGATTTGGTCGGGTCGGCCTTGGGCCGGGTCTTAATTGGTGACCGCATCACAAAATATGAACATGAAGCACAAGTTCAGTTTGCGCTTGAAAGGGCAATGCCCGCTATATCAGCAGTAATGGGCACTAAGAGACTTCAGTTTTCGGGCAGAGTCTTTGATGTTGTCCACTGTGCACGATGTAGGGTCCCTTGGCATATTAAAGGAGGATTGGCGGTTGAGCAAAACATGGTGTCGCAAGGCAAAACGGTAGTCGCCAACAATGGTGTTGGGGAGTTCACCGGCGAGGTAGAAGGGCAGCCGACGATCAATCCGTTTAAAATGCCAAGGACTGCTGATATGGAGACATCCAAGGAGAGCATCTTATCAATGATTGGGACGCCATCAACGATCCATGTTGTTTGGGAAGCTAGTTTGATTCTTAGCCTGGTTTCTCAAAGATTTCACATGGGGTTGGTTGATAACAGAGGGCCCCCCATGTATTCTCACCATCATGAGGGGGTGGGTGCCTCGTTCGAGCAGGTCATGATGGTGGAAGGCAGCATGTTTCTAGAAGTTAAGGGCTCAATTTGCATTCTGTTGTGGAGCCCAATGGTATAAACCAAAAATCTTAAACAATGATGGGAATTTGGCCAAAACTTCATAATGAGGTTGAGAATTGGCAAGCCATGAAACAATTGACAAAGTTGAGGTCCTAGGAAGTTGTATCAATAACCAGGGATGCAATGATTGGAATGGGAATTGCTGTAAATCAAAAACCTACTATGAATGAGTGCTATGAAGAAAGAGCACAAAATGAGCCTCCTGTGTGTCAAGAATCTAATGACTCTAATGCAGCCTGGAATGTGCCACTGCAAGCATGCATGCATAGAATTCATGTTGCTGAAACAGAATGAGGATCTAAATGGCCAGCACGAGTGGGACAACCACCGTACTAGTTTTCAGTTCCCAGTTTAGAGTCTATGGAAAAGCAGCCCCTGAAGATTTCACTACAGACTATCAATCCCGAAAACGAGTGGTGATTAAATCATATCTAACTAAAATGGGGAGAAACAGGTTATCTATCAGGAATGTTATGGACATGAAAGTTATCTATGGAGGATTGGCTGCTGCTCTAAGCTAGGTTGCACAAAAATGAAAACAGAAAACGTTTCTGATACAAAATGGAAACGCGGAAACGAACACTCTTCTAAAAAAAATAGGCATAGATAGGATCCGAAACGGGAATGGGAAATGTTTCGAAAATGGGGAAACGGCTCATCTGAGCTGTTTCCATGCAACATAGGCTCTAAGAAACTTGAAGGTGTGGATCATGATTATGGTGCCTATAGACTCTCCAGATACACTACCTATAGTTTATGAACGAGACCATCTCTTCTCCTAAGTTAAAAAGAGATGCCATTTGATGGTTGTGGTTGCTGAGGTTGACCAGATTCTCAGCCTAGAGGGGAAACTTATTGTTCGCAACAAGGTAGAGATCATCAACGAGGTGGAAGAAAGGATTGGGAGGCTAGCGTACAAGTAGTCTACCACCCTCCGGTGCAATTCACCCCGTAATTCGCATCTTCCAGCTCCGAAAGTCTGAAGGAGCAGTGTAGGAGGCCACCGCTATCCCTAACCAGCTAACTGCAGAGCTAAAACCAGAATTCCTACTAGGGGTAAAGTCAAGCATGGGAAATAACTTGAGGAGCCTCGACGTTCTTATTCAATGGAAGTGGTTCCACCCCCGCCCGGGGCAGCCACTTGGGAACCGTACAATCCATTACTGCATCAATTTCCTAAGTTTTACCTTGAGGACAAGGTGAATCTCGTGGGCGAGAATAATGTTAGAGCCCCTGATTCATAAGTTTTACCAGAGGCAGGGGTAGCCAAGGAATAGGACACGAGGGCAAAAGGGTCAAATTCGGTTGGGAGAGAATAACAACCCACATGGTTGCAACAGACTGAGGAGGAGCTGAGGAGGTATAAAAATAGGTGAAAAATGAGAGAGAAGTAGCTAGAGAATTCTGAAGAAGTTTTGGAAGAGAAGGCCCTCTAGAATAGGCCTATATTGTTTTCTTTTATGTTCTTATCTTGTAATCGGAGATTCTTAACGTTGATTGTGAGATTTTATCAATTACTTGTGAGGATCCTATCATGAACCAGGACTTAGAAGTAGATAATCTGGAAAATGATGTAGACAGCTTCATTGATCAAAATCCAGGTTAGAAAAGGGAAAGGGAAGGAGGGTCATCTAGTATAGGCAGTGAGCAAGGGAATGGAAGGTATAATGTTGCCTAGGATAGGTAAAAGAAGGAACATAAGACCACTAGTGAGGTATGGAATTTTCCGTTTTAGACTCCCATGCACTGTTAAGTGCTATAGAAGAGGCTGGTAAGGAACCTCTTTTTCTATGGAGAGGAGATGCACTCAAAGACTCCATCAAATGGTAGGGTGCCATGAAATGAGAAGTGGAGTTGCTTTGGACTTTAGTGGATGAACCATTAGGATAAAGGGGTGGTGAGCTGTGAGTGACTATTTGAGATTAAGGTAGGTGCTGGAAATGAGAAAAGCCTAGGTAAAAGACTAGGCTAGTGGCTATTAAGCTATGACAGCACATTAAGATTTAATTATTATCTCAATGGTTGCCACTAACAGCCTTTCTCCATGAAGGTTTAAGAGGAAATGATCTTATAGAATAGCCCAAGGGATTTGAGGTTAGAGAAAAAGGTAAGCAAGCAACTATGGTTGCTTAGAAGGTCTCCATATGAATTAAGTCAATCCCCAAGGCATTGGTATAAGAAACGTGATTCTCTTATGATAGTCCAAGGGTTTAAAATGAGTGCATTTGGTAGCTGTAATTATTACAAAGATATGCCTAATAAGATGTCAATATATCTTCTCCCATATGAGAATTGGTATGCTAATTGCTAGACAATAAAACATAGGGATCCTCAAGTTAAAATCTGAGATTTAGGTCAGCGGTTGAAGTGAAGGATCTAGAAGAAGCTGGGTTAATATTAGGAATAGAAGTAAAAGAAAGGACATCTTAGGCAGCCTAGTTTATCCGTAAAAAAAAAAATAGACATAAGGACAGCTTAGGCAGCCTAGTTTGTCCGGAAAAAAAAATAGACATACTTTTGTAAGATGGTAAAGAAGTTAAGAGAGATGAGCAGTCCTCTAATAAGGAAGCAAGCATAAGAGAAATGAGTAAGGTTCTTATTCAAATGCAGTGGTAAAGCCTAAAGGCCGGAGCTGGCATGCTATGAGTTAGTTTAGCGGATTTAAGGCCAATCTGGGTAAAGTTCACTAGGATGCTGTGAAATTGGACTCCTTGGTATGTAAAAATTAACATTGATATGGATTTGGTTTATGGTGGAGTAAGTCTAGAAGAAGAGCCATGCAGTTAGGGTGTATTGGCTGCTGATTATGCAGCAAACTCCTAGAGGAATGTCTAGGTTGAGTTGAGTTTGGATAGCTAATGTGCAGCCCACTTGACCAAAAATTAAGTCCCACCATGGAAAGAATCAATCATATTGATGTTACAAATTTATTTATTAGGGAAATCCTTGAGAAGGAGGAATTAATCCTAAATAAAAGGTTGCAGATATAGACAATGCAGCTGAAATGTTATCCAAAGTTGTTCCATTTATAAAATTTGCAGCATTGTTTTAAATATTCTTAATGTTTGTTGTGTTTGAGTGATCAGGTTTGTGTAGCAGTCCAGATGAGAGCAAGTTTAGTTCATCTGTTGGAAGGCCCAAGGCTTTGATGGATGAAAAATGGATCTATACTCAAGACAATAGTGGAGAATTGTTATGTTGTTGTCTCAAGTATAGGATGAAATCATTCCTAGAAGATCAGTGAAGGTAGTGCACATAAGTGGCTATTGAAGGTTTAGATAGGAAATTGTATCCCATATGAAATTAGTGAAAGTTATGGGGTTAAACTATAATTATCTATAGTCTTCATTGGGATGTCCACCCTAATCTATAAATAGAGGGAAAGGGGTAGCTGGGTGTGGGCAAGTTTTTCTTATTTTCTATTGTAACGAGTGTTGTGATCGTTCTAAGAGAAAGGCTAGAAAGAAAGGTGGCTTTGTAATCTTGGGGAACGAGGGTTGTGGGGTACCCGAGAATAAAAGGGAGGGAACTTCTTGTTGTACTGATCATTCATTTGAAATAAAGGAGACTGCTTGCGGGGTGTTTTGACTATTGGATGTGGGGTTGCAACACTTGCAATCCAAACCAGGATAAATTTCGGCTTCTTGTGGTTTGGTTTTCTGGTTTCTGTTTAAGTTTTATGAATTTGTTACTTTCTGTTTATGTTAATATTTCTTTCTGTTGATCCGAGAGTGGGAAAAGAGTTTGAGAGAGAATTGTTCATCTAAATCTGCCTAAACCAGTGTATATATTTCAACACGAACGCTTGTCCGTTCACATCGCCTCTGGTCTGCTTGCCTATCGACCCACCTCCGTCCAACTGCCAAGACTACCGACTCTAGTGTAACTTCATGAGAATTCACCTAGGTTTTTCTTCGCCACCTAGATTGTTGGAATCCAACTGAGGATTGACCAAAATGATCTTTTCTTAATTGTGTAACTTCCTGTTAAACTCTCCTATCTAAGTCGCCCAAGTCCACTGCAATTGCCAAAGATCAGTTGTTACGAATTTGCCTTCTCAGTCACAAGTTCCTGAGATTCGATCGAATGCTGCTTCGATAGGAACACTATGATATCAGTTGAGAAGCAATAGAATCACAACCAAATCCTAAAATTGATTGCCTCCGTTAAATTCTTTGCAATCAACTTTTGATGATGGCTTGGCTCTGATACAAGTTGTCACACCCCTAGGGTTGAGCTATGGTGTGAAAGGGAATATAGGAAGATTAATACAAGAATTTAGAGGGAGATATCAGATGGAAGGAAGATAAACAACAAGAAAATGAGAATAATCGAGAGAACGGGAGAGAAGATAACAAAGAGAGAGAGAAACCAAAATATCAAATTCATTACTCAACCTATTCCATCCTACAACTATGGCTTAATATATAGCCTTTAGCCACGCACAAGCACTCATGTGCAGTGTACCCCAAATCCTAATTACCTCTAGCTATACGACAAATAGCCCTAATAGAAATTAAAAACCAAAATTACAATAGCTACCCTTGGCATGTGACACTCATGTGGAAATCTGATATAACTTTTGAGTAGTAAGGATAGTTAGTGCAATTTCTGAAAAATAAAGGGTGTTCCCTATAATACTACCAAACCTTAGGGGTGTCAAGTATAGTTTACCTACCTTAATTTTTATACAAAGTACTATTAAAATAATATTTTACAATTATAATTTATTTTATTGAAATTCTTTCCTTATATATATGGGTATTAATGATAAAAAATTATTTCCATTTTTGAATTTTATTCTTATTATTATATTTAGTGATGAGATTCATCTACATATCATATGTAAACAAACAGATAGGATGTTTCCAACCAAGCTAACTGTGAACTGAATACATAGCTGACATACCTTATAACGCAAAGGCAGGCTGCGCATGAGTTTTACCCGCAAGCAAAGTCCAATCACTGTTGCCATACTACAATGTTCAACTGTTGGAGTGAATGTCACCCTGGATTAGAGATTTTAACTTAGACGAGTTCAGAAAGAGAACTATGATAAGAATAAAAAAATACCATCAGTGGTTAGTAGAAGGAAATTTCTTCTACCTCACATAGTTACGCTCATCATCTACCTCAATTGCATCTTCTGTAATAACTTTCAGCTCTTCCAATGAATAAGGATGCTCAGGATCTTTTATATCTCTAAGATGATTTAAGATTGTTAAGAAAATAAAACAGTTTCTAACTCAATTCAATCAGTTAAAATTAATCCAGGACTTTACAGTGAGGGTAAAACTATATTCATCATGCTTAGGTGATGTGAGTTAATACCTAATTACAGCCGAAGAACAAAAGCACAAGAAAAATGAGAAGCAAAATTAACACTGAGATAGGATAGGATAAATTCTACCATTTTGCTTCCAGGTGATCCTAAGAAGATACATGACCCCAGATTGGTAAATGGGTAATCGAGAATTAGCATTGACTGACCCCAAGTAGTACAGAGGCAGTAGCATGTTAAATTGAGCTAATGACTTCACATATTCAAATGAATATATATATATATATAGATATATATATATATATATATATATTAAATACCAGCACCTCCTTCACATATGCCTCTGCTCCCATTTTTTGCCTCTCAGGGAAGAAGAATGTGGATGGCATAAAATTTTGCGCAACAGAAACTGTCGACTCATGCAGTTTGACTTATTTGGTCAACATATCTAAACAAGGATTCTTTTATGCTACACTTGTTTACATGTGATTGCCAACTCTAGCACTAAACTTTAAAAGAAAGTTCCGGATGGTAAGACACAAAATTGGGAAAACACATGCACATGAGAAAGCACCAAATGCAATCAAACTGAAAGGATATCAAAAATTTCCAACTGGTCAATGTGTTCCACGGCGTATTCATCCCCATCATCTGGTGCAGTTCGGGCTCGACGCTCCTTTTTTTCATACACAGTTGGATTGGCATTGATTAAATTGGGAACCATTCTCCTCAATCAGACTGCTGCAGTTTACAAAATTAATCACACATTAACAACTGTCGTGCAAACATAAGGAAGCAATATTACAAACACCAATCACCAGGAGCAGGAGCGAGAGCGAGGCGCCGAGGGCGAGCGAGCGACGGAGCGAGGGCGAGCGACCGACCGGCGACGGACGGAGCGAGCGAGAGCGAGAGCGAGGGAGGGAGAAGGGTTTGCAGAAGGGCGGGGGGAGAAGGGTTTGGCGGTTTGCAGAGGCCAGATGGGGGCGGGGGCGGCTGATTGGGGTGCGCTGCAAAAACATTGGCTGGGCTTATCCATGGACATGATGCAGTCGGGTTGGGCTATTATTAAAAAATTATTTTTTATTTTATAAATTTAAAGTTGATTGTGAGCTGTTCTGGACTTGGGCATCCAATGCTCCCAAAAGATATCCAAAGCCAAAAAAACAAAAAGCAAAGACCAGCATAGTTGGCAATTAAGCTACACAAAAATAAAAATGAAAAATATATATAATATAAAATAAAAATGAGAAAATAGCATTTTTAAAAAGTAAAAAATGAAAATGTGGGAAAACTTGTAAATAAAAAGAATACAAGGTCCTTTTTGTAAATATAATTTTTAATATAGAAAATTATAAAAAATATAATTATTCAATATAAAAATAAATATAAATTTCGTAATGCATTCAAATAAAAGTAAATATAAGTGCTACCATTTATGAACCATGACTTACTAATTAAAAAATAATAATAAATTAGAAAAATAATCAAACACAATATAATTTATAAAAGTTTATCCATTTCATCATTCTCTTTCTCTGTGATCTCTTAGACATCAACTAAGTCTAATATCATTTAATCAACACATCAACCAAGTTCAAACTTAAATCCATTCCCAAACTAAAGTCTAGCAACTTGAATCAGTATAATTAAGAGGAACGAAGAAGATAGAGAGATCACAAAGTTGTTAAAAGCATACCAGTTAGCAAGTTGGGATGGATAATAGAATAAACTTTACTAAATGCTAAGCATTTATTGGGTTGAAATGAGAGTGGGCACATCTTTTTAACTACCGCCAAACAAATTTTACTTTCATATTAAGGGAACCAACAATAATTCAATTTTGTAATAATTCTAAATGAGTTTATGTAATCAATTAGGGGCACCTTTAAAATTAGGATGACACAAATCAACAACCCTAGTAAGAAAAGGTCCCAACTTCCAATCAGTCTGAATGATTATAACAATGCAATCAAATTATCACAATGAAAGCAAAATCATTAGCTTACGACAGGAATCAGACCCTTTCAAGTCAAAACGAAGGAATACGAGAATCACCAGAAATAAGACCAAGAAACATACAAAGGAAGAAAAACAAAAGAAATCACACCCATTTAAGTTGAATCAGCAGCAACACCGAGCACGAAAACATGGATTCGTGTTTGTGAATCAACAGTGTGTCACAAGAAGGACTTGTTACCATAGCTCATTTATATTTTTATTTACTTTATTGTTGTAATTCCTAATGTACAAGTTCGTTTATTTACTTTTACTACTGTAATTCCTAATGTAGAAGTAGTTATTACCATGTGCAATGAGGTTAGGAGAATATCAAGTTTGTTATGGTAGTAAGGGGTAGGGGCTACCTAGACAGAAGAATCTTCTCCTCCCAAATGCCTTGTGTATATTCTCCAATCCTTGGGATGGATTGGAATTAATGAGAATATCCAAATTTCTACATCATCTCTCTCTTTCTCTCTCTTTATTCTCTATGCTTTCCCTCATCCTTCCTCATTCTTCTTTCTTTATCTCTGTTTTTTATTTTCTATTTTGGCGTTTGATACTTCTAATTATCATCGGATTAGAGGAAAGGGCGTCGTCATGCTTAGGTCATGACAATCTTGGTATCAGAGTAACGATCCTCAACTTGGTGCTCTATGGGAAAGGGCAATGGCGAAAGGAACTCGCATGAAGAATTTGGAGTCGCAACTACAGGAAGCCAGCTCGACAATGAATGATTTTCATAATCGAGTAGATCAATTGGAGTTTGGAGCTACTCGAAATCATGAGGTGATCGTGGCCATTGATTGTAAATTGGAAAATTCCATGTAAGGATTGGAGTAGAGGGTGGAAGGGTTGGTTGTGCTCAAATGCAACAGTTCATGGTGATATTCACTCATCAGAACTCGGTAAGGCTCTCTTCAGACTTCCCTCTTAGAAAAAGAAATGATCCAATCCTACAAGGGAATAGAATGAATTGGGGAAATAAGACCTCCAAGATTGAGGAAAAACTGGAAGAGGAGTTGGAAATGATGATAGGTAGGGACAGAGAAGAACCGCACAACCCTCATCATCTAGGGTTTCCTATGCCTCGGATGGAGATTCTGATATTTGAGGGAGTTAATCCCCAATGGTGGTTGAGGAAATGCAAGAGGTTGTTTGAGTGGTCAACATACTGAGGACACAGAGGGTGAGCTTGGCTATTGCGTATTTCAATGAAGTAGTGGATGCTTGGTTTCAAGGGTGTTTAAGGGTGAGATGAGAGTATACCTGGGAAGAGTTCTATGAAAAACTCTGTGAGTGCTTTGGGGAGAGGAGTATGGCAGACACCATTGAGGAATTTAATAAACTAAGGCAAATAGAGAGTGTAGGAGCCTATCTCCGAAGGTTTGAGGAACTCAAATCTTATATGATCGGCCATAATCCACACTTCTTAGAAGTTTACTAGGAGTAGATTGGAAACGCCCTATTAGCTTTGATGTGGTACTAGGAGTAGATTGGATGAAAGGGGTAAGCCCTAATAGTTTTGATTTTAACCAGATTGAGGTGTCTTTTGAGGGGAGAGGAAGGAATATGACATTATTAAAGGGGAAAGAGGCTAGAACCTGCAAGATGATATCAGGGAAAAGATTACAAAATGTGATTAAGGGAAAATGAAATCAGTTGGCACAATTTTTCTCAATTGTGGTAGTAGATGAGGTAAGAGGAGATTAAGGATTGCATGGGTAGATCTACCTAACAGTTAGCGTGTCCTAGGGGATGTCGAATCAGGTACATTACTTAGATCTCCTTAATAAACTACTGGTAGAATATGAGTGTAACACCCCGCTCCATCCAAGGGGCGTTATATATGCAGAATAAATAAACATCATCATGGATTTCAAGGATATATTTTTTTTCCACAAATATATAATAACGTTTGTACGTGAATAATACACTAGGTAAGTTCTCAAGAAAGAGATGTGGATCACAAAGGGACACACTTAAATACCAAGTCTTTCTTTAGACAAAACTTTCTTAAACATGCACTCCATTACATAACACTTGAATCCATAACTTCCCTGACAATCTTGATTACCTTCTCAACACATCAAACTAAAAGTCATCAAGCTAAGACAGGTAATATCCTTACACAAATGTGGAAGCTAGATCGAAACCTGATATGGTACATAATCTGAAATCACTTCATCCATAATATCCAAAATCGTACCATCGTCCAACATGACATCATCAAAATAAAAAGCATATAATCCAAAATACATGCTATGATCCACCTACAAGTTGCTGTCAATCCTCGGCAATTCCTTTCCCTTTTGCACTGCTGCCTTTACCTGGAATGTTGAATATTCCAGGGACAAAAATCCAAAAATTAGATGTTGAATCATCTAAGTGAGAATTCAAAAACATTTTCATGAATGTATGCAAGACATGAAACAATAGAAAATCACGACAAAACCCGGCCCAAGATAATCCCACACAACACTTAACCCTAATCGGGGAAAATGCAATCTCTCTAAAGGCAACACAACTACATTGACACATTGGCACAACACAGTCCTAGCTTAAGAGGGAACAATATCAATGCATGAACCTGGGAATCACCCATCATCATTACGTTCCCACTCAAAAGCTTATGGAGCACATCAACACAAATCCTGGCCAAATGATGATCAACACCATCATGGGAATCCATGTCCACATCGGAAACAATACTACCGCTCAAAAGCCTCATGGGGTGGTGTCCACTCGCAACCCCGCCACTTAAGTCAGTCCGAGTTAGTGTCTACTTTCAGCCCTGCCATTTGACGATTCACAAGGGTGATGTCCACTCTCATCTCAGGTCGCAAATGGATATTTTCTCTTGACACGCTTCCCTAGTACTATCACTTCAAGTGCCACATCATAAGTTGACATCACATCCCATATGTACAACCCGTCACCCTAGTGTAACTTCCTTGGCCACCTGGCTCGGTACGGAACATCCTTCGTTTCCATCAATACCCTTGGGGAATTACAATTACACTATCGAGGCTACATCCCAACACAAAAACACGCCAATGCCACAAACCATGATTCAATGCATCATATGAAACAACATTTTATGTACACAATTTATCTCACAAAATTCAATGCACATGTATAAAATATTTCGAGACAAACCCAATGAAACTAACCATCATAGGTTAAAACCATTCACATGCAACAAAACCATTTGCATGAAATCAAATCAAGTTTAAGATAGAATCAAACCAATTTTGGGGGTTAGAACTCTCACAAGTCAAAACCAAGCTTTATGCAAGTAGAAACTCTCACAAGAAATCAATTTTATGTAGGGGGTCGTGCTATAGTGCCTGAACGGTTGACGCACGGAATGACCGAACAGAATGAAACCCGCTCGGCTAAGGTTTAGCGGACTTTATCTAAGATAAAGTCAGCCAAGCACATTGTTATTAAAATTAAAATAAAAAAATAATTAAAATTATAATATAAAAATTACCTTAAATTAAAATTATAATATAAAATATAATCAAAATGAAGTCTGCAGCGACGGACTTCATTTTAAATTAAGTCCCCCCGTTGCTATGCGAGCGGATTTAATCCGCCCAGCAGCCCGCTCGCTGCTAGGCGGGCAGGCTTCAACATAGTTGAAGTTCGCCTGTTTAGTTTGGGCGGGCTTTATCGATGATGAAGTCTGCTCGACTTTTATTTGGAGCAGCAGTTTTAAGGTGGGGATATTTTTATCTTTTAATACCTTTAGTCATCCTGTACGTCAACCAATTCGGACAAAGTAGCATTATTCTTATGCAAGTAGGAAAACTCACAAGTCAAAACTAAGTTTTATGCAGGTAGGAACTCTCACCTTTGATAAAAATTCAAGATACCTTGAAAAACGCGCACTGCCTCGATTTGAGTGCCCGACCTTAATTTTCGTGCCAAACTCAAAAATTGCAAAAATCTCATCACTTTAATCCTCAAGGCACCCTTATCAACATATAATAATCAAAAACCTATTTTTCTCACAATTTCTTCATTTTCTCCATTTTTCTCTCATTTTTGCCTCTAAAAATCCAAATAAATATCTCCCAACTCATTTTTTCCAATTTTTCTTCATAACAAATCATAAAATCCAAATAACTTCAAGAGAAAATTACTGAACTTACCCGAATGCTGCGCTTTCACGCTAAATGAGGCTGTTCAATGCTAAAACCGAGACAACGAAAAGCCCAACTTCAAAACTTTTTGTACCATGACCTAAATCTTGTATTTCTAGGATTTTAGAAATTTTTTTCCCAAATTTTTTGGCCATTCACGCACTCCCATGTGTCGCCTGAAGATTGCCTCACGCGCCTCACTCACGACCTGCTGTTGGCGCGTGTTCCACACACGTCGTTATCTTATTCCTTGTGCAGTTTGTCGGTAGCTGCGCCCGCTCTAGTTTTTTTCGCAATTTCTCCCTCTTTCGAACTCCATTTTGCTCGATTCCCCATGGTCGATAGGCATTGGTCGGCGATCAGAAGCTGCTAGTTGACCATGGCAGGAAGTTTCCAGCTTCAAGTTTGAAATATTACGCTTTCACCCCACATAATTTTGTCTCTTATGCCTTGGCCCATTTTCACAAAGCCCCTGAACTTTCCATAATTACCATCACGACCCTCAAGTCCTAAAACTTCCATTTCACCCCTAAAGATTCCTAAAAGTCGTCATTTCGACCTCTATTCGGTAAATTTGAAAAATTGCATTTTGACCCGAATCTTTATTTTGGTCCCAAACCCTTTTGTTTCTTCCAAAAACCACTGAAGGGCTGCTTTACACACCAAATATGAATACCCTCGGGGTTCCATTGACTTTTCAGAAGCACCATACAATTATTCAATTTTTCAACCTATTCTATAGTTGTATTTTAGTTGTACCGAAAACTATTTTTGATCCAATTTCTTTCGATGCCATAAATCATTTCTCGAAGTACTCGACACTACCATATCATTTTCTTTAGGCATCTCGGCTCCAGGGCACTCCCTACAGTCGATTCAGTCAATTTATCGGGCTATTCTGATACTTATTTTTCTCAAATTCCATTTTTCTAATAAAATACCTATTTCTCAATTAACCTAAAGTTCTCGGGTATTACAATGAGGATTTTTTCATTGAACTCCAATCCTTTCTCCCTACCAAAATGTTTGATCACTCTATCAACCTAAAACCAAACACTAAGCCTGTTAACATTAGAACTTACCATTACCCTCTAATTCAAAAGAATGAGATTGAGAAAATGGTTAAGGAAACGTTCCAACAATTCATCATTAGACCTAATCAAAGCCCTTTTGCTTCCCTTATCCTATTGGCCAAAAAGAATGATGGAACATGACAATTGTTTGTGGATCACCGCCAACTAAATGTTATGACCATCAAGGATAAATTTCCTACACCCTTGGTGGAAGTTTTTTTGGATGAACTTTACCATGCCCAATTCTTTTATAAGCTTGACCTATGCTTAGGTTACCACCAAATTAGGATGAAACTCGAGAATATCCACAAAACAACTTTTAGAACTCACCATGGGCACTTTGAATTCTTGGTGATGCATTTGGGCTCACCAATGCCCCTGCACTTTTTAATCCCTCATGAACAAAATTTTTTAACCCTATCTTAAAAAGTTTATACTAGTGTTATTTGATGATATACTTATTTACAGCCCTACATTTGAACAACATTTAACCCACTTAAGAATTACCCTTGACATCCTTAGATCTCACCAGGTTTTTATTAGGAAATCTAAGTGTGCATTTGATCAAGGGCATATGGAATATTTGGGACACATTATATCGAAATGGCGGGTGAGTATTGACCCAAGAAAGGTAGAAGCCACGGTGTCCTAACCAAGGCCAACTTTAGTGACAGCCTTAAGGGGATTTTTAGGGCTAACTGGGTATTACCGTCAGATTGTAAAGAACTATGGGATAATTAGCAAGCCCTTAACTAACTTGTTGAATAAGGGAAGTTTCAGCTGAGGGCTAGAAGTAGAAAAGGCATTCGAGAATTTAAAAGGGGCCATGAGTAAGGTGACAGTGTTAGGGCATCTTGATTTCAATAAGCCCTTTATTCTAGAAACATATGCAAGTGGAACAGGAGTGGGGGCAGTTTTGGTACAAGAAGGAAGGCCTCTTGCATTCTTAAGTTAGGTATTAGGTCCTAAACACTTAGGGCTCAATATATATGAAAAGGAATTTCTAGTTGTATCGATAGCTATTAATAGGTAGAGGCATTACGTGGAAGAAGGTAGATTTATAATCAAAATAGACCATGAAAGTTTGAAGTTTCTGTTACAACAAAACTTCAAACGTAGCTGCAAAGAAAGGGGATGGCCAAACTAATGGAATTGGATCACATAATACAATACAAAAAAGGGAAGAAAAATGTAGCAGCTAATACACTTTTAAGGTGCCATGAAGAAGGGAGTTTTGGAGTTATGACAATGGTGGTGCCTTAGTGGTACCAAGAGGTTTTTGATAGCTATCAGAGGGATGAGAAGCTTAGTACCTTTGTAATAGCCCACTCCCACTTATGGGTGTTGTTAGGAAACTGGCGACCGTGAAGTTTCGATTCTGCCCGGTTATGATCCATAGAGTCGCAAGCACGAACTCCTCTAAGTCGATCCACACGATCGACCCCTTCCACGAACGCCTCGAGTAGTGCTGGCAACCCTAGGCACCTCTTGAGAGATCTGAAATTTTCTTTTTTTTTCTATCTTCTTAAGTGGCGTATATATAGAGTTAAAAACCCTAAACGTGCTTTGGAAAAACTCTAAACAATTTAGGCCTGACCCTTAATCATATTGGGCCGACTCTCTCTTTTAAATTATGGAACAAGCTCGACCTAAGTGTGTGACCCCTTAGGTCCACCATTGGGCTAGATGTAGGGCCAATTCTATTAGGCTATATGAAGGCCCAACTTATTAGATTAATTAAACTCATGGGCCTTTTATTTAACACATTTCATGGGCTTCTTAATTAAACTCTTTAATTAATAGTTTTAGAATTAATCAAATTAATTCTAAAACCCTACATATTATGGTTAACGTCTAGCAACATGCCATGAATACCTACCCAACGATGAAAAACACAGGCCTTTTTCAATTGCAATTACCATGCAGTAAAATCCTTTCATCAACCTATGTCCTGATTGAATTTAGGGTATGGTTTTATGACGAAACCCTAGTCATTCAACAACTATGTATCCATTCCAGATTTATGACTTGATAGGTAAAATCAAAACACTTTTTAATTTCCACCTCACCTTGGCCAAGGATTTTCTCAGTCATGAAATCATCGGAATACATAAGACATCTTCTCATCTTATCGATAAGTGATGAATCCTATTTCGACATTCACAAGCCTTCATATGTGATAAGGTTACGCCCAATGATAATTTGTTAATGACTCCATTAGAATCCAAAAAAGAACCAAAGCATAACCAGTCAAATATAAGACTACCATGATATCTCAAGTCTAAGGACCAATCTACACTATTGTAACATAGGAATTCCAATTCGACAATAAACAATTACCATTAGGAATTCTATAGCGGGTCAGTTCAATGTACTTATTCTTATAATAAACACCCACATATATTGATTAGTGTCCACACACCAATGTCCACGAAACAAGACATTCTCCTGATTGAGCATGCATCATATGTGCTAGTTTATCCGAGTTATTAATGTCCAATCCAAATAACTCTATGACTAGGAACATTTAAGATCAAGGCATATAAGGAATATGTTTCATGATCGTCATCTCTATGCACAACCATATTTCATGAGCTTATTTGATCTATGGACTTTGTCAAGTTGGATTTCAATAATAACGACAACCAACAATGACAAATAAAAACATAATACTTTGCAATAATAATTGATTGAAGATAAAGAGTCACAATGAAAAATATGATCAATTACATGTAAATATAATTAGCTTGTGGGGCATAACTCTAACAGGTGTCATTTGTGAATAATCGACTGGATTACTCACACAACAAACCAATAATTGAAGGGTTGGACTATGTTTCAACGAGAAACGCTCTAGGTAGGCATTAGGTTTCGTCCTTCCTTTCGCTCCACTTGAAGAATCAGTCCCCCAAAATAATCAAGGAAGCATAGCTGACTGGGACTCGAAACCCGAGTGAGCTTCACATTTCTTTAGCTCGCTACACAGCGATCCAAAGGTGACCCAGACACAAACTAACGCATCAAATATCCATTGAGTACTGGAGATTTACGGGAACATACCTTTTCAATCTTTACCTAATTCGAACTTGACTCCACCAACTAAAGCCATATACAGTAAGCAATCTCACAAACACCTCTCACACTACGATGAATACAACAACTAGATACATTTAACGCTCATCAACAATTACATTCAATCACAAGATTACATATAAAAATACAAGAGAATATACAACAACACATCTTAGCCAACATGCTAATTGCCACTTCATCCTCATTACGCTATCCTTGCTTGCCTTTGGACTTGCAACATCTACAACATGAGGTAAAACCTCATGAGTTATAAAGACTCGGTAAATGTGTAATGCATAAGGAAATGAGGTATGAGCGAGCATATAATGCAAAAATGCAATGCAAACAGGTAGTCTTCCTTACCCTCATAACCTCCTTAGGTTAAGGCATTGACTAACCCTTCCCACCACACTAGTCCCCCATATGGCCATAGGTACACTAGAACACATATCACGCAAATGCTGACCACTACATGCAACTCATAAAGAAACACTTACAAATGCAAACAAAATCACCACCACTTGGGGTCATCCCTTACCTAGCTCGAAGCCTCTTCCCTACCTCGGCATGAACTCCAGCCTGAACCTCGTACTCTTATAGGATCACCACCTCCCTGGTTGAACCTAGTTACAACACAAAATCCATCACATCAGACATTAACCCAATGCCTTCAATTTTGTCATACACTGCAAACCAACCAACCATAACTTTTGATCCCAACCATCACTTTATTCAACATCATCATACATAATGGAAATTAACTGGAAAGAAATCTAATTAATTACCTCGATCAATCTGGAGGAGAAATTAAGAAAAACACCCATACCGGTGCTACATCCTAGGCTACCACTTTGCACTCAAATTTCCATTTTTGAGATTTTGGCACACTCCTCGAGTCTCAAAATAATTTCCATAATTTTTCTAAAATTTTTCGAGATTTTTGGGCTATTTCCCCTATTTTCTCCAATTTCCACATTTTTTTTCTTTTTTTCTTCTCCTTCTTCCTCCTCCTCCTTCTTCTTCCTCTTGCGCGCTTCTGCTCCCGCACACGCATAGCAGCCGCCGACCGCCATCCATTGTCGCTGCTTGGTCCACTGGCTGTCACTACTTCCCGCGCCGCCATAACTGGTCGTGCTACACTGGCAAGCCACTGTCGTGAGCCACTGCTATAAGCAGCACCGCGCGCACCCCTAAACGCTGCCATGGTTGTCCACCGCGAGCCACAAGTTCGCTTTCTGCCACCGCCACTGGCCTAAAATGGCCTCACCGCGACCCCTCCGGCCGCCTCCGCCACTGCTGCACCGCCTGCCATCATTGGTCCATCGTTGTTATTACTCTCCTCGACCTCCATGGATGCCATCGCTATTGGCAGCAACTCATCAACCAGCGTCTTCGTCCGACCACCTTCGGCAGCCATCCTTCTCTCGAACTCTCTCACACCTCTCTTTCTCTTTCCCACTCTCTACTTCTACCTCATGAGCTTTTTCTCGCAATCTCTCACTCTCTGTTTTCTCTGCTCCACGACCATTCTCTCAAATGAGAGAAATTAGATTTTTATCTCATTCCACTCTAGCACACTTGGGCAACAAGCCAACATATTAATTACATATTTGCCCCTCACAATTTCCATTACTTCACTTAGAAATTTTAATAATTACCCTCAAGCCACTAAAGTCTTGATTTCTCCAAAATTTAATAATCGACTTTACTCAACAAAGTCGATTTTGTCCCTACGACTGCACGGGATCTTTTATTCCACCTGAAAACACTTTAGGGTTGCCTTATTCGCAAAGCTGGACCACCCCTAGGGTCCTCTTAGCTTCCTAGAGTTCCCCTACAACCATTTAATACTAGCACCCATTCATGCTTATACAAAATTTATTCCGAAAATTATTCCTGGTCTGATTTCTTCAACGTCATTAATCTCATCTCGAGATGCTCACAATCTCATGCCTTCTTCCCTAGACATCCAAGTCCCAGGGCACTCTCTGCCGTCGATTCGGTAATTTTATTAATTAATTTCTCAAAATTGACCCTTGGCCTTCCCAGACCACTCGAGGTCCTTTCAAAATCACAGGAAATTATTTATTTTTCAATACCATGTAATACAGGATATTACATTTCACCCCCCTTAAAAGAATTTCGTCCCCAAAATTCACTTTATCTTATACTTCCACCCAAGACAATCCCATACTCAAGCTCTCTTGAGTTCTCATACTCGCAAATCTCATAGCTTAGTCATTACTCACATTTCCTCGAGCTATCCCCACCTCGAGGTTCTGCCTTGACTTTTAGACTTTTCACTCTTGAGGACATTCATCAATTGATGCCACTTTGGCTTGCTGCCAAATCGCACCCCTAGTTGCTGGTCATGCCTACTGCAATGATATCCATCTCTTGATGGATTTCTACTGCCTCAAAGCATTACATTGCAATCAACTTCCCATTTCCACATCAAACCAAAATCAACACGACAATGCCAATTAACTCTACACATTGCATCGCTGATTAGTCAACAACGATTTTACGCCGATCACACACGACAACATTTCCCTTGCCAATCACACCTGGCCATGATTTTTACACTGATCAAGCATAGCAATGTTTTAGCATTGATCAATCGCATCAATGTCACTTCTAATGCCCATCAGACCCGCTGACACCCATTCAAACATGACATTTCCTCATCAACCACATACATTCATTGCTTGAGTTGATCCTCATGGTAATATTTCATTACCGATTAACTATAACCATGCTCACACTAAATGAGAAGCAGCCATCTGGCTTTTCTAGCCATTCTCGACCATTCCTCATATGGTCTACTATCTTGACCAACCGACCTTCACTTATCGCTATGACTTGAGCATGACCCACATACCCATACCTCATACCGGGTAACTTCATGCTTCAGCCGATAACATGCACTACTTGAGTCCACACCTCGAGCTTAACGAAGCAAGTGCCATACCACTCTCCTAACTGGGTATTCTTTCCACATTCAACAAAGATACTGAGGCCTTTCTTATTGCCCAATACCATTCGCCAACTGGGGTCACTTACCCACATCTTGGATTTTGATTGGCACCCATTCTTAAATAGGTTTGCACCCATACCTTAGTTTTGCCACAATCATGCTCCATGCTAGGCCTTACTCTGGCTGTCAAACCCTACAACGAAAGTGTGATCCTACCATTTTGCTTTAGGGTCATGGAACCTTTAACCTTAGCTCTCGTCATCGAAACCGTGCATGCCACATATCTTCGGCCCCTGCCCACCCGCATAATCACTATGTTGCCCTGTGCATTAGGTGGGCATGTTGCTCCCATACAGGCACATCAAGTCCTAACACCAATTTTAAGCAGCATAGCCCAGGCCCGTCACTAATTGCATCAGACCCGTAGTATGACTCCGAGCCTTTGGTTACCACCTCCACTACCTCAAGCCATCATGGTTACACCACCCCCAATGTAATGGTTTTCTAACCAAGTTTACTAGCCTATTTTCAATTCCATCAGAACATTTTTGAATTCCACAATTCCTCGACACAGCCTCACCCTCAGGGCACGAGACTACATGGCCATCCCTTAACAGCTTACTTCTCAATTCGCAACAGACACCTGACCTTGAGACTCTACCATGAACAATGGTACTCTTGTCCTCCTCGACAATGACAGTACCATGACAGCAACGGGTCTCTCCCCAAGGTCATTGCATCTTAAATTTCATAAGTTGTCTCAACCACCACGACCTCAATCTTGGATTAGCTTTTTTCTTCATTACTTTGCTATTCATTGAATAACTTATGAAACTTCGGATTCTCCTGGATTCTTCTTATGCCTTTCATTTCAATCAGTCTCATATCATTTGGTTAGCAGCCACATTGGATCTAATGCAACAATCGTCGGCCAAGATGCCCTCCTGCCATCGCTTATCGCGGCATCTAGTCGCCACTGTAGCTCTAGAGCCACCAGCGCCACTAATTGACTATTCTCATAACGCCACACGACCATGGCCAGCCGCTGCTCGCCGTTGCTGCTATCATCGGTAGGCGCTTTCGGTCGCCACCAGCCACCCTCAACTGATCACCAATCGGCTCCACTAGTTGCTTTCTTTCTCGACCCTTAGCCTTAACCACGAGGTTAATTCTCATCCGTTGCCTACTCACCAGGGCATTCCTCCTATCTGTATCACACACAGCTATCGGATGATCTTATTAGCACCGAAACCTGGTTCATGAGAACCCATCCCATTCATAAACTGCTCATTTGAGCTTTTTGTACCTATTGGCGAAATCTTCAATTCGCCCTCCACATCCATCTAATCCATTCCATTAGATTTAGCTAAGTTGTTAAGCTCGCGACCAAAACAACATTCCTCTAGGCACTACTCTAGGTACAGAAATCCTCCCGAGCTTAGCAGCTCGGCTATTAGCTCTGCAACTCGGCCTCTCACCAACTTGGCAGCTTGACCCTCCGCCAGCTCGATCCCACGGCCTTCACTAGCTTATTAGCTCGACAACTCGGCCCTCCGCCAGCTCGGCAACTCGGCCTCTACCAGCTCGACAGCTCAGCCCTCTGTCAGCTCAGCAACACAATCTCTCACCAACTCGGCCCTCTGCCAGCTTGGCCACATGGCCTTTACTAGCTTGCCAGCTCAGCCCTCTAACAGCTCAGCAACTCGGTATGGAGCACACTTAATCGAGCTCATCCTTGCTCCAATCAACCATCTTCTAGACTTTAGATCTCTTTCTCAAACCAACAAATCTGACTGCCAGATCTCATTGAACCCTCATATAAGTGGCATACACTGCAATCAACAAAGCTTTACTTCATAGTCATTGAGCCTCATGCTCCCATCATTGCCATTATAGGTGCAATCACCTGGCTATCGATCATGTGTCATCAACTAGAAATATATACATATACGTATGCCCATATCAACGTATTAGTGGCTTTCTTGTGCAAGTATCTTTCTTGTAATCTTTTATCTCAAGATCCATGTTTTACAGTGATCTCAGAATACCAAGACTTTTGGTTTTGGTTTCCAGTTTAATTAGATAGTATGTTCATATATATATATATATATATGCATATACAGTTATGCTCTTAACAAGTTATACATGAGTTATTATAGTGATTCCTTCCAATATGATCGTTGAATCATCCTTAATGTGGTTTCATATCGATTGGGATTGTTCTCTTAAGTTTTCTTTCGAAATGGTGTAGATTTAATTGTAACACCCGGTGTAACCAGTGTTAAGAGAATAAGAATGGAAGTGTGAAATTTTCAAAAATGCCCTTGAAAATGTGATAGATCCTTGAGATTGATGGTGCCCTATGAGACGGGTATTTTGATAATTGGGATAGTGAAATCCAATAAAAGGGTATTTTGGTAAATTGGAAATAATTCCTATGTGGAATTAGGTGAGTAGGTGAATTAAATTCCAATTTTGTGTTTTTTGTGGAGATATGGGATTAATAATTCATGGAAGGGAATTTTGGTAATTTGGAGTGATTCCATAAAGGAATTTAATTGTGGAAAAATAGGGAAAATAGAGAATGTGCAATTATTTGAGAAAATAATTATATTTTCCCTAAAATAGTGAATAAATGTGGTAATGCCACATGGATGGATGAGATGAGATGAGAATTGGAAGCCAAGTTTGTGTCTTAGAGTGACACTTGGCATAATTTTGGAAAATTTGGGAGAAAACATATATATTAGAAATGTGGGAGCATGTATATATATGTGGATTTATGAGTTGGAGAATGATTTAAATTAAATGCAAAAAGAAAGGATAATTGGTCTTTCAAGCATTAAATGAGAGGCATTATGGTGTTGGATTAAAGAAAATCCAAATTAAATGGGAAAATGGTCACCATTAATATTTGAAATTATGGTGAATTAAATAAATCAAATGAAAAATGGGAAAATGGTCACCCATTAATGCTTGGAAAATGGTGGGATTTATTTAAATAGAAAAGGAAGGATTATGTCTCTCAAGTGTGATGGTTATGAAAATGGTCCCATTAAATTAAATGAAAAAGAAATTATTTATGTCTCTCATGTGATGGTGAGAAAATAGTCAAATTAAATTAATTGGAAATAAAAAGGAAATTTCCAAGTGATCCAATGGTTGTGATTGAGTCTTGGAAGAAGAATGGATCCAATGGCTAGAAGTGGGTCTTAGAGGATGGCATGGATTGCCAACTCATTAAGAATGTGTTTTCTCTTAAAGATGGAGATTAATTCTTCCAAGAATCAATGGTGGAGATTTAAACCTAGCCAAGCACTTGGATTGTGCTTCCTTTGGATGGCTAAAATGTTGTCTTGTAAAGTGAGAAAAGATCCAATGGTGGATTTTAAGTAAGACTAAATGCCATGGATTGTGTTAGTTTGGAGGTGAGGATTTATTCTCACCAAATAAATCCAATGGCTATGATTTATTCTTGAAACATGGAAAACTAGTATAAAATGACAAGTGTGGAAGGCTTGTCTCCCTTTGGCCATTTGGAGAAAGAAATGAAGAAAGAAAGAGAAATAAAGGAGTCTCTCATGGAGGAAAGAAATGGAGAGGAAAAGAAGAAGAAGTCAAGGTAAGCTTATTCTTTCTTCTCTCCATTTTAATATGCTTGTTTGCAAAGTAAATTTATTTTGGAATGCCATCTTAGATGGAAGGAAATGAAGATGGAAGCTTTCTTGAAAGGGCGATTTAAAGATTCAAAGAGAAGAATGAGGTAAGGGATGTCCCCATGGGAGGGTGGCCTTGCAATGAGTTGTAAATATGTTCCATAAATGTATATGTTGCATTTGCATGTTCTTTTATGTTCATGTGACTTATGGCCATAGGTTAGTTTGGGAACATGGTTGAAATGGTCGGTTGATGCCTTAACCTTGGAAGGTTGTGAAAGCAAAGAAACCTAGCCACATTTGCATGCATTTGGCATCATATAATCTTGTTATGTTCATATTTATTTGGCATTGCACCCTTATTAAGCTTAATAGCTCATGAGGTTTTTATCCTCACATGTAGGTTGTGAAAGCATGGTAAAATAATGGCAATGGTGGAATGGCATGGGAAAACATGGGAATGAAGACCCAAGAGCTTGTTATGGCTTATGGAAGCCTTGTTGTTGTGTTGATTTATGTAATGTATTTGGTTGGTAATGGCTTTTCTTTTAAGCCTAAAGTTATGGGTGTATTCTATTTTTGTAGTGTTTGATTTAATTTGAAATGAGACATGGGCTTATGGTATATTGAAGCCTAGGTTGAGGGAAGGTCTCATTTTGGTGTGTGTTGTGAGAAACACCAAGAAGTAAATCACAAGAGCTTGTTGGAAAATAGTGGGTGTTTGATGTATGTTATGGAAGCATCAAGAGCATGATTTAAGCCTTAATTTTGGAGAAAAAGAGGCTAAAATGGAAGGAAAATGAAGTTTATTTATTCATTATAATTTTTGGAAAATTGGGGTTTAATTGCCCAAGAAAAAAAAAAAGAAAAGAAAATGAAGTTGCAGCAGGGGCAGCAGCAGCCCCGCGCGCGCACGGCCAGGCGCGCGAGCGGGCACGCGGCATGCGTGGCCAGCTCGCGCAGCCAGCGTCCTATGGGGCCCCGCGTGGGCCCCGGGGTGTGCCGTGGGCCCTACCGGCCAATTTTTTTTTAAAAATTAGAATTTTGGGGAATAAAAGGGGCAGTTTTAAAGTGATTTTTGGGCCCCAGAGGAATTTTCAAATAAAGAGATTTTTCGGACATCTTAGGGAGAAATGTCGAAATTTTGGAAAAATGAAAAATGGTGAGTTTTCCTCCAAAAATTGGTGATCCATCTATGGATTGATTTAAACGGTGATTTTATGAGCCCGGTAAAAATTCTTGAATGGGAAAAGAATTAAATGTCAATGAGAAAGTGGCGGATGGGCATCTTCAAGAGTTTCTTTCAATCGTATGCGGTGTGTTTGAAGCCCAATTCTGCTAGCGAATCCTGGGGATGAGGGAAGGGAAGGACGAGCCTAGTTCCCACCTAGGGCGTTTCCTCTGAAAACATGGTCCACCCTTCGCCAAAGGCCGGACAGGTGGACAATTCGAGTAATTGTTTATGAGTAACACCCGTAAGTGAGAGCGGGGCATTATATTAATAGTGTTGATTCAGAAATAAGGTCTCTGTGAATCGTTTGTTTTTATCAAAATGTGTTACAGATATTCGAATGAGGCCTCCCCATATCCGAATGGCTTTTAAGTGTTATGTGAATAGTATTCAGATGGCATGAGTGTTATTCGAATGAGTTTTATGTTATCTGAATGAGTCATTGAAATATTCGAATGGCCTTTGCATTGTATCATTTAGCATTCGAATGAAAATTTATGTCATTCGAATAACCCTTGTGTGTTCCATTCATCTCATTCGAATGGGGTACTGTAGCATTCAAATGTCTTGCATTTTCTCGTTCAAATTGCTTGGGTCCTGCCAAATTCATTCGAATGAATTTTGGAGACATTCAAATGGGACTAGTATGCAAACCACTCACACCCAAATTTCCATGCTCTATATCCAATTTTGCAACCAATATTACAAGAAAATCCAAAGTTAAGCGTGCTTGGGTGAAGGTAGTGATAGGATGGGTGACCCTCCTAGGAAGTCTTCATGTTGCACCCTCAAAATTAAATAATTAAATAAATAAATGTCAATAAATTTAGTATTTCAAGAGAAAATACAAGTAATATTTGGATTCCAATAATAGCAAGGAAAACTTGTGTATTTCATACTATTGTGTGAAGTTATGATGTGGTTATATGCGCATACATCTTGGGTGAGCATGGAACATGTTATTATGTGAAGCACGTCATATCGCATGCTGGCATGTATATGAGCATTGCATTATAGTAGTGCACGCCAGGCGGCTAGTCCGCGGGGATCCCACTAGTTTCAGTTATAGTTCAGTTTATGAGTTACTCGTCTAGTGACAACCAGGGGGCTAGGGGTATATTGTCCACAATATGTGTTTACAATTTTTATGTTTGCAGGATTCAGATCAGTCAGATATGTATTATAGATTATGTGGGCCTATGAATCAAAGTTGCATACCTGCTTTTATTTACAGTTTCTGTGCATTACATTTTTTGTAGATGCAATTTATAGTGGATAATATTTTCCCAATACAAGGATAATTAGTATTTTATTGAGTGTCGATATTCTTCGATTCAACTTTAGTTATTCTTTCCAGCTTATTACTTGCTGAGTTTTGTAGTTCATCTTGTATTTTTCATCATTCCAGGTTCTAGCGAGGGAGTATCAGATGTGGAGCCTAGCAGCAGTGGTCAGTAGTGTGTATATGTGAAGCCGCTGAAGAACTAAAGATGTCTGAGATATGTTGGTGTCTTGTCAGTTTAGCAGTATTTCCTATATTCAGTTGAGAGATTTTTCTTTAGCTAATGGGTTTATTTTTCAGCTATGTTGATCCTCCCTTGGATCAGAGTTATGTTACAATTTGATTGAGACGCTTCCAGTTTTAATTAGTTAAGTTATTAATGATTTTAGTGTCAGGTTATCAGTGAGTTTTGTTTTATATCTATTTTCCCCGTAGCACATCTTCTCGAGTAGTTCTAAGAGAGAAGGTGTTACAATATAATTCAGTTGTATCCTATTATATCGGTTAATGACTGATATAGGTAACTGACAGATTATTCATTTTATTATATTTGTTTCATATATCGGGTCTTACCCGATATAGTTAAACGACATATTATTCATATCGGTTTCGTATATCAGGTCTTACACATATATAGGTAATCGATATATTTTCATTTTCTTCTATCGGTTTCGTATGTCACTTTGAATTTAATATTGCTTATTAACATTTCTTTACATCCTTGCAGCACGTGGATAGCTACGTATACATGATTAATAAAAAGAATGAAAGAATCACAGACAACCAATAAGAAATTATCATTGGTGCCAAGCACATTTGTTGTAAGTTTTGAAATAATGAATATATGTCTAAATTATTTCATGAAATTGACTTTATTTCAAAAATTTAATTCTTTGTGATTTTGACCCCACACAACTATCATTACAAGGTGTGTGGTTTGAATTTCAGCAAGGAATTTGGAAGCCTTTCGGAGAACCAGATTTACTTGTCCAAATGTATTGAAGAGATGCACTTGCTTCCAACGGATTTTGAATGTGGACAGCGGGCTATGCCCCGCAAATATAGATAATAAACATTGGGATTTGGTAAGGTTAGATATGAACTCTCAGTTTGTTCATGTTTACACATCTATAAAACTTATAGACTATGAAAGTAAGTTCCAGTATATGGTACATATGATTCTCAAACTTCTAATAAGTTGCAAGTACCCCATATTAAAACCTGGATTTATTTTGAGTGAGAAATAAAAGTTTCATGTTGAACAATGTCCGCAACAAATTGGGTATGTATAATTTTATTTTTATTTATAGTTAGTGTTGTTTTGAGTATTAGTCCTATAAATTTTTATCATTTGCTTACAATTGACAGGGGTGGTGATTGTGAGATTTTTGTTCCCAAATGTATGAAATTCATGGCAAACGGTATCTCAATACAGGAGATGACCCAGGAAAAAATTGCACATTTTAGAACTCAAATGGCTGTGGAGCTTTATGTTTTTGCAGTCCAAAGGGCTGCCAAAGTAGAGAAAGATAAAGAAGTTGCCAAATGAGAAAAAGAAAAAGAAGTTCCCAACAAAGAGAAAAATAAAAAAGTTGTTAAAAGAGAAAAAGAGAAAGAAGCTCTCAAAAATACCAGGAAGAGAAAGTAAAATGAAAAATAAATTCTTTTATTGAACCCATTTTTTTTATATGTACATGGTTGCAATTGTTAATATTTTAATAAACATATATATTGTTGTTCTTGTAATAACAATGGAATAGGTATCAATTGAAATTATTTGGGAATCAATAACGATGATAACATATGCAAAGGACATCGGTCGAATCATATCGGTTATTCACTGATAAACATAAATCGATACAAAAAAATTAACCAAAAATCGGTTACAAATATCGGTTATTCACTGATAAACATAAACCAATACACAAAAATCAAACAAAACTCGATTACGAATATCAGTTATTAACTGATAAACATAAATAGATACACAAAAATTAACCAAAAAATTGCTTACGAATAACGGTTATTCATTGATAAACATAAATTGATACACAACCGACTTCTAGTGTAACGAGGGTCTTAAAAAAATCCTTGAAGCATGAGGAGATACCTTTTTTAGCGGAAAGAGCATTTATGTCCAGTAAAATAGTAAACGTCTCGTACGTGCAGACTTTGGGAAGTGCAAAGACAAATGATTAATATCGGTGCATACATATTGGTTACATAAATGAAGTATGTACACCGATGATAATAGACGCGAATTAAGTTAGTTAACATATCGATATAACATAACCGATACTATTCCAGATATAAGGTATCAATCAAAACATATTGTTCCAAAGAAAGCATATCAAAAGTCGGGCAACCAAATGTTCTCAAATCATGAATATATTATCGATTAAACATATCAGTGTGTAATCAATGCAAAATAACCCATGTAACTCCAACTATATGATGATATCGGTCAACATATATCGATGTATAACCGATCGATAATTACTTCGTGATTTACAACCGTTTGGTTGCCCGACTTTTGGTATGCTTTCTTGGGAAGCCACTAGCTTATCTATATTGTATCCGCTGTTGGGAAGCCACAACTGAAACTATATATATATGGTCACTCACTCTCAATTGTTCATATTATTTAAAACTCTTTTTTCTCTTTTAACCATTCCATTTGCCTTGCTTTAGTTTCTTTACATTCTCTTTGTCTCTAACACAACTCTTTATCCTCATTGCGTAGAACTTGTCTTATTGCTCTCGTTATCTCGCCTCTTTCCAATTTTTGCTTTCTATTCCTGATGAAGGTATTAGGAGGAGTATGATTTGCATTCATAATGTTTGTAAGAATCCCAATCCAAGGCCAGTAATATAGATCATTTTCCTTGGACTTTTTAGATATGGGGACATGTTTATTCACACTCTCTTATTGCATTACATCCTATTGCTAGTTCAAATTCCAAGTACATTGCCAATGCCATTTGAACTAGCAATACGTTGCAGTGAATCAGAGTCTGTGAATGAACTTGCCATAGTATCTGAGATGCCCGAGAAAGTTATATTGCTGGCCTTGGACAGGGATTCTTACAATATCATAGAAAATGTTTGGGAAACAATATTGGTGCAGTCATATCGGTAAGTTCATGTTTACATTGCAAAATATAAAGAGATATCACGACAGCAGATGCAAAGTGTATTGGTCAATTCATGTCGGTTGGTAACCGATACAACAAAATCGATATATCTATTTAGTTTCTGTTTACATTACAATTTATACGTAGATAGCAGATGCAAATGATATCAGTTGAAAGAACCTCATCTACTATAGTAGTTTCACAAGATCTGATTTTTCTGCATCATCTTGGCAAGTTGAAGTTGACAACATGAGCAACATGTGGTGCGTGTAGCCCAAAACTGAAGTCGCTCCTCTGTTGAATGACTTTAGGTCTCGTTCTTGTCTTTTGTCTCTTCTGTTGTTATTGTAAGTATAATCTGTTGTGTAAGGATACGTCTTTTAAAGGATATCAATTTAAATAAGATATCAACCAATAACATGTTATTGATATATCAATTCATACTGATATATAAACTAATATCAAAACATTTTTCCCGGGGGCATGTGTTTTATTATCGGTTGAAATATATTATGACTTATTAGATATATCAATCAATATTTGATAAAACTAGTCAAATGCATACTCTTCACTCAATCGATATTTGAATAAAGAACCATAACCATGTTCATTTACAAGTTCATTACGTTTTTATTAAAAAAAAAATCAACAGAGAGCATAAACTACTATAAAATCACTCAACCTACCAACATTTTTTTTGGTGCAGATTTCCAAAAGTAAGAAAACGAATATATACTTGGTATGGAGATAATAATGGATTTGAAAAAGACGAGTGATGAAGAAGCAATAAATTGACAGTCGACGAGAGAGAATGTTTGTGAAAAGAAGAAAGGGAAGAAGAGAAGACATGATCGGGATTGACAAGATCCTACAACTGACTGATTTAAAGCAGGGTATTTTTGTCCAATCAAAATTTAAAGTTTTAGTTTTGTAAAAATTTTCGAAGTGTCCATTTTTTCCAAAGTTTCGTACCGAGAGTCATATTTTTCCAAATTTTCCTTTGATATTTCTAAATTGTAACACAAGCGTGCAGCATCGGTTGTTCGTATTTGACGCGGCGGCCGTTGAATCGAAAGCCACCACCGGCGGCGGGCTTCCATTGTCGTTTGACCCGCTGTCCAAATGGGGTGTAGGAACCTGTGGCTGTCAATAAATACCCTCTCCATTGACAAAGATCCGGAAGCAGTTCTTCATCTGTACTGTAAATTCACAAAATGGAAAGACGAGAGGAAGAAGATCATGCTCCACTTCCCCTTCTCACCCGCTACAAGATGGGAAATTTTCAACTTTCTCACAGGTACCATTGTATATATGTATATATCCAACAGAAGAACTCTTCTTTTCTTGATTTAAGCCCCACTTCATCTTTTTCATTTGGTTGGGCCTTGCGTAGCATCAGTCTTATTTGCAGTAAAATGAGTGAGCAATGCGGAGTGGATTATTGGTGTTTTAGGAAAATCCCATACTGGAAATTCATTCATCGATTCATCAAATTCGGCACTACTTCTTTTCATCTGACGTCTTCTTTGAGTTTGGTTCAGTATTTCTTTTCATTAATTAAATGTTTCGCTATTTTGTTGGGGAAATATGAAAGATGTTGGAATAGAGTACTCAGTCATAGACTTGGTTTTTCTTTTGGTTTGTTCTTGTTTTCTGTTTTTAGCTGATTTAATTCGTTTGAGATGATCTATTCAGGCGAATGATGATAGTTATACAAATATCTATCTCTTGGTTTTGTACCCACAAATTCAAGGAATTGGGAAGGTTGCAGACTTGCAGTCTTCCTTTTCTAGATTCTCCCAATTTTTGAAGAAGGCGGCTTTGCTTTGATTTGGGAAATTCCCCCCCCCCCTCCTCTCTCTCTGTGCGTGTGTGCTCTCCTATCTTTGTAACTTATTACTGACATTCAATTACAAGTGCATTTCATGTGTCCATCTTGGCTTGTCAGAGTTTTCTGATTCTGGTTGAGTTATAATCAGAAAATGAAGATATTAAGAATTTTGTGATCTTCCAGTTGTTCTTTGTTTCAATCCTGTTTTTTGAAAGCTAATTGCCCATTTCTCTTTTATACGTTTCAAGGACTTAGTTTATAGCTTCTTTTTTTTTTTTTTTTTAAATCTTTTCTCTGGTTTTTCCCTACAGTTTTACTCTTGTCTGGCCATAAAACTCGGTGCTTAATGTAGTGATTTTCTTGGTCCTTTTCTTTTCCAGAATTGTCTTGGCACCATTGACCAGGCAAAGATCTTTCAATAATGTTCCTCAACCACATGCCATCCTGTATTACTCACAAAGGACCACAAAAGGGGGTCTTCTTATTTCTGAAGCGACAGGAGTTTCTGATACTGCACAAGGGTTAGTTAAACAATTACATTCTATATTTTCACTAGTTCAAAGGATGATTTGCAGTTTCCTTATTTGAACGTGTTTTTATATGCACTGGGATGGAAGTTTCTTATAAGTCTGTTATTACTGCATTCTCTTGGAGTGAAGGTATGCACATACACCCGGTATATGGACAAAAGAACAAGTAGAAGCTTGGAAACCCATAGTAGATGCTGTTCATGCAAAAGGTGGTATCTTCTTTTGTCAAATTTGGCATGTGGGAAGAGTTTCAAATCGAGGTATGTTGTTGAATTTTTGCCCCCTTTACTTGTTCTCTTCCAAAGAGGATGGCATTTGAAAGATACAAAGAGAAATGGGTCAATCAAAATTTTCTAGCTCTTTGCTTTGCCTTGTTGCTCTAGAAAAATAAACTACATTTTCCATGGATCAGAATTTTTTCATTGCTAGTTTTCTGTACAGATTCAATATGCTTGGACTATATTTATTGTAATGGACTGTAGTCCATACGGCATCCAGCCCCGTACACTTTGCCAAATTATTGTTTTATATAAGAACATGAAGAGCTACCCAAAGAGAGATGGGAACCAAGAAAACCAATGCCAAGCCTGGATAGGTTTGAGAAATTCAGTTCCAAGTCTCAATAGGTTTAAGCATTTATAAAAAGGGGTTAAAACCAAATACTGGAGGTATAAGTATGTTGAAAAACGGATTAAGAAAGCAATTGAGGTTTCTTTGTTGAGATTTTTTTTTTCCCCCTAGAGAGAGGTAATATTCATATAATAGCCAATTATTATAGGTCTCAAGATTTGATCAATCTTGAGACACAAAATCATAAAATTTTCTTTAATAGTGGACTCTGTCATGGAGTTGCCCCATGGTTTTCCCCTCTACACTTGCGGGGTTTTTATGTAAATTTTGGTGTTTTTCTCTTCTTGCATATTTATTTTTTCTGGGTGATCTTAAAAACATGTCAAGTGGTGACATAGCATAAATAAAACTTTTATTGGCTTAATATCCATGCTGAAGATAGATATCTATTTATATTCTCTCATTTAATCACCATATCTACGAAGATAACAAATATCTCAGTTGCCGTAGGGATAAACCAGCTAATGTACATTCCATCGAAAGGTATGAAATGCCTGCAAAACATGAAAATTAGAAAACTAAAAGCAATGAAATTCTAATCTATTGTTAACTATTGGAATGGTCTGCCATCAAGGGGATGTGGTGGTGGAAATTTTGGGATGCCAAATCTAAAGATGAGACATGTACAGAATTTTATGTCTTGTTTTAAAAAATGTGGTTGTTGAGGCAGACACATAGGAAACATTTTTATCGGAATAAATTAAACCATTAAAAAGGTATGCTTGTTGATTGGATTCATTGGAAGTAGAACATGTCTTAAAAACTTAAATTGGTTATTAGTTTATAATTCCTGAATGTTGAATGCTATTCCTTATTTGTTGGTCCTTCATTCAGCTGTATTTTTTGGAATGGATGGACTTGAATGTTTCTAATCATATATATTTATATCTTCCCCATTTTATTCCTAGTGGATTCTTGGAAAAATGTGAGCCATTGGTTTTCCATTCTAAGGATGAAGCAAAGTGGTTCTGCCTCAAGTCATGGAAGTGCAAAAGGTGTTCCAGGATGATACAGAAAACTCAGAAAATAGGATAAAATGCCTCTAAAATAGGTTTCCACTTGTAAGACCTCAAATAACTGCTAGGACTACTGCAGAAGTTATGGATTTGGCAAGCTCTTAATTATGCCTGGTATATATATAGGTATATATATATATTCTGTCCTAGTAAAAGAGGAAGGTGTCACGACCCTTGGGGTATTTTGGGGTTAAAACTGTAATTGGTTACATTGTTGGTTAGGAAATGCTATTAATTCTGTTGTAGTGCACATGGTGTTGTTCCTAGACTCTACTTCTAGTTGAACAGCCTATAAATAGGCCATGATTTGTAGAGAAACATATGCTAAAAGAATATAATGAATTCATATTTTCCCGCCCTATTTTATCTCTCTGGTTCTTTCCTTGCTCTCCCTCATTTCTCTTGATTTCTGCACTGTATCTCCCTCCAATTTCTTCTCCGTTCCTCTCCTGAATTCTTCCCATTTCCTTCCTAGACCCTAGCTAAACCCTAGGGTCGTGACATTTGGTATCAGAGACATCGTTCATCGGTTGTGATTTCAATCAATCTAGACGTGAAGACAAGGCAGAGGCGATTACGGAAACCAGTAGTTCAGGCGAGTTCGAGCAACAATTTTGTCCACATTTTAGATCTAAGTAGGAAGGAAACACGGATTGATCGAAACCGAGATCCACTGGTGAATTCCGATCGACTATTGGCTGTAATTCTAGTTCGGGATTTGAAGGCGAAGAAGGCCGATCAATCCTTAGCTGTGAATTTCCAGCGATACAGTCAAACTCTCGAGGAGCTTCAACAGATTAGATCGGCTAAGATTTCCGATCCGATTCCGAAGGAACCAAGGGCCGATTGTAACCAAGCGAGCAAGCAACTATCGGTCGATCTTGGAAGGCGAAGCAAGAGGAGGACGTCTGGCCGCGAATTTCGGTAAGTCTTGCTCAAGGTGGAAGGGCGAATTGTGGCCAAGTGATCTCTGACTTGATTCAGTCGAGAGCTATAATCGGGAAGCAGAGTGCTGCGATTTTGAGCCAAGGCAGAGATAACGAATTCTGGTGGTTACGGAGCTTTGGATGGTGATCGGGTGAGAGAAGAAGGCACCAAATCCAACGAGAAGGAAGTCGACTTGAAGGTAGAAGAGATGAACCAAAATTGAGCGGGCTAGGCACTCTAACCCAGCGACCAGTGCAAGGCAAAATTGAACACGGATTGGAAGGCGTAGTTGAGCAAAGCAAGTTCAGCTTTGAAAAGCGAAGCCGAGCAAAGAAACTTCGGCCCGGGAGTGAAGACAACGCAGGCTGAAGGAATTCCAACGGGATATCGAGTGGAATTAGGAGGCAAATCAAGAGTAGCAAATTCCGGGAATTCTGGAGACAGTGGCTGATTCAAGAATTCAGGGGAATCCTAAGCAGCGGTCGGTGAATGGGTGAGACGGAGGTGATCCTTGAATCACTTTGATTTCGGCAAACTTGCTGCATGCGGTTGAGGCTCGGAATTGGATGGAGAATACAAAAAAAATGATTGCAGCAAGTAGCGCGAGAGGTGCTATTCAAGTTGATTCCTCGAAGGACTGTAATGGAGCAACTTCGTGACTTCCGGCCTTTGTTGTCCCAATCGTAAGAGGTTCCTAATTGAAGGTGAGGGCTGAGTCTATCACTAAGCAATTCATTTCGATCGGAAATTAGAGGCAGGTGGCTGGCTGGTGTGGTGAGTTTTGGCAGCAAGCAAGGCCAAGCTATTCAGGCGATAGGACTCAGTTTTGAGGCGTTGCGATTCAGATCTAGGTGCGTTGTGGTGGTTGCCACTTCGGTGAGGTGAATCTGATTGGGCAACCTGGTAATCAGCCATGGCAGAGGGGATGGGAATGAAACAATTGGAAACCAAGACAGACAATTTAGTAATTGGTGTCAAGCAGCTCCAAGTGGAGGCAAGTTGCTATCGATCGGAGTGTGCGACCCATTTGGATCGAGCCTTTAGCGGACTCCGGGTGGAAATTGTTGGATTAAGCCAGCAAATCAGCCAGCAGTTGCATGCCGCCTTGAGCAAGTTAGTTCAACAACCTAATGCCAGTCTTTCGATAAATTTCACTCCCAAGGCTTCATCGGCGCTAATTCTAACGACGCCAAGATCTCGGCAAGGGCCTAATGATGCTATGGAAGCAGGGGAGAGGTTGGAGGCAGAGGAGGGAGATGTGGTCAGAAGAGTTGGGCGAAGCCCTTCCACATCCCCAACACCGCAGATGGCGATTCCTGGGTTTGAAAGAGATAGACCTAAATGGTGGATTAGGAGGTGCGAGAGGGTGTTCTATCAATACCGAGTAGTTGAAAGGGAGAAAGTGCACATGGTTGCAGTTTATTTAGATGGCGTTACAGATGCTTGGTTTAAGAATTGGAGCTACGGTAGGGTGGAATTGAGCTGGCCACAGTTTGTGATTGACTTGTGTAACCGGTTTGGAGAAAGGACCAAAACCTATGTTATTAATGGAGCTTCCAAGACTGCTAATCAGGTAGTGCAAGAAGTTGATATAGTAGCAGTGGAAAAGGGAGATGATGTACATTCAGTTGAGACAGAGTATGAGATTGACAAGGTCATAACAATGGGAATAGTAGCTGCAAAGAATGAGGAAAAACCTGAACTGAATAAGGGAATTCTGAATGACAAGAAAGAAAAGACAGTTGTTGAAGAAGAGGCTGAGGTTCTACATGAGGAAATACTTGCTGAAAGTGTGCCTAGGGAATACTTCAGCAATCAACAAGTAGGAGGTTGGGGCAAACCTCCTGCTGATGAATATGGTAGTCCGCTCGATGGTGATGTTTATGGAGTTTTGCAACAAGACTAGCCCAACTATGAGGAAGAATCAGTTAATAAAACCAAACGTTCAGGTGATTTGGAGGAAGAAGAAGAGGAGGTGGAAGAAGAAAGGATTGTACTGGGCAACTTGCTTGGAACATCTCATACAAATGTCATTGGCATGGGCACACAAGACAAGACAAAGGTGACATTGCAGCCAGAAGAATTGGAAGTATTGTACAGATTCTTGCACATAGAGAGGTTTGCAATTATCTCTATGATTGGAAAAGATAGGGGTGCAGGACTGACAGCTCATTTAAAACCATTTTTAATGGCAATAAGGAAGAAGTCAATGGCTGAGATTGGTGTTGCAGCAGGCCATAATACTGTTATTGTTGAGAAAGAGGAAAAGAGAAAGCAATAGCAAAGAGAAATACTAGAGAAGAAGAAGAAAAGACGAAGAAGAAACCAATTGGTAAAGAGAGGCATTGGATGAAGTAACACCGGTTAGGTTGTAATAAGTTTCTTGGGGACAAGAAACCTTTCAAGGAGGGGGAATTGTCACGACCCTTGGGGTATTTTGGGGTTAAAATTGTAATTGGTTACATTGTTGGTTAGAAAATGCTATTAGTTCTATTGTAGTGCACATGGTGTTGTTCCTAGACTCTACTTCTAGTTGAACAGCCTATAAATAGGCCATGATTTATAGAGAAAGGTATGGTGAAAGAATATAATGAATTTATATTTTCCCGCCCTATTTTATCTCTCTTGTTCTTTCCCTACTCTCCCTCATTTCTTTTGATTTCTGCACTATATCTCCCTCCAATTTCTTCTCTGTTCCTCTCCTGAATTCTTCCCATTTCCTTCCTAAACCTTAGCTAAACCCTAGGGTCGTGACAGAAGGTTGGGTGACCAGTATAACAACTCTAGGTGTGACCATGAGGGCCCTTCCTCGCTAGGGAATGTCTGGTTTTGAGCCATTTGCCACAAGTTGCATAAATGGGTGTCGATCTCAACTACTTATAATAGAGATCACACTTGGAGAGTAGTAAGATCTAGAAGAATGCAGAATTTCCTAGAGATATCTAGAATCTCTAGAAAATTCGAGAGGAGTTCTAGATGCTTATAGAAAATCTAGAACATTCTAGATTTATTTGTTAGGACCCTAGTCCTAAACTTTTGATTTTCTTGAGAATAGAATTGAAAGAGTAGGAGAAATAGAGAGAATTCGAGAGAAAGTAAGGAAGAATTGCAGAGAAAAGGAATATCTTTTAATTCACAACCACCATAACCTCGGCAAAGAGGTGTATAGCTTTATATATAAGCTATCCACAATTTCTATAGAGCAGTTATCACTCCTCCACTATAGATAACTGCTCCTAAATTACTCCATAACCGACAATAATATGAAAATGAAGGCAATAACTAACTTTCTTGCAAAATAATACAATCTGCAAAAAATAAAAATAACTAGCTAAGTCGTGACACTCCCTCCTTAAAAGTTTTCTTGTCGTCAAGAAATCTTAGCATCTGTCCTCACTTCTTCATCCAATCCCTACAACATCTTTCCCTTCTTCTCCTATCTTGTAATATTAGTTGAATAATTGGGCTGATGTAATAGGCTTTAGGCATCGATCTGTTGGGTTGAAGCCTATGTAAATAAAAGCCTTGGATAAAACATAGCTAGAGAAATGTTCTAGCATGTTCTCGGGCAAGTTGTAAGGCAAGTGGGGAGGGCATAACCGCTTTTGGCGCCAATTAGGCCATAGATCAGTATAAAAAGAAACTGATCTACGCCCCTACCCCTATGTTGAATGAAATCAGGAAATCAGTTTCCTTCTTAATTCTTTTCCCTCTCAATTTTCACTCCCTCTTTCCCTCTAATTCTCTCAATCCTCCTTTCTCACTTCCTCTCACCCTTCTCTATCACTAGAGAATTCACTTGTCAGATCAGGAATCTGACAAATTGGTATCAGAGCAGCTTTCCTGGCCGGCGCTTCTGAGGTTGAAAACACAATGGTTGACGGAACTCGCATGAAATAAATGGAGATGCAGATCTAGCATGTCACTGCGACGGTGTGATTGAGGTGCAATAGTGGGTCAGAAATATGGAAGACGCGATCGGAGCTGTGGACAAGAAGTTGGAAGTGGTGGCGGATCGATTGAGGGGAGATATGCGCATCCAGATTCAAGAAGAGATGCGGGAGCATCGCAATCTAGTGAGAGATCAGATGCAACAATTCATGCTGATGTTCTCAAATCAGGCGTCGGTAAAAATATCCCCAAATTTTCCCCCTCGTGAGCAATTGGATCCCATACTCACAGGTATTGGCATGAGCTATAGGGCGGTGGGGTCGTCGGAATTAGGAGGTGACCCGGGGGAAATAGGAGAAAGAGTCATGGACCGAAGGCAGGGAGTGGTGGTAAACTTCGGTAACTCTAATTTTCCAGTACCTAAATTAGAGTTACCAGTGTTCGATGAGACTAAATCAAGGTGGTGGACCCGACGATGTGAGAAACTATTCAATATACACCAAGTGGCCGAGGACCAGAGAGTTAACCTGGCCGCAACATACTTAAATGACGTAGGGGATATATGGTTCCAAGGTTGGTCAAGTGTAAGAGAGGGCTACAATTGGGGTGAATTTGTTAGGGGATTGTGTGAACGATTTGGTGACCGAATGACAGTAGACGTCGTAGAAGAGTTCAACAAATTAAAACAACTAGGGACGGTCCAGGATTATCAGCTCAAGTTCGAAGAGCGGAAGTCGGTTATACTCCAGATAAATCCTTACTTAACAGAGGATTATTTTGTATCGAGTTTCATCAGTGGATTGAGCGATGATCTCAGATCCATGGTGAAGATGATGAGATCGAGATCAGTGCAGGAAGCAGCAGAAGATGCATTGTTACAAGAACTTACTGTTGAGGCCTTAATGAAGAAACAAAGGGGGTAAAGCAAGGGAATAAACTTGGGAATGATACCATCGGGAGGCAGAATGCAGAACAAGGAAAATTTTAGAGGAGGAATAGGGGTAAAGTATCTGACCAATACCCCCCATGATTCAAATTTTCCCTTAAGGGATAAGATCTTTGAGCAAAGAAGGGTCGCGGGTTTGTTCTTTAGGTGTGGGGATAGGTACACTCCTGGGCACCAATGTAAGAAACAACTACTCTTATTAGAAGGGGCAGAGGGAACAGATGAGGAAGAGATCGCTGGGAAGGAAGAAGACGAAGATGAAGGAGGAGGGGCCATTTCTTTGCATGCTATAAAAGGAATGGCTAGTAGCAAGATTATAAAGGTGGAAGGGAAGGTACAGGAGAGTACCCTCATGGTCTTAATAGGCAGTGAGAGTACCCATAGCTTCATAGATGAGGGAACAACTAGAAAGATGAAGTGGCTATTAGCCAGCACTCAACTGCTCTCGGTAACTATGGCTAATGGAAACCGGGTCATCAGCAAATCCGCTTGTGTGGGATTTTGCTGGGAAAGGCAGGGAGAAGACTACCAAGTTGACTTAAGGTTGCTCAAGTTAGGAGGATGCCATATTGTTCTTGGGGTTGATTGGATCAAGGAGGTGAGTCCAATCAGCTTTGATTTTAACAAAATGGAGGTTACCCTAGAGAAAGATGGAAGAAGGGTGGTATTTATAGGGAAATATGGAAGTGGGCACTTGCAAAATGATCAAAGGAAAGAAGCTGCAGAGACTATTCAAAAAGAAGATGTCACAAGTAGCCCAACTATTTTCAATTATGGCCACTAAATAGCTAGAACTAGAGAGTGAAGCAGACTCATCAATCACATCCACTTGGCAGGTACATGATTTGGCTCTCCTTGATGCACTTTTAATTGAATATCAAGATTTGTTTATTGAGCTTAACACCCTTCCCCCTCAAAGATCTTTGGATCACACTACCCTTTTTACCTAATGCTGAACCAGTGAACATTAGATCCTACCGATACCCCCCAAAACTTAAATCTGAAATTGAGAAGCTTGTCAAAGATATGCTAACTCAATCAGTGATCCGACCCAACCATAGCCCATTTGCTTCTCTTGTCCTATTAGTCAAAAAGAAGGATGGAACATGGCGGTCTGTATTGACTACAGACAACTCAATGCCATTACCATCAAAGACAAATTCCCTATTCCTATTATTGAAAACCTTTTAGATGAACTAAAATTCGCCTCTATTTTCTCCAAGCTGGACCTAAGGTCGGGATACCATCAAATTAGAATGGATCATAATGACATCTTCAAAACAACCTTCAAAACACACCATGGCCACTTTGAATTCACTGTCATGCCTTTCGGCCTAACCAACGCACCAGCCACCTTTCAAGCCCTCATGCACCAAATCTTTAAACCCTATCTCAGAAAAATTGTGTTGGTTTTCTTTGATGATATCTTGGTTTACAACCCCTCTTTTGACCAACATTTAGACCATCTTAGGGCTACATTCAAAATCTTGAGATTCAATTAATTGTACATCAAAAGGTCAAAGTGTGCTTTTGCACAAAAACAAGTGGAATATCTGGGGCACATCATCTCAAGGGCTGGAGTGAGAATGAACCCCAAGAAAATTGAAGCTGTTGTGGCCTAGTCGAAACCTACAAACATCAGAGCTCTGAGAGGGTTCCTAGGACTAACAGGGTACTACAAAAAATTTGTAAGAAACTATGGAACAATGAGTAAGCCTTTAACGGAGATGCTGAAGAAAGACAACTTTAGATGGAGTCTGCAAGTAGAGGAAGCTTTTGAGCAACTTAAAAACGCATTGAGTGAAGTTCCAATGCTTGGCCTACTAGACTTCAGCAAGCTGTTTGTGTTGGAGACTGATGCCAACAACCATAGAATAGGGGCCGGTCTGTCTCAAGAGGGCAGGCCATTGGCTTTCCTAAGCCAATCTTTGGCTCTTCGACACTAAGGCCTTAGCATATACGAGAAGGAGTTAATGACAATCCTCATGGCAGTAGAAAAGTGGCGACACTACCTAGAAGGGGGAAAATTTGTGATAAAAACGGACCATGAAAGGCTTAAGTTCTTGCTACAATAGAGACTGCACACCCAATTACAGAAGAAAGGCATGACCAAACTTATGGGATTGGATTATGTGATCCAATTTAGGAAAGGAAAAGAGAATGTTGTAGCAGATGCCTTATCTCGCTGCCAAGAAGAGGGAACCTGTGAAGCCATCTTAGTAGTCGTCCCAGATTGGTTACAAAAAGTGACTGCTAGTTACCATCAAGATGACTGGGCAAAAGGTTTACTGGAATAGCTAAGTGTGGACACCAACAACAGACCCGGGTACTCACTAAACAATGGGATCCTTCAATATAAAGGAAGATTGGTTATCGAGAACAGTGAAGCATTGAAGAGCAAGATCCTACAGGCACTCCATGAGTCCCCCATTGGAGGACATTCTGGCATTCAAAATACATACTGAAAGGTCCAACATGTATTCTTTTGGCCTCTGCTAAAAAAATATGTTTGGGACTATGTGATGAGGTGTGATGTGTGCAGAAGATGTAAGCACGAGATAGTATCTCACCCAGGCCTTCTACAACCCCTACCATTACCGGACCAGGTGTGGACTAATATTACTATGGACTTTATAGAAGGACTTCCCCGATCTGAAGGAAAGGACTGCATTATGGTGGTGGTAGATAGGTTCTCTAAATTCAGCCACTTTATTGGGTTATCCCACCCATACACAGCTCAAGAAGTTGCTAAGACATTCATAGACAGTGTGGTGAAGTTGCACAGTATACCACAGTCCATCGTTTCTGACAAAGATCGAATATTCACTAGCTTTTTCTAGAAAGAATTAATGAGGCTGCTGGACACTAAACTATTCATGTCTACGGCCTATCATCCGGAGACAGACGGCCAGACTGGAAGAGTGAACCAATTGTTGGAGCTATACTTGAGATGTTTCAGTTTCTTACAGCCTAAAGGATGGCACAAATGGTTGGTAGTTGCCCAATGGTTGTACAACTCCACTTTCCACAACTCCATTCGAATGATCCCATTTGAGGCTCTCTATGGCTACAAACCAAGGCTCCTATCGGCCTTGGCCAACCACTCTACAGTGGTAGCTATAGGTACTTACTTGCAACAAAGACAAGACATTATGAAGCTGGTCAAAATAGAACTAGCTAAAGCACAAAATCGAATGAAATTGATGGCTGATTGAAAACGAAGTGAATGGGTATTCTCAGTGGGAGATGAAGTTTACCTAAAGTTCAGACCACAACACCTCAAAGCTTTATCCCAGCAGCCAATTTCCAAGCTCAACCCGAGATACTATGAGCCATTCCCAATCATAAAAAAGATTGGAACAATAGCCTACAAGTTGCTCCTACCAGAGGAAACTCAGATACACCCGGTGTTTCATGTTTCCCTCCTCAAGAAAGCCATTGGTACACAACCGCACAACACTTCGTTGCCTCCCATGAACAGAGCTGAACAGTAGGATGTTGTGCCTGTAGCTATTTTAGATAGAAGAGTGGTCCATAGACATGACACCCCCCTCATTCAAGTCCTAGTCAAGTGGTCATCCCTCCATGAGGACAACAACACTTGGGAGTACCTCCCAGATCTGCTTCGTCAATTTCCAAACTCTGCTAGCTTGCCTCATATTTCTTGAGGACAAGAAATGCTTTAAGGGGCGGGGATTGTTATATTAGTTGAATAATTAGGCCGATGTAATAGGCTTTAGGTGTCGATCTGTTGGACTGAAGCCTATGTAAATAAAAGCCTCGTATAAAACATAGCTGGAGAAATGTTCCAGCATATTCCCGGGCAAGTTGTAAGGCAAGTGGGGAGGGCATAACTGCTTTTGGCGCCAATTAGGCCATATATCAGTATAAAAAGGAACTGATCTACGCCTCTACCCCTATGTTGAATGAAATCTGAAAATCAATTTCCTTCTTATTTCTTTTTCCTCTCAATTTTCACTCCCTCTTTCACTCTAAGCAGGGGATCTTTATATCCTAACAAAAATAAATCCTAGACTTGTTGACTGAAATTTGTAAATTGGGGAGTAAAGCTGTTGATACACCCATAGAGCCTAATCACTGACTTGGAGATGTTCCAGGAGATGCTACAGTGGATAAAGGTTCTATTAGGACCCTAGCCCTAACTAGTGATTTTCTTAAAGATTGCATTGAAAGAGTAGGAGAAATAGAGAGAAATGGGGCAGGGTCAGAAAAAATAAGAGGGAAACTTGGAGAGAGATAAAGGTGAAGTAGACAACAAGTAGGGAGAAACAGACAGAAAGTAAGGGAGAATCGTAGAGAAAAGGAGAAACTTTAATTATCATCAACCATAATCTCTGCCATGTGGTGTACAACTTTATATAAAAGCCATCCACAGTCTCTACAGGACAGTTACCACTCTTCCACTACAGGTAACTGCTCCTAAATTACTCCATAACCAATACTAATATGAAAATAAAGGCAATAACTAACTCTTCTTAAAAATAATACAATTTGCATAAAATAAAAAATAAAAATAGCTGGCTAAGTCGTGACACTCCCTCCCCCTTAAAAGATTTATTGTCTTAAAAAAATCTTAGCATTTGGCCTCACTTATTCATCCAATTCTTGCAACATCTTTCCCTTCTTCTCCTATCCCTTCATCCAATCCTTCCATATACAGTAATTGTCTTTTGCATTGGTGGCCGAACTGAATTTTTCACCACACCTATAGCACTACCCTAATTGTCACCTTTGATCCATAGAAAGAGATTTGATTGAAGTGTTAACCCTAGTATTCAATCCTGATGTTGCAAGCCCAAAATTTCCTTCCGACTATTGACCTGTCAAAGGGTGACTTTCCCCTAAGATCTAGTGTCTTTTGAAAACTGCTTCCAAAGCCATTTCTTGTAATTTTACCTTCTTAGTAGTCTGCTTAACAGTTAGCACTGGGAGCCTTTAATCCTCTTAAGAAACCGATCACACACCCCTCACAATCACTCACAAATCACCGGCCAACACACCACAACACTAACAGTCAATAAAAGAACATAAATCAAAACATATACAAAACAAGAAATGAAACATTCAAACCACATGAGGAGACATTGGTTTTTATCCTGGTTCGTGCCATGTGAATGGCACTACATCCAGCCTTGAAACCACCACTGAGCAACCTTCTTTATTGATGGATAACAACAGGTCTTTCCCCCTTTCTCTCTCCCACGACACAGGCCTTCCCAAGAATGAACAAGACTATTCTAACTCACAGCTTTCTCACTCTCTAGGCTCTCGTGACCCTTAGCCCCCCTGCCCTATTCATAGAAAATAGGGTGATATTTCCTAGGGTCGGTTATGATATTACTGGATTTGCCCTCCACTAGTAACTAATATTACAAGAGTGCCACCCGCCTATCAACTACCCCATAATCGCATACAAAACACTGCACATAATCCTATCACTAACTTGAGACAATCTTCAACAAATCTCCACCATTGTCTTGAGTGTGATACCTTCCATCTTCATCCATCAGAACGTTTGGCTTGCTCTTCCTTTGGTTTCCCGCATGATAACATGACCATCAAAACAATCAACATCAACAAACATTAAGAACATCAAAATAATGCTGTAAATTTCAACAATGGATCACCTTGGACAATACTTCCAACTGCATATCCTATACATATAACTCTAATTAGGATTTATCCTCCTCCTCAAGGGGATTTTTCTAATGAATACATTCCTAACACCAATATGATTGGTTTTTTCCATGGTGAGACAAGTGGAGTGCACATTAGCTATTACAACTTAACTTCACCTTAGCATCCCTTTAGGATTTCTGCTATATACCCAGCAGATTATTCACCCTAAAAATGCATAGATTTTATCTAGACACACTCCACCATAAACCTAATCCATACTTAGTGCTATTCATTAATCCCAAAATGTCCAAACTTTACACAACATCACTGTCATAGTGCACCTCACCCAGATTGGCCTTTCCACTGTTAGACTTTATTCCTAGCTCCCAAAACCGTGCTTTAGGCTTTGCCACTGCCTTTCTTCTCATGTTTGTTTCAAACTTAAAGGCTGCTCATTTTTTTCTTTTAACTCTCCTCTATCTATCAACTTAACAGAGCATGCTTAAGTTTGGGTAATCCTAGGCTGTCTTAAGCTGTCCAAACCCTATTCCAATCTCTATGACTTAGTATTTCCTAGCTTATCCTTCCTCCCACACTCTCAAACACTGATCTAAACACTCAGCTACACCTTGAGAGTTCCATTTGGAGAAAATACCAATGAAGCTGTCTCTCAATATACTAGGCTTACCACTGGAATACTCATAGCTTCCACATGCACTCAATTTTAACCCTTTTGGACTCTTCTAATCTTATATCTTATCTAAGTAATTACTATCATACATGGAGAGACCTTCTAAGCAGCCAATCCTTGCTTACCTTTCCCTCTAGCCTCTTATCCCTTGGCTACACTATAAGATCACTTTTCTCTTAGCTTCCACATGGATAATTAGCTGTTCGTGATACTTATTAGATCCAAAGTTAAGCCTTTATGAGCTGTCATACCTGATGGCCATTTGCCTAGCCTTTCTCCCTAGGCTTTCCCATCTCAAGCATTTCCTTCACTTACAAATAGACACTTACATAGCACTCCACCCATTTAACCTAAGGGATCTTCCATCTAAGTCCAAGATTCTCCTCAAATTTACATGGCTCCATGCCATTCATTTAGACAAGAGTGCGTCACCTCTTCTTATACAAGAGGTTCCATTTTTCAGCCTATTCCTTAGCACTCAAACCAGAGCCTTAGCATCCTTCAAACCCAACATTTCATACCTCACTAATACTTTCTTGTGGTTCTATCTATTCCTCATCCTAGGCAACACTCTAAACCTTCTACTCCCTTACTCATTATCAACTTGATGATTCTATTTCCCTTTGCTTGCTTAGTCTGGACTTTGATCAACAATGGCTACACCATATAAGATAATACTTGCACACACCATTTCCTCTCACTGTTCACAAGGACCCTCACTGCAAGAGCCAAAGTTATCTTAAACACTAGCTTCCTCCCTCTCACAATCTAGCCTAAGCTTACACAATGAATTTGACCAAATTTTTTTCCAGATTTCCCTATTGCTATACCCTGGTTCATAGGCTAGTTTCGGACATTCTCAAAGGATTATACATGCTGTTTTATTTTTCCAGCCTCGCAGATTCCATCCTTTGCCCTTAGCATCAGCTAATTTTATGTCCTATTGGTAGAGTTTTTCAACATAGGTAAGAACCCTAGCTTTAGAAGTCCTAGGCATACCACCTAACCTTTCACACCAGAAGCAATTTCCAGCAAGCTTATACTCAATTCCAGCAAGCTCATATATGCTTGGGAATTCCTTAGGGACACACCATCTCCACTAGGCTCATCTCACCTAGCTCCACCATAAGACAAGGCCTAGATAGGCCCCCCTAGATCCTAAAAATTGATCTCTAATGGGTTTTTGACATGTACAAGGTTTGTTTTGGAGACTTCTACATTTGGTAACCTTACCAAACTACATGGTTCCTATTCCCCTATACCTGTAAACTTTTCCCTTCCCCTAATATCCCTAGTGTTAGATACCTTTCCTTAGTCCTTGCTCAACATGTGAGCCATCCTTAACAAATTACACAGTCTAACCTTATCATAGGCTATCTTTTTGTGGCTGCAGCTTATCCACATATAAATGCAAGCATGCACTGCATAACCTCCATTCTTGAGGGTTGCATCCACCTCTTTAAGAGATTCTTATGCAACTTCTTAGGACTCCAATTCTCCTTTATAGGAGAAATCCTTTTACTATCTAATTCTTTCTAAGGACATTAGGCTTTATTTTAAAAAACAGGGATAAATTTATAGTTTCTAATATTTTGGAACAGCTCCACCATGCATCCTATTCTCACATCTCCAATTCCCTTGACCTTACTTGTTGCCTAGACAAACCATTTCCCTCTCCACCATGTCTCTATGGGTAAATACCCATTTCCTATGAGAAGTATACCCTAACCTAGGACCTATGCTACTTTTCCTGCATACCTAGAAAAAACTATAGGATATTCGGATTCTCATAGCTAAAACCACACATGTTGCTTGAGCATTCGGGGCTAGTTCTATCTTGGAATTCTTTCTTCCTATTTGGACAGTTCTTCTTCATATGCCCTTCTTCATGGCAATGAAAGCATTTAACCACTTTCTGGACACTCCTAGACTTGGACCAAGACCTACCTTTGAATGCCAAAGCATTTAACCACTTTCTGGACACTCTTTTTTCTGTTCTAGTGTTCACTGCCAAAGCTTCTATGGCAGATTTTTGGGACTCTACCTTGTGTTGTAAATCCTTGGAATTCAAAGCTCGTATCACATCATCTAGGGTTAGCTTATCTCTTCCATGTTTCAAGATATCTACAAAGGTCTCATAAGACTTAGGAAGAGAGTGCAATAAGACCAAAACCTTATCCTCATCTTCACACCTAATATTTATATTTTCAAGATCCAAACACAATTTATTAAAACTGTCTATATGGTCTTGCAACCTTTAACCCTCACTCATCTTGAAGGAAAAAAAATTGTGTTTTCAAGTACAGCCATTTAGAGAGAGTTTTAGTCATGTAGAGTGCATCTAACCTATTCCGAAGCTCCTCCGCAGTTGTCATCTTTGACACCTCTCGCAAGACTTTGTCTCCTAGGCTTAGAATAAGGGTGTTAAAGGCTTTTTTGTCGGTCTCTTTCCTCCTATCCCTAATTTCCTTTTTCTGGACTTCAGTTAGGGCTTCTGGCGTAGTCTTTTCAGCCTCTAGGACATCCTCTAGTTCAAGATTTCCCAAAAGAGCTCTCATCTTCATCTTCCATAGGCCAAAATCATTTTGGCCATCAAATTTCTCAACATCATACTGTGCGGTAAAGGCTATAGAAGCCATTCTTGTGGGTATGTGATGAAATTCTAAGTTCTTGATGAGGGACTCGGCTCTGATACTAATTTGTTATAAATTGGGAGCATTGGCAGCCTTTAATCTTCTTAAGAAACCGATCACACACCCCTCACAATCACTCACAAATCGCCGGCCAACACACCATAACACTAACAGTCAATAAAAGAACATAAATCAAAACATAAATAAAACAAGAAATGAAACATTCAAACCACATGAGGAGACACCAGTTTTTATCATGGTTCATGCCATGTGAATGGCACTACATCCAGTTTTGAAACCACCACCGAGCAACCTTCTTTATTGATGGATAACAATAGGTCTTTCCCTCTTTCTCTCTCCCACGACACAGGCCTTCTCAAGAATGAACAAGACTATTCTAACTCACAGCTTTCTCACTCTCTAGGCTCTCGTGAAAACAGAAAGAGTATATGCGATTCTTAGACCCTCAGCCCTCCTGCCCTATTCATAGAAAATAGGGTGATATTTCCTAGGGCTGGTTATGACATTACCGGATTTTCCCTCCACTAATAACTAATATTGCAAGAGTGGCACCTGCCTGTCAACCACCCCATAACCGCATACAAAACACTGCACATAATTCTATCACTAACTTGAGACAATCTTTAACAGTAGGTTGCATCACCTTAATCGTCGACCACAATTCATCCTTTAACTGGCTAATAAAGCTAGAAACAAAATAATGTTTAGTTAAGGCAAGTTGTGCATTCAGCATTAGGGACTACATAAATCCTCTTTTTTGGGAGAATAATACGCTGTGTTTATTCCCTTTGGAATACTACAAATATATACACAATGGATCCTAAGAATTCTCCTAAATTTTAGAGATTAGATTCCTACTTTGTAGGACTAGATTATAACAACCTTAAATACAAACAAATTTAATAAAAAATAACTAAGAAATATAAGATGTAATAGTAATATAAATCAAGATAAATCATGGAGGATAAATTAGCAGATAATGAGCTTAGTAGCTCGGTAGCTCGGCCCTTCATCAGCTCGACCATTAGCTTGGTAGCTCGGCCCTTTATTAGCTCGACAACTTGGCTTTCCATCAACTTGGCCTAACAGCTTCCGATCTACACTCCCTCTCAAACTGGGCTGAATATATTATTTAATCTAAGCTTGGTACTTAGCTCATCAAACACTCTTCTTCGTAATGGCTTAGTCAGAATATCTGCGACCTAGCTATTTGTAGAAGTGTAACTTAGCTGAAAAATTCCTTCTTCTAATTTCTTTTTGATGAAGTGCTTGTCAATTTCTACATGTTTTGTCCAATCATGGTGGACAAGATTTTTGGCAATACTGATAGTCGATTGGTTGTCACATAATACTAATATTGGTTGTGCCATAGTCACCTGTAACTCTTATAGCAACATTTTTAGCCACATACCCTCACAGAACCCATGAACCATAGCTCAAAACTCAGCTTTTGCGCTACTCCTAGAAACCACTGATTGCTTCTTGCTGCGCTAAGTAACTAAATTTCCCCAAACAAATGAGCAATATCCTGAGGTTGATCTTCTACAGAAATTGAATCTGCCCAATCAACATCACTGTAGATTTTCACCTCTCTGTTCCCTGTTTTTCGGAACATTAACCCTTTGCCTAGAGTTAACTTTAGATATCTCAAAATCCGATATACAACCTCTAAGTGTCTTTCTCTAGGATCATTCATGAATTGGCTTACTACACTTACGAGAAAACCTATATCTAGTCTAGTATATGACAAGTATATAAGTTTTCCCACCAATCGTTGATATCTCCCTTTATCCATTGGTGTACTTTCTTTGTCAACATCTAGTTTTGAAGTGGTTTTCATTGGTGTATCAGCTGGTTTGCATCCCAACATACCTATTTCAGTAAGAAGATCTAGGGTATATTTTCGTTGAGAAACTGAAATTCCTTCTTTGGAACTTGTTACTTCCCTACCTAGGAAGTATCTTAGGCTTCCTATATCTTTGATTTCAAATTCTCTCACCAGGACTTCTTTAAGATCCTTGATTTTAGAAATATTATCTTCTGTAACAATTATATCATCAACATATACAATAAGAATGGATATTTTACCTTCCAAAGAATGCTTGATGAATAAGGTATGGTTTGTTTGACATTAGCTATATCCATACTGTAACATCCCGCATCGAGCGATAGGAAGAACCAGAACAACTTATCCTAATGGGCCTACGTGAATTTCCCAGGGGGTCACCCATCCCTGAGCTTCCCCTGCTCAAGCACGCTTAACCCGAGAGTTCTTTGCCTACATTCAGCCCAAAAGGTATCCAGGTGGTGTTGGTGTTGTTTCCTTCCTTACTTATCTTCGATATATACTACCCTTCTCAGGGCTTTTAGGGTATTACATTCTCCCCTCCTTGAGCACATGACGTTCTCGTCATGCGACCTTACAACTGGTCCCATATCTTCTCCCATTTGGGAGCTGCTATCCTAGAAGCCTGCCATGAGCCGCTCCTTGTTTAGGCCCTCGCGCCTCGGCGCCACTCCCTGCCTTCATCGGACAGTCTTCACCAAGGGTTGGCTCTGATACCAACTGTAACATCCCACATCGAGCGATAGAAAGGACCGGAACAACTTACCCTGATGGGCTTACGCGAACTTCTCAGGGGGTTACCCATCCCTGAGCTTCCCCAATTCAAGCATGCTTAACCTGGGAGTTTTTTGCCTACAGTCAGCCTAAAAAGTATCCAGGTGGTGTTGTTTTCTTCCTTACTTATCCTCGATATATACTACCCTTCTTTGAGCTCTTAGGGTATTACACATACTTCTTGACTGCCTTTGTAAATTTCTCGAACCAGGCTCTAGGAGACTATTTGAGCCCATAAGAGATCTCAGTTTGCATACCTTGTTTTTTGTGAGGTTAGTTTCAAATTCGTGTGGGATTTCCATATATACTTCTTCTTTGAGATCTCTATTTAGAAAAACATTCTTCATATCTAATTGCTAAAGTGGTCAATCCAGGCTTACAATTAGGGATAGTAAAATTCTGATAGTATTCAATTTTGCCACTGAAGCAAAAGTTTCTTGGTAATCTAAGTTTCTTGGGTATTTAAAGTTCATAAGATTGAGTGAACCCTTTTGCAACTAGCCGGGCCTTAAATCTATCAATTCTTCCATCTTTTTTGTATTTGACTGTAAATACCCATTTGCAACCCACAAGATGTTTTCCAGAGAGTAATTCTATAATCTCCCAAGTCCCATTCTTTTTCAAGGACTTTATTTCCTCGAGAACTGCCTCCTTCCACTTAGGATGTTGAAAGGCCTCCAAAATAGTTCTAGTAACCTGCACCTTACTAATATTTGATACAAATGTTCTAAAATTAGGTGAGAGACCTTTGTAAGAAATGTAATTGTGAATGGGATGTTGAGTGCATGATTGTATGCCCTTTCTCAATGCTATAGGCCAATGTAAATCTTCATCCATAGCTGAAATTTTAGAATTCTCACCAACAATCATGGTATTCTTCTTCTGTAACAATTTCGGATCCGAGCTCAAATCAAACTCTTGATCAGTCCTAGGACATGTTGGTTCCCCACTATCTTTTTGTTTAGACTTTTTTCTAGAATAAACTTGAAGTTGATGAGGATAAGAAGGATTATGACCAATAGGAGGTGAATTAGAAGAAGACTGATCTACTTCTGACTCCTTAGATTAAAGGTTGGGAGGAGAAGACAGATTTGTAGGGTTTGCAAGTGGCTGAATTTTAGGCTACTGTTGGCACTCCCAAAATTGATATTCTTGAGGATTGTTTGGTGTATTCTCCTCTTGAATATCAAATTTGGGATAATAGGGCTGGTCTTCAAAAAAGGTTACATTAATTGAGGTGAAGAATCTCTTAAGACTTAGAGAGTAACATTTGTAACCTCTTTGGTGGGGTGAGTAGCCAAGAAATATACATTTGATGGACTTTGGGTCAAGTTTGCTTCGAAATTGAGGGTAAATGTGAACAAAAGAGGTGTAGTCAAAAATCTTAAGAGGAAGTTGTGAAAAAACCCGGGTGTGGGGAAAAGAAGCAAGGAGAAGCTGACTTGGAGTGTGATGTTTGAGGATTCGTGAGGGCATTCTATTTATAAGATAGGTGGCTGTAAGAATAATCTCACCCCAAAAATATTTAGGAACATGGGTGGAGAACAATAAGGATCTGGCCACTTTTAATAGGTGTCTATTCTTGCATCCTGCAACCCTATTTTGTTGGGGTGTATCTATGCAAGAACTTTGATGAATGATGCCTTGTTATGACAGATAAGTGCCTAGAATGGTATTAAAGTATTCTTTGGCATTATCTGTTCTTAGAACTTGAATTTTAGCTTTAATTTGCCTTTGTATGGAATAGAAGGTTTGAAAAATGGGGCCAGCTTCAGACTTTTCTTTCATGAGAAAGACCCAAGTAAGACGAGTATGGTCATCAATAATAAACCACTGAGCCCCGGTAACATTTTTGACTCTATAAGGCCTCTACACATCACTATGGATCAAAGAAAACGGATAGGATGTAGTGTAAATTTGACTAGGATAATTAGTCTGAACATGCTTAGAATATTGACAAATTTCACATTGAAACATGTGTAAATCTGAATTCTTGAACAAAGAGGGGAACAATTTTTGAAGGTAAGTAAAGTTTGGATGTCCTAATCTATAGTGCCACAACATAATTGCACTCTTATTTGAATGAAAAATAGAGAAACAAACAGGTGGAACAGAGTAGCAATTGCTGGAACTTACTTTAGTTTTTGAATCAGTCCTTTCAAGAACGTAGAGCCCCAAACATGCCTCAACACTGCCAATCATCTTTCCCGAAGTCTGATCTTGAAATTCACACACATCTTTTTAGAATTTTGCAACACAATTTATATCAATAGTGAGTTTACTAATAGATAAGAGGTTGTAGTCTAGGTTAGGCACAAAAATTATAGCATGTATAGTGAAACTGGTGGACAACACAACCGATCCAATACATGCCACCTTTGATAATGAGTCTTCAGCAATCCTTACCTTCCAATCTTTGTCTCATGGCTGAAAATTGGTTAATAGTGCATTATTTCTAGTCATGCGGTTAGGAGCTCTTGAATCAACAATTCATACAGTAGATAGCTTACTTTTAGCGATAAAAACATGTAGAGAGTTACCTTTGTGGGCTACAGAATCTGCTGCTATTGTAGAGGCCTGAAGCTGTGTTTTACCAAAAATATTTTGTAGCCACTTCATCTGTTCTTTACTGAATAAACTCAGATTTAAGGTAGTAGTAGTGTCTTCAGTGGCTGTTAGGTTACCCTTACTTCGCCTTTCACGTGCTGGTTTCCAATCTAGAGGCTTGCCATGGATATCCCAGCATGTATCCTTTGTGTGGCCGGTCTTGTGACAATGGTCACACCAAGGACGACCCTTCTTTTGCTTGATATTTGTTGGGTTGCCTCCTCGAGTAAATAAGATAAGAGTGTTCTAGGCTTGGATTTGAAGGCTTTAACATCAGTTTCAGCCTACTTTCTTCTCTACGAACCTCAAATAATGCCTCCTTGATACTTGGTAGAGGTTTTGTGCTAAGAATCCTACTTCTCACACCATCTAGATTTTTATTTAAACCAACCAGGAACTTATACAACCACTTCTTCTCCACTATTTTCTTGTATTGTGTTGAATCTTCAATTTACTTTCATTGAATAGTGTCACACTTATCTAGTTGAAGCCAAAACTTATTCCAAGAATTGAAGTATTGAGTGACTTGAATCACCTTGCCTTAGATCATCGAGAATACTCTCTATCTCAAACAACTCGGAGGTATTCTTAATATGGGAGTAGGCTTCCCTAGTAGCCTCCCAAATTTCTTGTGTTGTGTCATATAACAAGAAATTCTCACCTATCTTATTGTTCATTGAATTAATCAACCAAGACATCACCATGTTGTTCTCGACCTTCCAGATCCGATGCTGTGATTTCTCATTCGGTTTGCTGGCAATTTTGGTTAGATAATCATATTTTCCTTTTGCACATATAAACATCATCACCAATTGTGACCATTGAATGTAGTTTTGTCCATTTAGTTTGTGATTGGTGATAGTAAACGGATTGTTGTTATCCGTGTTTACAGAATTGGTGATTTGGAAAGGAATAATCTTGGATGACTGGCTGCTTATGCCAGTCATGATGTAAGTCCATCAGGTCTGGCGACTATAAAAGGGATGGATTAGTGAGGCGGTGGATAAAGGCTAGGGTTAACAAAGAGAAAGGAGAAAAGAATTATGTTTTGATACCATACAAAAATCCTTTTTTTTTGGAGAATAATACGCTGTGTTTATTCCCTTGAGAATGCCACAAATATATACACAATGGATCCTAAGAATTCTCCGAAGAATTCTCCTAGATTTTAAAGATTAAATTCTTACTTTGTAGGACTAGATTACAACAATCTTAAATACAAACAAATCTAATAAAAAATAACTAGAAAGATAAGATGTAATAGCAATATAAATCAAGATAAATCACGGAGGATAAATCAACAGATAACTCATTAGGCTTCTGAATATGTTGGCAATGTGTCGGTATGAACACATAAGATAAGATTGGCCTCTAGTAAGGTGTCATGCCTACCCAATTATTCAGAAGCATTCATAATCCGCAAACTACCTTTCACCAGCATGGTTACCGTGTAATTTGATCCTCTCATCAATGTATCTTATGTGATCTCAAGTTTGGTGATGTGTTGTTTGATTACGATCAGATGAGTTTTCTTTGGTCTTTCGGATATCCTCACTCAATAAAAAGTGAATCAATAACTCTTTATTGATTTCTTTCACCATGACCATGGATTTACAGTGAATATCCACCGAAGGCGCCTTAGATATATTATCCTCTATTAAGGGATAGGAGAGTCTCATATTGGTTATGCACCTATCTCCATAAGTTTCATGATATGCCCAACGGTCGCCCACGTGCAGCCTTTGTTTAGGTCTATCGAAACAATGTCACAGCATACCGGTCTTCTTAGAAGATGATCCTGACAACCTCAGGTCGAAGCATTAGATACACCCATCTCGTATGAAAATTCCATCAACGTATAATCAAAATGAATTCTCATGGCGAGTTATGTCCAGTGACATGTTCTCTAACATTGGTCACCTATGTACTTGTCTAGGCATCCCCATACCTATGGGTGTAAGACCCCTATTGCTATCACATAGTAAAAACATAACATATATAAGTCTTACCGCAATTGTCAATGTCTATTCTTGACATTGCTATGACTTGGGATATTTAATGATGTCTATAAATTGTGATGCATCATCTCACATCTTTATAGATTAATCACAGTGTACATCATATGGATTTCTATCTAGTCTCATCCAGTTATTACAATAATAACATAAAACTAATAGAACAACTTTTTATAAAATTGAATAACTCTTTATTTAATAGTAAATATGATTGTAATTGTCAATGTATAACATGACCAATCTGATTGGATCTAGAGCACTTACACTAACATTAGGAAATAGTTATATATTTTTATATTTTATGATAACCCATACCCTGTGTCATTTTTAGGGTTTTATACAAGTTAATGTCCTGCTTAACTAATTGGTAGACATAAATTATCAGCGAGGTAGAATTTATGAAGCTGACCTCATTTAGTGGGATTGAAGTTTGATACGTTGCTGTTGTACAGATTTTCAGCCAAATCAGCAGGCTCCAATTTCTTCAACTGACAAGCCTGTGGGACCACAACTTCGAGCTAATGGTTTGGATGTAGCTCACTTTTCACCTCCACAACGCCTAAGGACTGATGAAATACCTCAAATTGTCAATGATTTTAGACTTGCTGCAAAGAATGCAATAGAAGCTGGTAAGTTTGTGGCTAACTTCAAAACTGACTGAAATTAATTCTATTCTTCTATTTGATATACGAGTGAATTTCAATTTAGTGCCTTTTCCTTGAATTATGAAGAGTTAAGGCATTGACTTTTCCACTTGTGTCATATTGTTCCATCTATCACGCGCCATTAACATTTTGATGAAACAAAAGATACATTAGTGCACGTCAATTCCATGGATGACTTGCATAAGTCCAAATAAATTACAGTCCGAATTCCAAGTCGAGCTTTAACTTCATTTACATTGTTAGTGGTGGCCAATTTTCATATTTCAAAAGGAGTTACCAAATGTACTTTTAAGGAAATACGTCACTCTCTCTATCTCCCCCTCAACATTACCCTTTGGTAAACTAAGAAAACTTGGTGAACCAGCAGGCGTCATGATGATCAATCCCTGCCTAAGACTACATGATCATTACTCGTGAAGTAAATTATTCTCAACATACCTAATTAAAGAAAGTGTGGGTGCATTCTGATGTTTACTGGAAATAAGTGTGAAATGTTTTGTTTCACATATGGTAGAACGTATAATTGTTAGTTTAGGGACATCAAAGAAGGAATTAGTTCAGATTAGTAAAAAAAAAAAAAGAAAAAGAAAAACTGGACAAACTTAGCAGCATACTAATTAATATTCATACTCAATGAAGTTTGCAAAATTTATTCATCTACCATAATTGCCATTACATTTGGTACGCAAAGAGGACAAACTGCAGATTATACAAGTGATCTATTTATGCATTTTATGAAAATTTTCTCAAAGGGAAGGTTATTTTCCTTTCTTATACTGATTCTCTGTCTCACATGTAGGTTTCGATGGCGTTGAGATCCATGGAGCTCATGGTTACCTAATAGAGCAGTTTCTGAAAGACCAAGCCAATGATCGAAATGATAAATATGGAGGATCTTTGGAGAACAGATGTTCGTTTGCGCTTGAAATTGTTGAAGCTGTGGCTAATGAGATAGGAGCAGATAAAGTTGGGATTAGGCTTTCTCCATTTGCACACTACCTGGAAGCAGCAGACTCAAATCCAATGGCTCTGGGCTTGTATATGGTCAAAGCCTTGAATAAATACGGTATTTCATATTGCCATATGATTGAGCCAAGAATGGCAACTGTTGGCGAAAACAGAGAGTGCCCCCACAGTCTTCTGCCATTGCGGAAAGCTTTCAATGGCACTTTTATTGTAGCCGGGGCTTATGACAGAGAAGATGGTAACAAAGCTGTGGCATGGAACCATGCTGATCTTGTCGCTTACGGGCGTTTGTTCCTCGCCAATCCTGATCTGCCACGCAGGTTCGAGATCGAGGCTCCTCTTAATAAGTATAACCGAGAAACTTTCTACACTCCCGATCCTGTTATTGGCTATACAGATTACCCATTTCTTTAAACTGTTGCCTAAATTTTCGGGAGCTGATAAACTGAAGTTTAAATTTAAATTACATTACCATTGTTCTTGGAATAAATCCTTGGAGGTTTAGAATTCATATAACCCGATCCCACTTAGTAAGAATAAGACTTTTGATTCTTCTCCTTGTTGTATTGCCCCGCAGATTTTATGTGCCTCAGCTCACTCTTTCAAGCTGAATTTCTTCCACATCTTTCTGTTCTTCTGTGTCAATGTAATCGGATTGATCATTCCCCCTTCGTGAAATGAATATATTTTCTCATTTTCAAATGCTACTTTTCGTGGGACATAAGTGTTCGATTGAATTGCATGTTAACGTATGATAGTGCAACTGATTCTACAATAAAAGAATCTCTCTCTCTCTCTCTCTATATATATATATATATTTATATATATGTATATATATTCATTGAAGGACTCATTCTGATCCTTGAGAGAACTTTAGGCCCAAAAGAATTTGATGGGTCCAACACAAATTCTAAATGTAGCTCATTTAGATTTAAATGTAGATCTGATGTAGCTCTAGCAATGACCAAATTCAGCACTTCTATGTATAATTAGGTTGGATCTAAGAATGACATCTACTATTAAATTGAGATCATTATATATGTACTTTATTAGAAATGCATTTTTAAATTTTAAATTATAATATAATTTGTTACCAGCTATTTCAAAAAATAAAAACACTTAAATATTTTCAAATTTAATATCTAATTTCATATCAATTAACTTTGTTTTATTTCACAATTGTCTTGACAGGTGTTGGCATATTGTGTTGGAAATTTTCATATAATGGACTTATAATAATTGTGAGTTAAATTATTTAAATTAAATATAATCGATTGTAAGACATTAGGTAGCCTATAAATAATTAATCTAAGTGGGTCAATAAGTTTTTGTGTTATAAACCAAATTATTAGTTTAGCCCTAAAGAGATCTATTAGATCGATAATGGAGAGACTTGTGGGAACTCTATATATAAAAGTAAGGTTAAGTCTCTTCTTCCATCTAACATAGAACGAACCATTATTATTTCACCCATTAGAGAAAGCACATAGAGAGAAAAGAAAATGAAATTCCTCACCCATTAGAAAGCACATAGAGAGAAAAAAAAATAAAATTCCTAATGCAAAATTAATCATTTGTAGATTTCATTGCCTAAGTTAAGATTAATGTATAATCAAGTTTGTCTACAAACCTAAATTTATTTTATATTATGAGCAATCATGTATGCGGTTTGTATGTCTGTTAAATATTTATTCACATAATATCAGGTCTAATTGCATGACTTTAGAATCCGTAGAGAATCACAATATTATTACTATTGCTATACATTGCTTTCTGGCAATATAAAAATCGAATCTTAGACGTCAAAATAATATGTCTAATAAAAGCAGATTTATTTTGAATCAATTGCGAAATGTGAGAGTAAATTCTATTGGAATAATGACTTGTTCAATGGATGTTTTAAGACTAATGGATGCTATATTTTCTTTTATTATTATTATTATTATTATTATTATTATTCCAGGGTTGAGGTTGATGATGGGTTACTTTTGTAATTTGTAGAAGTTTAAAACTTTTATTTATTACACTTCTAACTTTGTTATTCAAAATCTTTTAGTTTAGTCCTTATTTTTATTATAATTTCAAACTAAAGCCATAATAAAGTATTTTCTCGCTATTAACATCTTTATTTATATCTCATAAGTTCATTTAATACAAAATATATAATGTTCGTCACAAACAAAGAGAATAGAGTATTTGCGTTTTAAAAGATATATTTTACAATGCGATAAATATATCATGACATCAAGGAAATATATAGGTATTCTATCTCATAAAATTTGTGTCACATGTTATTTTAAAGACATTAAGGCTCTATACCTATAAAGTTTAATACATCATAAATTATATTTCAATTTGAGGATAATGTAAGACGTATCGTGATATGAAAGAGTTTTATAAATTTGATTGGATTGTTGCCACCAAAATGGTATATCCACAAAACCTATAGAATTTTGTTTCACATGGTTTAGGGATGCGTTTAATTATACAATTATTATACCCAAAGGTGGTAATTGTGTATTTAGTTTAGAGATGTCACATAAAACATATGTTTGTGAATTGACCAACCTAAGTGATCTATTCACCCAAAGGTGGTAAATTTACTTTAATTGGAATAAGTTATCTGAATCGTTTTTTATGTGAAAAATTCTAAATTGCATGCTGTGTATTATGCCCAAAGGTGTTTGTCTAATGATGTACTTGAATTCTTAACTGTCGTAATCTGATAGCCCTAATATATACTAATTATATTTCATTGTTTAATCTATTTTTAGTCATCTTTTTTTGTCAACAATAATAGGGTCACCATTGAGGTTTTACTAGCTCAAATTTTAAGAAATGAAAGAAGGATGTGGAGTTTTCTATAGAGATGGTTGATGTGGATCTAAACATGACTACGCCTAAGGCTACAGGTCTCACTGCTATTAGTAGTGATGCAGAAAAGTAAGCTCATGCAACTTGGGTGAAATCTAATCACATGTGCTATCTGACGATAAAGAGATTGATTTTTGAACGTCCATTGAGTGGTCTTCTCGAGACTACTATAACAAAAGACTTCTTGGATACTATAACATAACGATATAAAGTTTCCACTAATACTAAAGTTGATACCGTTTTGAAAGGTCTTTATTCCATGAGTTATGATGGTGTAAGGGGTGTTAGGGAGTAGATCCTTAAGATGGTCCACTACCAACCAAGTTGAAAGCCCTTGATATCACTCTTCCTGATTCTTGTATTGTCTACCAAGCCTTAAACACACTTGCACTTGAATTTGGCATGATTGTGATAACATATAATTCTCAAGATGAAGCTTGGAAGATCAATAACCTTATCATTATTTGTGTTGTTGAGGAAGACAAACTCAAGAATGGGAAATCCCAAATAGTTTATTTTGTTTCTAAACTTCCCAACAAGAAGAAAAGTACAAAACCTAGACCTAATGCTCTTAAAACTATTCAGAACAATAAAATCGAAATCGATCAATCTAGTGGTGTGCGTGTCTCTAAAGGTGCTTTCAAGAAAGAAGTCAAAGTGTTTCTTTCATAATAAGAAAATCATAACAAACCTGAGTGTCCCAAATATAAAGCTTGGTTAGAAGAATGTGAGCATGAAAGTAACTATTTGTCTCTTGTTGTATGTGAATCCAATTTAGCTATAGCCCTATCTAGTTCTTAGTGGCTAGATAATGGAACAACTAATCATGTTACCTTTGTATTGTAGGGTTTCATAAACCAAAGAAAGCCAAATAAGGAATAGTCTAAACTCACTGTTAGCAACAATGAAGATGTGGACCTAGAATTCGTAGTAGTTTGTTTAAATTTAGATTTTGGATTTAAACTTACCTTAAGAAACACATTTTATATATCATTATTTTACATAATTTAATTTTTATTTCCTTATTAGATAAGGAAGGTTATGTTTTTGGGTTTAAGAATAGTCTAGTTAATTTATTTGTTGACTCAAAGGTTATTGGTCATTGTGCTTTATCATATGGTTTATATAAATTGTGTTTAGCTCCAAATGAAATCTATTCCACCTCATACAATGTTGAAAAGATTGTTGCTAAAAGACCCTTAATTAGAAAAAAGTCTTTCATGTGGCATAAAACACTTGGCTACATCTCTAAAGAAAGAATAGAAAGGTTGATAAAGGATAACATTCTTCGTCCTCTTGACTTCATTAACTTAGAGACATTTGTTGACTATTATAAGGGCAAATTAACTAAGATTAAGAAAAAAGGGTTAACTCATAGTTATGATCTTTTGGAAATTATCCACACTAACAAAAATGGTCCTTATTCACTCACAATTTGCAATTGTAAATTCTTTGTAACATTCATTGAAGATTTTTCTTGATAGAGTTGTAACTTGGGAGCCAATCATAAGAGTTGTGAGTTATCTGCATCTCTTATTAATCTTAGACATATCTTTGATTAATAAAAGTTTTGTTTTTTTAATACTTGGTAATATGTTCATCTTTATGTTTTCCCATTTAGATGAATCCCAAAGAGTGTAGCGATGTCAATCGGGTTATAATGAGATCATACTAATGAGATCAAACGATTGATGATTCATTCTTGAACTAGTATTTGCTATAGGACTATAGAGTATGGCATCTATAATACCGTCAAGACCGGTACACACTATGCATGCTTGTAAGAAAAGTAGTTGATCTCATTGACTACTTGTGTAGTGACACTAATGCAGGTGTATAGGTGCTCGTCGGTGAATGAGTTCATTGAATAACCTAAATTGAGAACATGCAAATAGTAATTCTTACTAAATGTCAATTGAGAGTTCTATGTGGTGACATATGCTAGTAATCTCTTGTTCTGAGGTACCATAGTTATCTTGTATGAAGAACATTATACTTTGATTCCATTGTACGGGGTCTAGTAAGTGTTAGGTTTGTAAAGTAATGCGACCAATACCCAAGAGAGGAGTGAATTGGGTTGTTTAAAAATTTGATTGAATTTTGAAAATCTTTTTGAAGAAAAATGAGATTTTAATGAAAATGAGGATTATTCAAATGCTTGGAATAATAAATGAAACAAAGAACACAAACAAAAAACGAACACAATGATATATAGTGGTTCGGCTTAAACCAAGCCTAATTCACTACCTTAACTCCTCACTGAGAATTTTTTAACCAATCCACTAAAACCTCATATCTCTCCGGATAGGCCCTCTAGCAACAAGATATGAATTTACAACCTCTTGTTTAAACAAGCAAACCCTTTAGTAACAAGTTAGGTATCACAACCTCTTTCTTAAACAAGCAAACCCTATAACAATCTTGCTAGGAAAACCAAGAATAATACAAAGGATGATTTAAGAGTAGACACTCTTAGTTACAAGATCTCTCAATAAAAATACAAAGTTTGAACAAAATAATACAAATGATAATCAAAGCCTTTAAAGAGAAAAATGAAGAACAAATGAAACAATTAAGCTCTTGAAAATGAACACTTGAAAGCTTGAAATCAATCCTTTTGGTTGATTTGAATCATCCATTTGACTTATATTTATAGTGCCTTGAGAGTCCATTCACGAATCTTACTGTTGGTAGTGGAAAAAACACTTTAGGTGAGTGGAAAAACTAGTCATTGGAGGTTCTGCGACATAAATGGAAGACAAATGAAAAACATCAGTCGACAGGTTAGCTAAAATTTGAAAAATGGTCAACAAATGAGTGAAAACGATTGACAGTTGTATTATAAAGGTTTTGTCGGTTGACAAATGGTTTTGGCCAGTCGACAATACTGTAACATTGTAGCAAAAACATTGTAGCGACTGAAAAACATTGAAACGATTTGAAATTATTGTAGCAACCAGAAAGTACTGTAGCAATTGTCAAAAATTAATTTTGAAACTTTTTCTTCACTCCAAAATTTTCAGAAGTATTTTTGATACAATATTTTTAATCAAATATTCCAATGTCATCAAAAAATTTATCACTAGATTTTTTTGACATTGGAATGCATGATGAAATTGATTTTAATTTTGGTGCTTAATAGATCATATAAAAGTAATTTGAAGCATCAAGATAATAACCATTGATAAAATAATTTCATCATTAAAATGCAATTGATTTTCATCATCAAAATTATATGAAAGGAAAAATCATCAATCTATGAAGAACTTGCATCTGCCAGTCGACAGTTATAGGAAGAACGATCAACAGATCAAGATAAATTGCAAAACATTGAGAATAAGCATTTGGCCAGTCGACAACCCTAAGGCAATTGGTCAACAACCAGAAGCATAAAATCCACAACGGTTCACAGGTACAATAGATCTATCAATAGTTTGATCCAAAATGCCAAAATGGTCGACATGCTCCTAGAACTGGTCAACAGATGTTCTTTGCCTTTGAAAAATTTTAGCTTCATTTTAATCAACGATTCAAAACTAATTTTTGAGAATCATTTAGAGGATTTCATCATAATACTTGTTTTTGCAAATCTCCATATGTGAATTCATTTGGTTTTCATTTTCACAAAGGTACTTGAAATTGATTTTTGTTAAAAATCATGAACTTGACTTATGACTTAAGGTTCAAAACCAATTGTTGTTTTTCATCATCAAAACTAATTACTTAATTTTGAACATAAAACCAAACACTTTGATATGAAGATCAGTAAGATGGGTCCCTAATAGAGTGGTTATTGAGCATGATCCGAATCATACGAAGTTAAGTAAGTACGCAAGATGGAATCTATCGACCTTGGTAGGATTTAAAAAGGTATATGCCCTATGTGAATGATGAAATCACAACTCGAGAAATCGTTGGCCAACCCGGATAGTTGAGAATTAATAAGAGTTATTAATTCAACTATAGGAGTTGCGGAAATAGCATTTGTACACATAGTTTTAGTTATTAGAGGTTTGATATTTTACCATACTTTTAGACCATACAGGGGCATTATAATAAAGGGATTGAATAGCATTGGAACTCATCGCAGAAAAATTCATCTGAAGTGTCGTTTGCATTTCATTATGATATGGGGGTCATGATACGTTGTTAGATGTCAATCTTGGTTTAAGGGCAAGATAATTATTTTTCTCATGAGATGACATAAATTATGGATCATAATCAAGTAGTTTGATTAGGAGTAGGATTCTATAAATTACGCTTTGCCATCTTCATAGTGAACCTATAAGGTCATACACAAATGAAAAGAATTTTCATGGTAAATTAAGTGGGACTGAAAAAATGTTTTTGGGCCTGAATGAATTTGTGGGTTTTTAGGGTTGCCTAGCACTCTTGAAAAAGTCCACGGGATGTTAACAAAATGAGTAAAAAGGAAAATGGAGAAGAAAATAGTAGTGGGCCATGCTAGGCACGACCAAAGACCCGCGCGTGCGCAACATAGTCCTAGACGCCTGTGACTTGTGAGGCCAGGTACTTGAGCACGGGCGGCATGGTTCGTGCATGCCTGGCCCTCGATCGCAAGCTGAGCTGTGACCCAACATGTCTAGAACATGATGGGGCTTCTTACATCCCTAGTTTGACTAGGATTGGTGATGATTCTCCATTTTTTTTCCTCATCCTTTTTGTTTTCTAGAGAGAGAAAGTGGTTTTTGAGAAAACCAAAGAAAAATTCCAAGAGTTGGATAAGATCTTGCATTGTTGATGCAAGGAGATCAAAGGGGCATGTTCATGGACATTGATTGAAGTTTCTCTTTAGTGTGGATCACTTATAGAGGGTGCGTGACATCTCGACACCTCATAGCACAATGATTAATCATTTCTTATGTCGGATAACCAAAAGGTTTGGTTTTTTGTTATATGTTCTTTGTTCTAGAAAGGATTATACATATTTGCAAACTAGATCCAGTCTTTTTGGGTTTCATGATTGGCCAAAGAGTTTAGTTGATTCAAAAAATTTTAAAATTTTCATTGCATTTAGATCTATAAAACCCAGCAGTTATCAGTTCTTGATTAAAGAAAATTCTAAAAGTCCTGATAAATTCAAAATCTTCAAGATTGAAGTTGAGAAACAATTGGGAAAAGTAATTAAGATTGTTAGGTTTTATCGAGGAGGTGAGTATTATAGCAAACATGGTATAAGTGTACAAGATAAAGGCTCGTTTGCCAAGTACTTGGAAGATTGTGGAATAATAACTCAATTTACTATGCTAGGTAGTCTTGAATAAAATGGTGTGGCTAAAAGACAAAATCACATACTTAAGGATATGATGAGGAGCACGAAATCTAGAGGTAATCTTCTAGACTATCTTAGGGGTGAGGCTATTAAAACAAGTTTGTCTATCCTTAATAGAGTCCCAAATAAATTTGTGCCCAAAACCCCTTTTGAGCTCTAGATTGAAAAGAAACCTAGCTTGAATCATCTTCATGTTTGGGAATGCCTTTCAAAAGTACATCTTTATGATCCCATTGAGAACAAGTTGCATTCTAGATCTACTCATTGTTATTTCATTGGATACTTGTTGCGCCATAACTGGTAAATGCCCATCTAGACATACTCTCAAAACATCTAACTGGGACAACATCTCAGGAAGTTGTCCCTGGATTGTCTAGGATATGGCCTTAGAATTTCTCGAGATGGTCTGGGACATTATCCTAGACAAACTGCAATAGGTGCGGGACATTGTCTCGTATAACTTCACTTGTGAGACTTGTCCTGCGCAATTCCACGTGTAGGACATTTTCCATCCCAAGCTTTACGAGCCAGTTCACCTTCTACGTGCAAGTCTTCTCAGGTACAACACTATATATGCCTTTACAGACAATTTGCTCTAATCCATGCATAACTTATTAGGCTAACTCACTCTTTGTTCATGGTTAAGGAGATCGAGACACATGTCCATCCACTTATCCTTGTTCTCTCACTTTGGTGTATAAATAAGGGTTAACTCCCTCATTTAAATGGATTGAATCCTAAAAACCCAAAGAGAGCACACACTTTACTCACCCTAAGCATATTTATTGCTTAACCTGCTTGTTTAATTGTTGACCTACTTCTTCAACATGTTGACTAATTCAAACAAATGAGGGCTCACATGGGACATTTCCCCGTGTGCCTTCTAAGTATATTCCAGTCTTACAAAAACATTTCATCTTTTCATCTAGGACAAAGACCTACTCCTCTAGAACGGAGATTATCACCTCTTCTTAAGGAAAAATCTCTTCCCTTACAAATACTGGTCATATACCTCACAATGAAACCTATTTCTTCCAGCCTTCAAAGTTACTTTTTCAACTCCCTGACCCAAACTCCTTAAGGACGTCCCAACTCCTAGAGGCATAACTCCTTAAGGACCATCCTCACAACTCCTCAAGGACTACCTCCACAACTCCCAGAGGACTATTCTCACAACTTCTTAGGGACTAGCCTCACAGCTCTTCAAGGATTACTTTTCAACTCCTTCGAACAATCCTCTTGAATTCTTTCACAACGTTGGTTTTCTCGTGCTACAGCTGTCACTACAAGAATTTAGACTTCTTATGATAAATTAATTTGTCGTAATAACTATAAAAATTGTCACAACATACTTATTGTGACGAAATTAGTTTGTCACACATTAGTCATAACAAACTTGTCTTAATAAGTATATTGTGACAAAATTGAGTTTTGTCACAATATCATCAGTTTTATTGTGACAAACAATATTTTGTCACTTAAGCTAACTTATTATGACAAATTATTTTGTTGTAAAAGAAAATATTTTTCTCACAATAGGTACTCTTTAGTTATAATAAATCTAAATTTTAGATACAAATCATATGTTTTACCGTGACAAAGTGTATCTAGTGAAAAAATATTTTGCCATAATTTAAATAGTGACAAAACTTATTTAACATAATTTTTAATGTGATAAAATAAATTTTGTCACTTTTTAGTTAAATTGACAATAAATTTTTGTTGCACATTTTATAATGACAAATAATTTTGTCAATCATTTAATATTGTGATAAATACTTTTTTTTGACAATATAAAAACATTGACAAAACAAATTTTTCAAAATTATTCAATAGTGATAAAATATTTTTGACAATGTCTCAATAGTGACAAAAATATTTGTGTTCATAATTTATACAAGTGACAAATTTTGTTAGTAAGAAAATATTATCAATGATGAAATTATTTTTTCACAAAATAGTAAAGAATAACAAAAATGTTGTCAAAATTGATATATTTTTTAATAATCTAATATTTCTTAATATTTTTAAGAATTGTGCTCCTTATAATAATAAGCAATGAAGTAATTCAAGTAAGAAAAAAAAGAAATGGCAACTCAAATAAGAGCAACATAATGTATGACAAATATTAGAACTAATATTACTCAATAATTGATATAGGTGTGGTTGGTGCATTGAGGGGCGCATAAGCGAGGCACAGCCGTGTGTGGGGCACGCTAGGTGTGGTTGGGGTATTGCACCTTATTTTCTCTTTCCTCTTTTATTATATTATATATTTGATATTTTTGACTTTTTCTCTTGATTTAAAATTTTTAAAATAATATTTTTAAAGAAAATTAAAAATTACCAAAAGTTAAATATTATTTTATTACTTTTCAATATTTCTAATTAATATTGGCCCCAAAAATTTGACTCCAATATTTTATGAAAAAATATTATAACAAAATATCCTAATGCTAAACAAAAGTCAAACTTTCAAAGTTTTGTTGTTAAATAAGAAACTTAACTTTTTGGATGAAATCAAAAGAGTAAAGGCAAAATAAATTTTTTTAAGGAAGGAAAAGATGAGGGAAAATTTTTAACGAAAATTATATTTTATTAAAAGTTAAATATTATTTTATTAATTTTCAAGATATCTAATTAATATTAGCACCAAAAATTTGGCGCCAATATTTTATAAAAAAATATTATAACAAAAGTCAAATTTCATAAGTTTTTTTTTTTAAATAAGAAACTTAATATTTTGTGTCAAATCAAAATAGTAAAGGTGGAATAAAATTTTTAAAGATTGAACGGATGGAAGGTGATTTTTAAGCAAAATTAAATTAGCCAAAAGCTAAATAATATTTTATTATTTTAATTTTCTAGTGTTTCTTTTATAATTTATTAATATGTTTGTCAGGAAATCTAATTAATATTGGGGTTAAATATTTTATGATGAAATATTATAACAAAATATTTTTGTCACTACATGTCTTGTTTTTAATTATGAAAAAATATTTTAAATTTTTTTTATCACTAGATTATTATTTTTATTTATTCCAAATATGATGTATTTTTACCAAAAAAAATAAAATTCAATAAAATTATTTTTGTCACAAAAAATTGAATTTCTTGTGACATATTTTTGTCATATGTGTTTTTATAATACTATGTTGTCACAAACTATTTTTGTTATAAAACTTATTAATTTTTGTGATTAAAAAATTTTGAAATTACATCTTATATGATTAAATACTGTGACAAAATTTTTGACAACAAATTTATTTTGTCATATTATGAAAGTTGAATTGGCACAAAAAAATTGGCGCTAACTTAATGTGACAAAATTTTGTAAAAAAATTATTTTGTCATTATAAATTATCTACCTCACTATATTATGACAAAATATTGTTTGTCACAACTTTACTGACTTTTTGAATTTTGCATGAGAAAATTCTATTTCGTCACAAAAAGAATACTTTTCGTAACTAAATTTAATCTATCACAATTATTTTGTCACAATATACTAAAATTCTTGTAGTACGTGCTCTACCACAGCAACGTCCAGCTTCCCAGGATTATAAATTTTAATTATTATATTTCAACAATAATAATTTGACGTCGTCTATGAGAAATGGACAAGAAACATAATGGCTCACCAGAACAACTATGGTTTCTTCACAAAGAGAAAAACTTCTCGTGGGATAAGTGTATAGGGAAAATAAAGATGGATCACGATAAGGACGTCTCGAACGACATCCCAAACAACATTCTCTGAGTAATGTTCTTTTTCCATCTGACAACCTCACTGTCTTGCCCAAATTACTTCCCCCAGATAACTTCATTGTCCCTTAAAAGTTCATTTCCCCATACATCTTCATATTAACCCAGAGATGTTGTCCCCAGGGACTTCTACTATCCAAAGTAGAGTGTCACACCACATTCCCTGTACTATAATGGTAGAAGCCTTGGGGAGTGTGCCCCCCCTCCCCCCAGAGTTTTGCTTGTAGAGAATGAAGTTTAAAGCAAAACTATGAGAACTTGAGAAGGAGCTATGATTGAAATGCCTGAGAATTGAAAGAATTAATGGGCTTGTAATCTAATGGCACCTCATACCCAAAAAGAGGGTTGAATTGGATGTTTATGATCTTCAAAAATTTGTAATTGTTTGCAAAATAATTATGAGAGCAATGAATTATAAATAAGAAAATGGAAAGCAAAGAATGCAAGATACACAAAAATTTATCGTAGTTTAGCAAACCCTGCCTATGTCTACTACCCCAACTACCCGTTGAAGATTTTTACAATCCATTAAAACCTCATACTTAAATCAAGTAAGTCTTCTAGAAAACCACTAAGAATGTACAACCTCCTATTTATATTCAAGTAGACCCTTTAACAAACCGTTAGGAATATATCTCCTATTTTAGGGAATACAACACAATTTACAAATAGAATGTCTGAGAGTTGACACTCTCAATTACAAATATCTCTCTAAAATATGCAACAAGGCTTTAATAAGAAATTACAAATAATATATAGTTTTGGTTGAGAGAAATATTGAAAGTATAAGCACTAGTGGGAAGAATAAGAACACTTGCAAGCTTCTATATCTTGATCAACCTCTCTAGTGCATCCTTAGGTTGGTATTTATAGGTTTCTCTCACGCTTTGAATTAATTAGCCATTTTTAGAGCCATTAGGAGCCTTTAATACTTGCAAAACTAACCGTTTAAATTTCCCAGTGAAGAAAATGTTGACAATCTTTCAAACTAGTTGACTGTTTCCGTCAAGAATTTTGAAACACAATTATAGCTTGGGGGAAATATTTGACCTTTTTTTTTAAAAAAAAAAATGGTCGGCTTCTTTAAAAAATCAATCGATAGTCTAAGCAGTCAATTGACAATTTTGAGAAACTTTCGACATGTTACAATCACAATTGACACTTTTTGAACTTACACAAAAAGTATAGAGAGTATGAAAATGACCTGTCAACAGTTCACAAGAACGATCGACTATTTTTGCATAAAGGCCAAAATCTGGTTGATGATGTGTGATTTATGCACAATTAATTCGGGCAAGTGTACCCTAGTCAAATATGCATATAGTGATGAAAAGAATGAGAAGTAGATCACAATACCAAAACAATTTTAATTAGCCTAAGTTGAACTAATTAATTAATTGGATAAATAAAAAAAAATAAATAAAAAACTGAATTCTTTGTGAGAAAAATTAATTAGTGAATGCACTAGGGTTAGATTTCATTTAATTTAGATTATGTAATTATCTATTCAATTCGATTCAAAATAAAAAATATCCTTACAGTATTTTATAATTATTTGCAGGTGATGGTGAATTTCCCTCAATTAATTAATAAGTTTTTTCAAGTCATATTAATCCTTTATTAATCCAATTTAACTGTCAGATTTTTGAACAGATATCAACAAAATAAATAAGTATTAAGTTATTTGGAAACCTCTAATCTTGGAAGGAGATTTGACTTACTAAACTTCCTCGATTCCCACACATGACCTACTCATCTCTCGATATTATAGTCAATCATGTGATTTATATTGCCAATGAATCTAATTTATAACAATACTTTAATCAGTCATGCATAAATCATTAAATTATTAAAAGGTGGCCAATCTTTTAAAGTATTAAGCACAACAATATAAAATTGTAACAACCCGTTCCTACTTACGAGCACCATTGGTAAATAATCGACCAGATTACTCATACAACAAACCAACAGCTGAAGGGTTGAACTATATTTCATTATGAAACGCCCTAGGTGGGTTGTAATATCCTAGTATTTTGAGAATAATAATAATTAAATTTTTGTATTTAAAATATTTTTTGACATTCATTAGAGATTATAATTGAGAAAACTAATGGGCTTAGAATTAGTGGGTTAAGTTGGAAAAATAAAGGCTAAATAAATGGACTTAGAGTCAGTGGGTTAAGTTGAAAAAAATAAAAGGCTAAATAAATGGGCTAATTAGTAGACTAAGAAATTGGGTTTAAAATTAATGAACTAAATAAAAGAATAATCTATTCAAAAGAAAATTTAGTGGGAAATAATTAAGTTGACAAAATAATTAAAGATAGTGGGTGAAATAATTAAAAAATTTGGGAGACAAAGTAGGGTGTGGACAAATAATTAAAGATTATGTGTAAGATTTAATGAAAAATAATTAAGAAATGTGACAAAATAATTAAATATAATGGTTGAAATAATTGAGAAATGTGGGAGACAAAGTAGGGTGTGGCAAATAATTAAAGATTATGGGTGAGATTTAGTGAAAAATAATTAAAAAATGTGACAAAATAATTAAAGATAGTGGGTCACTATAATTATGGTAAGCTTAATTCAACCTCCTATAAATAGAGAAAAGTTGAAAGGTTTGAGAACTTAAATTAGAAGGAGAAATGTTGAAAGAAAGATTTGAGAGTGAGAGAGATTTGAAAAAGATGAAGAAAAAAATATATATAGAGAGAGAAAAAAAAATATCAAAAAAAAATTCTACAAAAATCTTATAGGGTAGTTTAGTAGTTTATGTGAAAATTTGTGACAGAAGGCGTTATTGGATATGCAAACCGAGGTTTCATCGCTTTATAGAAGAAAACCGAATCGCTCCGCAGGAAGGTAAGTTATCTTTGAAAATTTCTTCAAAAATTCAAAAAATATGAGAATGATATCTTAGGATTTTTAATGGTGAAATTGGAAGAGAAATACATTATTAGTCTTTATTATGGATTTTTGAGGTAATATATGGTTGAAAATCAAAGAGAAAATGATAAATAAATGGAACATGGATTCTAAAAATTATGAAGAAATTTCTGGGGTTTAGGAATATTTTTTTAGGAATTATTGTGAAGATAAATTGAGAAAATTTTATGACGAAGTATTTATTTCATAATCTTTAGAAATAAAGAAAATTAGAGAAAATTAGAAATCTATTTTTTAAGTAATTACGATGCCCAGGTTACGCTAAGGTTCATAATTGAGTATGATTGGAAGTTCGACGTGAATTTTTAGGCAAAATTTCACTAGGGGTGAAATTATCTTTTTGCAAGGTAAGTGGTACTTCCCAACTAGATTTCGTTTTATGAAAATGCTTGGTTTGTAAGTGGTTCTACTCAAAACCTGATCATAAGTAAATGATTTTATCATGTTGTCATGTTTTGATGTGAATATGTCATGTAGATTGCATTTACATGCTATGATGAAATGTGCATATGTACACGATGATATTATTGATCATGCATCGCATAAGGGTTTGAGAGTACAGGCCGGGACCGCTGCTCTACCAATGGTGCACCCATACACCTCGGCCTGGTAAGGAGGCCGTGAAAATGGGGAGTAACAATAAGGTACGGTCGACTCAAACCAAAAGGAAATGGAAAAGGATATTTTGCATTGTGCATTTATGCACGAAATATGTTTATTGTTCCCTTACTTAGATAATTCATCATCTAACTTGGGATTTGCCCCTAGAATACTCAAACGTTCCAGATGAAAATTGTAGTAGAAACGATGATGAAAGAGGCATGAAATGGCACTTAGCAAAGTGCATGATGAATTGTACGATGAGTTGAATGTGTGTTATATAGCCCATGTGTTTAAGTTCTGTTACTTTGAATTCTGAACATTTTAAGGAATGATGATGTATAGTCTCATTTATAGTAATGATGATGTATAACCTTATTTACGATTAATGAGAATGTAAGAATTGATTTATGATTAATGTTAAGATGTTAGGTTCGATTCTAGCTTCCGCAATTAATGTTTATGATGATTCTCTTTTGAAATAAATGTATGAAAATTTTGGGACGAATAAGAGCAACGATATGGTTTAGCAATAGTTTTTTTTTTTTTTAAAATATTATTCCAAAATTGTTCTAAGTTATAACGTGGTTGGAAAATGGGGCGTTATATGGGTACTAGGCTTCGTCCTTCCCTTTCGCTCCACTCGAGGAATAAGTCCTAAAACAAACAAGAAAATACAGCGGAACGGGACCCGAAACTCAAGTGAGCTTCACATTTCTTCAGCTTGTCTCACAGCAAACCAAAGGTGACCTAAGCACAAAACTAGCACAATAAACATCCACTGAGTACTGGAGATTTATGGGAACATACCTTTTCAATCTTTACCTGATCTGAAACTCGGCTTCGCCAACTAAAGCCATATACATCAAGTAATCTCACAATCATCTATCACACTATGATGCTTACAACAACTAGGTACCATCTCGAGCCCAACAACATATACATTCACACACAAGGGTATATACACATATCACCACATGAATAAATACAAAAGATAATACAATTCCCAAACTCGATAACAATACTAGTTGCCACATCGGCCTTTCGATACCATCCCTGCTTGCATCTGGACTTGCAACATCTACAAGATGAGGTAAAATCTCATGAGTCATAAAGACTTAATAAGGGTGCAATGCATAAGTAAATGAAACATGAGAGAGCATGTAATGCAAAAATACAATGCAAAATAGGTAGTCTTCCATGCCCTCATAACCTCTATAGGTTAAGGCATCAATCAACAATTTCCACAACACTAGTACTCCATATGGCCATAGGTACACTAGAACACATATCATGTAATGTTGACCACTACATGCAACTCATACAGAAACACTTACAAATGCAAGCAAAACCACCACAACTTGGAGTCATCCCTTACCTGGCTCGAAGCTTCATCTTTACCTTGGCACAAACTCCAGCCTGAGCCTCGAACTCTTCTGGGACCACTGCCTCGCTGGTCGACCCTAGATGCAACCGCACAAAATCCAACTCCATTAACATCATACATTAAACCAATGCCCTCACCGCAAAACCATTCATCAACAAATTTCCAAACAACCCTGACTCAGAGTTAAATCCAACCAACACTTCACAATTCACACTATTCCTCATAATGCTATTAACTCAAAGAGAATTAAATAAATTTATCTCATACATTCTGGAGGAGAAATTCAGCCAACCTCATACTCTGGTACTACTTCTTTGGCTTCCATCTCACGCCCAAATCTCCATTTTCGAGCTTCTGGAAAGCTCCTCGAGCCCCATTTTAATTTCTAAAATTTTTTCCAATTTTCTAGAATTTTTGGCTATTTTTTCCTATTTTCCTCTATTTTTCATATTTTCTTTTGTTTTTTTTTCTATTTTCTTTTTTTTCCCTTTAATCTTCTTCTTCCTTCCGCCGCTTCTCCCCTGTGCGCGCCTTGCACCAGCGGCCGCCAGCCACCGCCGCTTGGCTTGGCCTCCGCCCGTCGGCCACCGCTATTTCCTACGCCACCACTGCCGACCGACAACGCCGCCTATGCCGTGAGCAGCATGGCTCCCCGCGCACGCCTCCAACCTGCACAACAGCTTCGTCGTGCACAACAGCTCCTACTGCCCGGCCGGTTCCAGCCACCTACGTCGACGCCTGGTAGCCGCGACCACCGCCATTGGCCGCTCCCGCCACTGTTCCTCGCCTCTGTTTTGCGTCAGCCATGGCAGCCTCCGCTGCAACCGGCCGCCACCGCGGCCTCTCATGCTGCTTCCGCCATGGCCTTCTCTCAATCTCTCATCTCTCTCCCATTCTCGTGAACTCGGCCTGTTCTCTGACTCTTCCTTCTCTTTTCTCTATTTCTCTTGGCCATTGCAAGAACACATTTCAAATTTAATAGCCACTGTAGATGGCTTGGCCTCCAAGCACGCGCGGGTATATATATATATATAGGAAAATTCTATTTGCAACCATACTTTTTGCTCTCCGCAACCTAATTATAATATTCCTAAAATACCTTGAGATGAAAACTCATATTTGCCCTTCATTTAAATCTTTGATCCTCAACTACGCATCATTACTCTTCAAGCGCGTTCACTCACTTTCTTGACCATGATTGCCATAGTCATTTTACTCACCTACAACTATAACAAAAAATCGCACAATCACTATTATTCAACACTAACCATTACACAACCACTATTATTCAACACCAAACATTGCTCAGGCCAGTTCTCCTCGCCATAACCAATTATTAGTTATTATCAGCAGTTATTATCATCAATGGAAGATTATTATCTACTATTATTTACGTATTCTAGCAAGAAACAACACAATTTACAACATTTATCACTAGTTAAATCACATAATTTACATATAAATACACGAGGGATGAATTAAAATAATAAAAAATACACCTTGAAACCCTGAACCTCGAGGTTTGGGGGCTAGGGGATGCCTCGAACCTCGGGGTTCGGGGCTAGAGGATGCCCCGAACCCCGAGGTTCCGGGGCTGGGGATGCCCCCAAACCCTGGGGTTCGGGGCTAGGAGATGCCCTCGAACCCTGAGGTTCGGGGGGTGAGAGATGCCCTGAACCTTGGGGTTCGGGGCTAGGGGATGCCTCCGAACCTTGAGGTTCGGGGGCTAGGGGATGACCCGAATCCTGGGGTTCTGGGTGTTCAGGGAACTCCGAATCTCAGGGTTCGATAAGCGTCCAAAATCTATGGATTCAGGAAAAATCAATTCTCCCGAAATCATGAGTTCGGGAAAAATCATCTTTCCCAAAACTATGAATTCGGGAGAGTTGCATTCTCCCGAACCCTGAGGTTTGGGAGAATTGCATTCTCCCCAAATATATATAATATATTATATACTATTATATGTATATAATATATTATATACATATATATTATAATTATATACATATATATAATGATTTTATATATAAATTATTTCAAATGTATATAAATTATTCTGAATCATCGTGTCTCAAATCTTTGGATTAATATTATATTTATTTTTTCTTGAATTAATGTTGCTTTAATTTTAATTTTTTTTTAGTTAAATGCAAATCGTAATAAAACTATGTTTATTTTTATTTCTTTAAAATTTATATTAAATTTATGATATTTTTTCATAAATTAAATAAAGTTAAATTAAATAAAATCTAACAACAAATATTAAAATAAAATATTATTACAAATAACTTAATGTACGTTGAAAAGTTATAATTATAATAATACAACAAATAACAACAAATAATTCTAAGAAGAAGAAGAAGAAGAAGAAGAAGAAAAGGATTTGATGTGCGTGGGGTGTCTTCTTTGGGGGATAGTGTTTGGAGAGTATATTTGGTATAGAAATGGTTGTAGAAAGTAATAAATGTGGTTGTAAATAGTAAAATATAATATTTTACTTTACACTGGTTGCGAAGAGCAAAACGTATGGTTACAAATAGAATTTCGCATATATATAACACACAAATTACATATTAATCCCTCAAAAATCTTTAATCCCACTAGAGGAATTATTAATTACACTTACAGATTTTATAATTGCACTTGAACGCTCCCAAGGCTTTAAATTATTATCATTAAGCCACCAAACTCTTGATTTCTCAAAAATTAATAACTGGTTTTTACTCAATAAGGTCAATTTTGTCCCTGCACTTGGATGGGACCTTCATTCCACTCGAAAACTCTTCAGCGTTACCTCACTTGCAAAATCGGACCATCCCTAGAGTCCCCTCAACTTCCTGGAGGTCTTTTGCGACCATTCGGTACTGGCACTTATTCAGACTTATACATAATTTTTTTCGAAAATTATTCCCGATCGGACTGCTTCTTGCGTCATTAACCTCACTTTGAAACGCTCAACAATCTCATGCCTTCTTCCCTAGACATCCAAGTTCTGAGACATTCCCTACCGTCGATTCGACAACTTTACTAATTAATTTCTCGAAATCGACTTTTGGGCTTGTTGGACCATCTGAGGTCCTTTCAAAATACTGAAAATTATTGTTTTCTAACATCATGTAATACGGGGTATTACAAAAATCCTCATGCAAATAATAATCGGGTTTTGAATCAAACTAAACAAATAATCACATAATCCCAAAATTAAAATCCATCCAAATCCTAGTTAAATAATTTAACTAGACATAATTAACATAAAAATAAAAATAAAAATAAAAAATTAAAAAGGGAAGAATGTTCCCTGCCCAAATCTAAAACAGATAGGGTCCGATCTGTGCCTCCTTTGCTAGCGATTGCTCCTGTGTCCCCTGCTATCTTCAATTTCTTCTATGGGCGGCTTGATTTCCTTCCAAAATCTTTTCACCTGTGAAGCACGGAAACGGCTCGGAGGCGCTGTTTTGACGTTTCCGAACCGTTTCCCGTTTCGAAAATGGCAAAAAATAGCCCGAAACGTTTTTCAAGCCGTTTGTGTAATTTTTAAAAATATTGGGGCCGTTTCAGAATTTTAAATTGTTGGCTGGAAACGCGTTTCCAGCGCACGCAGCCACTAACCAGTTGCCTTAATTTAATCTGCTTCCTTCTCCATTTTCTTTTTCTTCTTCTTTTTATTCTTCTCGCTGCCATTTGCTTCTTCTTCTTCTTCTTCCAGTTCAATCTCTGTCGCCATTATTTGCTTCTTCTTCCAGTTCACTTTCTGTTGCCACCATCTGCTGCTTCTTCTTCTAATTCGCTCTTTGTGATGGCTGTTGACAAAACGGGAGGTGCAGGCAATACGTGCAAGGTACACTTTAAAGTTTAATGATGGATTTCTGCAAACATGTGTTGCATATCATGGCTAACGCCATGCTCCTCAATTCATTTTGGCCATAGACATTTTCCTTAGAAATAAATGGAATTTGGTGCAGATTATACAATACAAATAGATGGATACTTGACCTTCTTTTGAGTTTTGATTTCTGGTAAGAAAAATACAACTTTCATGAGGAAAACTTAGAGGAGGGGTAGTGAGGAATAACAAAAAAAGACGAGACTATAAAAAAAAAAGCCCCTGTTGTGATGTTTTGTTGATGTTGTGATGTTTTGTTGATATAATTAAGTGTGGTTAATTAATTGTGATGTTTAGTTACATAATACTCGTTGATTTAATTAAATTAATTATAGTTATTATAATTACATTATAATTGTAGCTGTTTTCCATGTATAATATGATTTATAATATTATACAGTAGATAATTTATAAAATCAATAGATGATTTATAATATGATTTATACAGTAGATGTATACATGGAAAACATTAATAGTTTTCCATGTATAATATGATTTATTACCAATTTGTTAAGGAAAGATTGGCACTGACTACTGTTAGACAAAAGGAAAATGGAAAGTGAGAATGATGGTTGAATTAAATTGGTTGAGAAAAACTCCCTAGACATTTGGAAACCAAAATTTAAGTGTAAGAAAGTTCCCGGGAGGAAGAAACATGATATGCAGAAAAGCAACCTAAGACATGTTTTGTTCATTACATGACTGTTCTTTGAGAGCCTAGAAGAATTAAACAAAATGCACACACGCTTATCCCAAAGATCAGTTCTTTTACAGGTGAATTCTAGGGGTATCAATGTTACATTGCCTATAATTTTATTTTCCATGCATATTTGATCATCTATTTATTTATTAATTTAACTCATAGGTCATATGGCTCATTCAACATTAAGTTCCGGATCTAGCGACAGTATTTCATCAAAAAACAAGGATGAAGAAAATAGTCTGTTATGGAAATACGTGAATAGAATGGAGAAAATGGGAGAAGGAGGGGGTAGTTGGAAATGGACTTGCAACTTTTGTGGTTTGCAAAAATTTGGGACATACACAAGAGTTAGGGCTCATTTATTAAGTATCAGTGGGAAAGGAATTGCTTGTTGTAAAAAGATAAGTCCTGAAATTATAGTTGAGATGAAAAAAGTTGAAAGAGAAGTTGCAGAAAGATTATCGAGTTTACAACATAAGCAAGTGCCATTACTGACTAGCAGTGTTTCTTTGGGACCTTCTTTATCTTTACATGAACTAAGAATTTTAGAACATTTAAAGAAAAGAAAATCCATGGATTCACCTATTGCTAAAGCTTTTGACATGCAAACTAGAGCACAATTAGATGCTGAGATTGCTAGGATGTTCTATACTGGGGGTTTGCCTTTTAATCTTACTAGAAACCCATATTATTTGAGTTCTTATTCATTTGCTGCTAATCATCCATTAGGTGGTTATGTGCCTCCGGGTTATAATAAGTTAATGACCACATTACTTCAGCAAGAAAAGGCACATGTTGAAAAATTGCTAGAACCTACTAAAAGCACTTGGTTGGGAAAAGGTGTTAGCATTGTTACTGATGGTTGGAGTGACCCACAAAGAAGACCTTTGATTAATTTTTTGGTTGTTTCTGAAAATGGTCCAATGTTTATCAAATATGTGAATTGTTCAGGTGAAGTAAAGGATAAACAGTTTATTGCTAATTTGATGAAAGAGGTAATAGATGAAGTTGGTGACAAAAAAGTTGTACAAATCATTACTGATAATGCTGCTAATTGTAAGGGAGCTGGGAAAATCATTGAGGGTATGTTTCCACATATTTATTGGACTCCTTGTATTGTCCATACACTTAATCTTGCTTTGAAGAATATATGTGCAGCTAGGAATTTATAAAGTAATCAAGAGACATATGATGAGTGTCAATGGATCACTGAAGTGCATGGAGATGCTTTGGTCATAAATTTTTTTTATAATGAATCATTCAATGAGATTGACTATGTTCAATCGGTTTAGCTCTTTGAAGTTGCTTGCAGTTGCTGACACTCGATTTGCTTCTATTGTTGTTATGCTTAAAAGATTTAAACTTCTTAAAGGTGCACTTGAAGCAATGGTTATGAGTGATGAATGGGCACAATATTGAGTTGATGACCAAGGAAAAGCTCGATTTGTTCGTGAATTGGTTGTGAATGAGAATTTTTGGGAAAAAATTAATTATATTCTCGCTTTCACGGCACCTATTTATGATATGATTAGAGTTTGTGATACAAACAAACCATGCCTTCATTTGATCTATGAGATGTGGGATTCTATGATTTTCAACATGAAGAAGGTTATTTATGATCATGAAGGTAAGCTACCAAGTGATTTTTCATCATTTTTTCATGTCATTCATCAGATTCTTCTTGCTCGTTGGACAAAACATAACACTCCATTACATTGCCTAGCTCATTCTTTGAACTCGAGGTAATTTTCAAATTCAATATTTATTTCTTACTAATTCAATACTCTATGTATTATTTTTTTTATTTTTAAATTTTTATTGATTTTGTCTTCTGAAGGTATTACAGTGATAAATGGCTTCAAGAAAAAGAAGGTAGAATGCCTCCACATATGGATGGAGATGTTTCCACACAAAGAATGAAGTGTTTTAGGAGACTTTTTCCTAATCCAGATGAGCGTGCTATTGTTGATGATGAGTTTGTCGATTTTTCTCTCAAAAGTGGGCCATTTGGAGATCCAGATGCTATCTTGAATAGCTATGACAGGGAACCTAGGAAGTGGTGGGCATGTTATGGTTCATGTGCTCCTTTCCTTCAAAGGTTAGCTTTTAAGGTGCTTGGACAACCTACTTCTTCATCTTGTTTTGAAAGGAATTAGAGTACTTATTCTTTCGTTCATTCATTTAGAAGGAATAAACTAACTCCAAAACGTGCAGAGGATTTGTTCTTTGTTCATAACAATCTTCGTCTTTTATTGAGAAACACCTCCCAATATTATGATGAGAAGACAAAGATGTGGGATGTAGGTGGAGATGAATTTGGGAGTATGGAAGATGTGGGTGTTCTCGAATTTGCTAATCTCTTCTTAGATGAACCAGAGTTGGAGTCTGTACTCTTTGGTGAAGATATTAGCCATTCTATAGAGACAGAGAGTGATGAACTTAATGGACTTTTATAAATTGTATTATGTTTGATTATGTTATTTAAATTCACTATTTGTTTTTAATTACTAAGTAATGTAAGAATAATAGAACTTTTTAAATATTGTTGATGGTTATTTGAATGTATTGTGGATTTTATGTTTATGTTTGTTTGAATACATTATAGAACTTATGTTTATTGTTTATATTTGAATTTTTTTATATTAAAAATTATATTTATACAAAAACCCCTATATTTTTAAAATTTACAATTTACCCCGCGTTTCCATTTCCTACCTTTTTAGAAAAATGCCGTTTCCGCGTTTCCGTTTCCTATTGGAAACGTCTCCCGTTTCCGCTTTCGTGCAACCTAGCTTTTCACTACGCTACGCTAAAAGCTCCCCAATTCCAATCTTCTTTGTGCGCCTTTTCTCCGTTTGAAAATCCCATTATATGTTATAATATATATATATATATATATATATATATATATATGCACGTGAGATAACCCTAGCCCAAGTGTCCTCAATTTGAACTTCAATTCCAAGTGCTCCTGCCCTTGTTATCGTATAAATAATATAAATATAATGTGATATAATATAATATTAACTTTATAAATTACTTTATAATATTTTTTTTTGTCTTTTTATGCCCAAATCTTCAAATTAATATCCTTTGTCGGGTTTTTACAAAAAAAATTAAAATAATATAAAATTTGTATAAACACATATTTTATGTAGATAAAATAACACAAAGTTAAGATAAAAAATAGATAAAAATATGTATACAATTAAGCCCTATCAGTTGACAGTTTGTAAAAAAACTATCAAAAGCTTTTAATTATAAAAAAAAATCATTTATCCTTTGGCATTATTTGGATTTTGCATTTTCAATTTCTAAATATAAAATATATCTCATTTTCAAACTTCAAAGATATAATATATATCATTTTCAAATTTTAAAAAATATAAAGTTTCTCATCATCAAAATATCATTAAAAGCAAAACAATAATCTCCCTATTTTTTATGATAACAAAACTTTTATGTAAAATCCACAAATTCTTTCCATTTTTGTCATAATCTAAAAAGGGCATTTTTTGTAAAAAAAAAAAAAAAATTGAAATTTTTTAAAAGATTATGCCATTTGCAAAAGCGAGATTGGGGCAAAAAATAAAAATGAAGATTTAATACTCCCCCTTAATCAAGACAGTTCCCCTTAAACATAGAGAGAGTTAAGTATTTATTAGAATTATAGAGCACATAAGAATATATACAACAAGAATGTAAATGAGAATCATATATTCAATAAGCACACAAGATGATGAAACACTAATCATAAATTTCATTCAAAAGTAAAAACGACCATTTTTAATAAAGTTATTGCAAAATATTTTTAAACATTCATTTCTCTCCCCTTTTTTTTGACATATATCAAAAAATTGAGAACAATTTTGGGAATATAAATCCCCTTTAAAGTGAAAATAATTTTAAAATTTAGAAAATAGTTTTGTAAGCCAAAACAAAAATATAGGCATGATTTAATATAATGATAGCATATCATAAAAAATATCAACTATCATGTATGTACATGGATAGTTGAGGGATAAAGATATATCATCCAAAGGTTGAATTTTATAACTTTTTACACTTGGTTGGCAATCAAGGTACTTCATTTGAGGGATGATTTCTTTTTTCACTTCCCTCTTTCCTTCATGCCTGATTCATCCTTCAATGCTTTGACTTTGCAACCCCATTTGGATGTCAAGCATACTTGCAAAATTAACTATCCACAAACTTTTGGTACCCAATCCATTTTGGTCCACCATTGTTAGAATTGAAAATTCCCTTTGGAATGCCTATTTGTTTAAATCTTGTGGTATGGTTTCTTCTAAAACATTTTTTAAAGAATGCACATATTTTCCACAATAATGACAAATAATATTAGAATGCGAGGCAAAATTTTGTTTCTTCTTATAAAACTATTTTGCTATTTTCTTTGATTATCAAGGGCATTTTTCAATATTTCTACTTCTTTGTTGAACTTTTCAAGAGATAATTTTAAACATTGGTTTTTCTCTTGAAATTCTCCATTTTGAATTTTCAAAAATTCATTCTTATTTTTCTATGAATTTGCTTGATTCTCTAGAGACCAAAATTTTCTTTTTCAACAAAATATTTTTCAAACTTAATTTCTTGAAATCATGTGCTAGTAGTTCTTCGAAAGCATCTTGTAATTCTTCAAAAAAGAAATTATCATCTAAACTGTTAAAAGTTTGAGATGTTATCTCATGATCTTCATGTTAAGCCATCAATAATATGTTGTCATCACTTGATTCCTTGCTTGATGTGGATTGGTTTTCATCACTCAAAGTTGCAAGAGCTTTCTTCTTGGATTTCTTCTCACTCTTCTTATATAATGGACATTTGGTTTTGATATGTCCAAACTTTTTGTATCCAAAACATTTTACTTCTGCATAATATTTCTCCCCCTCAAACTTTTACTTCTTCTCCCTTGGGTTTTTTCTTTCCATCAGCCTCTTCCTTCTGATAAATCTCTTGATTGTGAGAATTACTATAATATCAACCTCCTCACTTCCTTCTTCCTCATTTGAAGATTATGAAGACTTGAAAGCAAGAGACTTATCCTTTTTCTCTTCATTATCATCTCTTTACATCATAATCTCATGAATCATAAGAGATCAAATCAAATCATCAAAAGATAAAGCATCTAAATGAAAGGTAGCGAAGGAAGTGCACCAAAAACACCAACTAATGGTGGATCAATGCAAGAGTTTTACATGAAAACATTTTTCAACCAAGAAAAACGGCATAATGGAAGCGTAAAACACAAACACAGTGGACTGAATGCATCTATAAATAAAACCATGCCACATGGGTTTTATCGGTATACATTTTTGGTGAATGTCGGTGCCTGTTGTCCAATGAGATGCTCCTCCTCCTTACTGTTTGTTCTGCCCTGATCAACTCCCACGAGCAAGCTGCAACGTCGAGCAACCACCACACCTCCTCAAGTGTGGAGGACTTAGTTTGTCTACGCCTAAGATGCTTTCAGAACCCTCCAATGGAGCCGTGCAAGGACTCTTTCGATGAAGGTGAACTGAAGTTGTTGCATAGTTTTCTCTTGGTTCAACCTTGGATTTCTAACAACTGGATCTAAATGGGTGAATACAAGAAGGAGAAGCTGCTCACAACAATGGAGAATAATAAAAAAATAGCCAGCAAGAGAAAGCATAAGTAACAAAAAGGAAGAAGATAGAGAGCAATGCATGCACAATACAAGGCTACCCCCTTAATCCACCAAAACCCTCCTTAATCTGCTCCAAATTTACTTGTTTGCTGTCCATGCCTCTCCATTTCACATACCCCTCTATCATGCACAACATCAAAGCATTAAAAGCTATGATGCGACTAAGCAGTGAAAGTTCAGTCAACTGAACTAAATAGTTCGGTCGACTGAAGTCAACTAGAACCACAAGTTCAAAGTTTGGTCGATGACCTGAAGGGTTCGATTGATCGAAGACACCAACTCTGCCAACTTCTCATAATTTGCACTTCGGCCTCGCTATTAATGCTTAATAGATTTTAGTGCATTTTCTTATATTGTTTGTTTACTGTTTGTTACTTTGTACTTTGCTTATTTGTTTCGTTATATTTTCTATATTTTAGTTGTTGTATTTTGTCTTTAATGGCAATTTTATAATTCATTAAACATTGTATTAGTTCTAGGTATTTAAGCTGAGATCAATGAAAAGAAAGATTAATGAGGCATTTTATAATTTTGTCTCTTTTCTCTTTATCGTGAAATGGTATCAAAGCACAAAGAAAACCCTAGCTTCGATCTTTTTTTTTTCCTTCTTCTTCGACGCCATGTTATTCTCCAGTGAAGTGAGTTGCAATCCTCTATCCTTCAGAGATCTGCAGTCTTTTCCTTCTTCTCCGAAGCCATATTATTCTTCTGTAACGTGAGTCTCGCGGTTCTCTATTTTTCGTTCTTTTTTTCTTTTGGGTGATATTTTTTGTTCATAGATTTGTATCTCTTTTGTTTCATTGTTCGCGATTTCGAATCTCGCGATTTCTAGATCTGTTGATTCTATTTCCAGATCTATTGATTCTATTTTTCTTCAATTGCGAAGCTTGCGATCTCCAAATCTCTTCCATTATTGTTTGTATTCTTGTTCTCTGATCTTTGATTTTGATCTCCTTATGACAACATCATATCTAGATCTCTCATCCTCGAGTAATCTTACTATTGACGACAGAACGAGTCCGTTCTTCCTACATCATTCGGACAACCTCGGCTTGATCTTGGTGCCTCAGCCACTAACAGGGGATAACTACACATCCTGGAGTAGATCGATGTGGATTGCGTTATCGGTAAAGAATAAAATTGGATTTGTTAATGGTGCGATTACTCGACCATCAAGTGATACTCCTCTACTCAATGCTTAGATTCAGAATAATAATATGGTGATATCATGGCTACTGAACTCTATTTCAAAAGAGATATCTACAAGTTTAATTTTTTTTATTCTGCTTATGATATCTGGATTGATTTAAAGGAAAGATTTCAACAAAGTAGTGGTCCACGAATTTTTCAACTTAGGAGAGAATTGATGAACTTGAGTCAAGGACAGTTGTTAGTGAGTGCATATTTCACAAAACTTAAGACTTTATGGGAAGAACTTAGCAATTATAGGCCTATGTGTTAGTGTGGAAGGTGTTCATGTGGCGATAATAAGGCTTTATCCGAACATTATCAAGTTGAATATGTGATGTCTTTTTTTATGAGACTAAATGATTCTTATGCACAAGTTAGGGGACAATTATTATTGATGGATCCTATTCCTCCTATTAACAAGGTGTTTGCCCTAGTTGTATAAGAAAAAAATCAAAGGACAATTCTTAATTCTAAGGTGTTTGATCTTGTTGCTTTGGCTGTTAAGCATGGCATGGATAAGCCTAATCAAAATAAATTTCAGAAAAAAGGAAAGAGCTATATGCACCCATTGTGGGTATCATGGACACACAGTAGATAAATGTTATAAGCTTCATGGATATCCCCCAGGGTACAAGCCCAAACAACGGTTTAATCCTAGTTATACCAATTTTAATGCTAAGCCTAATGTTGTTAGCCAAGTTTCTGATACAAGTCATGGTAATCCTCAAGAAATTCAGGGATTTATGCAGTCCTTAAATCCAGGACAGTATTAGCACCTGCTAAACATGCTGAATTCCCATCTAACGATAGCTAAGACAACAAAACTTGATAACTCTATTGGTCAAGTTTCAAGTATCTGTCACTCTATATTTGACAATGTGTTACTTAGTCCAAAGTGTTGGATTTTGGACTCTGGAGCCACTAGCCATATATGTGTTAATAAATCATCCTTTGTTGAGTTAAGGCCTATTCAAAACGCTTATATCATTCTTCCTGATCATACTCGAATAACAGTAGAGTTCATTGGTACTGTAAAGCTTAGCTCACACATTACTCTTGAGAATGTTCTATATGTTCCTTAATTCAAATTTAACCTAGTATCTGTAAGTAAATTGGTTGGGAAGAATAACATTAGTCTTAAATTCTCTTCTCATGCATGTGTTATTCAGGATACTCACAGCTTGAAGATGATTGGCAAGGGTGATTTGGTTGGAGGTTTGTACTTTCTTGATGTCCCTGATGATAAGATGACTAATAATAAGGGATGTATTCAAAATTTTACTGTTGCACATGTTGTTGATAAGAATACTTGGCATCATAGGCTAGGGCATTTATCTTTTCAGAAACTAGAACTTTTAAAGGATCAGCTGCATTATCATGGTGTTGGACATGATTTGTGTTCTATATGCCCTTTAGCTAAACAAAGAAGGCTTTCTTTCGTCTCAAATAATCATATGTCCTCTTGTGCTTTTGATCTTGTGTATTGTGATACTTGGGGTCCTTATCATATACCAACATATGCTGGACATCGGTATTTTCTTACTTTGGTTGATGATTGTACTAGATTTACTTGGATTTTTCTTATGAGACAAAAATATGAGGCTAGGATCATTATTCCCAAGTTCTTCTCCTTAGTTGAGACTCAGTTTAATAAGGTGATTAAAAGATTCAGATCAGATAATGCCCCAGAGTTACAATTCACTAAGTACTTTGCCTCTAAGGGTGTCCTCCATCAATTTTCATGTGTTAAGCAACCTGAACAAAATTCTGTGGTGGAAAGAAAACACCAACACCTTCTTAATGTAGGTAGGGCATTGTTTTTCCAGTCCAAAATTCCTATTAGGTTTTGGGGGGAATTGTATTCTAACTGCCACTTTTTTAATAAATAGGACACATGCTCCTATTTTACAGAATAGTACTCCCTATTAGTTACTGTATCAAATTGCAGTTGATTACTCATTTTTTAGAGTTTTTGGGAGTCTTTGTTTTTCTTCCACACTGCCCTCTCATCGAAACAAAATTTCCCCTAGAGCCACCGCTTGTATATTCTTGGGATATCCTTTAGGTATTAAGGGATACAAACTATATGATCTCACCACTAAATCTGTGTTTGTTTCTAGAGATGTGGTGTTTTTATTACCACCTATAATGAGCTGGTTGCTCTTTTTCCTGATGTGGTACTACCTGTCTCTCTTACTGAGCCACCACCTTTGTCTACTTCTACATCTTCACCGAGTATGTTGTCTAATCTGGATGAAAGACAACCTATCATGCTCAATCCTTCCCCTGATATTTTGGTTCATGCACCTATGCACAAATCTTCTTGTGTTATTATTCCTCTTTCTTATCTTTGGGATTACCATTGCAATTTGTTGACACATCATCCTCTTCCTACAGTCCATTCCTCATATCCTTTACAGCATTATCTCACATATTCAAAATTTTCTCTTGCTCATAGCTCATTCCTTCTTATTGTATCTTCTGATTTTGAGCCTCAATTCTATCATCAAGCTATCTAATTTGCTCATTGGAGAGATGCCATGGCAGCTGAGTTGGATGCCATGCATTTGAATAACACTTGGTCTATTACCTCTCTTCCACCTGATAAACATACCATTGGTTGTAAGTGGGTTTACAAAATTAAATATAAAGCTGATGGTTCCATAGAGAGGCATACGGCTCGTTTGGTAGCAAAGGGGTATACTCAACAAGAGGGGTTGGATTTTTTCGACACCTATTCTCCTGTTGCAAAGCTTGTTACGGTAAAAATTTTGCTTGCTCTAACTGCTATGAAACAATGGGCCCTTGTTCAATTAGATGTCAATAATGCCTTTTTAAATAGAGATTTGTTTGAGAAAGTATATATGTAATACCCAGGAATTTCTTGAGGTTATAAATGGTATTTTAATGAAGGGTATAAACGAAATTATCAAAAGAATGAGGCTTTAGGGTACATTGACACAGTTTTAAATGACCAAATCAGCCGAAGGGAGTACCCCGGACCCTAGATGATTAAGAAAAATGTAATGGTATTAACGAGTAATACTAGTTATGATTTTAGGCATCAAAATAAGTGGGATCGAGAACAGTTTTCGGTACAGCTGTCGACCAGGCTGAGAAAATCGAATCGACATAGGAAACATTCGAAAAGTTAATGAAGCATGTTAGTGACCCATATTTTATGTGTAGAACAACCCTTGAGTGAATTTGTGTTGAAATAAAGGGATTTAGGGTCAAAACGATCAACCGGGCCTAAGTGCAATTTTCTAAATTTGCCCGAGGGAGGTTAAAAGGGTATTTTTTTGAAAACTTCGTGAATGAAATGAATAGTACAAAGCTTGTGGGTCTTAGTGGTATTATTAGAAAGATCAGGGGTGTTTTTGAAAAGGGCCAAAATGACATTTAAAGAAATCAAGGGGCCAAAGTGAAATAAAAGGAAAATGCAGTGTGAACGCACAGAGAAGTTGGCTGCCGCCTTCCTCCGTACGTAGCCACCTTTTTTGGTGATGGGACTGTCGAGGGAGACCTGGAGGAGGTAGTATACTGCTGTGGGAAGCTTGGAGGCTAAGCCTCAGCCGGTGATTGCCCGAGAGGTGGTCAGAATTTGGCTATAAAAGGGGCCGAAAGTTTAACAAAATTTTGCATCAAATTCATTGAGTTTGAGGACGAATCGAGGGAAACAAATAGAGGGATTTTGCTCCTTGGTGTGTGGGCATCAATTCTGGAGCATTTGTAGGTGTTTTGAGCGTTATTAAAGGCCATTTGAAGCTCGACCGAAAATGGGAGGCGGACCGCCTAAGGCTGTCTGCAACTGCCGATTTGAGGGTTTTTTTGATGTCTTTTCGGCCAGCAACCGGTGCCATTGAGATTGATTCATCAAGGCCTTTAACGGGGTACCATTGGTTTGACCATTAGAGCCATCGTCGGCGGCTGAAAATCAGAGAAGAAGGTGGCGCGTGAGTTGCACAAGCCACACATCACGCACAACCACGCGCAGGGCGCATGGGACAGGGGAATTTTTGATACTTTTCTTCATTATTTTTCTTAAATTATTTTAAGAATTATCATGTTGAAACATTTGGGAAAAAGTTTGAGAAGATAATTATTTTTGAATTATTGAGGTGAAAATTATGAGAAAAATAGAGAGAATTATGAAAAAATTGAGGAAAAATAGATTTTGATGCTTTTTAATTAAATATGATGTTTAGGGAGTTACATGGCTTGAGGTTGAGTATAAGTTCGGGTGTTTGTGATTTGGCACGCAAATCGAGGTCGTGCAAGAAGATTGAGGCGATTTGGATTCGTTCAAGGTGAGTTGTTCACTACCAAAACTTGACTTATTGTGGGTGTTTCTACCCCTAAAAACTTGGTGTTCGTTCTATCAAAATGTGTTGTGATTTCATGCAAAATGGATTTGTTACATGTAAATGGTAATCGGTGACGGTTGGTTTTATGAGGGAGGTTTGCCTCTAAACGTTTTGTATCTGTCCATTGCATTTTATAAAATATTGTTTATATGATGCATTGAATTGTGAAATGTGGTATTGTCATGTGTTTTATGATTGTTTATATGGCATGTCAGCCTAATATATTGTCTAGATAATGTAGTCATAATTCTCCAAGGGCGTGACGGAATAATAGGGGTATCTCGTACTGGTGTGCATGCCGGGGTAACCACCTTGTTTTTCGTGCTGGACTGTTTGGTTAGGGAAGTTGCACTAGGATGACTAGGTGGTCCATATGGAATTTTGATTGGGATATGGAATGTCAGACTAAAATGTTGTCTGGATAGTGTAGCCATAATTCTCCAAGGGCGTGACGGAATAATAAGGGTATTTTATGCTGGTATGCATGCCGGGATGGCCACCTTGGTTTCCGTGTCGGGTCGTTTGGTCAGGGAAGTTGCACTAGGATGACTGAGTGGTCCATATGAGATTATGTGGTGGTTCCTGGACACTTAGAGTGGGAACGTAATCTCCGACGTAAATGTGATGAGCCGAGTTCGTGTGTTGATGTGACCCTCCTGGGCCAGGAGTTGGTAACGATTATTCTTGAGATGTTGGGGAGATGTGTTGACTTGCCCCTTTTAAGCTAGAACCACGTCGTGTTAGTGTGTCAGTATGGTGGTATGACTTTTAGAGAGATTACTCTTTCCCCGTGGTAAGGTTAAGCGCTTTGGGATTCTCTTGGGCTAGGGCTTACTGGGTTGTGTTAGTTTATTTCATGTCTTGCATTCATTCATGAAAACGTGATTTTGAACTCTCACTTAAATGATTCATCATCTAATATGGACTACGTCATTGGAATATTCAAACGTTCCAGGTGAAGGCAGCGGTGCGAAGGGAAAGGGAATTGTCGAGGAATGACGACGATTGGTGGATAACTTATATTATGTCGCTTTCTATTATGTTGTTTATTTTGAGGACATCATGTAAGTGTTGGTTTGACTTTATATTATGAATAAAGTGGTTTCGATTATGGTATATTGAGGTTTTGATCTACCTTCCGCATTTGAGGTGATTTACCTGTCTTAGTTTATTGATGGTTCATAGTTGATATACTGAGAAGGTGTAACGAGATCTTCAGGGAATGATTTTTGTGTTGAGTTTCCGTTGGAAAAAAAAAATATCCCCGGAATCTTACGTTACCTAACGCCCTGGGAAGGCAGGGTGTTACAATATATGAATTTACCTTTTGGATATAAGCCTTAAGTTTCTGTTATTCAGGGGGAGAAGTTAGTGTGTCGTTTGAATAAATCCATCTACGGTTTGAAACAAGCTTCTTGACAATGGTTTGCCAAATTTTCTCATGCCCTTATTTACTTTGGTTTTCAGCAGTCTAAATCTGATTATTCTTTGTTTACCAAAGGTAATGGTCCTTCTTTTGTGACTCTTCTCATTTATGTGGATGATATCATCATTACTGGTCCAAATTTAACTGTTATAAACTCTCTCAAGTCTTTTCTTCATAGTCAATTTAAGCTGAAGGATCTTGAAAGATTGAGGTATTTTCTTGGCCTTGAAATTGCTCAATTTAAGAGTGGGATATTTCTTTCTCAAAGACATTACACCCTACAGCTCTTAGAAGATACTGGTTTTCTTGGTTGTAAACCTATTAATTTGCATATGGTTCACAATCTTAAACTAAGTATGCATGATGGTGAGTTACTTGAGGATCCCTCAGTCTATCGACGTCTTATTGGCCGGTTACTCTATTTTACCATTTATCTGTCTGATATCACATTCACAGTTCATAAGCTTAGTCAAATTGTCTCTCATCCTCGCAAACCCTATTTAGATGCAGTCCATCACTTGTTATAATACCTTAAATCCACTCCAAGTCAGGGTTTATCATTTTTAGCTTCTTCTTCTTTACAACTTCGGGCATTCTCGGATGCAGATTAGGGTTCATGCTTGGATACACACCGTTCAGTTACTGGTTATTGTGTTTTTCTAGGTGATTCTTTAGTCTCGTGGAAGTCTAAGAAGCAAACCACAGTGTCTCAATCCTCAGTTGAAGTTGAGTACCGTGCTTTAGCTTCTACCGCTAGCGAGATTACTTGGATTAATAAGATTTTGGTGGATTTTTAGGTTTCTATTCTATCTCCTGTTTTGTTGTTCTGTGACAATCACAGGATGCCATGCACATTGCCAACAACCCTGTCTTTCATGAATGTACCAAACACATCGAGCTTGATTGTCATTTTATTCGAGACAAAGTCGTTGCTGGTCACATCAAGCTTCTTCCTATCCGATCTTAGCATCAACTAGCAGATTTTTTACTAAAAATTTTCTAGCTCCTCAATTGTTCTCCTTATTATCCAAGATGGCTGTTGTTAATCCTCATGGTCCATCTTGAGGGAGAGTAATAGATTTTACTGCATTTTCTTGTATTGTTTGTTTACTATTTGTTACTTTGTACTTTGCTTATTTGTTTTGTTATATTTGTTGTATTTTGTCTTCAGTTGTAATTTTATAATTCATTAAACATTGTATTAGTTCTAGGTATTTAAGCGGCGATCAATGAAGAGAAAGATCAATGAAGCATTTTATAATTTTGTCTCTTCTCTCTTTATCGTGAAAATCCTTAATAACCTTTACACTAATCCTTAATGCAATCAAGGCCCCTTTTAACTCTTGACAATGTGCCCTGCTATCCAATAGCGGTCTCCCATATCCATAGATCCATGTGCCCCACACATAATGGTAATCGACATCACTAACTCTCAGTGATGAGGAACACGCTAACAACTACAGATCACTAATTCAATACATTACTCAGTATATGTGTGACTTTCTAGGTTCATAGCCATGTAGCAATCAAGACACATCAACTCCTTCACAGCGACCGAACCCCTTCGACCTACTATGAGGATATCTCCAAATCCCCAAAGCGTCCTGAAAGATCTTGAGTATCCTCTAGCCAAGACTCAAGACGATCTTAATGGCAATGAAGTCTAACTTTGTATGAACCTATTAAGACTCCTCAATTATTGTGTATTATAGTCCTTCCACTGACTAATATCCCAACCGAGTGAGAGTTATAGACTCATTAAACTCACAATACTCGATAACTGGGTCTGATCTAATAAGGTGTGATCCATATAGCATGTCAGATCCCATTCGACAGTAGAACTCTTTCCAATCTCATACTCACCCTGGCCAGGGGATTTCCAATCACCACCATTATAGACCACATAGGATATATGTCTCCATCCCATAGAGGTCAATGGATTCTATCAACAAGTATTTGCTTCCATACACCACTGCATAGAGACCACACATAGAGCATTTTCACCTCTTATACCTGATAGTTTCGTTTAATGGAAAATCCCTGACACTAGTGCACAAGACAACATGCTACCTTTGGTCAAAGGACTAGATACAAAATTGAGAGCTAGTAACAAATCATTAATCTTCAAGTCATGTGATCTGTTGCAGACTGAAAAGAAACGAATGCCTGAAGCCAAAAACCAACAACGAGTAGATCTATGCAAGGATTTATGGGTTTTAAAATATTTTTAAAATTAAAACAAACAACAAAGCAGCACAAAGCGAAAGTGAAAACAATCATTTCAAGACTCGATATACTTCATCCATATGCTTCAAAAGAAAAACCATGCCATGAGGGGTTTTTCGATATCCCTTTTTGAAGAATGTAGATGCCGATTGTCCAAGTGGAGATCGTTCTTTCTTGCTATCTGTTTGAGCTCCCATGAGCAAGAAGTTACATCGGGTGACTAACCTACCTCCTCACGTGTGGAGGACCTAGTTGGTCCACGTATGAGATGCCTCTGAAGGAGTTGTGCTAGGACTCTCTTAATGGAGGCGACCCAAGGCTCTAGAGTTATTCCCTTAGGTTGCTTCTCAGTTGTCTAACAACTTATTTGAATGGGAGAAGAAGAAAGGAGTAGTTGTACCAGCTTTCTCTTGGATCAAGAAAAGAGAAAAGCCACAACAATGGAGAAGAAAAAGAAACAAGAAGGAGGAAGAAGAGGACTCTAGAGAGATCTCTAGAGAGAGAAGAGAGTTATCGCCTAGTGCCTCCTCTAAAATCCTCTCTCCTCATATAAATCTTTCCAAATCTTTTTTTCTTAAACCCTTGCATGCTAATTGTCCCTCTTGTCCTTTTACATGCAGAGCAACAGAGCATCAAACGCTCGTGTTAAACCATACGACAGAATTTTGATCAGCTAAAGTACATGGTTCGGTTAATTAAAGATGACCAGTGCTATGTTGCTTATGTTTGGTCGACCGAACCGAGCTATTCGATCGACCAAAGCTTGGGGTGTTTAGGTTCGGTCGATTGAATTGCACAGTTCGATTGACCGAACTAGACCAAAACTGTGCGGTTCGGGTTTGGTCGACTCAATTGAAAGATATGATCAATCGAAGCAGATCGACTTCTGCCTATTTTATCGTTATTGCATTCTAGCCCTGCTATTAACATATAATAAGCCTTGCACTATCCAATAATGCAACTAAGGCCCTTGCTATGCCATAATAATCTCCCGAGAACAATAACAACCAACATCATTTTCCCATAATGATGATGAACACACTAAGAGCAATGGATCACTAATCCGGTGCATTACTCAATATGCGTGTGACTTTTTAGGTTCATAACTATGTAACAATTAAAACACGTCAACTCCTTGACGTTAATCCCTAAAGTACCCCAAAAGATATTGAGTATCATCTACCCAGGACTCAGGACGATTTTAATGGCAATAAAATCTAATTCCATATGAAAGGGAGCCCAGGGCTATACGGTGTCAGTGACAGTATTCAAATAGAAAGGATGACTTATTTACCCATCGAAATTTAAAGTTAGGTTTAAATTCCACAAACACAAAAGAACAACATATTGCTGCCTTATAAAAACAAACGGATCATTGGGGTTGAAGAAGATTGGATTTTAGTCAGAAGCATCGACCACCACAGAGGACCCTTGCCTATTCTATTTCGAGATGATGCCCAATTAAAACAAATGAATATTCCCAAACCCAGTTGCCAGTGTTGAATCCTCCTTGGCTTTAACGAAGATGTTACCACTCGTGTGCCATGGCAATGTCTCTAACACCTTTTGACTATGACCACAACTGTAATCATGCAATTGAAAAATACAACGCTATTAATAAAAAGACAAAATATTCAATGTATGGTAATGCTTTAACATGTAATTAAATTATAAATAATGACCATTGCTGACTTTTGATAACTTTAAAATTTAAAATATAATAATTTTTTTTAAATACATGATAATATAGTAATTATTAAATTATAAAATGCTGTTATGATATTATATATAGTTATATTAAATAGTTTACCAAGAATGAGTTAGAAAGAGTAGAGTAAAAATCAATATTATTGTTTTTATTATTTTTGCTCGCAGCCCAACAAGAAGAGGAAGAGTCCCATTAGATCTTGATTCCTTATCTGCAATTATTGGTTCTAGTCACTTATTCCTACATTTATTTTATTTTATTTTAATTTGTTTGACTTTGCCCCTCCCATCAACCACTCTTCATTGATCTCATGCATAATTATTTTTTCTTCTAAATGATGTCACCTTTGGGAACATAACGTCACAAACACTGCAACCTGGACCACAATTATCGGACCAATAATGATAAGAGTTATTTGATTGTCTAGTTAGGCCGAACGATATTTTTGTTTGTCATATAAAACACTAATTTCTCAATCTTAATATAAGAGTAAAATTATTATTTTGTCAATGGTGAGGCCAGACAATAATATATCACTGCCCTTCCCCAAATTACATGGTCAAATACCAGAATGGCTATAAAAGTTTGATGGGTAGGCTGCACCTGGAGCCCTCTAGAAAGGAAAGGAAAGGAAAGGAAGGGGTGAGATGGCTTCTACAACAACTACAGACAGTAAGCCTCATGCCGTTTGCATTCCATACCCATTACAGGGCCACGTAAAGCCAATGCTGACACTAGCACAGCTTCTCCACTCTCTTGGCTTTTACATAACCTTCGTGAACACTGACTTCATCCACGACCGCCTTCTCAAAGCTGCTTCTATCACTTGTTTCGCTGACTTCAGATTTGAATCCTTCCCTGATGGCCTCCCGCCATGCAGTGATGACTCTTCACAGGATGGCTATCTGCTCACCGAGGCCTGCCATAGCAACTTCTTGGATCCGTTGCATAGCCTCGTCGCGAGGCTCGGCAGCCGCCATGGAGACCGCAGCTGCCCGCCGGTGACTTGTATCATAGCTGACGGCATGATGCCCTTCACCATCACAATTGCCGAACAAATTGGGGTCCCTGGCATGCTCCTTTGGCCTACTAGTGTCTGCGCTTTCATGGCCTTGAAGCACCACCACCTTCTCAAAGAAAAGGAACTTGTTCCAGTCCCGGGTAAATAATATTTCAATTAATGCTGGTTAAAGAAGAAACTATTGGTGGCTTGCTCTTTGGGCGTACACTAAATAAATTTATTAGATATGCACAGTAGACCACAAATCGTAAACACCATTTCAGTGTGTAGAAATTTACATATGAGCTCACTTTTGAAGAGATTTAAACCTTAATCTCTTATAACCACACTAGTTTAGTCCTTGAGGGTATATAACTTTTGGATCTACTGATAAAAAGCTTAATATATATTTTTGGGGGTTTCGCAGAGGGACAGTTAGATTCCATTGTGGAGTGGATACCAGGACTGAAAGATGTGCGGGTGAGGGATCTTCCACTAGTTCATGCACCAAACGGTCTGAGTCCCATGAGAGAGGCAGCCCAAGCCTTCAAATCTTCAGGCATCATTTTCAATAGCTTCAACACTCTAGAGCAAGATGTCCTGGATGCAATCTCCTCTATGTATCCTTCTGTTTATGCAATCGGCCCTCTCCAAATGCTCCTCAACTCCACCTCCAGTGGTGGAAAACACCCAGAATCTGTCATTGGTTCCAGCAGCATCTGGAAAGAAGAGGCCCAGTGCCTGCAATGGCTCCACTCCAAGGAACCCAATTCAGTTGTCTACATCAGCTTTGGCAGCCGAGTGACAATGACACAACAGCAGCTGCTGGAGTTTGCTTGGGGCATTTGCAACAGTAACTACCCTTTCTTGTGGGTAATCAGGCCTGACCTTGTCAAGGGCTGGTCTGCAAGGCTGCATCCTGAACTGCTGGAGACAATTGAAGGAAGGGGGTTCATAGCTTCTTGGTGTCCACAGGAGCAAGTTCTCGACCACCCGTCGGTCCGGGTTTTCATCACGCATTGCGGCTGGAACTCCACGGTTGAGAGCATATCTGCCGGCATGCCCATGATTTGCTGGCCATGTCTTTGTGACCAACCAATAAACTGCAGGTATAGTTGCAGAGAGTGGGGGATTGGGATGGAAATGGGTAATGGCATTGAGAGAGATGCAGTGGAGAAGCTTGTAAGGGAGGTAATGGAGAGGGGAGAGAAGTTGAAGCAAAGGGCTGTGGAGTGGAAGAAACTGGCAGAAGAGGCCACAAGTGGTAACAGTGGGTCCTCATCCATGAATTTGAAGAAACTGGTTGAGGCATTGTTGGGTTGATCAATATGCTTCCATCCCTCTAACAAGTGGGGCTTATCATTTATGCCACAACTTGACTGCATTTCATTATTGGGTGGGTGTTAATTTTGTTACCATGTAATAGCATGAAATGTGTTTTGAGAATTATATTCATCTTTCTATAAGAGCGTGTTTGATTACACATATTTATTATAAAAAATATATAATTATTACAATATTTTCTATAAAAATAATCACACTTAATTTTTTTATAAAAAAATATATATGGTACAAACATTTAAAACTTCTTTTCATAGAATTCATTTTTTAAAGAAGTGAAGTGATTTTTATTTTCTAGGCAAATATTGACTAGAATTAAATTCTAAGTAATGCAATCAAACACACCCTAAAAATTTTGACTCCTCGTGACCAAGCAAAATGAATCAACAAGTATCACACAAAGCAAGACTCTTGTTTGGAGAATCAATCAAAGGTAAACACATCTTCAAGAAGAATCTCATGAAAAATATAATCATAGATGGAAATGAGATACAGTTGTCTACTAATCATAGATCCATAGAATCACTCACACCTGCAATAAGATAAATATGGAATGAACTAATCACCATACACAATGGCATGAAAAGCATGAAAAAAGAGAACCCCCCCCCCCCCCCCCCAAAAAAAAAAAAAAAAAAAAAAAAAACAAAGATCAGATAGGGAAGTGGTAGAAAATCGAATATGGTTAAAGAAAAGTGAGTCAAAATAAAAATGATTTGGATAAATAGAGTTCTTCTGAAAGGTTAGAAAGGACGTCCAAAAATTCCTGCTATTAGAGGGGCCACAAAAGCACGTATCTAAGTAGATCATGAATTCACATCAAAACCAACCGACGAAAAGACAAATAGAAAATTTTGAAAAAATAAAGATCTCCCAAGAGTAAGTTTTGGGGAATGGGGCGGGGGGGGGGGGGGGGGGGCAACAAGAATCTAAATAAATATTTTTTGTTTACCTAAATACAACATACACTGGGGGTAGGAAAAGAAGTCTCTGAGCAAATCTAAAGACTATAGAAGGTTACACCACAGTTGAAAAGGGCTTTTCAAGGCTTCCACAATTTCATCGTGCAGTCTTCACTGTATGTAGCAACAAGGTTTCTGTGCGGATGGTGAGTGATCCCAATTACATCCTTTTCATGTACCTGGCAAATTAGAAAATATTATGGGCCGACTCACTTGTGCCAAAACCTGAGACCTGATATAAATATCACATCTGTAAATCCAATATTGATCAAATCTCAAATTCCTAATCCTTTTTTTTCTTTGCTTAGTAACTAATTCATTAAAGATAAATACATACCACTTCCCCTGTCCCCCGGTTACATTGCACAACTTTTGTACATAAATAAATATACAGAATACACTTATTGAAGATAAGACAAGGGATAAAGTTAAAATAGTTTTATTAGTGAGAAGAATACTAGCAGAGTGCCTCTTTCAGAAGAGTGGATGGAATGAAACAATTTTTTAGCGAAAGAAGTAGAGGAAGATCAACAAATACTTGGTTGGTAGATATGATGAGTTATAAGAGCTTTACAGAAACATATGACCATAGATGGACATGATTGGTGTGATAGAGTTGATATAGCTGACTCCATGTGATGACGGAATTAAGCCCTGATATATTGTTATTGTTTTTATTCATTAAGTTCTAGAAAATTAGACCGCATAACTTTTGTTCATGAAACTTGTAATAGAGTTAGAGTTGCATTAAAATTTCATTAGTCAACTGGTTGGTATCTTAAAGTCAAACTATTATAAATTAATTTAATTTTGTAACTTGCCCCTATAAGATATTAACCGGGAAAAAAATAAATAAATACAGAAACATTAGTAAAAAAAAAAAAAACTGCTCTCTCTCTCTCACAGAACGTAGTCACCAGAGATAAATCACGCAACATGTGACTGCCAACACTACTCGCACCATCCATCTCACTCTCTTAATCAAATCCATAGAAGAATCCCAAACCACAGCCTACTATAACATCACATTACACTGTAATTTCATCCCCTCCCCCCAAAGAAAGAAAAAAAAAGTAAAAATTAGGGAAAAGTAAGGAAAATGACATGAAGAAAAAGCTTACCTTCATTAAGTACTCCAGTTTACCAGATTGGTGGCTGAAGCAGTATATATTTCTGCATCAAGTTTGCAAGTTTTCAGTTAAAAGCATAACCTAAATGAGTATATAATTTGAAATGACATAGCAGCAAAATGATTCTCGATATAAAATATATGGGATCTACCCCCCTTTCCACAGCTTAGGCTTTTACAGGTTTAAGATGAAATGATGATTACTGGTTCAACTTGTCATTAAAGCAAAAAGATCTCATATTCAAACCTCACCACCTATCTAATAAATAATATTTGTGTGCCCGAGATCCTAGCTATACGTGAAAGGGGATTGTTATGAACATAAAATAAAAGATTTACCACCTCTCTAGCAACTTCAGATTTTGGACGAGATGACAGTTAATAATTTAACTGAAAATCACGAAAGCATTCAAATAAAAAATAAGAGAATAGGCAAGTAGAACTCATTCATAGTTCGTTGTTCACTCTGCATAGAATAATGGATATGGCATGGATGCTACTCTGTAAATGGAAAAAGGAAGAAAGAGAATCATATGCATATGTACTCTTGGAAATACCATTATTATGGTGTATATATAGATTTCCAGATCAAACAAATGATCTCAACATGCACTTCCTTCAGCATGTCAACTCAGCCAAGGATCATAGCTTTAGAATCTACATCAATTAGATGTGTGGAATGTATCATCAAATATTTAATATGATTCCACAAAATCTGGTTTTGTTCAAGTAACGGATTCTAGTCAATTGAAAGGAGCTTTTGATCAATCTAGAGATAATTTGGATTCCATTAGCAATGAGGATTCAGAATTGGTGGTAGGCTTTTATTACTCAGTGCTTTTATATATAGAGATTTGAGGGAAAGGAATGCAAAATTAACAGGTGCACCATGTCAAGAATTTAGGACTTCTGTTAGGATTTCTATTTTTGTTAATAACCTACCTATTTGTTAGGATAGTGCTGTTAGTATTTTGACTGTTTCCATTGCACACTTACCATGTTTGCTGATAACGTGGGTTGTTCTTATCTTTCTGTTAGGTCTTCATGTAATGGCTATTTAAGCCAAAGTTGTTGATTCAATACATTGCAGAAGTCATTCTCCCATATTGTTATTGAGTCTGTGTTATCAGTTCAAGTTTTATAACAATCTGGTATCAGAGCCTCCTCAAGGGCCTGATCGAGTGTGGTGAGGAACAACAGTTTCCTAACAAGCGAGAGAGAGAAACAGGTGAGAAGAGTGAGTGAGAGATGGCAATTGAAGGAGGCAACTTTGTCCAGCCTGCCATACCCAAGTTCGATGGTCACTACGACCATTGGGCTATGCTGATGGAGAACTTTCTTAGATCAAAGGAGTATTGGAGTCTCGTGGAGACAGGATTTACTGAGCCAGAAGATGAAGCAAAAGTTACAGAGGCAGAACGAAAGAAATTGGGGGAGACAAAGCTGAAAGACCTAAAAGTGAAGAACTATCTCTTCCAGGCCATAGACCGGACAATTCTGGAAACAATTCTCCAGAAGGACACCTCCAAGCAAATCTGGGATTCGATGAAGAAAAAGTTCGAGGGGAATGCAAGAGTCAAGAGGTCACATCTTCAAGCTCTCAGAAGGGAATTTGAAACCCTAGAGATGAAGTCCGGTGAAGGAGTGTCAGAATACTTCTCAAGGGTGATGGCAGTGGCAAACAAAATGAGAATCCATGGAGAGAAGATGCAGGACGTGAAGGTCGTGGAGAAGATTCTGCGTTCTCTAACTGAGAAGTTTGATTACATTGTTTGCTCGATTGAGGAGTCAAAGGACATTGATCTTCTCTCTGTGGATGAGTTGCAAAGCTCGTTGATAGTCCACGAATAGAAGTTTCGAAGACATTCCAATGGTGAAGAACATGCATTGAAGATTACATATGAAGGAGGAAGAGGCTGTGGACGTGGTACCTACAGAGGAAGAGGTAGAGGGAGAGGTCGAGCAGCTCTTAATAAAGCTACTGTGGAGTGCTATAAATGTCACAAGCTTGGACATTTTCAATATGAATGTCCAACTTGGGATAAAGAAGCAAACTACATTGAGCTTGGAGAAGAAGAAGAGATGATCCTCATGTCCTATGTTGAAATGAACGATGCTAGGAGGGAGAATGTGTGGTTTTTAGACTCAGGCTGTAGCAACCACATGAGTGGTGACAAAACTCTGTTTTGTGAGTTGAATGAAGATTTTCGGCAGATGGTGAAGCTAGGGAATAATACAAGAATGTCTGTGATGGGTAAGGGAAATGTGAGACTGAAGGTAAATGGTTTTAACCATGTGATCACAGGGGTGTTCTTTGTACCTGAATTGAAGAATAACCTATTGAGTATAGGGCAATTGCAGGAGAAGGGCTTGGCAATTCTCATTCAATATGGAATGTGTAGAATCTACCATCCTCAAAAAGGTTTGATTATCCAAATAGAGATGACGGCAAATAGAATGTTCGTGCTGCTAGCAGTGGCTCAATCAAGAAACCCTCATGCTTTCACACCACCACAGAGGATCTAGCTCATTTGTGGCATTGTCGTTATGGACATTTGAGCCATAAGGGTCTTAGGACTCTTCAGCACAAACAGATGGTGCATGGGTTACCAAGGCTGCAAACTACATCTACTGTGTGCAAAGATTGTGTGATTGGCAAGCAACACAGAGATCCAATTCCGAAGAAGAGCACTTGGAGGGCAACACAGAAGCTTCAGCTTATTCATGCTGATATTTGTGGGCCAATTACTCCTATCTCCAACGGTAACAAGAAGTATCTCATTTGTTTCATCGATGATTTTACTAGAAAAGCTTGGATTTACTTTCTAGTAGAGAAGTCAGAGGCCTTGTATACTTTCAAAAACTTTAAGAGCTGTGTAGAAAAGGAGACTGGTGCATACATCAAGTGCTTGCGCACTGATCGTGGAGGTGAATTTACTTCACAAGATTTCAATAATTTTTGCAAGGAACATGGGATTAAAAGGCAGTTGACAGCTGCTTACACTCCACAGCAAAACGGAGTGGCAGAGAGGAAGAATAGGACCATTATGAACATGGTCCGAAGTATGTTATCAGAGAAGAGAATTCCCAAGACTTTCTGGCCTGAAGCTGTGAATTGGACAGTGCACATTTTGAATCGGAGTCCTACCTTAGCAGTGCAGAATATAACTCTAGAGGAAGCTTGGAGTGGAGGTAAACCTTTTGTTGAATATTTTCGAGTTTTTGGTTGCATTTCTTATGTACACGTGCCTGATGCAAAAAGAAAAAAATTGGAGGATAAAAGTGTTACTTGTGTGTTGCTTGGAGTGAGTCAAGAATCTAAAGCCTATCGGCTTTATGATCCAGTTGCTAAGAAAGTGATAATAAGCAGGGATGTGGTTTTTGATGAAAATAAAACTTGGGATTGGGATATGAGTTATGAGGAGCAGCTCATAATTGATTTAGAATGGGGCGATGATGAAGAGAATGTGGTTGTAAATGATACAAGTGAATCAGAAAGTGATGGTGATGATAGTGCTGGAGGAAGTGGTACAGGGAATGCTGAAGGTTCATCCAGTTCAGAAGAAAACAGAGTTAGAAGAGCTCCAAGTTGGATGAGGGATTACGAGACTGGTGAAGGCTTGTCTGAAGAGGAAGTTGATGTTAATATAGCCCTATTTGCAAGTGCTGATCCAGTTTGTTTTAAAGAAGCTGTGAAGAGTGGTAAGTGGAGAGAAGCCATGGACTCAGAGATAAGGTCCATAGAAAAGAATGAAACCTAGACACTTATCGATTTACCTGCAGGAGCCAAAAAAATTGGAGTCAAGTGGGTGTATAAAACGAAGATGAATGAACTTGGGAAAATTGACAAGCACAAAGCGCGCTTGGTGGCAAAAGGGTATGCACAAGAATATGGAGTAGACTATTCAGAGGTGTTTGCACCAGTGGCTAGAATGGACACAGTGAGATTAATTATTGCACTTGCAGCACAAAAAGGATGGAGCATTTACCAGCTGGATGTGAAATCAGCTTTCCTTCATGGGGAGTTGAGTGATGAGGTATTTGTTGAACAGCCTGAAGTCTATGTGCAGAAGGATGAGCCTCACAAAGTTTACAAATTGAAGAAGGCGTTGTATGGTTTAAAACAAGCTCCTCGAGCTTGGTTTAGCTGCATTGAATCATACTTCTTGAAGGAAGGTTTCGAGAGAAGCAGCAGTGAGCAAACACTCTTTATCAAGACTAAAAAGGAAGGTAAAATCTTAATTGTTAGTTTATATGTCGATGACTTAATATTTACTGGAGATGATGAGCTTATGTTCAATGAGTTTAAAGAGTCAATGATGAGAGAATTTGACATGAGTGATTTGGGGAGAATGAGATACTTTCTCGGAATTGAAGTGTTGCAGAGGGATGATGGCATTTTCATTTTTCAAAAGAAGTATGCTTTGGATGTACTTAGGAGGTTTGGGATGGAAGATTGCAATGCTGTCCATAATCTCATCGTTCCAGGTTTCAAGATGATCAAGGATGAAAATGGAGTTAGAGTTGATCCGACTTATTACAAGCAAATTGTAGGAAGCTTGATGTACTTAACATCTACACGTCCAGATTTAATGTTCGTTGTAAGCTTGATTAGCAGGTTTATGGCTCAACCTACTGAGCTTCACTTCCAAGCTGCAAAGAGGGTGTTAAGATATCTGAGAGGTACTGCAAGCTTTGGGATTTTCTATAGAAAGGAAAGGGTTGAAGATTTGGTGGCATACACTGACAGTGACTATGCAGGAGATCTTGAGGATAGAAAGAGCACCTCAGGTTATGTATTTATGATGAGCTCTGGTGCTGTGTCATGGTCTTCAAGAAAACAACCAATTGTCACTCTTTCTACAACTGAAGCAGAGTTCGTAGCTGCAGCAGCTTGTGCATGTCAGGCGGTTTGGATGCAAAGAATTCTGAAGAAGCTTAGCTGTTCACAAGGTGATTGCACAACTGTGTTTTGCGACAATAGCTCAGTAATCAAGCTATCGAAGAACCCTGTTTTACATGGTCGCAGTAAGCACATAGATGTGCGTTTCCATTTCTTGAGGGACCTGACAAAGGAAGGAGCTGTAGAGTTGAGGTATTGTGGTACAAAGGACCAAATTGCAGATGTCATGACCAAGCCACTCAAGCGTGATCTGTTTCAGAAACTGCGAGGTCTATTGGGGGTTTGTGAAGAACCTGTTATAAATTAACTGCTTGGAGCAGTTAGTTTAAGGGAGGGTGTCAAGAATTTAGGACTTCTGTTAGGATTTCTATTTTTGTTAATAACCTACCTATTTGTTAGGATAGTGCTGTTAGTATTTTGACTGTTTCCACTGCACACTTACCATGTTTGCTGATAACGTGGGTTGTTCTTATCTTTCTGTTAGGTCTTCATGTAATGGCTATTTAAGCCAAAGTTGTTGATTCAATACATTGCAGAAGTCATTCTCCCATATTGTTATTGAGTCTGTGTTATCAGTTCAAGTTTTATAACACACCAAGTAAGAGGCGACCATCTTCTATTGATTCATCAGCAATTAACCATTTTGAAATGTGAGGACTTTCACTTTCCTTCTCTTTTGTGATTGCCACCCAGCTATTTTTGTTCTTAACGTAGTCATCCATTCCAACTTCATTTATTGAATAATGATATTTTAAATGGGTCGAGTACGGAAGATGTAAAATGTCTCCACATTGACTTTAACATCACATTAATTGTGAAAACTAAAACAAGGACATTTTGGATATTTTCCTCACTTGGTCAATGAATTCAACCCCCCCCCCCTCTTTTTCTTTTTGCTAGAAAGAAGAAAGGACAGAGCCGGGAAAAATTCTTGTTTATTTGTTTTGCCTCTTCAATGGCAAACAGACCACAAGATGCCTTTTAATACAGTAATACAAGTGTAATTGACAAAAAATATCATGGACTGGGCCGGGCTGAACAAACCTGCAAGCCAACCTGTCCAGCAGTTTTTTGTTTTTTAATAATACAAAAATTTTATAAGATCCATAAAAAATTTATATGTTCAATAATACGGTGCCAAACATGAACTATTTTCTTGGGAAAAAAATAAAAAATAAAATATAGTTAATTTTGTAAAATAAAAAATTCAATTAATTTTTGAAGACAACATATCTTAACTAAAATGTTGACAAAAACATATTATGTAAAAGTGTAAAATTGTAATAATAAACTATAAAAATATTGACAAGGAGATGTAAAAGAGATAAGAGATAAAGTTAGAGAGAAAAATAATAGAGAGATGAAGGGTTAGTGAGAGAAGCAATTGAGATCCAATTTTCCACCATTTATAGACTTAGGCTTTTGACCATGACCTTGACCAAGTTGCTCCTCAACTTGATGGATCTGTTTTACCAATGGGGACAACAGGAGCTAAGGTAATACGCAGTATAAGACCTTGATTCTGCCATTGCTGTTGTTGAATCATTGGTGAACCACTCCAATCCTAAGGAATCCTATAGCATCATTCAGAGTAGGATTTTTACAATGATAGATGACAGAAGGGCCAGCTCTAGGGACCCATGAGGGCAAGAACAAGCGATCAACTAGCAAGAACAGCTACAAGGGCAAGAAGTTCAACAAGCAGGACAGCTTCAATCTAAAGGAATGCTTCTTATGTAGAGGCACCATTCGGTGGGAGATTGCGCTAAGAGGATGATAACAGAAAGAAGAGTTTGGGAATTCCATAAGGAAAATGCATTGGAGCTAGTCAAACAGAGTTTTGGGTTCATTACAAGCCACTCTTTATATGATGAAAAATATAGTTCTGTGCTCTCAGGGCACAGGTCAAGTAGTTGGGACATGATAAGATAGGATTCATAACAGTAGGTCATGAGTTCGACTCCTTGCCCTGCGTAATGAGGCAAACCCTCCACCTACGATTTACCTCCTCTGTCGAAATCGAAGGCACGAGCGGCGGGGGACTACGCAAGGGCGATAATCCCGAGAAATATAGTTCTGCTGGATAAATTTATTTACTAAGTTCACATGTCAATAATACAGGTATAAGTTCTGTAGTTGCTGGGCAAGGGTGATAAAAATGAGTCCGTAGATCCACTTGGGTCAAGTCATGTTATTTAGGGTGACAAAAGTATACAAAACATTAAGCTACTTTATTCATCAAATGCAATGAAGATGAACTAGATTATCGAGTACACCGCTAGACCTCCAGACAGCCACCTAATTGCAACCTTAAGGTAGAGAGGACTGAACAAGGAGAGATTGATTAAAACATCATCCTCTTAATGTAGAAATATGAGGATCCACAACTTTCTATAGAAATCACAAATGAGAAAGGTGATTGATTTGTGACATCTCCTTTCAACCAGAAAAAACCAATTTCTAGAACTTTCCTTTCATTTTTCTTGTGATGCTTCTAAGCAGAAACTTAGGGAAGGTTATAAAGGACCAAATCAACCAGGCAAAGAAAGAAAACTTAAAGAGAAAGAACCTTCCAAGACAATCATCATATCAATTTTGTGGTCCCATGTACATTTCCTCTATTGTTTTACTTCGTCCTTTGAACAGCTTCTCAGTAACTCCGCCACTTTCAAATAACTTGAACTTTCTCTAGTCTTCATAGAATGATATAAAATGACCAAATCATCCAGGCATTTCCTATCTATTTATTTCTTTTGGTCAGGTTCAAATTTGCTTTTATAGAAAATATGGTAGCATACTAAAGAAATAAGGAACTCTTTGATAATCTTTCTACATCAGTATGGTGGCTGTCGGATCTGGCGTCCTACAATTCTCACCGAGTTCGGTGAGAATCCAATAGAGTTTAGGGAGAATTAGGGAGAACAGAGAGGGAAATAGAGAAGAATTGAGAGAGAAAGTGAGAGAATTTGGAGGGAGAATTCAGAATACTTCAATTGTAATTTCTGGATGCCTCTAATGGGTGCGATCAGTTTGTTTATACACTAATCCCAACGCATCAATCCTGCCAAAACAGAAGTACAACTGCATATACCTTCTCTCTAAGTATAACCCCACATCAGCTATAACAACCCTCACGTGTACCGTTTATACAAGCAATAGGTACATGACAAATACCCCCTCAAAAAATTTCTCGTTCTCAAGAAATGCTAAGAAGGCTGGCAACTTGAGGGAATTGTATGAGTAGGTCGAGCAGGTATTCCCACGTATTATTGTCCAAGTGGGGATTGGACCACTTTACCAGCATTTGGGTGCTGGGGCCCCATGTGTCGTACTAGCAAGTAGGGGGGAGGATACTATAATTAGAATGTAATAGAGAGAGAGAGAGAGAGGCGCCCTCACGGGCATAGCCTGGCGGTTCGGACCGTGCACGCGTTGGTCCCAAGGAGCCCTGGATTTAGCCGCTATATAGCCGGTGTTGGTCCCGTGTTCGAATCTCGCCGTTGGGTTCCGTGATTTAACCCCCCTGCAAAAATCTTGGGGCTGAGCTGCAGGGTCCCTTGGGGTGAGGGATTTCACCTTTTGGTCCCAAGAATGTAATAAAGGGTAAAAGTAGTATATTAACAAAGTGTGCTATAAGGGGGTTGTATTAAGTTTGTTGTTGCATTGGCAGTTTGTACATTCCTAGCACATGTAAGGGGTTACCAGCACATGGGGGAGGTTAGGATCAACTATAAATACAGCTGATCTCCTCTCATAGAATATACGAAAATATTTTGGAATTTCTTATTTCTTTCTCTATTTCTCTCTATTAGAATGTAATAGAGGGTAAAAGTAGTGTAGAAAAAAGAGAAAGGAAAGCAGTATTCCCATATAATTTTATTGATATGAGCAAAAATATTTATACAAGAGATACTCTAAGAATTCTTCTAGATTTTAGAGATTATATTGCTACTTTGTAGGACTAGGTTACAACAAACTTAAATATAAACAAATATAATAAAAAACTATCTAAGAAGATAAAATAAACTAACTAAGAAGATAAAATACAACAACAAGATAAATTAAAAAGATAAATTAACAGCAACGGGCAGCGCCATTGCAATCAACACACGGCCCGACCTAACAGCGCATCAATCAAATAACACTAGATATTTTATCACTCCCCTTCAAGCTGGTGAATGGGTATCAGCCATTCCCAGCTTGCATAGCAAATCTTCAAACCTCTTAATAGATAACCCCTTTGTCAAAAGATCAGTTAGCTGTTGTTTAGATGGTACATAGGGAATGCAAATTAACCCATTTTCTAGCTTTTCTTTGATAAAATGTTGATCTATCTCTACATGTTTGGTTCGATCATGTTACACAAGGCTATGTGCTATACTTATGGCTGACTTATTATCACAACATAATTTGATCGGCCCATGATGAAAAATCCGTAGGTCTTTCAAAATAATCTTCAACCACAACAATTCACAGAGACCTAGTGCTAGTGCCCTGAACTCAGCCTCAGCACTAGATCTTGCCATGACTCCCTGTTTCTTACTTCCTCTATGACACTATGTTTCCCCTAAGAAACACACAACAACTCGTTTTGGAACGTCTATCAGCCATAGATCCTCCATAGTCAATATTAGTATATCCAGTAACATCTAATTCAGAACTTGATTTAAACAAAATTCCTTTACTAGGAGTAGCCTTCAAATAATAAAATTCGTCTCACAGCTTACATATGTTTTTCCAGGGGATTATGCATAAATTTACTAACCAAATTGACTGCAAATGCAATATCCAATCTAGTATGAGATAAGTAAATCAACCTCCCAACTAATCTCTGATATCTGCTTTTATCCACTAGTGGACAATCAGAACTAGCCATTAGTTTGCTATTGAAATCCACTAGTGTACCTGTTCATTTGCTACCCAATAACCCTGTTTCTTGTAATAGGTCTAGAATGTACTTTCTTTGTGACAAAAAAATCCCAGCCTTTCAGTAGGCCACTTCAATCCCCAAAATATACTTTAAGACCCCAAGATCCTTGATCTCAAATTCCCGTGACAAATTTTCTTTAAGTTGTGCATTTTCTTCAAGATCATCCCCAGTGACTATGATGTCATCAACATATACTAAAAGAGTTGTCACCCTTCTAGTACTCGAGTGTTTCAAGAAAAGTGTATGATCACCCCTACTTTGACAATAGCCCATGTGCCGCATAGCTTTAGAAAAATGATCAAACCATGCCCTCGGTGATTATTTAAGCCCATAAAAGACTTTCTTTAGTTTGCATACCTTTCTTGAAAACCCATTATCAAATCCAGGCGATGGCTCCATAAATACCTCCTCTTCTAGATCTCCATGTAAGAAAGCATTCTTAACATCAAATTGCTGTAACTTCCAATTATAGTGTGCTAGAGCCAATAGGATTCGCACAGTTGCCATCTTTGCCATAGGTGCAAACGTTTCAAGATAATCAATGCCATAAGTCTAAGCATAACCTTTAGCAAATAACCTTGTTTTAGATCTCTCTAGGGTTCCATCTGCATTATATTTCAAGTTAAAGACCCATCGATAGCCTACAACCTTGACTCCCTTTGGTCTAGTAACAATGTCCCACGTGTGATTCTTTTCCAAGGCTTGCATCTCCTCCTGCATTGTTTGAATCCAATTTTTATTTTTGAAAGCCTCATTAACTATCTTAGGGATAGGAATAGTATCCAAGGAGGTTAGGAATCTCCTATGTTTAGAGGATAAACGATGGTAAGATAGGTAGTTTGTCAACGGATGTTGAGTGCAACTTTGGATTCCTTTTCTAAGGGAAATAGGCAGGTCCAAGTCATTAGTAAGAGGTAATGAAGTAGGTGAGGGACAAGTGACCTCAGTACCTTAATTTGGAGAAGGTGTTGGTGCCATTGGAGACTTTGAAATGAGCTGTTGTGTCCGTCTCTTTAAGACATAAGGAGATCCCTTGAATTGAACTGGAGAGGAGGGTAGCATTTTGAAGGTTGTTGGTCTTGAGGAACTTGTTGCTTTTGATCATCTATGGACAAAATAGATGGATCGTCAATTTGAGGCTCATGAGGTGTGTCCAAAATTCGTAGATCGAGACTAGTATCACCATGAGGGGTGTGTTTATCTTGACCGCCAGACTTAGGGAAAAATGATTGATTCTCAATAAATGTAACATCTTTGGACAAATAAATGTAACATCTTTGGACAGAATTTCTTAGTAGCTAGATGGTAACATTTATAGCCTTTTTGAGTGGGTGAGTAACCTAGGATCACACATTTGAGAGCTCAAGGATCCAACTTATCCCTAAGATGTTTGAACACATGAACGAAGGCAATACAACCAAACACTTATGAGGAAAGCGAGTATGAAACACCACTTTAGGAAAATAGGACGACAAACATTGAACCGGTTTTTGATGATTAAGGAGAGTAGAAGGAACATGATTAGTCAAGTAAGCAGCAGTTAACACTACTACTCCCCAAAAATTCTTGGGAACAAAATGATGAAGTAGAAGAGCCCTAGTGACATTGAGTAAATGCCTCAGTTTCTTTTCTGCTACTCCATTTTGTTGTGGGGTATCAACACATGACGACTCATGAATGATTCTTTCTTGTTGGAAAAAAGTATGCAAGTGATTATTAAAGTAGTCCCTTGCATTATCAGTCCGGAATTTTTTAATTTTGACGCCAAATTGAGTAAATATCATCTTATAGAATGTAAGCAAGATAGAGCTAATAGCTGCCTTATTCTTTAAGAGATACAACCATGTCATTCTTGTACAATCATCAATAAAAGTAATAAACCACCTAACCCCAGAAAAATTGATAATTCTAGATGGTCCCCATACATCCAAATGAATCAAGTTAAATGGAATGGAGGATAATTTATTACTCACAGAATAAGAGACTATGGTGTTTAGAAAATTCACACACATCACAATGAAGACTAGATATATCTAGGTTTTGAAACAAAGCTGGAAACATAGATTGCATTACACTAATAGAAGGATGTCCTAAACGGTAGTGCTGAAGCCATAAAATATTAATGGAAGTTGTAGAAGTAGACTGAACAGGCTGGAAATTATTGCTGGAAGTGGTAAATGTAGGCTGGGTAGGCTGGAAAAAATAGGCAGTAGAGGCAGGTTGCTCCCCCTCAATAGCAGAATGTGTAGTCTTTAGGTAGTACAGCCCATTCCAAAGCTCAACCGCACCAATCCTCTTCCCCAAATCCAGTTCCTGAAACTCACACTTGTTAGGTGAAAACACAACACATCAATTCAGATCCTTGGTTAATTGGTGGACAGATATCAAATTGTTAGAAAGATTGGGCACATGAAGAACATGGGAAATAGGTAATGAAGGGTTGAGGTTCATATTACCATGACCAGCTATAGGGATAGCCTCTCCATTGGCTACTGTTATCTTCTCAGATTTGTTCACTGGTATAAGAGCTAAGGCCATTCATGTCAAAGGTCATATGATTGGTGGCTCAAGAGTCTAGGATTCAATAACTTATCCCTAATAGTTTGAGCAATGGAACAAGAGCTGTCTTGGATGGTCTTCAAGAAGGTTTTGAGCTTGCTAATCTCCTCAGCATTCAGCTGATCTGCTGTAATTTTTGAATCTGCCTTTGCTAGGGTCGGTTCCTCTTCCTTAGTTGTGTGGAAAGCTTGAGTTTGAGCAGGATTTTTGGGCTGTATGTTTCTCACGCCTCCAACCCTATTTAAAACTGCTTCTTTTCCATGTAAGTTGAAAATGGTCTCCCTAATATGCCTTGCCTTTATGCAGAAAGTGCACCATAGATTTTCTCCGTTTTGTCCCCTAGGGTTGAATTCCATCCTACCCTGCTGCTGCCTAGACTGAGCACCATCCCTTTTATTAGTCACCATTGCAGATCCTTCAGCCACCACTTCATTTAGCATAGCTATCCGTCTATACTCCTCACTTCGCACAATAGAGAACACTTCATTGAGAGAAGGAAGTTTTTCTCTACCTAAAACTTGCACCCTTGATCAAAATCTGTATTTAAACCTGCCAAGAATTCCACTACTCTGTCCCTTTCAACTATGGCATTTATAGTGGCTGCATCTTCACTACACTTTATTTTTATATCTTGGTAATGATCCAACTCCAACCAAAAACCATTCATTTTATTGTAGTACTTAGTAATAGTCAAAGATCCCTGTTTTGTACTACTAATTTTCACTCTAATGTCAAAGATTACAGATGTGATGTATCTTGCATCTTAGAGTAAGTATGCTTGGCATTGTCTCAAATCTCCTTAGCAGTAGATAGGAACATGCAATTTTTACTTACCTCAGGTTGCATTGTACTCCAAAGCCATGACATAATCATCGAATCCTTAATTTCCCATGCTAAAAAAACTGGATCCTTTGCATCTGGAGATGGCTCAATTAGGTGAGTCATCTTCCCATGTCCCTTCAAAAACGTCCGCACAAGTTGTGCCCACTGCAAATAATTCCTTCCATCAAGCCTATAGGATTAATGTATCCCAGGTAGGTCACCAGTAGGAGTATTCCCCATTGGCATATCACATGAAGTACCACCTTTCGTTATTGAGGGATTAGTCTCAGAAATATCCGACATGGTAAGGACTAATAGAAACCAACAACAGCACTAACAAGCACATAATACTAGAAGACTCGGCACTGGAAGAATGATGAAGAGAACAAGCTGTTGTGTCACAGTCATAGCTGTCACAAACACGAACACGAACACAAATGGAAGGCGCGAACACAAAGGATTTCGACACGAGGGGTAGGCTAAACAGACGTCGGAGGGCCGATTTGGAGCAGTTGGAGGTGAAAGGTCAGCGAATGCGCCTTCACACGCCGGCGTGTGGGGTTGGAGGCAAACTAGCAGCGGCGCGTGGGGACTCCGACGGCGACAGGTCTTCAGTGGTCGGCTGATGTGATGAAGGTGAACCCAATGGTGATGGCGGTGCTGGTAGGCAGTGGCCGAACAATGGTGTTCTGACTTCGATAGTGATGGTGCAGTGAAGGCACTTGAACAGATTGAAGCGATAGTGCAATGAAGGCATTAGGGTTTATTATACCAGCTTATTAATGAGGTTCTGATACCATATAGAAAAAAGAGAAAGAGAAGCGATATTCCCATATAATTTTATTGATATGAGCAAAAATATTTATGCAAGAGATGCCTTAAGAATTCTCCAAAATTTTAGAGATTATATTCCTACTTTGTAGTACTAGGTTACAACAAACTTAAATACAAATAAATCTAATAAAAAACTACCTAAGAAGATAAAATAAACTAACTAAGAAGATAAAATACAACAGCAAGATAAATCAAAAAAATAAATTAAAAGCAACGAGCAGTCCCATCACAATCAGCACACACAGATCAGCCTAGCAGCCCATCAATCAAATAACACCAGATATTTTATCAAGTATATTAGCAAAGTATGCTATAAGGGGGTTGTACTAAGTTTGTTGCTGCATTGACAACTTGTATATTCCCAGCACATGTAAGCGGTTGCCTACACATGGGGGAGGTTAGGATTAGCTATAAATACAACTGATCTCCTCTCACGAAATATATGAAAATATTCTGGATTTTTTTATTTCTTTCTGTAATTGTCTCTTCCTCCCTTGTCTCTATCTTCTTCTCTCCCTAAATTCTTTCTCGTTTCCCCCTAATTCTCTCTCGATCCTTCTATTGATCGAGAATTATCAATTAGATCCTCTGAGAGCTGACAATTTGGTATCAAAGCAACGCTCTTGGGCGACGATCGGATCATTGAAATTCATTGCCATGGTCAATGGAACAAGGATGAAACAAATGGAGTCTGTTGTATTTTGAGAGGAAAAAGTATTCTATGTTTTATTATTCACAATGTGGTATATCCATATATATATATATATATATATACACACACAAACCAATGTACAAGGTACAACCATGGGACAACATATCTTCCTGATACATATGTAAAACACTATCTAGCATATATATAATTAGGGAGACAAAGAGGGAAATAGAGAAGAATAGAGAGAGAGAGAGAATTTGAAGGGAGAATTCAGAATACTTCAATCGTAATTTCTAGATGCCTCCAATGGGTGGGATTAGTTTGTTTATATATTGATCCCAACACACCAATCCCGTCAAAACGAAAGTACAACTGTATATAGCTTCTCTCTAATTACAACCCCACATCAGCTATAACTATCCTCACGTGTACCGTCTATACAAGCAATAGGTACATGATAGTGGCATGTATTATACTTACAACATGCTTGGTAGTAGGGATTGGCTTACTTAATCCTACCCCTAACCCTAAGCCTTATCCCTTATTTGGTGCAATGCAAGGATTAGGCTTAGTTAATCCTCGGGACAAGTTAGTCCCATGGGGGAGGGATTAATTTGTCCCACCCCTACCCCTGGGACAAATTAATCCCGCTAGCTCCAATGATGAAAATGCCCCTTTACTAAAATCAAGGAAAGCTATGATTCCATTTTGTAATTAATATTAATCCCGCTAGCTCCAATGATGAAAATGCCCCTTTACTAAAATCAAGGAAAGCTATGATTCCATTTTGTAATTAATATTAATCCCGCTAGCTCCAATGATGAAAATGCCCCTTTACTAAAATCAAGGAAAGCTATGATTCCATTTTGTAATTAATAAATGAGGGGTATTATGGTATTTTTCAAGGTAATCCCACATTTACACCTTCTTCAAACCAAACAAGGGGCAAGAATTACCTCGAGTAATGCCTCCTATACCAAACATGGTCTCACTTTATTTAATCCCATCACTAATTTATTCCATCCTTAACTTAGTTCCATCACAAAATAATCTGTGTACCAAACGTCCTGTAAGTTTGTGTTCTAAAACATGAATGAATGTTCTCTGGATTCTGAGAATGAAAGAGACTATGTTGTAGTTATAGATCAGCTGACTAAAATTATCTTCCCTTGCTTTCTTATATTATTTTTTTTTTTTAATTTTTGTAGGTTCAATGCAGGCTAAAACTTACCAAGTACATTTCTTTTTTCTTTTTTAGCTGGCAGGCTATAAGCACTCAGTCTCCGTGTTTTTCACATCTCCCTTGATGTCATGAACCCTTTCCAAATTCTAATATGATATTCTCAAGGTTTGATGAAACCACTAGGTATATTCACAAATAACTAACTTGTGGTGTTTTAGGTACACTGTCTAGCAAGAGAATTTACATAACATGGGATCTACGTCCTGAAATTGCCTCCTCCAAATAATACCGCAATTTGGCTTCTGCCAGCCACTAACTTGATTAATAACAATAAAAAAGCAAGAAAGGAAGGGGAGAACAAATTCACTAATTCAAGCAAGACAGCAGTGCAGTAGTTTGTCAGAGATTGAAGCACAGTAATCCTTTGAAGGCAATACCTATCTTCACCAATGCAGTAAATCCAATCCCCTTTGGGTGATACACAAGCTGCAACGAAATCTCCACCTTCTCTTTTACCAGACGAGAAGCTCTTTACGACCTGTAATAAAAAGATACAGAAATAAATCATAATCATGCAGACTTTCTTATGGTCAGTAAACCAAAAACACAGATAAATATGAAACACAATAATTTTCTTTAAGGCAAGGCCCATCAAATAAGAACAAATGCTATCCACTAATAATGTTTTCCAGGTACAAAGGAAAACGGAGGTAGGGAGGTTCTGTAATCCGTCATTTTACTCTTAAGTACAAACCATGTTAAAGACACTTTTGGCTGCTGTCAGGTCCTGAAATAAAATATTACATATATATATATATCCTGAATCCAGTCTGTAGGGCATCATTTGAAAGCCATATCAAGCCAAATATGGATAAGGCAGTCTTAAATATTCCCTTTAAAACATGAACAACCACACAAGTCTCAAAAGAAAGGGAGAAGCACCCACCATTGGCAGACACCACTTTGACAAAGGCAAGAGCAAACAAGTTAGGAAATGACTCCCTGTAAGGTGACTCTCTGCCCACAGTATCCTCCAGAAACCTCACTCTCATCCCAACCCTGATTCAAGCTCAAGTTAGGAAAATGGGAGGAGAGGGCTTGTTTCCAGAGCTGATACTTCAGTCCATGTAACACGGTAAATTAATCCAAAGGAAGCTCAAGGTTCTGCATTTCTCCGAAAATATATAGAAGGTTACAATGTTATGTTTGCATAGTTGTGTGAAATAATTAAATTAAGAAAACCATTGTCCACCTGTCAGAGATATAATATAAACTCTTTACATTTAAATGTTCAATAAGAAATTAATAACTTAGGGCTTGCTTGACACAACTTCCACTTTCAGTTTTCCATTTTCATTTCCATTATCTTGCAAATAAAGACAAGAAATGGCATTTGACTGATTGTTTTCTCTTTTTAAAGTTTCGAAAAATTTTGAAAACAAAGTAAAAAAGTATCTGCACACTTTTTATTTTGTTTTCAACCTTCTTAGCCGGAGGAGTTGCTAGGACACCATCTACTCACTAGGAGTCACCAGACAACTCCCAGAATAGCTCCAGAAATTTCCAGAGCTTGGCGACCACCACTGATGGTCACCAGAGTCCAAGAACTCCACCTACAGTGGGAAGGAGGAAAAGAAAAAAAAAATTAAGAACAAAACTAAAAACAACCAAAAATTATCAAACATGTTTTTACTTCTTAAAATGAAAATGCAAACTAAACAAAGACAGCCTTGATAGCAAGGATAAAATTGCTCCTTTGTGATTGGAAGGTCAAAAGTTCGAGTTGTGAAAATAACTTTGCAAAGTTAAGGGTGAAATTCCATACGGAAACAACCCTCCCTTGACTCTGCAAAGTGGGGAACCTTGTGCCCTAGGAATGCCCCTAAAATGAAAACTGAACAGAATATGTAAAAATTAGAACTGAAAATAGAAAATTAGAAGTTCTAATCAAATCCCGGCTTAAAAATCACTGCATATCTTTATTCTACACCTAGCCATAAATGTGCATTTGTGCTGCAGCCTGGAGCTATAAAATGAACCAAGCAATGTGAGCTTGACTAACTACACACTTGGTCTATAGCCACTCGCTAGCTTGAACTTTCTTGATATGACTAAAACTCAGCAAACAAGGTTATACTCTAGGAAGCACAGGCTCTATAAGACATGATAAAATCACAAACAAGAAAATGACAACACAGCAATTTGAAAAATCAAAGGAGTTAAGGACATTGCATCACCTTGACATGCCAATCAAAGAATATAAATTTAATGTTGTTACACATTAATATATTATATAATATAAAAATAGTAAGAAATTATTTTTCATATTTTAAACATCAAAATGAAGTGCAAAAAGAATCCCTACCAAAACAAGTTAGAAATTTGTAGCTTTAAAATTCTTGACATTAGAAAGATTTAAAAGAGGAAGTTGTAACAGAAATTAACATTATATTTAGTTTACAATAGATTCTTCAACTTATTTGTGAAACTTGCAACATTTTTTAGTTTTGTTCAAATCATGGGCACACATGCCCCCATTTTCAGCTTGCGTGTCTTCAAGTATTCAAGAAGTACCCAACTCTAGGAAAAGATGGACACATGTTCAGACAAGGCAAGCATTCAAAAGTAGCCTACGAGGTCTGTGTTTGACAACATATATCACCACATAAATTGTATGCTTATTAGTGTAAATGCTGCTCTACAAATCTGTAGAAGAACCATGATTGGCTCAACTCTATAAAAGCATTATGAGATGGAGTCGAAAGACAAACAAGCACCACTTTGCTCAACTCAGCTCATTTCCAGCCCTACCACTGATTGCTCAGCTAAATTACAGGCCATTCCTCAAAGCAATCTATCATGAATCAAGGCTGTGATTATGTGTGTGATTGGTCAAATATTTAAAGGTTGTAACAATCCCACAATTTATGGCATTGATTACTAATCCCAATCAATCCCACAATCTATGGGATTGATTATAATCAACCTTAATTGTTGGGATTGATTGATTGATGTAAATTCGTAATTGATGTAATTGGGATTCCTTCTTTTTTCCTTAGTTATAGAGATTTCATTGATTTCTTTCTCCTATATATATTGTACTCAAGTGGAAGTGGAAAATATACCAAGTTTTCAGTTTTCTTCTACAGTATCATTCAAGATTTTAAAATATCTGTTGTCATTCCATTTTTCTTTGAATGGGGTGAAAATATTATTTTGCCACCTTTTCCTAAGCTTCTGAGCAACGCAAAAGTTACAATTGATTAGGATGGTTGTATTCAAGCCTGCTCTGACAATGTTTTCAGTCTGGAAGTACCAAGTCTAAATCTCTCAACAAGTAGGCTCCTAAAATAAAATAGAGCAGCAGACAAGACTTGGTTTACTCCCCCATCATTCAGTTAGTATAAGAGCTTCAACAACATGCACTGATGAATTCTTGCCAATGAGGACAAGTGCTCCTCAAATTCTAAGAAATAAGTATACTTCACTTATCATTTAATTATGCAAAGATAGAACTAATAGCTAGACAGGGTGGCACATTTAGTTCTTGTATCTGCATAATCACAAATCCTTTGAAGTGTAAGCAAGTCCAAAATTTTCTTCTTCTGATAATAAAGCTCAGCAAGTTAAAACATTTCAGTATCTTACTTGGTAAGATGCTTGACGAAATTGACAAATTCATCAGCGGTTTATACATTTCCCATTATGTAAACAAATAAGAAATAGAAAATGTAAATAGAATGTTGTTACTTCTCCCTATCTTAATAAAAAAAGAATTTTAAATGTTACTAGGGCACTATCTTTCCCAGATTTTCATAAGCATACCTGTCCTTGAAGGGTCATGAGGTATATTGATGATGTCTTGTTACATACGATTATGTGATCTGTGGTTTTAGGGAACAGATGAACAGAATTCACAGATGCATCGCCCCCCTACATGAATATAAAGAATGAGGACAAAAAAGTCAACTATTACTGATACGTGAAATCAAAGCAGTTCTTCTGTAATAATGGATGAGTTGCAGTAGAGAACAACACCCTTAAAGGAGGTGGTGGCTTAAATGTGTGCAGACAGTCTGTAGTCTTCACATCCCAAACCTATACAAAGGATAAATGCATCATTACTCAAACAGGAGGATGAAGAATCTTCCTTTAGTTCTAAAACAATGATGAGTCGGTCATCAGGGCACGCACTTTGACAGTGCAATCGCTGGATGCAGTAATGACACGGGCTCCATCACTAGTAAAGATGGCATCATTTACATAGGAACTATGCCCACGAAATTCCTTTAATAATTTCCCTGACTTCAGGCCATGGATTCTAGACCAAACACAAAAAAATAGATTACTGAATTAGCCAAAAAGGATTACAGACTGTCTGTAAATAATCAATATTATGAAACTCTTAAATCGAAAGCAGATATCAGTTTAAGGCTGGAAATATTCCATCCAGAATTTGGGAACAAGTTAACAGAATACACAAGCATACAGATAAATATACAACTAAAAATTATAATAAATCATGTGTACTAGAAGCACTATGACACCAAATAGATCGTCACAGCAGTTAATGAGTCAAATGTTCAACCAAACCTTGCAGTGCTGTCAAAAGATGTGCTTAATAGCTGACTTCCATCCCGAGAGAAAACAAGACTGGTGACACCCTGCGAATGCGCACGCTCAAGACGGCGCAAGCACTGACCAGTTCTTATGCGCCAAACCTAAAACAATAATTTAGATTAATCAAAATTACTATTTCTATTGCCAGAGTGCCAGAATCAATAAATTGCATATTTCATCAAAGTTAAACAGGGATCATATATGACACTACAACAAAAGAGATTAATCATGTACACAAATAACACCAAAAGAAATATAAGGTAATGAATTTCTAAAGGAACAGTAAGTTTCAATGGGTTATCTCTAATGTTTTTTGAACCCATATAAATCAGGCAACTTGACTAGATAGACCAGCAATTTGATCTTGTGAGAGAAACTGTGATAGAAGACAAGTATCCATAATGAAGTTCAATTCTGCAGGCCGCACCAAAATTCTCTGTAAAAATGATAATTGCTCTGCTCGGCAAACTGTTAGTGCCCATTTAAACATTAACGTAGTGGAACTGAAATGCATGGACACTTCTACCTATGTATTGTTTATAGGTCAATTAGCAACATACATCCAAAGTTGTCCTATGCTTTTCTAAATTACTTTTAATCAGGGAAACACAGTATGTTTGAAAAAAAGACAACTTAGATGAGAAAGCAAAAACAATGGGAATTGGCAAATACTTATCTTTTTTTTTTTTTTTTTTTCTTTCTTCTACGTTTTAGAAGTTTGAAGGAAAATCTTCCAAGATGAGAGCGTAAGTGAGATAAGAATATTATGGTAGATGTATAACCATACAAAATTAGACAATAAGAAATGAGATTATACATAATAAGGTTGGACTAGTGCCTATGAAGATAAGATGAGGGAGTGTTAATTAAAATGGTTTGGATATGTGAGACGAAGACCAATAGAAGCACCTAAAAGCCAAGGGAACGAAATGGAGGAAATTCGTAGCAAAAGAGGAAGACAAAGACCAAAAAATACTTTATTGGAAGCCCTTATGCATTACATAGGATATAATGGCCTTACAAAGGATACGGCCATAGATAGAACTGGTGAAGATCTAGAATTCATCTAGCCAGCCCCACCTAGTGGCATTAAGGTTTGTGATTGTTGTTTATATCAAAACTTTGCCCTTGCCTTTCATAACAAGCAAAATAGATTGGAACCACAAAAGTTGGTTTCATTGAGATTGTGTTAGGTGATTTAAAGAGAATGAAAATCAAGGACTAATATGGGATTAGTTGAAGTAGTATAAATAATAGGAGCAACGGAAGAGTTTGCCGAAGAAGAGTTAGTTTCTGCCATAAAGAACTGATATTGTGGTTCGAAAAAAAAAAAAGACTAATGAGTTAAATGTCAGACCAGCGTCAAGCCTGGCTCTGATACCATGAACAAATAATTTTGGAAGAAATTACTTGATTTCTTACATCTAGCAATCGACTGTACAGAACATATATAACAAGAGATCTTTCTATCTTAGGCTATACATAATAGGAAACTACAAAATACAAGAATAAGAAACTTAGGCTATGCAAGAATGGGAAACTACCAAAAAACTAAAATAGAAAGTTAGCCCAAGATAATTCCTTTGATTACTCCTTTAATTTGGGGATTTAATCTTTTCAATCATTCCCTCTAAATCAAGTATTGATTTCTGGATTCCAATAGACCATTTCCTCAAAACCTACTTTAAATTAATTCAAATTGGGTATAATCATTTCAACACCAGAAACCATCAAAACCTACCCATGAAACTTTTTTAAATACAATCTTTTAGTTAGCCACATTGCTAATTCTAATAGAGAAACCTACGCTACCTCATATGCAAATTGTTAGGTACATGAAACAAATTAACTTCCACTGTTTCATTTTCATTTTCTACTTTTTCCTTCTTTTTTTTTTTCTTTTCTCTCCAAAAATCCAAGATTAAAACAGATTCAAACCTCAGTAATTTCTTTGAATTGATAAATTCATAATTTCCTGATAAAGTATAGCATGTTCCAAGACATCCATATCAATTCATAGATTGCTAGGCCCTTCATGTTTTGTGGTTACTTTGAGAGAGCATGCTCATTCAAAAGCATCTTGTAGAACCCCCGTCATCCAAGAGGGAACTCCTTCTGAAAGTAATTTCAAAGTAAAAGAATTTCGACCATAAAGCACATTTAAATTAGTTTTGATAGAACTGATGACAATTAATCCCTCTAGCCTCAAAAAGATGCAAATCATTTATTTATGGCATAAAACTGATAGGCACTTGACTTATCAAAGACAAGGGGAAATGGTGTAAATTGGATGGCTAACATAATAGCCAGCCATGTGCGTAGGGGTAGTGAAGGGAAATTGCTGGGTTGTGTAACAACCCAACAAGCGTGTAACAAAATTCTATTGAGGAGGAGGGAGGAAAGAATATATTGAGGGCGAAGAAGTTGGGAGAAAGGGGAGATTGTTCTTGTATTGAGTCTTAGAGAGAGTTAAGGGCCTCTCGAACGCCCTGGGTTGCTTTTGTTCTTGGCTGGAAAGTCTGATAGTTACTAATACTTGATTGTCGTTTGGATTTCTAGCGGGAATCCTATCAATTTGGTATCAGAGCGTCATCGATCCTAATGGTGAATTTGATGGACCGGGTAGGAAATTTGGAAGGGAGGGTGGAAGGCATGCTTTGGGAACTTGATGCCATGAGAGGTGTGGTTCAATCGGTGGGGAAGAAGGTAGTGAGTTTGCTGGAATAGTTCGCTTGGATGAGAACGAGGTGGGAAGAGCAGGAAGAGGAGATGAAGAACGAGGAGAGACGGGAGGAGCAAGAGAGAGAGAGAGAGAGAGAAAGGGGGAGCGAGATGAGGAATACCAACCTGTGGGTTTGCCCTTGTAGAGGGAAGGAATACCAGTAGATGGAAGGAGAAGTGGAGAAGGGGGCGCCTGGGTCGATGGTGTCGGAAGGCAGGAGCACCATGGGAGACGCCTGGAAATACCCATCGTCGAGGGAGATGATCCAGATGGTTGGGTCTTTAGGGCTAAGCGCTACTTCATTGTGAACTAGTTGTCCGATGCGGAGAAGCTGGAGACAGCGGCCTTATGCGTTAAAGGAGCAGCTCTATTGTGGTTCCAGTGGGAGTAGCGAAGGCGACATGTGAGGAGTTGGGTGGAGCTTAAGGCGACGGGTGAAGAGTTGGGGGTTGCAGTGAATGGGCTGGTTGTTGAGGAGAAGATGGACACGGTGACACTGTGTTTGGAGGGTGCTCCTCTTTCATGGGTCCAGTGCAAGCAACAGAGACAAAGAGTGAGAAGCTGGGAAGAGTTGAAGGGGCTGCTGAGGAATCACTTAGGGTCCATGCTGGAAGGCGCGAGGGACGAGCTGCATATTGAAGGGGGATTGGCGGTTGAGCAGATGATGGTGTCGTGAGGCAAAGTGGCTGCTAAAGACGATGATGTTGGGGAGTTCCATGGCAAGGCAGAAGGGCAGCCGACAATCGATCCATTTAAAAGCCCACGGACAGCTGATCCGATGACAACCAAGGAGAGTATCTCGCCGAGGAAGGGGGCGCCATCAACGATCCATATTGCCTAGGAAGATGGTGTGACTCTTAGCCAGGTTTCTCATAAATTTTACATGGGGTTGGTTGATAATGGAGGGCCCCCCATGTATTCTCACCATCATGAGGGGGTGGGTGCCTCGTCCAAGCAGGTCATGATGGTGGAAGGGCAGCCTGTTTCTAGAGGTCAAGGGCTCAATTTGCATTCTGTTGTGGAGCCTAATGAATGTGCATCACTATCAAACATCCCTCATGGTATATGGTACTGTCCGTATTGCCAGAATATGTTCCAAAGAGATAAGTTTGTGGAGCGTAATGCTAATGCTGTAGCAGCTGGAAGGGTTTCAGGAATTGATCCTATTGAAGAAATAACCAAACGTTGTATCAGAATTGTCAAAAATCCTGAAGATGCTGAGGTCATTGCATGTGTTTTGTGCAGAGGTTCTGATTTTAGCAAATTTGGATTTGGCCCACAAACTGTTATAGTTTGTGACCAGTGTGAGAAAGAATATCATATTGGCTTCTTGAAGGAACATAAGATGGCCGATCTAAAGAAATTGTCAAAGGGAAAGTGGTTCTGTTGCACGGGTTGTAGGATGACCTAGTCTGCTTTACAAAATTTACTAACTTGTGGACAAGAGAAGATCCAAGATTCTCTGTTGGATGTCATAAAGAAGAAGCATGAGAACAAGGTTCCACATATGGTTTCTAACTTTGATGTGAGAGGGAGGGTACTCAATAGCAAAATTGCTTCTCAAGAAACTAGAATGTTGCTCTCTGTTGTTGCCAAAATACAACAATCTATTTTTATTGCGGACAGACGCAAGTATCTCGGGAGTCGTGCCTTCACTGATGAAAAATCTGGATGAGGAATTGGATCTGATGGAGTCTCAGGTCTGACAAACCAACAGAGCTGATGGTCTGATGAGCTGATATTCTTGTGGGTTGAGGATCTGGCGGCCTCAAAATGATCTGGTGGCCTCAAGGTGACGAGAGGTCTCGGAGCGATCGGGTGGCCTCAAGGTGACGAGAGGCCTCGGAGCGACGGGAAGCCACGGAGTGACGGGAGACCTCAAGGTGGCGAGAGGTCTCGGAGCGATCGGGTGGCCTCAAGGTGACGAGAGGCCTCAGAGCGATCTGGTGGCCTCAAGGTGACGAGAGGCCTCGGAGCGACGGGAAGCCACGGAGTGACGGGAGACCTTAAGGTGACGAGAGGTCTCGGAGTGACGAGCGATCCTGTGACGAACGAGTGGCTGGGTGACCGAGTGGCCTTGGTGACCGAGTGACCTAGTGACCGAGTGGCCTACAAAACGAGAGCACCGTTAGGGCGCGGGTGGGGGTCCCCGCGCAAACCCTCCGATGCTTAAATTAGATCTCGAGAGAAAATATCAAATCGTACTTGAATTGCTCAAAATAGCGTACCTTAAGTTGAAAATCAAGTCTTGTATTTCTAGTGGAGGAGAGAGAGTGTTCTCGCGATATTTGCGGTGGAAATCTCGGGGCCCGTTTCGGAATTCTCGGGGCCTGTGGGCTGGACCGCGAAGGGTCTAGGGCGATGTCGGGTGACCCCCCACTCGGGTGGGGGGTCTTTTTCGGAAGCTTGTCGAGTGGTCGGGTGGCCATGGCCACTCGGTCATGTCGAGTGGCCTTGGCCACTCGGTCAGCTCGAGTGGCCAGGCCACTTTCTTGCGTCGAGTGGCTTAGGCCACTCGACCATGACGAGTGGCCATGGCCACTCGGTTATGCCGAGTGGCCGAGGCCATTTGGCCACGCCCGGGGGGCTTTTGGCCACTTGACTTGGTCACTCGCCATGGCCCCCCTCGGCCTAGCCAAGGGGGTCTTTTTTTTTGCTTCCTCGCTGCCGCTTTGTCTGCCTTCATCTTTCCGGGTACATCAATTGCTCCCTGCTCTTTTAGTCGAGAAGTCGGGTAAAAGAGTATAAGTTTCCCGGAATTTTTCATCGTCGCTTTTTGTCTTCTTTGCTTTCTTTGGTAGGCCATTTACGCGCTTTTGTTCTTCATTTTTTGTATCTTTTTCGAAAATTTTGATATTTTCCACTTTTTGAGCTCCTATAAATAGGGAGTCAAGTCTTCATTTGATTCACAAGCACGTCACTTTCAAACTCGGATTCTCTCAGGTCTCAGCGCGTTTTCTGGGCCACGTCTCGCTTTCAGTGAAGGAAAGGGTGATTTATAGGCCACTCGGCCATGACCGAGTGGCCTTGTGTGCGACAGATGGCCACTCGGTCATGACCGAGTGGCCATGTTTTGACCGAGTGGCCATGATTTTCGGCCGAGGCCACTCGGTCACGACCGAGTGGCCGTATTTTTGGCTGAGGCCACTCGGTCAGGACCGAGTGGCCCCCTTACTCGGTTGCGGCCGAGTGGCTTCGGCCTTCTGTAGGCCTTTTATGCCTTTAATTGCCCGACTTTTCTTTGATAGCTCCTTTCTTCTGCCTTATACTGATGTTTTTTGTTTTTTGTGCAGGTGTTTTGTTTGCTGTGACCTTTCGTCTTCTCTCTTGTAACCAGGTAACAGTCTCGAATTTCTTGAATATGTCGAGGAGAAGACCGGCATCACCCCCTAGCCCCGCGCATATCCCTGATACTTCAAGTTCTCGGCTTCGATATGATGCTTTCGAGAAGATTTATGACGCCACACCTTCTGGTTTTATGGTGAGGTATCCTCGCCTCGACGAGCCGGATCCTTCTCAAGTAGATGAGGGCTCCTTGGGAATTCATTTTGCTTCGTTTGAGGTGGGGCTCCGCTTTCCCCTTCCACCTTTCGCCATGGCATGGCTGCGGCATTATCAAATTGTTCCTGCCCAACTTCACCCGAATGGTTGGGCCCAAATGGTCGGCTTTTCTGTGCTTTGCCAACAGAGAGATGTACCCCCTTCTTTGATGCTTTTCAGTTGTTTTTATCGGTTGCGAAAAGCTAGTAAGGACCGTGCCCTTTATACGCTCCAAAAGATTCGAGGCTTCGAGTTGTTCGACGCTCTACCAAATAAGATTAATCGATTTGAAAAGCGATGGGTAGTGATAGGACCTCCGCCTACCTGGGATGCACCTCTGCACTGGAATCATCAGGATGCTAGCCAAGGGTTCCCTCCTTGTAAGGAAGTTCGGGGTGTATACCGTCGTCTTGTAGAGATGTTGTCTGCACAAGGCCCCATTGATTTGATGAGCCTCTTGACGGTGGAGAATTTCAGAGCCGCGGGCTGGGGGGTCGTAATGCCAACTGCTCCTCCTCAGTCTTCTATGCTGTCCAATCAGGAAATGGAAGGGGTCGAGGAGGAGGAGATGGAAATGCCTGAGTCGTCTTCGCATCCTCCTTTCGATCCTCAGGAGGAAAACACTCCTGGGGGTAGAATATATTTTTGATGTTGCCTTCTTTTCTTCTTTATTATATTTATTTTCCTCATTTTGAAGGTTTTGCTTTGATTTTTGCAGAGATGGCTGGAGTGAGTAGGTTGAGGGAGGTGCGTAGGCTCCAACGTGAAGAGGAGGCGCGTGCTGCAGCGTCGTCCGAGGTTCCTCCTCCAAGTATTGAGGGAGCTACAAGCTCTCGTCCTCCTCGTTCTCGCAGGCCTGCCGGCGTTTCTCCAACAGGGGTGGAAAGGCGGCGTCGCCCGAGAAGTGATCCCTCAAGTGTTGAGTTTCCTTCCCAAACGGAAAGTCCTCCATTGATTCCTCTTTCTCATGAAGAAGCGGTTAATGTCCCCTCTCCTGCTCCCAATTCTCGAGGGGGGGCGAAGTTCGTCCTCTCGGTTTGCTGGTGATATGGCCCGAGTGGAGGAAGAATGTCGCCATCCTGTTATTTCGAATAGAAAAGATCGTCGTCGTCTTGAAGGCGAGAAGTCATTGAGGCCACCTCCTGTGCTTCCCCCTCCAGGGGATGTAAGGCGTACTATGATCCTTGGAGATGGTAGGAAACTCATGGGTCGGGACTTCGAAGTTTCTCCGGGCGTGTTGGAGACAGACTCCGTCACTGAACCAGGAATTGGTGCTCGTCTCATTTATTCTACCATTCTCCCTCGAGAAGAGCGACGATTTATTGGCGGCAATTATGCTCAAACCAGAGATGAGGTAGAGCAGCTTCTGGTGCAGGGGGTCCAAGGGATGGTTGCTTCCAATGCCAGGGATAGGGCCTACCGTGAGCAGGTGGAGGCCCAAATGTCAGATTGGAGGCGACGCCAAACTGACTGGAATGATGAGCGTCAAGTGCTAAAGGGTTGTGCCCGTCGAGCGGAGCTTGGGAAGAAGAATGCGGAGGAAGAAATTGGGCGTATGAATGATCGACTGTCTGAGGCTTCCGCTGGTTCCTCGAGCCTTCATAAGGAGAATGAAGATTTACGCTCTAGGCTTGGAGCTGAAGAGCAAAAGAATGTGGAGCTGGCAGCGCGACACGAAGCGCTTATGCAGGAACATTCCTTACGTTTGTCTGAATTGAAGATAAGCCGCAGGGATGCCCGAGATATTCGAGCTCAAGCAGTAAAGGAATATCGTCTCTCGAAAGATTGTCAGGACAGGAAGGGAAAATATGCTTCCGGTTTCCTGAAGTATGGGTTTTACCTTGCTCGCACCCACCTGGAGTCTCAGCGTCCGGGAGAGAGTTTTCTGGAACTTTTTCTTACTCCCGAAGTTGAAGAGTCTCATGAAGTGGATTGGCGTCAATATGAGCCGAATGAAACCATGAGTCCTCCTTCTTACTTGGACTCTCACCTGGTGGACGACTTGGATAATCTGACGGGCCCCTGGGATCTGTTTTCTTTTAAGAGCGGGGAAGGAAGCGCGACGGCCGATCCCGGAGTTATTGAAGAAGCTTCTGGGGCAATTGCTGAAGACTTTCCTCATGCGGCCGAGGCTGAGGAAGGGGAACTTCCCACAGGGTCTCCTGAGGTTCCTGTTGTGTCCTTTGGATCTACTCGGCGTTCGTCTCGTAGATCTCGCTCCCGCGAGTAGGTCCCCATTGTAGTTTGTTTTTCGCTGTTGCTGCTGCTTCCCTTTTTTTTTTTTTTTTTTTTTTGTAATAGAACTTATTCTTTATCAATGAAATATTTTCTTCTTGGTCATATCCGGCGCGCCTTGTTCTTTTATTGTTTGATTTACTCTTTCTTTGCTACCCCTGGCTGTCGTCTCTGATATGAGGGCCAAGTCCTCGTTCGTTTTTGAATTATGCCCAATATGTTGATCTTGAACATATTTCTCCTCGTTGTAGGGCTGTAGGCGGGGCAACGGGCTTGATCGATTTTACCCCGTTGCCGGGCCATAGGCGGGACAACGGGCTCGATCGCGTTTGACCTCGTTGCCAGGCCGTAGGCGGGGCAACGGGCTTGATCGATTTTACCTCGTTGCCGGGCCATAGGCGGGACAACGGGCTCGATCGCGTTTGACCTCGTTGCCGGGCCGTAGGCGGGGCAACGGGCTTGATCGATTTTACCTCGTTGCCGGGCCATAGGCGGGACAACGGGCTCGATCGCGTTTGACCTCGTTGCCGGGCCGTAGGCGGGGCAACGGGCTTGATCGATTTTTACCTCGTTGCCGGGCCATAGGCGGGACAACGGGCTCGATCGCGTTTGATCTCGTTGCCGGGCCGTAGGCGGGGCAACGGGCTTGATCGATTTTACCTCGTTGCCGGGCCATAGGCGGGACAACGGGCTCGATCGCGTTTGACCTCGTTGCCGGGCCGTAGGCGGGGCAACGGGCTTGATCGATTTTACCTCGTTGCCGGGCCATAGGCGGGACAACGGGCTCGATCGCATTTTACCTCGTTGCCGGGCCGTAGGCGGGGCAACGGGCTTGATCGATTTTACCTCGTTGCCAGGCCATAGGCGGGACAACGGGCTCGATCGTGTTTCTGCAAAATCAAAATGGCATTCATATAGACACAAGCATTTTTACGTGGTTCGGCAAAGTGTGCCTACGTCCACGGTCCTGTTCAGGACTTTATATTATTGCAGATAGTTGTTTAGGTACATCGTTTGTATACAGCTTCAGATAATTCAGATTCCATGTTTTTCCCATGGTGTCTCCTTCAAGAGTTTGTAAAATGCAAGTGTTGGGTCCGATCAGCTTTAGGATACGATATGGTCCTTCCCAATTGGCTCGTAGCTTTCCATCTTCCCTTAGCGCGTTAGTTACGACTTATATCCGAAGTACTAAATCTCCTTCTTTCATGGGTCTATTCTTAACCCGAGAGTTGAAATAACTGGCTATTCTTCTCTGATATGCGGCTATCTTCATGGCAGCGTTTTCTCTCTGCTCTTCAATCAGGTCCAAATTTTCTCGCAATGCTTCAGAATTCCTCGCACCCTCTTCTTCTTCATATGCCATTAACCTTGGAGAATTTGCTGAAATTTCTATGGGGATCAAGGCTTCTGTCCCATATACAAGGTTGAATGGAGTTTCTCCAGTAGCTACTCTACTAGTCGTCCGATAAGCCCATAAAATGGTGGGTAGCTCATCTGCCCATGTGCCTCTGGCTCCTTCAAGTCGAGTTTTTAAGCCATGTAATATGGTTCGGTTACTGACCTCAGCTTGTCCATTGGCTTGGGGATATGCCACCGAGGCGAACCTTAGTTGAATCCCTAGACTGTCGCAAAATTTTTTAAAGGAGTCACAATCGAATTGTTTCCCATGATCCGTGATGATGATTCTGGGTATTCCAAATCGACAAACAATGTCTTTCCACACCATCGCTTCTATTTTTCGTGCTGTAATGGTGGCCAACGGCTCAGCTTCAATCCATTTGGTGAAGTAGTCAGTAGCTACTATTAAAAATTTTCTTTGCCCGGGTGCTTGAGGGAAAGGTCCCAAAATGTCCAAACCCCACTGAGCGAAGGGTATAGGTTGGAATGCAGGCTGCAGCTGGGATATTGGAGCAGATTGGACTGGAGCATGTCGCTGGCATTTGTCACATGACTTGACTTTCTTTAACGCGTCTGACCTTAGTGTGGGCCAGAAGAAACCAGCTCTTAATATTTTGGTCGCCAGGGCTCTTGCTCCCAGATGTTCTCCACATATTCCACTGTGAGCTTCTGCTAGGATATACTCGGCCTCTTGAGGGCCCAAGCACTTGAGAAGAGGTGTAGTGTAAGCTCGCTTATATAATATCCCATCTATGATAGTGAATCTTGAAGCCCGCATCTTAAGCTTTCTCGTTTCTTGTGAGTCGTCTGGCAATTCGTTGTTAGTGAGGTAATGGTAGAAGGGCGATCTCCAGTCCGTCCTCGTCTCAATGCACAATACTTCTTTTTCTTCAATGCTTGGATGGTGTAACATTTTCACAAATACTGCTCTTCCTGTTATTTCTCTGGTGGAGGCTAATTTAGATAAGGCATCAGCGTGCCCATTAAGAGATCTATTTATTTGCGTTAATTCGAAACTCTGGAATGTTTGGGCCAGGTCTTTGACTTTACGCAAGTACTGAGCCATTATTTGTTCCCTGGTTTCGAATTGTCCCTGAAATTGCTACACAATTAACTGAGAATCACTATGGGCAATTAATCGTGTTACCTCCAATTTTTTTGCTATCCTCATTCCGGCGATTAAGGCCTCATATTCAGCCACATTGTTGGTACTTGAGAAAGCAAACCGCAGAGAATATTCCATCGTTTCTCCTTCAGGGGATACTAATACTATTCCCGCTCCGCTTCCTTGTGAACCAGATGCTCCATCAACAAATAACAACCACACTGCTTGCTTGTTTTCTCCTGCTTTACTGGAGTGAGTGCATTCCACAATAAAGTCAGCCAGTGCCTGTCCTTTTATAGCTTGTCGAGGTTGATATTGGATATCATATTCGCTTAACTCAATGGACCATTTGGTAAGGCGACCTGAACATTCGGGTTTCTGTAAAATACTTCGCAGAGGCTGATCTGTAAGTACGATAATCGAATGGGCCTGGAAGTATGGCCTCAACTTCCTGGATGCATTTAGTAGGGCCAATGCCATTTTCTCCGCCACGGGGTAACGTATCTCGGGGCCTTGTAATACCTTGCTGACGTAATATATTGGTCGATCCACCTGTCCCTCTTTCTTGATTAATACCGCACTGATGGCTTCATCACTGACCCCCAAGTATAAGTATAGCGTCTCTCCAGTCTCTGGTCGTGTTAACAGGGGAACTCCTTTCAAATATTCTTTTAATGCTTCAAATGATTTCTAACACTGTTCGGTCCACTCAAACTTTTTACCTGCTCTTAATGTTCGCAAGAAGGGCAGCTCTCTTTCGGCTGACTTGGAGAGAAAGCGTCCCAGGGCTGCCATTCGTCCCGTCAATTGCTGAACTTCTTTAGTTGACGTGGGTGGTTCCATATCCAATATTGCTTGAATTTTCTCAGGGTTAGCCTCAATTCCCCTTTGTGTGATCATGTACCCTAAGAATTTTTCCGACTGTACTCCAAATGCACACTTTGCTGGATTTAACCGCATGTTGTATTGCCTAAATACCCCAAGCACCCGCGTTAGCTTTTCTACATGGGATTCATTTTCTTGACTTTTCACTATCATGTCGTCAACATAAGCTTCCATTGTGTCGCCCAGCAATTTTTTAAAGACCTTGTTCACCATGCGCTGATAAGTGGCTCCGGCGTTCTTAAGTCCAAAAGGCATGACTTGGTAACAGTATGTCCCTTTTTCAGTGATGAATGACGTCTTTTCCTGGTCTGGTGGATACATTCTTATTTGATGGTACCCTGAGAATGCATCCAAAAAGCTTAAAAACTGGTATCCAGATGTTTCGTCCACGAGGCGATCGATTCGTGGTAGCGGGTAGGAGTCTTTGGGGCACGCCTTATTGAGATTGGTGAAATCCACACAAACACGCCATTTTCCATTAGGTTTCGTGACCATAACAACATTGGCCAACCATTCTGGGTACAATACTTCTCGTATGAAACCTACCTTTAGTAGTTTGTCAACCTCTTCTTCTAGCGCATGTAGCCTATCTGGGGCAATGTTTCGCTTCTTTTGCCGGACTGGTTTGAAGTGGGGATCCACATTCAAATGATGGCATATTACTTCGGGACTAATTCCTGGCATATCTTTCGGCTTCCAAGCGAACACGTCTGAATTTTCTCGCAGGCATCTGGTTATTTCTTCTTTCACACGCTCTGGAAGCTGGGATCCCACATATGCCACTTTCTCAGAATCTGATTCACTCAGGTGTATTACTTCTAATTCTTCAACAGGTTGAGGTTTTCGTGCAGCTCCTTCCTCCAATGATTTATGTATAGCTTTCTCGGCTATGGATAAGGTTTCTTCAGCTCTTTTCCCTTTTGTAGATGACACATAGCAAGTTCGTGCCTTCTTTTGATCTCCTCTAACCTGTCCGACCCCAGCGGGTGTAGGAAATTTCATCAATAGGTAGCAAGAGGATACCACGGCCCTTAAATCGTTGAGTAATGGGCGTCCCAATATCATATTATATGCTGCCGAGGAAGTTTTAACCACCATAAAATTCGCTTGTCGTGTTACAAGTTGGGGGTCTTCACCTAGCGTGATAGGTAGTTGAATAGATCCCGCAACAGGTACTGCTTCTCCGGTAAAGCTATATAGAGGTGAGGATACTTTCTTCAATCGATCATGGGATAAATGCATTTGTTCAAAGCAGTTCCAATAAATCAGATTGACAGAACTTCCACTATCCACTAAAATTCTGCTGATGGGGTGCTTGGCCACGATTGCTGAGATAACCATGGGATCATCATGTGGGAGTATTATATCGCCTCGATCAGTTGGGGCAAAGGTGATGGGCTCTTCATCGTCTCTTACCTCCATTACTGAGTTAACTTGGTAGGCTTGTCGCGCATATGCCTTTCGGGAGGCTGATGTGTCTCCTCCTAGGGTTTCCCCTCCGGAGATAACGTGAATGGCCTGGTGAGTCGGCTCATTGTCTACACGAGTATCTTGTCGATGATATCTTCCTCTTTCTTGCTGCCTTGGGTTTGGCCTTTCATGCCCATCACGCCTGTCTTCCCTTTGTCGGGGTTCCCTGTTTTCTTCTTCTTCTTCTTCCTTTCTCACATACCTTTGTAAGTGCCCTTCACGGATGAGTATCTCAATCTGGTTTTTCAGTTCTCGGCAATGATCCGTGGAATGCCCCCGGGTTCGGTGATATCTGCAGTACTTTCCTTGATTTTTCCCCATAGGTTGGTCAACTCTGCGAGGTAGTTTAAGGAGTCCTTCTCCTTCCACTGCAGCTAATATAGTTGATCGGGGCTGTAGAAGCCGAGTGTAATGATTAAAGAGAGGTTTAGGTGCATCTGCACGCCTAACTCTTTCTTGTCGTCGGATAGACTCTTCTTCTCCTTTTCGCTCCTTTCTCTTCTTTTCTTTGTCCTCATTCCCTGCCACGTTCCTCATAATTTCAGTGTGGAGGATATACCTGTTCGCTCTGACAAATAGATCGGCAAGGGACGTTGGGGGGTCTAAAGAAAGTGACTCTTGTAAAGAACTGAGGCGCGTCCCCTGGAGCATAGCAGACACTGCCACTTGGGCTGGCAAGTCGGGGATTTCAAGGGTGGCATTTCGGAATCTATCCACAAATTGTCGTAAGGATTCCTTATTTCCTTGTCGTATACTGAGCAAATAGGTGGCATCCTTTTTCCTTCGACTGTTAATCACAAAAGCTTTGGTAAACTCTGTCCTAAGATGTCCAAATGAGGAAATAGAGGATTCTGGGAGGCTGTTAAACCATGTTCGAGCATGTCCTGTCAGTGTTAAGGAAAATGCTCGACACATTATGTCGTCATCCCACCCATGCAACATCATTAGTGACTCATAGTTCTGGACATGATCATATGGGTCATCTTTTCCGGAGTAGAGGGTGATTTGTGGCATTTTGAATTTTCGAGGCAGCGGTCTCTCCAATATATCTGTCGTAAAAGGACTTTTCCTTCGTTGGTGTTCCTCCGTTGCAGGGATCAACTTTTTCCGCTCAAGCACTTCTTCTACTACTCGTTTCATATCATCCCTCATAGTAGCTGTTGTCTGATTGTCATATCTTGTTGGGGTACTACCCACTGTTTCATGATACCTTCGTCTTTGAGGACTTCTGGTCCTGTTTTCCATTTTGGGGTTTTCATTTCTTCGTGGTACGGAATGAGGGTTCTTCCTTGGAGGTGGTGACCTAGGCCTACCCTCTCGCCTAGGCGTAGATCGAGAATGAGAATCAGGAGTAGCTTCTTGGTAGGAATCAGCCCCTGCCTCAGGCTGAGGTTCGGGGGATGGCATAAACTTTTTCAGAGTATCAAGTAACGTCCCTACAGGCATCATACCTTGGAGGATTCCAGCCATGTCTCGAAGTGCTTGCATACCTTCAGCGTGTTGTTGTCTCAATGCTTCGTATTCTTCCCACGGTAACGTATGTGATGGCTGTCGTGAAGCCCCAGCTTGATCAGTAGGAGGTAGCCTTGAGCTAATAAGTGGTGGCGATGGGACTGTTTGGTTCCCCACCCGCGGGATGGAGAGACCGTCTTCTTCAGGTTGAGCATTATGTGGGGGAGGAGGTGCTCCCTGTTGCTGAGTGTTTCGTGGTGGTAGGCGCGTTTCTACGCCCTGAGAGAGAGTTCGTCGGTGTCCACGGGTGTGTGCCATTCTTGAGTTGACTTTTTGTCTTGCGTTTCCCACAGACGGCGCCAATTGTTGTTGCCAAAATACAACAATCTATTTTTATTGCGGACAGACGCAAGTATCTCGGGAGTCGTGCCTTCACTGATGAAAAATCTGGATGAGGAATTGGATCTGATGGAGTCTCAGGTCTGACAAACCAACAGAGCTGATGGTCTGATGAGCTGATATTCTTGTGGGTTGAGGATCTGGCGGCCTCAAAATGATCTGGTGGCCTCAAGGTGACGAGAGGTCTCGGAGCGATCGGGTGGCCTCAAGGTGACGAGAGGCCTCGGAGCGACGGGAAGCCACGGAGTGACGGGAGACCTCAAGGTGGCGAGAGGTCTCGGAGCGATCGGGTGGCCTCAAGGTGACGAGAGGCCTCGGAGCGATCTGGTGGCCTCAAGGTGACGAGAGGCCTCGGAGCGATCTGGTGGCCTCAAGGTGACGAGAGGCCTCGGAGCGACGGGAAGCCACGGAGTGACGGGAGACCTTAAGGTGACGAGAGGTCTCGGAGTGACGAGTGATCTTGTGACGAACGAGTGGCTGGGTGACCGAGTGGCCTTGGTGACCGAGTGACCTGGTGACCGAGTGGCTGGGTGACCGAGTGGCCTTGGTGACCGAGTGACCTGGTGACCGAGTGGCCTACAAAACGAGAGCACCATTAGGGCACGGGTGGGGGTCCCCGCGCAAACCCTCCGATGCTTAAATTAGATCTCGAGAGAAAATATCAAATCGTACTTGAATTGCTCAAAACAGCGTACCTTAAGTCGAAAATCAAGTCTTGTATTTATAGTGGAGGAGAGAGAGTGTTCTCGCGATATTTGCGGCGGAAACCTCGGGGCCCGTTTCGGAATTCTCGGGGCCCGTGGGCTGGACCGCGAAGGGTCTAGGGCGATGTCGGGTGACCCCCCACTCGGGTGGGGGGTCTTTTTCGGAAGCTTGTCGAGTGGTCGGGTGGCCATGGCCACTCGGTCATGCCGAGTGGCCTTGGCCACTTTCTTGCGTCGAGTGGCTTAGGCCACTCGACCATGACGAGTGGCCATGGCCACTCGGTCATGCCGAGTGGCCGAGGCCATTTGGCCACGCCCGGGGGGCTTTTGGCCACTTGACTTGGTCACTCGCCATGGCCCCCCTCGGCCTAGCCAAGGGGGTCTTTTTTTTTGCTTCCTCGCTGTCGCTTTGTCTGCCTTCATCTTTCCGGGTACATCACTCTCAAAAGCAGTTGCCATCTTCCATGAATGCTTTGACCCTATTGTCGATTTAGGAACAGGACGCGACTTAATTCCATCTATGGTTTATGGAAGGATCTCAAGGGGCCAAGACTTTGGAGGAATGTACTGTGCAGTATTAATGGTGCACTCATCCATTGTATCAGCCGGAATCTTCAGACTTTTTGGACAAGAAATTGGAGAGCTTCCTTTAGTTGCAACAAGTAATGATAACCAAGGCAAGGGCTACTTCCAGATATTGTTTTCCTGTATCGAGAAATTGCTTGCAAGCTTCAATGTGAAGAACTTGGTGCCCAATGGTATTGACCCAAAGATCTTAAATAATTATGAAAATTTAGGTGAACTTCATGATGAGGTTGAGAATTGGCAAGCCTTGAAACAACTGACAAAGTCAAGGTGCTGGGAGTTCGACCAGGGTCCGGAAAGAACTTACAGGGATTTGAAGTGCTCATACAATGGAAGAGGGCTACCCCCACTGGAAGCTACTTGGGAACCTTACCATTTGATCCAGCAGCAGTTTCCATTTTTCCACCTTGAGGACAAGGTGAAAGTTTTGGGGGGGGGGGGGGGGAGTAATGATAGGCACTTGACTTATCAAAGACAAGGGAAAAGGGTGTAAATTGGATGACTGGCATAACAGCCAGCCATGTGCGTAGGGGTAGTGAAGGGAAATCGCTGGGTTGTGTAACAACCCAGCAAGCGCGTAATAGAATTCTGTTGAGGAGGGAGGAAAGAATATATAGAGGGGGAAGAAGTTGGGAGAAGGGGGAGATTGTTCTTGTATTGAGTCTTAGAGAGAGTTAAGGGCCTCTCGAACGCCTTGGGTTGCTTTTGTTCTTGGCTGGAAAGTCTGATAGTTACTAATACTTGATTGTCGTTTGGATTTGTAATGGGAATTCTATCAAAAACATATCAGACTTTGTGTAACTTCGTATTTTTGGTTTCATTTTCCTTCACTTGCCATGGGCCAGGGGGGTTGAAATCAGGGAATAGCTTTTCTTTCTACTCAACCAAACACTTAGGACTCAAATAAGCTTACAGATGTTACTAATTTAAATATGAGAATATAAAACTGACTTTTGAAGCTGCAGTACATGAATTTAAAACTCACTTTGATTTTCCCATCTTGGGATCCAGATGCCAGCATCTCAGAATCCCTACTAAAATCAACACAAAGCACTGCATCATCATGCATCATAAATGTTTCCTGTAAAAGCAAAAGGCATCTAATAATAAATAACAACATCAACTATTCTAACACCACTAAACAATTGAAGAAAGCACAAACTTGACATTTTAAAGCCATGCCATAAGTAACCATCTTTTTTATAACAGCTGGTTGATGAACTAACACATGCTATTAATCTACAGTCTCTCAAAGAAAAATGAACTAACAAAATAATGTTATCAAAATAGCACCACATACAACAGTAAGCTAGTTTGTGAAGGTGCACAAATGATGCTGAAAAGAAAAAACTCAGCTTGTCTTTCTCCATAAAAGGAATCCATAGTTATTCAAGTTAAAAATAAATGTTAAGTGATCTTGAAACAAAAAATAGCCAACACTTCTAGATTTGGAGTTGCAAGGCACAGCTCCCATTGACAAAAGTGATAAATGAGTGTAAACACAATGATAATAGAAAATATTATATCTGGTGTGGATCATACAACTCAATTACAAAACTTTGTAAATTGACTGCTTCAGAGCTACTTATGTATGGCACAATTACCAGTAACTCAGTCCAAAGTTTGAATAGAGACACCAATGCCTCCCTGATGCCATATATTTTGGACAGAGTTTCAAAGGAGGGGAATAAGGATATTGTTGAATTGTTAACTACCCTTTCATCTAAAACTTAAGCTGTTAGATAAAGGGCTAACTTCATCTTTACGTTGTTATTTTTACTATCAACAGATACAAGAGCTTAACTACGATATATCTTTTTGACAAGAAGTTGAAAGAATCGTCAGAAGAAATCAATTCCTTTTTAAGCTCTAGTTTCTTTTCTTTATTGAGGGGATATGTACCAAAAGAAATCAGAACAGAAGTGTGATCCTGTGGATCCAAATTAAATATCAAAGACCAAGAAGCTATATTTATTATTAATATTATTATTATGGAGACCAATAAACTACATTAGAGTAACCCCTTATGAGTTTTCCAATATCAATGGGTTGATTGTTTCATTACTGCACCTTCCGGAGGAATAATTTCTGGCAGTTGCCTATTGAATTGTTAAAAGGAAAAATAAGGTTCTCAAGTTAAAGACTAAGGACACTGTTGAAAAATGTAAAAAATCTCTGCAACAGGTCATCAGCAGTGCAAATGTTCAACTAATTCCAAGAATCTTACAGAATCAATTAAATATTGAGGAAAATATATGTACATGAGCACAAATTTTAACAGTAACAAACTAATGGTCAAGGGCATTAGGTGGGATAAGAATGGAAAGTCAGAACCAAACAAGACTTGTTGATGTGGATTTGCAACTTTCTGGATAATCAAACTGTGACATGTTTGATTTTGCTGTCAGTTTCTATGAGTTCATTTTTATTTATTTTGTGTTTGTTTTAGCCAACCAGGCATAGTAGGATAAAGGCTTCATATACTGTTATGCTTGTTCACATTTTTTGTTAAAAAATAGAAAATAAACATTCCATCTGATAATGTTGTTGTTTTTTAAAATTTTGAAAATAAAACTGAAAATGATGTTTGATAAAAATATGGTGTAGTTTATCAGATGACTAAAAATCTTTTCCAGAAATTTGTGTTTCGTAATTTTGTTCAATCAAGAAGCTGTGACTGGTCAGTCATAGAGGTTGGGTTGATAAAGGTGGTGTGGCAATTCAATCATCAGAAGTTGGATTAAAAAAAAGGGTAGTTGATTGGAAACAAAAATATGAATAAGGAAACACCAAACTGTGTTCATTTTTTTGAAAAGGAAAACAAGCACCAAACACCCTCTTTTTGGACTTTTTCCAAAAAAGGTGAAACTGAAAACAGAAAATTGAATAAGGGAGTAAAATCAAATGAGCCAAGATTTTTCTAAATGACCTAGATTGGCCACTGTATGGGGGCAGCTGTACAGAAAATTAAAGATGAAATAAAATTATGAATGTATGAAATGTTAATTTTTAAGCATAAAGAATCATGGAACATCATGTTCCAATTTCAGGTTCTCGTACACATCTAGCATGCACCTGGCATATAAAGTGGTAAAATATGGTAAATATGGTTCTAAGCCTTAACTAATGCAGATACTGCATTGTATAATCCAATAAAATTACTAATGAATCAAATATAAAGTGTTGTACCTGCAAATTCACCAATATACAAGCCACGAACTAAAAAAATTACCACCACTGAGAGCAGAAAAATAGCTGCAACCAAGGTCCTGAGGGATTCCTTTAATCTAAAGTTTACTCTTAATAAGTGCAGCATCAAGAATTTAACATGAATATACTTTTCATGATAATAAATTTTATAGCAGAAGCAGTTGTTGGATAATTATGACTTATTTTGAGCAATTATCTGTGGAAAAAATAGAAATTGGCAGTATCTTAAATTAGCAAACACCAATACTCCAAAGTTAGATTAATTAGCAAAGATAACCAACTGAATCAAGAATTTTAAAAACGAAAAAGAAAAAGAAAAGAGCATCCATAGTGCATGAGGCATGATGCCTTCTGCAGATTGGGAAAGGGTCATAAGTATATGCAGCCTTCCCTTTGCTTTTCTTTTAAAGAAAAAAAGAAAAAGAAAAAGAGAGAGAGAGAGAGAGAGATCATTCCCACAATTCAAACTCGTGACCTTTTTCCGACAGCAAAGGAGCAACTCAACCATTACTACAAAGGCTTGCCCTCTCAATTGAAACAAGAATAATATTCAAAAAAAGGAAGGTAAGTTGCAATTGTTAAAACAAGAGGGCTCCAAAGAAAGGAATAACATTGTTTAAATTAAGAGATTTAAACTCTACAATTAGTACAACTGAGAACACACCACATATAGCTTGGCATGGCAAAGATAATAAGGCCAGATGTGTGATGAATGTAAAGTTGTCAAGTTACAGGATTCATTACAAAGGCCATACAAGTAGCAAAAATCTGTGCTATAAAGCTAGCTGCCAACAAGAACAAAATCAAGGACAAAAATAGCAAAATCAGATCATGGACCTAATCTGAACATAAAATGAGAGATGCAATGAAAATGTTAGGCTCCTAAGTAACATGGACTAGTACCCATAAAAGGAAGTGGCATATTGACAACTTCAAGAATAACTCTATCAATGAGAAAGACCAAAGTCATCTGAGCTACCATTGCAAGTAGTAGCATCTAGCTTAACTAGAAGTCTTCTCTTGATTAAACAATGACAGAAGGACTAACACATCCATCTTAAGCAATTCAAAGAAATCAGTTAGTTGAGTTAACAGATTCAGCAAAATGCTTCATTCAGTGCAATGATTCTGCACAGGGATGATTAAAGATGTATAAACATACTGTTTCATTTAGTAGAATGGTTCAATTTAACATTTTCCTTCAAAAGGTAAACCAGTTTGATCATGTCCTGATGACAAAATACAAAAGGTATCTACATATTGCAGCAGAATATTAGCACAATTAAAAAAGCAAATCAATGGAAACAAACAGTACTCACATCAGCTTGGTACTGAAGGTCCTTCTTTAGTTTCCCACTTATGTGGTCCCAGACCTGGTATGAACTGAAGTGAGAAAGCATCTAAATAACACCAACAAATTTTTTAGCTGTATGATAGGCAATCTTTAATCATGCATACCATACCTCAATAAATCCGTCAACAGAGCAAGAAACGAGAAACTGTCCATCCGGTGAGAACCTAGCACATTCAGGATGACTTTTTTTTCCAAACTGCAGCACCCATCACAAGAAACCATGATTTGATAAGTTTGGGAACTAGAGCTAACAACAAAATCATGAAGGATAAACTACATAGGAACTATTAAACTAGAATGTTTTAAAGAATAAGAATTTACAAAACATAGATCATAATCTGTTTTCCTTTCCCTTAGTTCTGATAAATTGTCTAGTCTAATATTATTCTATTAGAGCAGCTCAAGTAAAAATCTGAATCTCTCAAAACCATAAATTCATTCAAGATCAAAGAATTATCCATCAATGTGATAAAAGCATGTTATTAATGCTTTTCACAGTACCTGACCAAAAAAAGGCTTAAAATTCTTTATGGCAGTTATTATGGCACACTGCATGCTCTCAGTTCTCTTATTAGTATTTCTGGAAACTTAGTGCTCTATTGACCCAATAGAATTAACTAAAAAGCCTTGTATTCCAACATGAAGGAAAGATTTGAAACTTATAAAGAGAGACCATGTAGCATGAAATCAAGATAAACTATGGCAAAAATAAGCCACAAAAGTAGGACAGAAATACATTGTTAAGAAAATATACTGTCACAAAAAATCACTGTAAATTACAAATTATGAAGGAGAAAATAAACCATAAGCACTAATAGGATAAGCCACAAACGTATGACAGAAATACATTGTTAAGAAAATAAACTGCCACAAAAAATACTGTAAATTACAAACTATGAAGGAGAAAATGAGCCAAAAGCACTAATGCATGAAAGCTTAAGAGTTCAAGTCATACTACAACACCAAGGTAATCAGCTATATGGATTTCTATATAGGTGGAACCAGCTATATGGATTTTACCTCACCAATGATTTCTATCCATGACCATATCTTCTATAAGGTCATTATGTCATGTGTGATGTTCAATAGCCAATGGAACCTCAATTCCCATCACAGGACATGGCAAGGTCACCCTTAGCCCAAATCTTCCTATCAAATAGGTAGAGATGGCAAATGAGTCGATCGTCCCATGGGCCGGCCCGACCCGATACTGTGGTAGACGGGCCGAGCCAGCTCGGCTAGAAGAATGTGGGCCGTGCCGGGCCAATGTTCTGTGGCCCGCGGCTCGGCCCAACAAAAAATAAAAAAAAATATTTAAAAAATTATGTTTGTAATTAGTAATTACAAACACAAACATATTTTAGAAAACATATTTTAAACTAATTACTTATAAATATATTTTAAAAAATATTTATTGTATTTGAGAAAAAAATAAAAAAGATGTTTAAAAAATTATGTTTAAAAAATTAAAAATAAATAGCCCACAGGTTGGCCCAGACAACCAAGTCCACGGGCTAGCCCAACAAGACCACGGCCCGACTCGGCCCATTTATTAAAAGCCATAGGGTCGTGCCAGGCCCCAATTTCCATTACCCGACCTGGCCCGGCCTAACCCGCCTCCCTCGTGGGCCAAATTCAGCCTGGCGCACCAAATGGTGGGGGCTAAGCGGGAGGCGGGTCGGCCCAGCCCAGCCCGCCCATTTGCATCTCTAAATAGCTACTTCATGTAACAAAGTTGTCAACCAATCTTGTGTCTGTTCACCAACTAACCAAAGATTTGAATTGTTGAGCTTTTTTCTCCCCTCATATGTGTGAATTTTAGGCCATGAAGACAAAGAAGATGATTAGTGTTGCTATAAAACATAATGGGTTGTACTATTTCATGAGGGAGGGTGATTATCCTAAAGGGGATCAGCCAAGAGTTACTTGCTCATCTTAGGCTACCTCAAATCATATGGACAATTGGTTGCATCACTATCGCCTTGGTCATCCTCCTTTCACTCTCTTAAAGAATATGTTTCCTTCATTATTTAGGACTCTAGATCCAAGCATGTTTTAGTGTGGTGTGTGTAATATCCAAACATTATTGTGTGTCCTATCCAATCAAAAATAAAATGTCTTCTACACCTTTTGCCTTAGTTCTCTCTGATGTGTGGGGACCCTCTAAAATCTCTAATTGTTCTGGTGCTCGCTGGTTCATCTCTTTTATTAACGATTGTAGTCGAATGACTTGGATTTTCTTGTTAAAAGATAAAGCTGTTGTTAGAACTATCTTATCATATTTTTGTAAAATGATTTCAACCCAATTTGTTTCCCCTATACAAAAATTGAGAATTGATAATGCAGGAGACTATTTCAACCATCACTTACATCAGTTTTTCCAACAAGAGGGGATTGTCCATGAATCTTCATGTATAGACACTCCACAACAAAATTGAGTAACTGAACGGAAGATGAGACTTCTCCCAAATGTTGCTAAATCCCTTCTCCACCATCATAATGTTCCTAAGAATTTCTAGGGGAAAGTTGTCCTTATAGTAGCTTATTTAATTAACCGAATACCATAAATGTTCTAAAAGATGCTAGGCACTAGTCGAAAGCTGGGGCCTAGCGCCTAGGCGGGGCTTAGGAAAACTGTTATTTATTTATTTTTTAAATTTTGTGATGTAATTTGATGTTATTTTCAATTAAATCAAAGTTGAAAAGCATCAATAATGCAACATAAACCAATAATACAACAATAATGGAATGACATTAAATTTTTTAAAACATTAATAATAATAATTAATAAATATTTAAATAAGTGAACAATAAATAATCAAATATTAACATAAATCCTAAATTAAATAACAAAAAAAACAAAAAGAAAACAAAAGAGGCAACACGCAACAGCAAGCAGCACGAGAGAGAAAGGGAAATTGGAGGCGACTCTGCAACCGGTGTGCGAGCATGAGAGAGACGGGGAAATCGGTGGTGTTGTTTGCTTATTGCTTACCGAAGGTGACTCTGCAACTGGTGTGCGAGCACAAGAGAGGTGACTCTACAACTGCAAGAACTGGAGGCGACTCTGCAACTGCAAGAGACGGTGGCGGTGCGTGTGTGAGAGAAGGGGAAATCGAGGAAAGAGAAGAGGAAACAAAAACCCTAATAAACTTATACTAAATCGATTCACACAACCCAGGCGGCCGATTAGGCCATAATCGGCCAAGTGGTTCACGCGGCTAGGCGTCCGCCTTGGCCGCCTAGGCGCCGCCCGGTACCGATTAGTCGGGCCGGCACCTAAGGTGGCCGATTTGGCCATAATCACAGCGACCAGCGGCCGCCTAGCGCCTCGGCGCCGCTTAGGCAGTGTTTTAGTTCACTGAATACCATCCAAACTATTAAAACATCAATGTCCATTTCAGTGTTTATCTACTTATTTTCCTAACCTCAGTTTGCATACTCCTCTTCCTCTAAAAGTATTTGGATGTGTCTCCTTTGTTCACATTTCCAAGGATAACCAAGACAAGCTTGATCCTAGAACGATTAGGTGTGTCTTCCTTGGTTACTCTCCCACTCAAAAGGGGCACAAATGTTATCATCCCTCTACTAGGAAATTTTTTGTGCCCAAAGATGTCACATTCGTTGAATCTACTCCTTTCTTTGGTTCATCTCATGTTGCTCACTAGGGGGAGACGTTGGTTTATGGTGACCAAAACCAAAGTAGTGGTGATGTCTTTCCTAACCAAGGGTCAACACCAACATACTCTAGTATTGATCAACAACCCTTGTCTATCCCATCTCCTCAGCCTCCCATCTATTCTTCAAGCAGCCATGATCAAGACACTAAGCAAGCTACTCCTCAAAAGCTACCATCTCTGGTAAGGTATAAAGGATCTCCTTATATATTCAAACGAAGGCAGGCTATTCTGGAGCCTTAGTGTCCACCAACATCAGACCCTAGTCAAGGTATGGACTTCATACTGCCTTCAAATTCAGTTCAATCTAACCCTACTTCTAATGATTTAGACCTACCTATTGCTGTTAGAAAGGGGGTTAGAATTTGTACTCAACACCCCTTGGCCAATTTCCTGTCCTACCACCATCTTTCCCAAAACCACAAGAGTTTCCTAGCATCTTTGGATTCCATTGTGATTCCTAAATCAGTTGATGAGGTTCTAAAAGATCAAAACCGGAGACAAGCTATGCTGGAGGAGATAAGAGCACTAAAGAAGAATCAGACATGGGAGTTCGTATCCAGGCCAAAGGGAGTCACAGGATTTTTAATGTGAAATACAAGGTTGATAGAACCTTGGAAAGGTATAAAGCCAAGTTAGTAGCCAAGGGCTACACTCAATCCTATGGCATCAATTATCTTCAGACGTTTGCCCCTTTGGCAAATATGACAATTGTGAGAACTCTTCTTTCACTAGCAACCTTTTTTGGATGGAAGCTACAATAGTTAGATGTAAAAAATGCCTTCCTACATGGAGATTTGGAAGAGAAAGTCTTCATGGAGTTGCCACTCGGATTTCAAGAAGGGGATGCAAGGAAATTTTGCAAGCTCAACAAGGCCCTCTATGGACTCAAGCAATCCCCAAGAGTCTGGTTTGGTAGATTCTCTAAGGCCATGAAATATATGGGATACAGTCAAAGCAAGGGTGATCACACCCTCTTCATAAAGCACTCAAGGGAAGAGAAGGTCACTGCATAATTGGTGTATGTGGACAACATAATTGTCAACAAAAATGATGAAGAAGAGCAGAAGATTCTCAAGGAAAATTTAGCAGAGAATTTGAGATTAAAGACCTTAGTATCCTCAAGTATTTTCTAGGAAATGAAGTTTACTCTAAGGCTGAAATTTTCCTCTCTCAACGGAAATATGTATTGAATTTGTTAGCTGAAACAGGGTTAATAGGTGGCAAAGGATCTAATATCCCAATTGAACCTCACAGTAAATTATGGGAAAATCCTAACAGTCAACCAGTAGTAAATCCTCTCCCATACTAGGTTGAACATTGCCTTTGCTATCAGCCTAGTAAGTTAGTTCATGCACAACCCAACCAAGGAGCGTAAGTAGGCAGTAAGGAAGATTCTAAGCTATTTAAAAGCTACTCCAGGCAAGGGGATCTTGTTCAAAACAGGGACTAAGTTGGACATTAAAAGATTTACAGATGCTGACTATACAGGGTCCCTCACTGATAAAATATCAATAACCGAGTATTGTGTGTTTTTAGGTGAAAATCTTATGTCTTAGAGGACTAAGAAACAAAGCATTGTGGCAAGATCAAGTGCAGAGGTAAAGTTTAGAGCAATGGCTCTTGGCCTGTCCGAGTTATTGTGGCTAAGATCATCCTAGAAGATTTGAGGATCAAGATTCAAGATTTGATTGGGTTGTCTTGTAACAACCAATCAGCTGCTAGTATTACCCACAATCCTGTTCAACATGACAGGACAAAATATATAGAAATAAATCGGCACTACATAAAGGAGAAGTTGGATGCAAGTCTAATTCATATCCCTTATGTTCCATCCCAGGAACAAGTGGCCAATGTGTTAACTAAAGGGATAACAGTCAAGAGGTTTGAAGATCTAATATGTAAGCTGAGAATGATAGACATTCATTCTCTAGCTTGAGGGGGAGTGTTGGTTCCCGAAAGTTTATCAAAGAAGAAAAGTTATGCTGGTCAAACTGTGTTTATTTTAGAAGTTTCCAAATATGGAATGGGATATTTGCCTAATTCAAACTTAGGAAACTTTCCTAAAGGTGTACATTTGTATCTTTCCTTTCTTGTGTAATATAAGTTTCCTATGTTGCATCCTTTCTCCTCTATAAGAGGACTTACCATGTACATATGATAATATGAATGAATTATTTAGTTTTTTACAAAAAGAAATTTGTCTCTAGATAAACCCTTAGTGAAGATATCAATAACTTGATAAAGTGTAGGAACATATTTGATTTCAACTTCACAATTCTCAACTTTCTCACGAACAAAGTGAACATCAATTTCAACATGTTTAGTATGAGAATGAAAAACAAGATTCTCAGTTATACTCTTTGCTTCCAAATTATCACTCCATATAATAGAAACTTTGGGACATGGCTAGCCTAGTTCATAAAACTATTAGAAGGCTAGAAGTTCTATACTTTCCTAATATGGAGATTTCCGAATTATGATTGGTTTCCTAATAGTGTTTATATCATATATTCTTTGTATTCTAGACTGATTTGATTATATCAGTAGCTGTATGATTTGTTTCCTTCCTGTAAATATTTCCTAAGCTAGATTGGGCAACTATTAATTAAGAATCCTTCCTAATTAGCCTTAGGATCTTGCCTATTCAGGATAGGCGTATGTGTATATATGTCTTGGCATTTCATTGAGATTAATAAGATCTGTTTTTCAGTCTTCTTGACATGGTATCAGAGCCACTTCAGATTTCCCTTTGATTTCTGGCCTCAATTGTTTTTTTTTTCTTTTTCCGTATTCCAGTTTCAACCCACCCGCTGACCTTCAGTGCCATTCTTCGCCCTTTCGCTTTGACTGTTTCTGGCTGTTATTGCCATATTTCTAGTCACTTTTTTTTTTTTCTCTCTTCCGCAACCAAGGAACCATGATCGACTCCGTGGAATCCGGCAGCACGATTGAGGTTCGTTTCACAGGCAGTTCTGGCAATGATCTAACTTCCAATGGGGAGCTACAAAATATCCAAGCAGCCTACAGGCTGAATGGAAAAAATTATCTTAAGTGGTCTCAATTGATTAGGACTTTCCTGAAAGGTAAGGGAAAGTTGAGCCACTTAGAGGGAACCGGTCCCAAGGAGACGGATCCTACACACGCTGCATGGAATGAAGAAGATTCACTTGTGGCTTTGGAACTCTATGGTTCCAGAAATTAGTGACACCGTGATGTTCCTCACGACTACTAGAGAAATATAGGAAGCCGGGAAGAGCACATATTCAAAGGTGAATGATATTGCACAGATTTATGAGATTCGAACCAAGGTTGCAGCTACTAAGCAGGGAACTCGGTCTATAACTGATTATGCTAATTTGCTACAGACCTTGTGGTAGGAGCTGGATCACTATCAGTGCATCCAAATGAAATGTAGTGAGGCTGTTGTTGTTTTCAAGAATTCAGTAGAGAAAGAGAAGACCTACGACTTTCTAGCAAGATTAAATGCAGAATATGATGCAGTCAGAGTGAAAATTCTTGGCAAAATGGAACTGCCTTCATTGAATGAGGCAATATTGATAGTATGAGCAGAAGAAGGCAAAAAAAGGGCGATGTTGGAGACTGGTCATATGGAAAATTCAGCCCTGCGTAGTCTGAAAGGGCGTGGTCAACAGAGGCTGCCAAGGGTAGATAGGAAGGTTATGGAGCCATTCAAGACCAAAAACAAGGATGATTTGTGGTGTATCTATTGTCAAAAGCCTCAGCATACAATTGAGAAGTGCTGGAAGTCACATGGGAAACCAACTAAAGGAGATCCATCAAAGGGGCAGGCTTACATTGCCAATAATCAGCAAATTACTAAAACAAAAAGTTCCGAACAGACTGGGTTGATGAAGCAAAAGCAGGAGCAAATTGAGAGGCTAAGGAATCTGCTAGGACTGCTTGAAAAAGAATTAGGGACAGCAAGTGTGGTAGGAACCTCTAATCTGGCCTTCACAGGTATAACTTCCACTTCTATTGGCTTTCATGCTTCAGATTTAAGCCTTAAAAATACTTGGATCCTTGACTTCGGCGCCACAGACCACATGACTCCTTTTTCCCACAAATTCTTGTCCTATAAACCCTGTCCTAGTACAAAGAAAATCATTCTAGCAGATGGGTCTTTAATAACAGTGGTTGGATAAGGAGATGTCCTGATAAATGAAAACCTAACCCTGAAAGATGTTCTCCATGTGCCTAAATTATTCACCAACCTTGTTTCCATTAAAAAATTGACCCATGATGCTAATTGTCGTGTTATCTTCTACCCTACCTTTTGTGAGTTTCAAGAAAAGGACTTGAGGAAAGTGATTGGGCATGCTAAAGTGAAGGAGGGGCTTTATCATCTTGAAAGTCTTAGTGAACAGATTACTAAAAGGGTTTCTCTTGCATCATTCTTAGTGAAATCCAATAAGGATGGGCTTTGGCTTCATCATTTTTGCCTCGGCCATCCATCCTTTAGTGTTCTTCAATTTATGTTTCCCTCTTTGTTCGAGGGATTAGATATTAGAGAATTTCAATGTGATGTTTGTCAATTTGCTAAACATAAGAAGGCTTATTTTCCTTTCAATAATAATAGAAGTTCTTCTCCTTTTGCTCTCATTCATAGTAATATATGGGGTCCTTCTCCGGTTTCTAATCTCACAGGTGCACGATGGTTTGTGCTTTTATAGATGATTGCACACGAGTGGTGTGGTTATATCTACTAAAAGCTAAATCAGAAGTATGCACTATCTTTCAAAACTTCCACACTATGATTAAAAATCAGTTTAGGGCTGAGAGTAAAAGAGTCCGGACAGATAATGCCAAAGACTTCTTCAATCAAACACTGTCCAATTTTTTCAAATTAAAGGGGATAATCCATGAGTTTTCTTGTGTCTATATTCCCCAGCAAAATGAGGTAGCTAAGAGAAAAAATGGCAATTTGCTTGTTGTTACAAGAGCCTTGTTGTTTCATAATAATGTTCCTTAAAACTATTGGGGAGAAGCTGTCTTAACAACAACCTATCTCATTAATTGGTTGCCATCTAAAAGTCTTGACTCACACAGCCCCATTCAGTTGCTTTCTAAGTTTTTTCCTAACTTCAATCCGTCTCATGGTCTTTATCCTAAAGTGTTTGGATGTCTGGTTTTTGTTCATAACCAGTTACACTAATAGAGGTAAATTGGATCCGAGAGCTTTGAAATGTGTTTTTGTTGGGTATTCTTCCACTCAAAAGGGGTACAAGTGTTTCCATCCTCCATCAAAACAGTTCTCTGTCTCAGCCGATGTGACTTTTGTGGAGGAAAGTTCTTATTTCAACAAGTCCTATCCTCAGGGGGAGACTGCATTCTTGGAGGATAGGGATAGGGAAAGGTAAACAGAATTGTTCTTTCCTACTCTACCTTCTTCATCTCCTCCCTCTTCTTCTTGTCATCTCAAGAATATCCCACAGGATTCTCTAAATATGATGCGTGGGGAACAAGTTTATACTAGTCCACTATAGGTCTATTCAAGGAGAAAAGTCTCAGATCCTGAACCTAAGCATGCTGAATTACCCGCACCAAGTCCAGATTCTCATCCGAGCCCTGATTCAGAACCCCAGCCTATGTGTTGCCCTGATTCTAACACATCAGAACCAAATTCCTCTACCCATCAAGAATCTGAACCTAATTTTGATGATCTTGACATTCCAATTGCCCTAAGGAAGGGAACTCGAACCTATACTAGGCATCCATTGCACCTATTCTTGACTTACTCCCACTTATCTCCAGCTCATAAAGCCTTTCTGACAAACCTACACTCTATCCCCATTCCAAAAACCTTATCTGAAGCATTAAGCAATAAAAATTGGAAGGATGCCATGAAGGTTGAGATGGCAGCTCTAGAAAAAAATCAGACCTGAGAATTAACTAAGTTACCAAAAGGGAAGAAGCCGGTAGGGTCTAGATGGGTTTTTACAGTGAAATATAAGTCTGATGGGTCTCTAGAAAGGTATAAAACTCGGCTAGTAGCTAAGGGGTATACTCAAACATATGGGGCGAATTATCTTGAAACTTTAAAAAAAAAGATGCAAGTATATAGCATACTCACCCAATATTCTTAACCACTGAAAGTAAAATATTGCTACCTAATTCAGGAAAGAAAAAAAGGTACATGTTGAACATTTAACGTACAAGACAAACTAGCAGCAGGAATAAATTCATATATTTTATTGGAAAATGCATGCAAGTACAACAGATACCAAATTCTCATCTATGACATGAGACAATACATTCACATCTAGCGAAAAATGCATTCACAGATTTTACTGAAAAATGCATGCAAATACAACAGATACCAAATTCTCATATATGACGAGACAATAATACCAACCATTCTCAACAATTCCAAGAAACTGACAAATGAAAATTTTGCATCAGGGTGGACACATAAACACTGCTTACCTTGATTGTATGCCCCAGAGTTGTTGGATACATATCATCAACATCTTGCTTCATAGCAGCTGTCCCTCGAAACAAGTCAAACTGTGTCCCTGGTGGAAGCAACCCTGATAGAGACAATGAAAGACCACGTCAATGATGGACAATGTATTTAACTAACATAGGAACCAATAAAATCATAGATCCAGAACTTCCAAATTTCTTTGCTCATTTCATCATCAATAAATCCAACAAAGAAGACAGTCAAATACAAGTGCTTTATGGGGCTTAAAATATTGGACTTACCAGGAAAGTTTCCATTATGCTATATTGTTTCCAAAAAGAAAGAAAATAAAAATCAATTTAGCAAGAGAATCAGAAAGTTGACAGCATAATGAGCTGACCAATCCTTGCTACACAGCTTCTTCACCTTCTGTTTTAAATGAAACTACATCCCTCTCACTTGCTGTCAAGCAATGGGAACTACTCATTCACGGTATCCTTCCATTAAGTTCAGTTTGTAGTCACTCATGCGCTTGTTGTTTGTTCTATATAATTCTTATTTACAGAAAAAAAAAAAAAAGGTTCAGTTTCAAAACTTATCCACAGAAGTGACTAGTTCGAGTGGAGGAGAGCTAACTTAATAGGAGTTGTGTTATAGTATTATAATAATTATATTATCAAGATTACTTAGCCAGAATCATAAATATTTACAAAGTCACATTAAATAACGTGTGAAGTGTAACCTTGATGCTGCTGCCACTTCAAAGCCTGACCAATTAGAGCCATTAGTCGTGACGGAGGAACCACAGAAACCTCTGCAGCAAGAGCTGAAAAGATGCAATAAAAGAAAACATAATTAAAAACAATAACAGAAGAACCTAGCAACAACAAAAAAAAGAACAATAAACAGAACAATCGCATTAAAAAAAGAATTTGTGCCATGCACATACTCAAATGCACAATGGACTGCATAGTACTCAATCTGACTGGAATCTAAAATTTCACTTCATCTTATTGAGTTAAAAGTAAATAAAAAATCCATTTTTATCAATAGCTTATTTGAAAAGTATGAATGACAGGCAAAAGAATACCATTTTTAATCACTTTTAAAGGATATCAATCATTCAGGATACTGATTATTTACTCAAACTTTAAGTACAAAGACTGATTTCCCTTAAAGATGCAAAGAAAATAAAAGGCACAGAAAATAAGAAAAGAGCAACATATGAGCTGATTGTATTATCCGTTGGGCAGGCAGAATAGAATAAATACTAATAACGAAAGAAGACTATGTAAGAGAGAGAGAGAGAGAAGGGAGATCACTTTTGCAGCTCAGGGGAAGGTCCTTCGACCTGTTGATGGAATTTCAAGGGGAGAATTCCATTCCAGGCCCTGCATCAAGGATTGAGGACGGGAAATAAGAAGAGAAGCCATACAGTGGGGAGGAATATAAATGGCTCACTGATCATTTGACAGAGGTCCCTCCCTATCCAAAATGGGGGGCAATTGGGCTGTGCATTGAGGGGCCGCCTCCTTTGAGAAGGGTCTGTCAACATTCTCATCAGATGTCAATGACCATTATAAAGTGTAGGCCTATTTACCCTCTCAACAATCCAAGCTCTCATTTACAAGAGGTCTCTAATAGGTTGGCTAGAAGGATTTCATTTGCAGGTAACCATAGTTTAGGTGGTTCAAACTTAAGTTGGCCAAAAGTGAAATACATGTTCAGTGCAAAAGTGTTTCTCCAATAATTCCCTTACTTTTCATCTCCCTCATATCTGGCTATTACTTCTTGGAACCGCTCAAGAACTATAGGTTATAGCTGTTGAGCTTCCTTCCTCGTGGCACCTTGAGAGTGCATCTGCTGCCACATTTTCCCTGCCCTTTTTGTACTGTATAATATAGTCCAATCCCATCAACTAGGTCATTCCCTTCTTCTGTAACTAAGTACACAATTTCTATTGCAACAGAAATTTCAAACTCTCATGGTCTATTTTAATTATAAACATACCTCTTTCTAAATAATGTCTCCATTTTTCAACAGTCATTAGCACTACTAGGAACTCCTTCTCATATATACTGAGCCTCATGTGTGTAGGATTCAAGGCCTAGCTTAGAAATGCCAACGGCCTTCATTCCTACATCTATACAGCCCCAATTCTTATCCCACATGCATTTGTCTCCAAAACAAAGGATCTGCTAAAATCAGGCAACACTAGGACAAGTACCTTGCTCATAGCTCCTTTTAATCTCTCAAAAGCTTTCTTTGCCTCTTGTCCCCTGTTGAACCCTCCCTTCTTTAAGAGCTCTGTCAAGAATTTATCGATAACCCATAATCTTTCACAAACCGACAATAGTATCTGGTTAGCCCAGGAAATCCCCTCAAAGCCTTTACCGTAATAGGTTTGGGCCAAGACACCATCACTTCCACCATTCCTGAGTCTGTGTTGACTCCATTCCCATATATCAAGTGCCCCAAATACTCTGTCACAACTCTAGGGTTAGTTAGGGTCGTGATAGGAATTGGAGGAAGAAATCAGAATTGTAGGAAGGGGGAAATCAGTAGAAAGAGGGAGAGATATTGAGAGAAAGGGGGAGAAACTCGAGGGAGATTGGAGAGAAATGTTAGAGAGAGAACTAGAATTTCTTTCGTTCAATTCAAGCATATCCTTTTCTCTTACAATGGGGCCTTTATATAGGCATAGTAGCTAGTTAATTAATTTCTAACAACATCCTAACAGCACTCATGTGCTTCTAACAACTTGTAAAAATATCCTAACAACCCATTGCAACCCTATTACAATGATGCCCTTCTATTATTCCTTGGGTCATGACATACTCCACTGGACCTTGACTAAAACCACACTTAGTCCTTTTCATAAAGAGCTGGTTAGACTTGAAGACCTCAAAGGTGGTTCTTAGGTGAGCCACGTGTTGGTCCAAGATAGAGCTATAGACAAGTATGTCATCAAAGAATACGAGAATAAATTTTCGTGAGGCTTAAAAATTCGATTCATAAGGGACTGGAAATTAGTTGGTGCATTGGTGAGCCCAAATGGCATCACAAAAAATTCAAAGTGTCAATGGTGTGTTCTAAAGGTTGTCTTGGGTATATCCTCAGGCTTCATTCTGATTTGGTGGTAGCCCGAGTGTAGGTCAAGCTTAGAAAAAAATTTGGAATGGTGTAATTCATCCATAAGGTCTTCCAAAAGCGGCATAGGAAATTTGTCCTTGATGGTCATGGGATTAAATTGGCGATAGTCCACACACAAAAACACCATGATCCATCCTTCTTTTTTACTAATAAAACTGGAGAAGCAAAAGGACTTTAACTAAGTCTAATGATAGATTGGAGTAACATCTCCCTAACCATTTTTTCAATCTCTATCTTTTGAATTAGGGGATAACGATAAGATCTAATGTTGATAAGTTCAGCATTAGGTTTTAGGTTTGGGGTTGATGTCTTGGTCAAATGCTTAGGTGGGAGGAAAGGTTGCAGGTTCAATAAAAAGGTCCTCAAATTCTAACAACAACTTATCAAGAAGGTCTAGATGTTGTACCTAATCATGCCTTCCTTGGGGTGTGCTGACTGTTAAGTAGAACTCCCCTTGCACTGCCTGGCTGCTATAACCTTTCTCCACTACCACAATAGAGAACAAATGTGTCACTTGGTTCCATTTGCTCTTGAACACCTTCTGTAGTCTTTTCCCAATAATCATTTTACAAGTTTCAGCTTCTTTTCCTCCTGTAAGAGTCATCTTCCTCCCTTCTTTCTCAAAAGAGACCTCCATCCGATTGAAATCAAAACTGATGGGACTCACCCCCTTCATCCAATCCACCCCAAGCACTATGTCATAACCCCCCAACAATAGGAGTCTAAGGTCAACTTCAAATTCCTCCCCTTCCATTTCCCAACAAAAGCCATTGCATGCTAATTTACTTACCACCCTATTTCCATTAGCCACACTCAAGGGTTGGGTACCTATGAGTTGACATTTCAACCTCCTAACTGTGCCTTCATCTAGAAAACTGTGGGTACTCCCACTGTCTATTAGGACCATAAGGCAAGAGTCCCTCACCTTACATTCTACCTTGATAATTTTGTTATTGGTTACTATTCCCTTCAAGGCATGTAGGGAAATCTCCCCATTGTCTTCCTCCCCCAATTCTTCACACTCGCTAGCCTCTTCTTCTTCCATCGTTTCTCCATCCTCTCCTTCCAAAAGTAATAGATGTCGTTTGCATTGGTGTCCAGGATAATATTTATCCCCACACCTGAAGCATAAGCCAACTTGTCTTCTTTGTTCAATTAGCCTCCCTCCATGGGGTGTTGTGTTATGGCCCGAGCTCCCCCCCCCCCCCCAAAAAAAAAAAAAAAAACTCTTCACCCTAGTACCTCCCTTCACCAACTCCCGGTTATAGCCTCTTCCACCCTAATTGGATGCCCCCAGAGTCACCCCCTTTTGTTGTTGCCTTTGCTTTCTCAGTAAGGCCACCACCACCATCTCCTACAACCGGGCACTCTCGACTACCTGCTCTACTGTTCAGAGCCGGATCATTTTAACCATTGGTCTAAACTCATCGCTAAGACCACTTATGAAACTAGACACAAAATAGGCCTCCGAGAGATGAGGATTGTGGTTGGTCATTGGAGATCTCAATTCCTCAAACTTTCATTGATAGGCCCTCACTTCTAAAATTGCCTCACTTCTAAAATTGCCTCAGCTTGTTGAATTCCTTTATGACATCCATCATATTCCTCTCACCAAAACATTCACACAACTTTTCAGAGAATTCCTAACAAGCATAGTTCCCCCTTACTCTAGTCCATCCTTGAAACCAAGCATCCACTACATCATTAAAGTATGCCGTGGCTAAGGTTACTCTCTGGACCTCTAGTATGTTATACCAATTGAACATCCTCTGACATTTTCTCAACCATCATCTTGTTGAAGACACTAAGGCAGTCGATCAGTTGTAGTTGTCTTGATATTGTTTGTCACTCTATATGTTGTGTTTGTAATTGGTTGAGTGTATTATTAGGTTGTGGCTTCGGTTGTAGAGGATTGCTAGCTTGTTATGTTTATAGTTGCGGTAATCAAGGCTATATATAAGGTAACCTTTCTATTGCAATTGTATTGAGATTTATTCTGATTTTCTCAATCAAAGATTGGACGAGGTTCTAGTTTTCTCTCTTGAGTTTTTCTCTCTCTCTCAATCTTCCATTTACGTTCTATTACATGGTATCAGAGCCATCGCGACTTGCGTCCATGGCTTTTCGTGATTCAACCTCGTCTGCTTCCTCCTTGTCATCGACCGCTTTATCGGAATTTGCTTCTGTTGCTAAGGTTTTTAGTTTCATTCCTACGAAACTAGATTCGAATAATTACCTATATTGGAAGGTGCAGATCCTAGCCACAGTTAGGCCTTTTGATTTGCAACTGTTCCTAAACAAGACAGATCTGCCTTCGAAATATGTTCAGTCGGAAGGAAATGAGCCGATTGTCAATCCTGAGTTTCTGAATTGGATGCGATCAGATCAGCTTCTGCTATGGTGGCTATTTTTGACTATAGACAAGGAGGTAATTGGTCAAGTTATACATTGTGAGTCTACAACAGAGGTATGGTCTATGCTTGATAGCTTGTTTTCTCATCAAACAGTTGCTCGTTCATTTCAATTAAAACAACAACTTAGATCTATTAAGAAAGGTGATATGGCTGTGAATGACTATGTTTTACAAGTCAAAACCATTAATCACGCACTGACAGCTATAGGAGAGCCATTCAATGATCAAGATCTATTAATGACGATTCTGCATGGATTAGATGAGGACTATGACACAGTTGTTGGTTTAATTACATAACAAATGGATGAAATTAATCTTGAAAAAGTCCAGTATCTTTTAATGATGCATGAGCAACGGTTAACTACAAAGAATATGAATTTGTCTACTACAGTGCATAAATTTGATTCTGCTGCTATGAATGTTAGCTATGCTCCACAACAAGGTCGAAATACCACTATGAATAATGGTAGAGGCAGTTCTCAAAATAGAGGTGGTCGAGGAAATGGTTCTAGAGAAGGAAGAGGTAGAGGTCGTTCTTATGACAAGAGGTTTTATTGTCAAATATGTGGAAAACCAGGACATCTAGCTGATAGATGTTATCATCAGTTTGACAGCAACTTTCAGCGACCTTCATTTGGGAGAGGCGGTAATGAATCTAATTCTCAAGCGTTTGTGGCGTCTAATGAGGCTAATGGAGCTTTCTTGATAGATCTAGGGTTTGCACCTGAGGCTCATGGTTTGTCCTCCCAGTTTTTGACTGACCAATATCAACCTTCTTCATCCTCCTCCTATCAGTTCGGAGATACCTCTTGGTGTGTAGACTCTAGTGCTACAAACCATATCACTTCTAGCCTTAATAACCTTTCTCTTCATACTCCTTATAGTGGCAGCGACAAAGTAGCAGTAGGTAATGGTAAGACTCTACCTATTACTAATGTTGGATCTAGTCACTTGCTTACTCAAACTATTCCTCCATCAGTTCTTTCCTTGTCTCAAGTTCTTCATGTTCCATGTATGAAAAAGAATTTAATGAGTGTTTCTCAGCTTACCAATGATCATAATGTCATTGCTGAATTTTATTCTCATTTTTGTTTAATTAAGGACAAAGTTTCGGGCAAGGTGCTACTTCGAGGAACTCTTAAAAAAGGTGTCTATCAGCTGGATCCAGCAGTTGTTCCTGTTGAATCACCAGTTGTTTCATCCTCTTCTATTGCAGTTTCTTCTGCAAAGTTGTTAAGGCCTTCTATTTCATCTATTTTCTGTTTAGAAGGTTGTAATTCTCATCATGAAAATTGTAATAAGTCTTGCATGCAAGTCTATTGTATTGATAAAATTTGTCAACAGTGGCCTGCTCGTTTGGGTCATCCCTCTTTTTCTGTATTGAAACAAATTCTAAATAAAATCAGTATTCCTTGTTCTTCTACTGATTTGTCATTTTGTGATTCTTGCAAATTAGGTAAATTGCATCAATTACCTTTTGCACAATGTCCAATTACAGCAACTCATCCCTTAGAGTTAATCTATTCAGATCTCTGGGGACCTGCTCCTATGTTGTCTTTTGAGGGTTATCGGTATTATATTGTCTTTGTTGATGCCTATACTCGTTATACATGGTTGTATCCAATGAAACTCAAGTCTGAAGTGTTATCCATTTTCAAAACTTTTCATAAGTTTGTTGAATTACAATATCAGTTTAAACTCAAAGCTCTTCAAACTGATAATGGAGAGTTTGAAGCCTTTTTACCCTATCTTCATACCTATGGTATTCAATCTCGTTTTTCTTGTCCTTACACACATCAACAAAATGGTGTGGCTGAAAGAAAACATAGGCACATTGCTAAAATGGGCCTTACTTTGTTAGCCCATGCTAATATGCCTTTGAAATATTGGGTAGAAGCTTTTCAAACTGTTGTCTACATTATCAATTTACTTCCAGCCTCATCACTTTGATTCCTTACTCCATTTGAGAAATTATATCACAAGTAGCCTAAGTACATGCATTTACAACTATTTGGTTGTGCTTGTTTTCCTTATCTTCGGCCTTATAAAAAGCACAAGTTTAATTTTCATTTCTAAAAGTGTGCTTTTCTTGGTTACAGCCATGTTCAAGTTAGATATAAGTGTCAACATTCTTCTGGTTGAGTTTATATTTCCAGACATGTAATCTTTACTCCTGAGGAGTTTCCATTTCCAAATTTGTTTCCTTCTTCATCCCTTACTCCTTAGTCAGTATCCAGTCCAGGCTTGTCTACTGCCATTTTGCATTCTTATTCTTCTTTCCCTTCTGGTCATTCTCCTCTGGTAGCACCACAACCTAATTCCTCTGGTCTCTTAATTTCTAATCCTGTCACTACTGTTGATTCTGCTGCTCCTGACCAGTCTTCTTCTTCTCTTGTTTCACCTGTTGTTCCTTCATCTAAAAAGGCTTCAAATCTTCCTACTCATCCTATGATTACCCGTGCAAAAGCCAAACAACTTTCTCTCACTTCTCCTTATGCCTTGGTGAGTTCTCTAGAGCCCCATTCTGCTCAAGAAGCTCTCTTAGACCCCAATTGGACTAAGGCCATGGAGGAAGAATATTCAGCTTTGCTAAGAAATCAGACTTGGGATCTTATTCTGTTCTCCTCTGATATGAACATCACAGCTGTAAATGGGTTTTTCGTATTAAATACAATCCTGATGGCTCTCTTCTCAAGTACAAAGCTAGACTTGTTGCTAAAGGGTTTCTCCAAACACCTGGTATTGATTTTGCTGAAACCTTTAGTCCAGTTGTCAAGGCACCGACTATTAGGGTTTTATTTTCATTAGCTGTCACATATGGTTGGGATATTCAGCAAGTTGATGTAAATAATGCATTTTTAAATGGAGATCTTAATGAGGCAGTGTTCATGGAACAACTTGAGGGTTTTCTTGATCAGTCTCGTCCTTCCTATGTTTGTCGCTTGAAGAAATCACTCTATTGTCTTAAGCAAGCTCCAAGAGCTTGGTATACTAAGCTTCAAACTGCTCTTCAAAGCTGGGGCTTTGTGCGATCAGTCTCAAATGCATCTCTCTTTATTAAGAGGACATCCAAGTTTGTTTTGTTTGTGCTTGTTTATGTTGATGATATCTTGATAACTGGGTCAAACTCTACTACCTTGCATGCTTTTATTGGTGATTTAGATAAACATTTTGCCCTGAAGACACTTGGTTCAGTCAACTATTTTCTTGGATTTGAGGCTTACCGAGATTCCACTGGTCTTTATCTCACACAGTCCAAATATACTCTAGATTTACTCAAAAAGGCTGCTATGGTTGATTGTAAACTGTGTGCTATTCCTTTAAGTTCTGCCACCCCGTTGACTGATGAAGGGGATTTGTTTTCTGATCCTACTCTTTATAGGACCATTGTAGGCTCTCTTCAATATCTTACATACACCAGGCCAGATATTGCCTTTGTGGTAAACAAGCTGAGTCAGTTCTTAAGCTATCAACATTGGCAGGTTTGTAAAAGATTACTTCGATATCTTAAAGGGACAATAGGCCTTGGTTTGGTGTTTACTCCATCCTCTCTTGATTTGCCTCTTAGTGTTTATACGAATGCTAATCATGCTAGTTGCAAGATCACCAGGCGATCTACTAATGGTTGGTGTGTTTTTCTTGGGAATAATCTTCTGGTTTGGGGTTCTAAGAAGCAAACCGTGGTTGCAAGATCGGTTGGGGAGGCTGAATATCGGGTTGTTGCCCAAGGGATTACTGAAATACTATGGTTAAAATCTCTTTTTCATGAACTTGGTTTTTCATGTTCTGCTCCTCCTATACTGTGGTGTGATAATTTGGTAGCCAAGTCTATCTCTGAAAATCCAATTTTTCATTCCAGAACTAAACACATAGAGATTGATGTTCATTTTGTTCGGGAAAAGGTTGAATGTGGTGCTGTTGAAATCCATTATGTTCCTACAATATATCAAGTTGCTGATATTTTTACTAAAGGTTTACCTAAAGATAGGTTTCTATTCTTGTGTGGTAAGCTTGGTCTTCAAATGACTCCTATGTATCAGTATATACCTACTGCAGATGCAGCACTGCAGAATACTTTCAGGAGGTCTAAATTGAAGGCGAATGTTGAAGACACTAAAAGCAGCACTGATGCTGCTACAGAAGCAGCACTGCAGAATACTTTCAGGAGGTCTAAATTGAAGGGGAATGTTGAAGACACTAAGACAGTCGATCAGTTGTAGTTGTCTTGATATTGTTTGTCACTCTATATGTTGTGTTTGTAATTGGTTGAGTGTATTATTAGGTTGTGGTTCGGTTGTAGAGGATTGCTAGCTTGTTATGTTTATGGTTGCGGTAATCAAGGCTATATATAAGGTAGCCTTTCTATTGTAATTGTATTGAGATTTATTCTGATTTTCTCAATCAAAGATTGGACGAGGTTCTAGTTTTCTCTCTTGAGTTTTTCTCTCTCTCAATCTTCCATTTACGTTTTGTTACACATCTAGGCTTGGTCCCCTCAAACACTGGGATCTCCATCCAGGGCATGGGGAACCGTAGATGATGAGAGTTAGTATGACCATCCCTTCCCCTATCCATCACTGCTTCTACTTCCTCTTCCGGATCCACCTCAATTTCAAAGGGGTCCCATTCATATGACTCATCCTATTACCCTGTAATATAGGCTCCGTTCTCTCCCAATGAGGAAAATCAGGAGAAAATCCTTACTGAATTCTAGTGAGTAAACATCACCATATATTACTACAATTGTGCCCCCATCTCCTCTCGCATCAGAGAGAGCTCTGTCCAACTGTCGTTCTAGTCCATCTATTGAACTCTCCATCTTATGATCCATCGCCATGATCACTTCATGATTCTGCGTAGACCTGGTCTCCAGCTGATTGGCTTTGTTCTGGAATTCTGTCATAGTTGAGCTAACTTGTTGTAGCTGCGACTCGAGAGATTCTTCATGCGAGTCTCCTCCGCCATTGGATCAATTTCGAAAGAGGTAGAGCCGAGAATTGAGCTCTGATACCAAAATTGTCATGGCCTAAGCCTAATAATGGTCCTCTTCCTTATTCAGTATGAATTAGGAAGGCACAAAACAGAGATCAGATAGCAAAGAGCAATTGTAGAATGAGAGAGAGAGAGAGAGACAGAGAGAGAGAGAACGAGGGAATGTTGAGGGAGAACATAGAATTTATCTTCAACATTCAAGATGCCCTAATCTGTAGGGATTAATGGGATTTATACAAGATGCTGAGAGGGAGGTCCCCTGCCAAGGCATATTCTACACCCTTCCACAATTATAACAACTTGTCTCTACACTACAACCACTTGCACATGGCTACCCCTATGCGTAACAAACTTATAATAGCAAGGTTTCAACAGTAAAAATTTAAAAATCCCATAACCCAACAGCTCCTTTCATGACACATTCTTCCACAACTACCCTAGGAGGTCTTGGGGTTGATAAGAAGGGCGTTCATACCCAGATTTTGAATAGTTCAACTATACCTACCATGGAAGAGGTGTTTTCTTGAATCCTATGTAGCACACATACATTTTTTTATGTTTATTAGAGAGTGATCTATAATTGCCACTTGGACTCATGGGTCTTCTTCCAAGATTGGATTTGGAGATGGTCATGGCAGGGGTGCAGGGTGTGGTCGAGGTGGTAAGCGACCAGATTGTAACTACTGTCATCACCTTAGTCATTATAAGGATACTTGTAATGCACTCCATGGTCGGCCTCCTAAGGCAATGTTGTAGTTCCTGAGGTTGTAGAAGTCTTGTCAATGAAACCTAATACTTCCTCTCATACTAAGAAACTAACTCCTACATGTGTGATCACTACTAATGAGTTGGTAGAATGTCGTCAGTTCCAGGTAGCTCAATAGACATCTTCTCTTGTAGCTTTTGTTGCCTAGGTATCTTTTCCTTTTGCCTTGTCATCTGCAAGTAATTCTCATAGATGCTTTATTCATGCTCCTCATAGTCATTGGATTCTTGATTATGTCGCTTCAGAGCATATTTTTGGTAATAAATTTTTATTTTTCCATTTTGATTCATCTGCCTCCCTTCCTCTCATCGCTGTAGTTGAAGGTTCTAAAACCATTCCCACAAGTATAGCTAGGGTTGAATCACTTCAATTTCTTTCTCTTAATTTTGTCTTGCACGTTTCTAGTTGTCTATATAGTCTCATTTCTATTTGCAGTCTCAGTAGATCTTTCAATTGTAGTGTCATCTTTGATTTTGATTCTGCTTTTATGCAAGAATGGGGTATGGCACGAATGATATAGCACCAGATATGAGTTTGCAGGACTTTACCATTTTGCCTTGCCATTAACTATGACATCTTGTGCTACTATAGGGGCCCTTCCTCTCTAGATTCACTATCGGATTAATCATCCTCATTTATCCACTCTTCACAAGATGGTTCTTTCATTGTCCTCATTGATCGTTCTAGAATGTGAGTCTCATTATTTAGGCAAACATGTTCATTCTTCCTATACTAGTCGTTTTAATAAATGAGTTAATGCTCCTTTTGATCTTGTACATTTTGACATTTCGGGTCTAATAGAGTTAAATCTAAACAGAGTTTTTCCTATTTGGTTACATTCATTGATGATCATTCTCGTTGGACTTAACTTTACTTAATGAAAGATTGTACTAAATTGTAATCTTTGTTCACTTCTTTTCTACTGAAATTTCTACTCAATTAGGTTGTCCAGTTCAGATTCTTTGGAGTTGTAGAAATAGAAGTATTTTTTGAATATAGAATATTCTTTGTATATCTTAGAAATTATGTATATTCTGTATATATTCCTCTTTCCTTTTGTATTATTCTCTTCCTCTATAAAGAGAAAAGGGAAATCATCGTATAATCTTAAGAAAGAGAGAAATATATTTTCTCAGTCTTGTTTAAATGGTATCAGAGCAGAAATTAAGGATTAAATCACAGTCGTTCACTATAAAACCCTAATTTCTTCTATTCCTCTGCTATACCCAAGAACTGTCGCCATCCTTTCACCGGCCGCTTGTCACCGCTGCATCCTCAGGTTGTCGTCGCCCATACATCAGCAGCTGCCTCTGCAATCTGACCATCTCGACCGCTGCGCATCTACAGTCATTGTTGTTCCCCAATGGGCTCCCACCTCTAGAATGGCCGCGACCACCAAGCGTCTTACGAAGGTCGACTTCCATCAATTGCATCTGTCGTTGTCCTTGATCTCGAAGGTCAGCGTTGCATTGCACACCAAAGCCGCCCCTATCCGTCGTTCGTGTTACTTCTACAACTCACATCAGACGTTCGCACCTGTCCTTGTCGCGAAGGTCGGCTCTGCATCGCACACCAAAGTCGCGCCTATCCTTCATTTGTGCTGCATCGCACAATCAGACGTCCTTGGTCGCTGCTATTCATGCTGCCGTTCGTTCCCTCTGTCACCCAGATAAGGACTGGCCCTTTATTGTTCAGATTGAGCAAATGGGTACCCAGATCCAAGTATCCAGATCCGTGGTTCACTACTAACGTGTCTAGATCCGGCCACCGTACAAATCCAGATCCAGATCCAACTGCTAGTGGGTCCTTGCTTCTGCTGCCTGATCTGTTTGGTCAACCATCATGACTGACTCTGCATCTTCAGTCACTCCGACCCAACAATCCCAATCTTCTCAAGATTAGTTTCGAGTTCCCTGAAACTCCTCCGACTCACATCTGGTACAGATTACGACCATTCGTCTCAATGATACCAATTTCCTACATTGGTCACAATCTGTTCGTATGTACATTCGAGGTCGAGGAAAGATTGGCTATTTAACTGGCGCCACATCAACCCCAGACAGTAAAGACCCGCTGTATGACATTTGGGATACCGAGAATTCAATGGTGATGACGTGGCTTGTTAACTCCATGGAAGAAGAGATAAGTTCGAACTATATGTGCTTCTCTACAACAAAGGAACTATGGGATGAAGTCACTGCCATGTATTCCGATTTAGGGAATCAATCCCAAATCTACGAGCTCAATTTGAAACTTGGTGAGATTCGACAAAGTAATGATACTGTCACCATATATTTTAATTCTTTAAAGCGCATTTGGCAGGACTTGGATCTCTTCAATACATATGAGTGGAAAAACACAGAAGATTGCAAATATTATCAGAAAATGGTCAACGCTAACCGGGTATTTAAGTTTCTTGCTGGACTCAATGTTGAGTATGATGAAGTTCGAGGGAGGATCGTCGGTAGAAATTCACTCCTATCTCTTAATGAAGCTTTTTCTGAAGTTCGGCGTGAAGAAAGTCGAAGACTGGTTATGTTGGGCAAGAAAAAGAATGGTGAAAGTGGGCTATCTGAAAATATGGCACTGGTGACTGTTGATGCTAATGTTGGTGGACAGCATATTCCGGGTCAACTAAAGGCAGAAGAAAAGCCTCGTGTTTTGTGTGATCATTGCAATAAACCACGCCATACTCGGGAGACCTGTTGGGTGCTTCATGGCAAGCCAGCCAATTGGAAGTCTAGATCGAAGCGATCCCAACCTACTGCCCATGAAGCTGATGCAGGACCATTCAACAAAGCGCAACTTGATCAACTTTTGCGACTGTTAAAGTCTAATCTGTCCCCTAGTCCCAATTGTTCTTTGGCCTATTCAGGTAGAAATTCATTTGCCCTATCTAGCTCTTTTCAATCTGTTCCATGGATCATTGATTCAGGAGCATCTGATCATATGATTGGTTTATCGCATCTATTCAACTCGTATATTCCTTGTTCTGGTAGTGAAAAAATAAGAATAGCTGATGGTAGTCTTTCACCTATTGCAAGTAAATGTCTCATTAAACCTTCCAACAATATTGATCTTCGATTAGTACTCCATGTTCCTAAACTTTCCTGCAATCTTCTTTCTGATAGCAAACTCTCCAAAGACTCTAACTGTCGTGTTATCTTTTTTTATTCCTATTGCATTTTTCAGGCCCAGAACTCAGGGAAGACGATTGGCAGTGCTAGAGAAATAAACGGGCTCTACTATTTGGATAGGGATGTCTTGCGTAATAAAAAAGCTCACGGGTTGAGTGGTATTAGTTCTACTTCTGTTTCTAATCAAATAATGCAATGGCATCTTAGACTAGGCCATCCCAGTTTTCCTTACTTGAAATATTTATTTCCTACGTTGTTTAAAGGAGTGGATGCTTCTATGTTTCAATGCGAGAGTTGTCATTTATCCAAAGATCATTGTGTTAAATTTCATCCAAAACCCTATTGTCCTTCAAAATCATTCTATTTAATAAATAGTGATGTTTGGGGCCTTTCTAAGGTCTCCACTTTGTCTGGCAAAAAGTGATTTGTCACTTTTATTGATGATCATACTCGAGTTTGTTAGATTTACTTACAAAAAAATCAGATGTGTCTAAAACTTTCAAGGATTTTTTCCATATGATTGAAGCTCAATTTAACACAAAAATCTGTATTCTTCGATTTGATAATGGCACTAAATATTTTAATGAATCTTTGGGGTTTTTTTTTAAAGAAAAATGAATTTTAATCAATCCACTTGCCATGAAACTCTCAAACAAAATGGTATTGCTGAACGAAAAAATCGACACCTACTCTAGGTTGCCAAGGCCACCATGTTTTCTATAAATGTCCCTAAATACCTCTGGGGTGATGCAATTTTAACCGCTTCTTATCTCAGCAATCATATGCCCACTCGCGTTCTACAGTTTCAAACTCCCTTACACTCTTTAAAACAACTCTTGCTTCTCTATCGTATATATTCTGACTTACCCTTAAAAGTTTCTGGATGCACTTGCTTTGTTTAAATTCCTTAAATCTTTCATTCCAAATTGAATCCCACAGCTGAAAAATGTGTCTTTTTGGGCAATGCACCAAATAAAAAAGGGTACAAATGCGTTAATCCCGTCACCAAAAAAACTTATATTAGTATGGCTATGTCTTTCCTCGAAACTCAACCCTACTTTCTCAAAAATCATCTTCAGGGGGAGCATATTGAGAAAGAAGATAATTTTTTGAATTCTAATGTTGAGGAGGATAATTACTTAAAACTCTATAATCCTTATCCTACCATGACAGGCACTCCCCTCCACTCTGATAAACAACTCATGGATATAAATGTTCCAAACATTGTGGAACAGGGTGTGTCTAGTTCACAGGTGCCTAGCGTGATGAGATTGGAACCAGGGGGAGAATTACCACAAACGGATCAAAATATTCCAAAACCGGAGCTTCAGTTTTATACAAGAAGGCAAACCCTGAAGAATACTATCAATCCGAATAACAATTGAACAATCGACGTCTTCAAATGATGGGCTTTTTGAGAGTACTCCTTCTCATGGTAACTCTAAACTCACTCCTTCAGATTATTCTTCATTTGACTTGTTCGATTTTGATGTCCCTATTGCTACTAAGAAAGGAGTGAGATCTTGTACCAAACACCCAATTGCTAAATACCTGTCATACCAAAAATTATCCAATCATCATAAGGCCTTTCTTTCAAATATTTCTAACCTGCATGTCCCAAGAACAATTCTGGATGCCCTTGGTGACCCAGATTGGAAGTTAGCAATCCAAGAGGAAATAAGTGCTCTTAGAAAGAATGGAACTTGGGAGATTGTGAACAAACCAGAAAGTTGAACACACCAGAAGGCAAAACAACAGTAGGTTATAAGTGAGTATTTACTATAAAATATAAGGCAGATGGAAGCATAGAAAGATACAAAGCAAAGCTGGTTGCTAAGGGTTTCACCCAAACATACGGCATCGACTATCAAGAAACATTTGCTCCAATAGCTAAAATAAACTCCATTCGAGTTCTCCTCTCCCTTGCAGTGAATTTTGATTAGTCACTCCACTAATTTGATGTTAAGAATGCCGTCCTAAATGGTGATTTAGAAGAAAAAGTGTTGATGGATCTTCCACTAGGGTTTGAAAAGAGCCTCGGTACAAACAAGGTATGTCGTTTAAAAAAAACCTTGTATGGTCTAAAACAGTCTCCGAGCGCATGGTTTGAAAAATTTGGAAAGGCAGTGAAAAGCTATGGTTACATTCAGAGCCAAGCAGATCACACACTGTTCTTCAAGCACGCCAGTGACGGTAAGAAAGCAATCTTAATTGTCTATGTGGATGATATAATAATGACTAGTGATGACAAGGGAGAGATTAAAGAGCTTAAGAGGAATTAGCTCATGAATTCGAGATCAAGGACTTAGGTCCTCTAAAGTACTTTCTTGGAATGGAATTTGCAAGATCTAAGGAGGGGATCTTTGTCAACTAATGTAAGTATATTCTAGATTTACTCAGTGAAACAGGAATGCTTGGGTGTAAGGTTGCTGAAACTCTCATTAAACCCAACTTAAAACTTCAACCTGCTGAGGCCAAGAATGTGGTAGAAAGGGAGAAATATCAAAGAGTTGTGGGTAAACTTATCTATTTATCCCATACTCGACCAAACATAGCATTTGTTGTAAGTGTTGTAAGTCAATTTATACACTCACCTGGTTCACAACATTTTGAAGCTACCTACAGAATTCTACGGTACCTAAAGGGAACCCCTGGGAAAGGTCTACTTTTTAGAAAACGTAGACATCTTCATATAGAGGCTTATACAGATGCAGACTAGGCTGACAATATAACTGATAGAAGATCTACATCAGGGTATTGCACCTTTGTGGGAGGCAATCTTGTTACTTGGAGGAGTAAGAAATAAAATGTGGTGGCCAGAAACAGTGCTAAAGCCGAATTTCGTGCAGTTGCCCATAGTATTTGTGAGATCATGTGGATAAAGAGCCTTCTATCAGACTTGAGGGTCTCGACTTCCCTTCCAACTAAAGTTTACTATGATAATAAAGTTGTAATCTCTATTGCTCATAATCCAGTTCTCCATGACAGGACGAAGTATGTAGAGGTGGATAAACACTTTATTAAGGAAAAAATTGATAATGGAATAATTTGTATGCCCTACATTCTAACAGTTGACCAAGTGGCTAACATTCTTACAAAATGAGTACACAGAACTCAGTTTGAGAAACTTGTGAGCAAGCTTGCCATGGAAGACATCTTCAAGCTAGCTTGAGGGGGAGTGTAGAAATAGAACTATTTTTTGATATAGAATATTCTTTGTATATCTTAGAAGTTATGTATATTCTGTGTATATTGCTCTTTTCTTTTTTGTTAATTTCCTTTTGTATTATTCTCTTCCTCCATAAAGAGAAAAGAGAAATCATCGTATAATCTTAAGAAATAGAGAAATATATTTTCTCAGTCTTGTTTAGAGGAGTGATAATGATAAGGAATATTTTTGTACTGCATTTTAGGATCAATTCTCTTGCCCTTATAATCCGCAACAAAATGGGGTGGCAAAATGTAAAAACAATATCTCATTGAGACTATTCGATGTTTCTTCACATCCATGTTCCTATTTCCTTTTGGGATCGGCTATTTTCACCCCACATAGTAGGATACAAATTTGATATGTTGTTGTAGAATTCTTTACATTTCTCGAGGGACTTGTGTCATTGTTTTCCTTCATTTGCTAATAATAGATTAATGACTTTGTTTCTTTCTTTCCTTCATACAAGATTCCTCCCTCCCCACCCCACCCCCCCTAGTGCATCTATTATTAATTAGATGGAATTTACTTATCAAAGTGTGTGAGTATATCATATAAAACAAAGAAAGGATGGTGCATTTGGAACTTATAAAGCAACACAAACCTAATTACTGCAATAGCATAAGTTAGAAGGCAAAATACAACAGTACATATATTCCTCAAATCTGATTCATTGAACATGTTTATGAATCTAACAAAATAACAGATGAGAAGTTACACCTTGAGCTATTTGTGCTCGCCTTTTCTCTTTTGTGGAATCTTGATAAGCCTGAAAATGATGCCAAAGCAATAGATAAAGAATGAGCACATTCTCACGGGCATAGGATCTACAAGACTCCCAGTCTCCCCAACAATAACAGTTTTCTTCTTCTATACTGCAAAATTATTAACTACCAACTCATCTGAAAGCTTTACTATTTCTTTATTTACATATATATATAAGAGTTTATAACAAAGATAGTCCAAGGGGGCAGACGTTTTACAAAAGAGTCTAAGAGACTACTAAAAGAAATATCATAAAATCCACTAAACAAAAAGAGTCTATAGAAAAGGGAGATCCTTTCTCATCCAAAAAAATAAAGAAAAATTATTTGTTCTCTATATTTGTCCTACAATGGTGTAATGATGAAATAGTTACTTCTATATATTGAATGACATAAATTTATGAATTCAATTGGACAATTGTTATTTTAGTATCATTGGTTGTTAGGAGTTATTATTTTTAATTACAAGTACAAAAATATAATTTCTAATGCATCTCATTTTTTAGCCTATTGTGATTGTTGTTGTACGTCTCCATTTTCTCCAAAATGGCAGAAGCATGCTTGCAATCCTGTCCGTATATACATATATATATATATATTCATAAACACATTCTCATTTCTTAGCAAGCAAACAGTTATATTTATTCACATGTGCATACTAGAAAATTACACACGATATAATCAGGTAACCACTATAAAGTAGCCAGATCAAGGAATGACAACTCTATTTGATATAACCATGCACGCATGCATAACAATACAATTCACCATGCTAATAAATATAAGAGTTAATTTGGTATGCCATTAACATCATTGACACAAATAAATCTTCTTTGAACATACTTGGTCACTAATATGTGGATTCTTCTTTGTTGAAGGGACAAAATGAAAAAACAAAAAAAAAAAAATCTTTGTTCAAGGGAGAAAAAGACAAACAACAAACAACTTTGTTGAAGAAAGAAAACGCATAAAGAATATGTAATGACCCCAATGATATATCAGTAATTTAGCAGTAGTTATTTTGTTATTTTAGTTGTTGTAATTTATGTTTTACTTTATAACATAATTACTTACCTAGGAGTAGCAGTCATATAAAGCTACTACAATTGTAAGAAATCATTATGTGAAATATATCAAATTCAGACTTCTGATTCTCTCTCTCCAAGTTCTCTCCCTCTCAGATCTGACTACTCTTCCCTCCTCAGCTTCTCTTCTTCTCTTCTCTCTCTCCTTCCGAGTTCTATCTCTCTCACCTCCTCTAATTTCCCTCTCTAATTTCTTTATTCTTCCCTCTCAATTCTCTGTTTTCTCTCTCAACCCTAACTGTTATCTCTCTCTTTCTGCTCTAACTTCCTCAATTTCTTTTAATTTCTATTCTAAATCCTATATTAAACCCTAGGTTCATGACAAATGGTATTAGAGCCACCGATTCTTAGCTTTGATTCCGTTAACTCCTAGCAGCTAATCAAGGCAATTTTGGAAGGCAGAATCAGTTTGCTATTTTGGTAGTTTTATCAACAAATCAAGGTTCGGCAATTGAGAGGTGATTCCTAGCAGGCAATTCAGTGAAGCTAAGCTAGAGGCGATTATCAAGCTGTTGATTTCTCAATTCCAACTGTAACAGAGGCGGATTCAAGATTGCTAAGGTTAGATCTAAGCAAGTCCAGGAAGCAATTCCAAACAAGGCAAATTAGGTTTACTGAAAATTAGATTCGGGTTTGATTAGAATTTGAAGGCAAATCAAGTTTGTTGAATCTAGATCTAGGTGAGGAGTAGAATCAATTCGAGGTGGCTCTTGGAAAGCAATTTTTGGAGGCTGTAACAGGACCAATTGAGTCATAGGAGGTTGTTGAGCAATTCCTTGGCTTCTCCTGCTCGTGAGATTTTTGTCATGCCTGACAACAAATGTATGAAACAATTCGAGTCTCAACTACAACAGAAGAATGCTACAATTTCAGTTGGACATAGCAGAAATCATGAGGCGATCAACCGGAATCATGAGACATTGGATTAGAAGTTGGAGAACTCTATGGACAGAGTTCACAGAAAATTGGATGGCCTATCAAGGAAGTTTGATAGATTTTTTATTCTATTTTCACAGAAGTATTAGGTTAGTATTCTAACTGAATGTTTTTCTAAGGAATATCCCGATTCCTTAATAAGAAAAGTTTCTAAAGAAAATGCTCAGAATGACTACCTAGGAAGCCTAGATAATGAGATGATTGATTCAGACAATCAATTATCAAGATTGAAATAAGTTAGCAAAGAATTTCTTGAGATTGAGAAAGAAGGAATGAATTATGTTGTAGTTGCCAAGAAATCCAAAGAACAGTTACTAAAGCATGATGAAGTAGCATTGGAACAAAACATTGAGTCATTTGAGATGGCGACTATAAATTAGGTCAAAGATGAGAGTTACAATCAAGAGCGATTTTTTGTGCCGGATGAGTGGTATGCTTGTGAAATCTATTCTAGACTGGATCAAATTTTCAACACTCCACATGCAGTCAAAGAAGTTTTGATCGAGCAATCTAGTCCAAAACAATCTTATATTGGATCTAAGGAAACTAATCCTAAGGCTAATGAGTGTAGATAGGCATTCAACAAGGACTTGGACCCACGAAAGAAGCTGGAGGCTGAGGAAAGGCATTCTTTCAAGGTAACTTATGTTGGCAAGAATGGTTCTGCAAAAGAAGATTCTAAGAATATTGTTCCTTTGCTTTTTACTCCAGAGAAGGATGAGCAACCCATAGCTTTGGTTAAAGCAGGCATCAAAAAGGACCAGTTTCTGATGCTGGTTTTATTAAAGAAGGAACTAGTGAAGCAAGATGAACAAGACTCTTTTATTGTCGGGAACAAGACTCTTTCTGTTTTGATTGTTCATATTCCAGTTAGTGAGTTGCAACGTCAAATCAGGTCTTAGCTTGCAGAGAAGTTTGAATACATAAGAGAAAAGAGAAAAACGCTTAAAAGGAGAAAGAAAGAAGGACAAAACAGGTAGTGAAAGCTGGGTTGGATGGAGAACAGTGGTCAGTTGCTGTAAAGTTCTAGAGGACAAGAACTCTATCAAGGAGGGGGGAATTGTCATGACCCCAAAGATATAATAGTAATTTAGCAGTAGTTATTTTGTTAAGGGGGGAATTGTCATGACCCCAGGGATATAATAGTAATTTAGCAGTAGTTATATTGTTATTTTAGTTATAATTTCTGTTTTACTTTATAACAGAATTACTTACATAGAGAAGTAGCTATATAAAGCTACTAGAGCTATAAAGAGATTATTATGTGAAATATATCAAATTCAGGCTTCTGATTCTCTCTCTCCAAGTTCTCTCCCTCTCGAATCTGAGTGCTCTTCCCTCCCTCAACTTCTCTTCTTCTCTTCTCTCTCTCTTTCCGAGTTCCATCTCTCTCGCCTCCTCTAATTTCCCTCTCTGATTTCTCAATTTTTCGCTCTTAATTCTCTGTTTTCTCTCTCAACTCTATCTACTATCTCTCTCTTTCTACTCTTAACTTTCTCAATTTCTTCCAATTTCCATTCTAAACCCAGGTTAAACCCTAGGTTCATGACAGAATAATATCGAAGGTGCATGGTTTCTTGACAATACTCAAGCAGACAGCCAGGGCTAAGAGAAGCATACAGGAATTTGGGGGAGAACCAAAAAAAAAAAAAAAAAAGAGCACTAAAAACGGACATAGAATACACAATCTAACCTCATGTGGATCAAAATAAGTTCGAACAAGTAGATGCTCAAGTCTCAAGTATCTTTCAGGTTGCTCTTGCTTCATGACACCCATTACCTGGGTTTGCCTTAATATGGCCCGTGCAGTATCAAGTTCCCGAAGTTCAATCATTTCCAAAACAATCTGCCATAAGGAGGAAAAGAGAAGTATAATAACAATCAAATAAATGCCTCACTAGTCTAGATTAAACAATTACAACAACCATGCTTAGGATTTACAGGACCTTACTACAAATATTGAATGAACATAAGAAAAGCCAACATCCAAGACTATCTAATTATTCATTTTTTCCCCTTCTATAACCAGCTTAAAATAAAACCACTTCCCCTGTTCAACTTTTTCTCATTGACCTACTCCTTTTGTCCTCTCTTTTTAGTTCTCTCACTCGTCTGCATTGACCTTTTTCTGTTTAGGAAGATATTAAAAAAAAAAAAAAAACGAACAATAAGAAGAATCTAGGTATCCTAAGGACAAATGGAAAACCACAAAGCAAAACATTAACAAGCATATGGAACACGATGAAGAAAAATGTTATGACTGATCTCAGTGACAGAAATCCTGTCATGCCTTGTCATTTGTATGTAAAAATACTTGTCTTCAAGATTCCTAACTGGTTGTGGAGCAACATTGCTTCTTTAATTAAGCTCCCTGTCCTAAAAGGTGCTGACACGGACACAATATATGGCAATTTAAAAACAAATGAAGATATAGATAGAGCAGGGATAGGGAAAAACATACTATTTTTTATATTTTTATTTAGAAATTTGATGAACATCATAACCAAAGATAGTAAATATATTGCCCCACTAATTTATCATGATTCATGAAGATAGCATTCAATCCATAATAATGATAAGGTAACATCATTAAATGAACAAAAAATGATTAAAAGAATTAATATATGATCACCCTTCAAAGCTTCATTAAAATATTACAAACATCCATCACCAATGTTTTCTCATTCTCCAGATGGATGGAGGTTAAGTTAAACCCACTTAACTTAATTACTTGACTAATAATTAATCCCGACTCTCACAATTCTTAACAAAAATTAATAATTTTTATACCATTGGAATCCTCCCATTATGCCTAACAACATAGCCAAGATATGCTTAATTATCTCTGAATTCAATCTCCTAAAATTAGTTTCAAAGTCAGTTGCTTACTTGGATTAGTCACCTGCTTCCAACAATTCATCTGTTGATGGCCAGCTTGACTGCTAGCCTCAGTCCTTTAACTCTTTACACAGTCAGTTCTCGTGGTTGACTGATGTTCAATTATCATTCCATACACAGACTGTCTATGCTAAAGTCAACTTTAGGTTAGTTGTCACCAATTTTTCATCTCTTTTCAAATCTATACCCTCAAATTTGAGTATGGGGTGTCACATTTGAGGTGTGGAAACAGCCTCTTTGAAAAGAATAGGAAAGGTTGCATACTAACACAATCCTCCCCGACACTTGTAAAGTGGGGAGACTCGTGCAATGATGCCCTTGAGAACATTGGGCCTGTGGGAGAATAATATACAGGCTTCTAGAAATAGCATAACCTGTCCAAGTGTGTGAAACAAGTGATGAAGTAGCTAAGGGAGGAAACACCTAGCTAGGGCTAGGTGGCATGAAGTGAAAGCAATGACTAACAAGATGCTTCAGCGTCTTGTAACTTACTTGTATTTGCTTATAAATAGGACACTCCTCCCCCATTCTCCAGTGCAAGCAAGTTAAGACTGAGAAGCTCCCAAGAGAGGACTGAGGTAGACAGAGGAAGGGCTAAAAGAGTAAGGGAAAAAAGGGGGAAGTTGAAGAACTGGGTCGGTTCTGCTGGAAGAACCTTGAAGTAAAGCTCGAGTAAAGTGCATAGTCAGCGTACATATTGACATTGTGCATAACAATTTTGTGGCAGTTTATTATGCATTACAGCATAATCTATGTGCAAGTGTGGAAATTGTGAGCATAATAGTTTTAGGTCAAGCATGCTTTGGTGTGTCTTGGACTCCCCCTGTGCCATGGAATGTGTCATGGCTACCAAGGATGAGATAATGGTCCCTTGTGTTGCTTGAGGATAATGTTGACAAAGGTTATGAAGCCTGAACCTAGGACTGCACCTGGTAAATGGGATTTTGAGAACCTAGTGACTACATAAATTATGTGCTGAGCATTGTGCATGTATGCATTGACATGACATGACTTACTATGAAGTGTTCTCATACATATACAATCACTATCGTCCAGACCATGCAACAGATGAGGATCGAGACCAACAAGGTTATGTCTAGGTGATCGAGGATGGTTGATGATAATTGTTTGTCATTATAAAGTATGATGCAGTACCATGTGAGTGTTTATCATAGATATATCAAAAGTATTGCCCAAATAGCAATCCAATAAGGTGGGAATTGGATTCTTAAAAATTTATTTGTGTTTTATTTTAGAGAAAGTGCCAAATTAGCCATTATACTTTTGAAAGAGACAAATAAACCACTATACCTCCAAAATTCTGGGCCACATTACGCATTACAATAGATGTAATATTGATGCCATTAGATACCATTTAATTCCATTAGGGCGAAGTGCCAATTTGGCCGTCAAACTTTAAAAGGCCAAATAAACCACTTTATTTTCAAACCCGAGGCCACATTAGCCATTATAGTAGATGTCATCTTGCATCACTAGACAGCATTTTTTAATTCCGTTAACAGCATCAACCATATCCCTAATCAAACCATAATTCAAAAATTACACCAAAAAACATGTTAAAAATGTTTGTGATGCTGATATGGGGTTTTTGCATTCCAAGGCAATTGCAACTGTGTGGTGTTCTATAAATCTTGATTTGGCTTCGATTTAGTCACTTTGCCTTTACACCCTCTAAGGAATTAAAATTGTCACTCCCATCTCCCTTATTGATATCACAACACAATAACCTTAGATCACGATAAAAAATGTTTGGGATGCAATTTTGGATGTAACTTTTGAATTAGAGTTTCATTGAGAATATAGTCAATGCTGTGATGTTTTACTCGAGTTGTTGAACTAGAAGTCTAGAAGAAATCAGAGAGAAAATAAAGATAATCAGTGGTAGTTAGTTTACAAGATTTAAATGTAACTAATTGTTATTACTAAGGGTAGTTTTGACTTTATAAAAGTTGGTTATTTCCCTTAGGAAGTTCCGCCCCCCAATTTATAAATAGAAGGGTGCAGATGTTGAGTAGATTATCAATTAGTCATTCATCTCATTCCCTTGTGTTCGAGTGCAATGAGAAACGAGAAAGAGAGTTGTGAGAATACAGTTCTTGTTGTCTTCGGTTAGAAGATTGTATTCGAGAGGCGAGTGAGGGATATTCTTGTACTGATTTCATATATTCTTAGTGGATTGGTCTCTTCTTGGATTGCTAGATGTAATGCCATGTAAATGGCATCGTGTGTTCTGCAATCTGATTTGCTTTTCTATTCTATTTCAATTCTGTTCTTATTGTTTACTTTATGTTTGAATGGTGATTGATTTCAGTGAGGTTATTGAGTGATTCTTGAATCATCTAAGCACTCGGTTTTAACAAATGCCATTAATGGAATTAAAATGTCATCTAATGGCATCAAGACAACATCTACCATAATGGCTAGAGTGGCCCTGAGTCTGATAGTAGTTTTTTTATTTAACCCTTTTTTAAAGTACAATGGCTAATTTGTGTGGAAGCACCTAATGTCTTGTTGTGACTATTATGGTTGTATTGTTGTATTACATTTGACTGTATTTTACTTGTTATTGTTAGTTGGTAGCCGATAGCCTTTGCATTTAGTACTTAAGTTGTGAGACAGTCTTTTATGTCATGTTATGAGTTGTATATATAACAGCTCACTGCTCTTGTAATCTTAAGCTTTTCATTCTTGATTCTTAATACATTCTCTCGAGGTATTCTTCTTCTCCTCGTGTCTTGTTTGTTCTCTGTACCTAAGGTTTCATTACATGGTATCAGAGCCTATCATTTGTCCTAATGGCCTCGAATCAAGATCGCAATTTGTTCTCCTCTCCCTCTCCTCATTCTTCCTCGTCCTTATCTCTGCTTCTCAGGTCGATTTCGCAGCAGTAGCAAAGGTCTTTAGCTTTATTCCTATAAAGCTTGACTCCAGTAATTACATATTTTGGAAGGTTCAAATACTCGCCACAGTGAGGGCGTTTGACCTGGTCTCGTTCCTCAACAAGGTGTCACCTCCACCAAAGAGTTTGCCTGATTCGGATGGAGGCGAGTCCGTTGTCAATCCTAAATACCTGAGCTAGATGCGTTCAGATCAGCTCTTGCTCGGATGATTGTTCTCTACAATTAGCGAAGAGGTTTTGGCATAGGTGATTCACTGTGAATCATCTGCCGAGGTATGGCTTTCTTTAGAGAATCTTTATGCTCGCAAAACGATAGCTAAGTCCTTTCAATTGAAACATAAATTACGGTCAATTAAGAAAGATGATCTCTCTATAAATGATTATATTCTTACAAGACAATTGATCATGCTCTGGCAGCAATAGGCAAGCTACTAACTAATAAGGACTTACTACTTGCCATATTAAACAGACTAGATCAGGAATACGATCCTGTTGTGAGCCTAGTAACTTATCAAATGGATGAGATTGATTTGGAAAAAGTTCAATACTTACTCTTACTGCATGAGCAAAGGCTATATATTAAGAATTCATCATCTATGGCTACCTTCGATTCACTAAATTCTGGTATGCATGTACATGTTGCAAATATTGCTAATGTTCCTACACGGAATAGTACTGATTTTGGTAATAACAGTAAAGGAGGTAACACTATGAGAGGGACTAGTTACATGAATAGAGGAGGACGAGGATCCAACAAGCGTGTTTACTGTCAGCTCTGTGGGAAATCAGGATACTTTGTGGATGGGTGTTTCCATCGATTAGACAAAAACTTTCAGCGAGTTCCTAACCAAAGCTTTGGTGGTTTTGATCGGTCCAATGGTGATAATCAGCTTAATTCAAGGGCTTATATGCCTGCCTTTAGTGACTCTAATGGCGCCTACATGAGTGAGAATGGTTCTATATTAGGTTCTCCCTATGGACATCCTCCTAAACCTTCTTCTTCTGATAATCTTGTTGCTCAATCTTCCTTTTCAGATCCCTCCTAGTTTGTTGACTCCAGGACAACCAATCATATTACCTCTAATCTGAGCAACTTGTCTCTACATACTCCTTATAATGGTGGGGATAGAGTTATTGTAGGTGATGGTAAGAAGTTGCCTATCACTCATGTTGGTACTAGTCGTTTATGTACTCATCTTAAACCTGCTACCTTTCTTTCCATTCCTAATGTTCTCCATGTACCTACTAGTATGAAGAAAAATTTACTTAGTGTCTCTCAATTAACTCGAGACCATAATACTGTGGCTAAATTTCACTCGGATGTTTGCTTGATTAAGGACAAAGCTACAGGACAAGTGTTGCTCCGGGGACACCTTAAGGATGGGCTCTATCAGCTACTATCAGCATCTTAGCTTGCTACTACAGTGTTTCAACCCAACCTCTAGCGTCCTTACCTATTTCTTTTGTTGTGTTTCCTCTCAGTACATGTAATACTAGCAAAACATGTAATAGACAAAACTCATTTAGTCATGAGTTGTCCAATGGTGTAAACGTTGCTCAAAGCACCAATGTTTGTCAAGAATGGCATAATAAATTGGGCCATCCTTCTTTCCCTATTCTCAATCGTGTGTTGAACAAAATTGGTGTATCATGTTCTTCTGATTTGGTCTTTTGTGATTCTTGTAAGATTGGCAAGCTTAGCCAACTTCCTTTCTCCAGTCATGATATCACAGTTACCACACCGTTAGAATTGGTTTATTCTAATATTTGGGGGCCTGCACCTATTATTTATGTTCAAGGATCTAGGTATTACATCATCTTTGTAGATACATATACTAGATACACTTGGATTTATCCCTTAAATCTCAAATCTGATAACCTATCTATTTTCAGTACCTTTCATAGTTTAGAGCCCTACAAACAGACAATGGGGTGAATTTAGAGCCTTCCTGCCTTATCTTCATGCTAACGGAATTCAACCAAGGTTTACCTGCCCCCACACTCATCAATAAAATGGTGTGGGCAAGCAAAAACATAGACACTTCTCCTTGTGCCCTGTTTGTTCTCTTTACCTAGGGTTTCATTACAATTTGCCCCTTGGATTAAAGTACAATGGCCAATTTAGCACTTCTCCTTAATGAAATTAAACAGTCGTCTAACAACGTAAAGACAATAATACCATAATGGCTAACGGGGCCCCAAGTTTGGAAGTATAGTGGTTTATTTGGCATCTCTTAAAGTACATTAGCCAATTTGACACTTTCCTCTTTATTTTAAAGTGCGCAAATAGAATGAAAAACAATCAAGTGATTAACAAATACAACACAAATATTAAGAATAAGTGAATGCAAGTAATTAAAGAGAATAGGGAGAAGAAAGTAAACTCGAGACTTATAGAAATTTAGCTCAGTCTCAAACCTATTTTCTCTCTCCTCAAGTCATGACTTGAGTGTTCTACTATCTTCTCAACAAATTGTACACCACCTATAGCTTTCACAAGTGCTAGAAAACTTTTATAAATTCCTTTCTACACTCAAGTAATGAACTCTTAACACAAAAGTGCGATAAGTCCTCCCTCCCTCAACAATGGTAAGAAATACGAAAAGGAGAAACTCTCAACTCTTCTTAGAAAGGAAGAACGATAAGGTACAAGATTAAAATCCCTCCATGGATTGAATCATGAAAATGAAGCAAGTATCACATAGAACATTTCTCAAATCTAAAGCTGAAGGCACAAAACAAATGAAAGCTGAATAAAGAATTCTCTCAATCAAAGTGTGGAAGCTTCTGAAGCTTTATTGTTGCAGTTTCTGTTTTATGTTCTGTTATAAATTTCTGTTAGTAGTTAATTAGTTATTGGTTATATTGAAGCGGTGCCTCTTTCAGTTGTAATAAGCTGTCTATTTAAACAGCTTATGTACTCTTTTTCATTTAATGTTTTCCAGCAGTTTTATTCATTCTCTCTGATCTCTCGATCTCACTGTTATCGCTTTCAGCTCCACTTAGATCCTAGGGTTTTATTTACATGGTATCAGAGCCATATTGCTCTAACCTAATGGCCTCAGCTTCCTCCTCACCTCCTCGATCTTCTTCCTCCTTATCAACCGCTACTCAGTCGGAATTTTCAGCAGTCGCCAAAGCTTTCAATTACATCCCGATCAAACTCGATTCCAGTAATTACATATTCTAGAAAGCACAAATTCTTGCCACGGTTCGTGTGTTTGATCTTGTGCCATTTCTCAACAAGTCATCACCTCCGTTAAAGTTTTTGCCGAATTCCAAAGGAGGAGAAGATGTCATCAATCCAGAATACCTGCATTGGATTCGATCAAACCAACTTCTGCTTGGATGGCTCTTCTCCACCATCGATAAAGAGGTGCTTGCGCAGATGATTCACTGTGAATCATCTGCTGGAGGTATGGATTTCATTAGAAAGTTTATATTCTCGTCAAACAACGGCTAAGTCTTTCCAGATGAAACAACAGTTAAGATCTATAAAGAAAGACTCTCTGTCCATCAATGATTATATCCTAAAGATTAAGACAGTAGGACATTCTTTGGCAGCTACTGGAGAACCATTAAACGACAAGGATTTACTACATGCTATTCTCAACGGATTAAATCAGGAGTATGATACAGTTGTGAGTCTTATAACCTACCAAATGGATGATATAGATCTAGAAAAGGTTCAATTCTTGTTGTTGATGCATGAACAAAGGTTATCGGTAAAAAATGCACCTAATCCAACTGCTGGAAATTTTGATTGTGTGTCTACTATGCATGTAAATGTGGCTTCAGTTCCTCCCACACAGAATAACAATTTTGGAAATATAAATAGAGGAGGATATAATCAGAGAGGAAATGGATTTATTAATAGAGGAGGAAATGGAAGAGGTCGCGAGAGATCATATAAGAGAGTATATGTCAAGCCTCGATCAGGAGGCTTGGGCAATTCTGGTAGGGTTCGGTAATTATGAAAGAGAAAAGGGAGGGAGAGTTCGAATTAAGAGAGAAGAAAGTGAAAGAGAGAGAAATTTAGGAGGGAAAGATCCGAATACTTTGATTGATAGATCCCATCCTCAATTACATTGCCATTTATAGGCTCTCATTTCAGCTGATTGCTAATTCAATCCAGCTGGATGTCACTATAACCGCTTGCAGGTGGTTTGAAACTGTCGCACATGCAACGGCTAGTACAATCGGTTATTCTCTTATAGCTATGTATTTCTACATTATTACACTTAGGCCCTTAGGCTCGTGACAATCCCAGCCCCTTAAAATCTTCCTTGTCCCCAAGGAAGGTGAGTAGCTGAGCAACTTGTGGGTACTGGCTCAACAGCTGGGGAAGGTATTCCCAAGTGGTATACTCCGAGTGTCGGTTGGACCACTGAACCAATACTTGTATGAGGGGCACCGAGCCTTGATGAATTACTCTCTTGTCGATGATGGCTATAGGCTCGCTGGTGCTGTCAGCTTCTTCGGTGGCGGAAGGTGGTTCGGGATTTACAGTAGCATCCGGCTCAATAGACTTCTTCAAAAGGGACACATGAAAGACCGGGTGGCATTCCACGTGGGGAGGCAACTGCAGCTTGTAGGCGACCTGCCCGACCCGTTCCAAAATGAGAAACGGTCCAAAGTATTTCGGACTGAGCTTGGTGGGGGTGACGCTCGAAAAGGAGGACTGTAGGAACCGTCGAACCTTCAAGTAGACCCGATCACCAACTTCAAAATTTCGGTCATTTCTCCGGCGATCCGCGACCTGCTTCATTCTTTTATTAGCTGTAGCCAATTCTCGCCTAAGTAGAGAAATCATCTCTTACCTGTCTTGCAAATACCCAGTGGCGTTAGATTGAGCTCTGGGAGTACCCGTTATGGCAGGCATTATAGGTGTCTGATATCCAAACAAGGCCTCAAAGGGCGTCTTCTTTATAGAGCTGTGATAAGTTGTGTTATACCACCACTGAGCTAAAGAGAGCCACTTACCCCAACTCTTAGGCCGAGCAAAACACATGCAACGTAGATAAGATTCCAAGCACTGGTTGACCCTTTCGGTCTGCCCGTCGGACTCCGGATGATAGGCTGATGACATATGTAAGCTCACCCCTAAGTTCTTGAATAGTTCTTGCCAGAAATGGCTGGTAAATATCTTGTCTCGATCCGAGACAATAGATTTAGGTAAACCATGCAGTTTGGCAACTGAATCAATGAATATCCGTGTGATCTCCTGGGCTATGAATGGGTGAGTAAGACCGATGAAGTGAGCAAATTTGGTTAGCCGATCAACCACTACTAAAATTGCATTTCGGCCTTCTGATTTAGGTAAGCCTTCGATGAAATCCATGGATACTTCCTCCCAGGCCTTATCTGGTATGGCCAATGGCTGTAACAACCCTGGATGAGCCACCTGTTCGTGCTTGCACCGTTGGCACGTTATGCAAGCTGCCACAAACTCCATTACTTCCTTCTTAAGACCAGGCCAAAAAAACATCTGTCGCGCCCGATAATAAGTGGCTCTAACCCCCGAGTGTCCTCCCAATGGAGAACTATGTAATGCCTGTAAGATTTTTGTCCTTAATTCCTTGTCATTGCCTACTACCAACCTGCCTTTAAATCTGATCAATCCATTGTCCATAGAATACCCCTGTTCATTGGTGTGCTGCACGGCCAACTGCGTTTGAAGTGATTTGGTCCATTCTGATTTCTCATAGCTCCCGGTGACTTCTTTAACCCAATCAGGCACCACAGCAGTGATTGCCTTACATTCCCCGGTTTCAGATCTTCGTGACAGAGCATCTGCCACAATATTCTCTTTTCCTCTCCTATATTGTATCACATAATTCAGGCCTAACAACTTAGAGATTCCCTTCCTTTGCAAATGTGTATGCAGCTTCTGTTGCAGAAGATGTTTAAGGCTGTCATGGTCAGTCCGTATTATGAATGGGGCTCCTTCCAAATAATGTCACCACTTGTCGATAGCGATAATCATAGCTAACAATTCCTTTTCATACATGCTTAACCCTTGGTGTCTAGCAGCTAAAGCTTGACTGATATAAGCAAAGGGTTTACCTTCTTGTGTAAGCACTGCTCCTACCCCAATGTCGCACGCATCAGTTTCTACAACAAAGGCCTTAGAAAAATCCGGCAACGCCAGCACTGGGGCCTGGGTCATTGCTCTCTTAAGGGTATTGAAAGCTTGTTCAGCTTGAGCAGACCACCCAAAGTTATCCTTCTTGAGTAATTCAGTCAATGGTTTACTGATCACTCCATAATTCTTTATAAACCTTCTATAATATCCTGTTAAACCAAGAAATCCCCTCAGCTCTCTTACTGTTTTAGGCTTGGGCCACTCCAGCATTGCTGTAATCTTGCTGGGATCGGTACTAACTCCTTCACTCGAAATAATATGCCCTAAATATTCCACCTCATTCTTTGCAAAGGAACACTTAGAGAGCTTAACAAACAATTGGTTCAATTTCAGGATTTCAAATGTGGTATGCAGGTGGGTTAAGTGTTGTTTGAGATTGGGGCTATAGACTAAAATGTCATCAAAGAAAACTAAGATGAATTTCCTCAAATATGGGGCAAATAAGTGGTTCATAAGGGCTTGAAAAGTGGCTGGGGCATTGGTGAGCCAAAAGGGCATCACTCGAAATTCATAGAGGCCTTGATGTGTTCGAAAGGCTGTTTTAGGGATGTCGGTTGGATCCATTCTAATTTGGTGATACCCAGCCCTCAAGTCCAGCTTAGTGAAAACGGCTGCCCCCTTGAGTTCATCTAATAGGTCTTCAATTAAGGGGATAGGAAATTTGTTCTTTATCGTGAGGCTGTTTAGCTGCCTATAATCTATGCAAAAGCGCCAAGTTCCATCCTTCTTTTTAACAAGAAGAACGGGTGAAGCGAAAGGGCTTTGACTTGGTTGGATAATGGATGTTTGAAGCATAGTTTTGACCTGTTTCTCAATCTCAGACTTCTGGTAAGGGGGGTATCGGTAGGCTCGAATGTTAACTGGCTCAGAATTAGGTTTCAAAGGTATAGTATGATTAAACAGACGGTTTGGAGGTAGGGTGTTTGGCTCTCTGAAGAGTTCCTGAAATTTCATAAGCAGGGGCCGTAATGTAGTAGGGAAAGTTACCTTTGCAAAGTAATCGGTGGTAGGGAATTGTTCTTGCTTGTCTTTCTCCACCGATTGGATTGAAAATAACTGGGATATCTGCCCCTTCCCTTTCATTAGCAGCTTCTGTAGTTTCTTGCCGGTAATTAACTTGCATTCCCCCGACTCAAGGCAGCCCTTTAAGGTCAACCTCCTTTCCTTCAAATCCAGCATGACTTCCAACTTGTTGAAGTCAAAAGTTAGAGGACTTACTGTCCTCATCCAATCCACCCCAAGAACTATGTCACAACCACCTAACTCCAAAATTTTGAGATCCGTTGAGAACTCCTCTCCTTGCATTAGCCACTTAAACCCTACACTCTTGTGGGTACTGTACATCTTATTGCCGTTAGCTACCGTTACAGATAAGGGAGAAGTATTTTCCAAAGCACACCCTAATTCAGTAGCAGTGGCTTTATTGAGGAAGCTGTGGGTGCTGCCACTATCAATCAGCACCATCATTCTTCTTTTGCCTACTCTTCCTTCGACCTTAATAATCTGCCCTGCATGCTCCCCTTTGAGTGCATGAAATGAAATTTCCCCTCCTTCTCCAGCCAGATCACTTTGAGGAATCTCCACCTCTGTTTCTTCCAAGTTTCCTTGCTCTTTTTCCAGCTCTTGCTCTTCACCTCCCTCCATGTTCAGTAGCTGCCTTCGACATTGGTGACCAGGACTATAGGGATCTCCACATCTGTAACAAAGCCGCAATTGTCTCCTCTGCTCCATAGTGGGATTCCTGACTGTCATAGCATGTTGATTTCCCCTTAGGGGACCTGTTCCCCCTGTTGCTCCTATTTCCCGCATCTGACCACTAGGAGGAAGACTGATTATCGGTCCAGGTCGAGAGGAGAGCTTATTTCTCTTGTAAATAGCTTCTAACGTCAGTTCTTGTAATCTAGCCTTTTCAGCGGCTTGTCTGACTGTAAGGGGCATCATCATCTTCACCATGGACCTCAACTCCTCCTTGAGGCCACTAATAAAACTAGATACAAAATATCGCTCGATCAGTGATGGTTGGGCGTTCCACATTAAGGCTCCTAACTCCTCAAATTTCTCCAAATACTCCATTACCGATCCATCTTGCCTGAGTTTATTGAATTCTTCTATCACATCCTCCATATTCTTTTCTCCAAAACGCCTACACAATTCTTCGGCAAAATCGATCCATCTCACCCCAATTCCTTGGTACCTAGACCATCCTTGAAACCAAGAATCAGCCGTATCATTAAGATAGGCTGTGGCTAATGTGATTCGCTGAGTTTCAGCCACATTATAGTATTGAAAGAATCGTTCACACCGACGAATCCACCACCTTGGTCTTCTTCCATCAAATAACGGTATCTCCAGCCTTGGCATTGGTGTGGGAGTACCTGTTTGTAGTTGAAATTCTCTCACCTGATGATCCGGATCAATTCCTTGCACTCCATCCGACTCCGCCTCTCCTGTCGGTCGCGCAAGTATTCCAGTCCCGTTCGAATTAGGCCTAGATCCAGATCGCGGGGGAAATTCCGCTGGTAGACGGAATTGTGGTAAGGATGATAGCATATTAAACATGCTATTGATCCTTTGACCGAACTGGTCCATCGTCTCCCTATGCCTTTCCAGCTCGCGATACATCTCCTCGCGAGAAGCTGCCATTTCCTCTCGCATTCCTTCTCTCATTGCAGCTACATCTTCTCGACTTTGTGTAATAGCTTCGTGCATCTGTGTCATTCCGAATTCCAGCGCTTCCATTCTGCTTTCTAATTGTTTGAGTCTCGTTCCTTCTGTCATCGTCTGCTCCGCCTTGCTTGAGACAATGATCAAGATTGCTGGCTCTGATACCAAATGTCAAGCCTCGATCAGGAGGCTTGGGCAATTCTGGTAGGGTTCGGTAATTATGAAAGAGAAAAGGGAGGGAAAGTTCGAATTAAGAGAGAAGAAAGTGAAAGAGAGAGAAATTTAAGAGGGAAAGATCCGAATACTTTGATTGATAGATCCCATCCTCAATTACATTGCCATTTATAGGCTCTCGTTTCAGCTGATTGCTAATTCAATCCAGCTGGATGTCACTATAACCGCTTGCAGGTGGTTTGAAACTGCCGCACATGCAACGGCTAGTACAATCGGTTATTCTCTTATAGCTATGTATTTCTACATTATTACACTTAGGCCCTTAGGCTCGTGACAGTATACTGTCAGTTATGTGGAAAACCAGGCCACTTTGTAGATCGATGCTATCATTGGTTTGATAAAACTTTTCAACGTATGCCTAATCAAGGTTTTGGAAGGTCAAGTAATGGAAATCAGACAGACTCTAGAGCTTACATGGCTTCCTTTAGTGATTCTAATGGAGCCTACATGAATGATACGGGTTCAATACAAGGATCTCACTATTATAGTAGTCCTTCTAATCCTACCCCTTACCTATCTGATAACTATGTTTCTCAGCCTAATTTTTCAGATCCTGCTTGGTTTGTTAATTCTGGGGCAACTAACCACATTACTTCAAATCTAAACAATCTCTCCTTGCATTCTCCATATACTGGTGGAGATAAAGTTGTGGTAGGCAATGGTAAGCAACTTCCTATCACACATATTGGTACAAATTATCTACATTCCACACCTAATTCACATGCTATTATCTCCTTACCTAAAGTTTTACATGTACCAAGCATGCAGAAAAATCTACTTAATGTGTCTCAACTTACTCATGATCATAATGTTGTGGCTGAATTTCATTCGGATGTTTGTTTTATCAAGGACAAAACTTCCGGACAGGTGCTACTTCGGGGACATCTTAAGGATGGGCTTTATAGGCTGACACCAGCATCTTGTTCTGCTGTTGGCAGCAACTCTGCTCAGTCCCTAGCTTCTTCATGTGTTTCTTCAGCTTTTCCTTCTTTCATTACATGTAATAAACAAGATTCATGTAAAAGGCAAACTTCATTTTGTCATGAGTTGCCAAGTACTGTAAATGTAGTTCAGAATGTTAGTTTGTGTCAGCAGTGGCACAATAAACTTGGACATCCTTCATTAAATGTACTCAAATCTCTGTTACAAAAAAATGGTATTTCTTGTTCTATTTCCAATCTATCCTTTTGTGACTCTTGTAAGATTGGAAAGCTGAGTCAACTCCCTTTTATTCGCCATGAAATCACGGTTGTTAAACCTCTAGAGTTGGTTTATTCTGATCTATGGGGTCCTGCCCCTGTTTTATCCATTGAAGGTTTTAGATATTACATAATCTTTGTGGATGCATGCACTAGATACACTTGGATCTATCCTCTTAAACTCAAGTCTGATGCTGTGAAAGTCTTTATCACTTTCCACAAATTTGCTGAACTTTAGTATTGCACTAAACTCAAAACATTACAAACTGATAACGGTGGGGAATTTAAAGCCTTCTTGCCTATCTTCATGCAAACGGTATTCAGCCTAGGTTTACTTGTCCACATACACATCAATAGAATGGTGTGGCAGAAAGAAAACATAGACATATAGCTGAGATGGGTCTAACATTGCTTTCTCATGCTAATATTCCTCTTAAGTTTTGGGTTGAAGCATTTCAAACAGCAGTACATCTTACAAATCTGCTTCCTTCTTCAACCTTACAGTACAGTGTCCCATTTGAGTTGCTTTATCACAAATAACCCAACTATTCTATTCTTCAACCTTTTGGTTGTGCGTGTTTTCCATATCTTCGTCCCTATAACAAGCATAAATTTGATTTTCATTCCACCAAGTGTGTTTTCTTGGTTATAGTCACACCCAATCTAGTTATAAGTGCTTGCATCCATCAAGCAGATTATATATATATCTAGGCATGTTCAGTTCAATCCTAATGAGTTTCCTTACTCTACTTTGTTTCTCTCTTCTGCTACCTCTTTATCTCCTCCTCTTCAATCAACTGGATTTTCTACTGCCTTTTTACAACCACTTTCTTTTGTTTCTAATTCTCCACGATGTCCTCAAGTAGCACAATTCCCAGATCAAGTTCAGTCTCGTGATACTTCTCCATCCACTGTCTCATCCGGTTTTTCACTACCTATTAGCCAACTACCAGCTTCTTTAGCTCAGTTTCCAAAACCTAAGACTGTTCCAGCACCATCTATTCACCCCATGGTTGCAAGATCTAAATCCAAACAGTTAGTTGTCCCTTCCCCAAATGCCTTAGTGAGTTCCATTGAACCTAGTTCTGTTCGTGAGGCTCTTTTAGACTCACAATGGGTTAAGGCTATGGAACAAGAGTTTTTGGCCTTGCAGCAGAATGATACCTGGGAATTGGTTCCCTTTTCTCCTAGTATGAATCTAATTGGAAATAAGTGGGTCTTTCGGGTGAAGTATAATGTTGATGGTTCTATACTTAAGTACAAAGCTAGGTTTGTTGCCAAGGGCTTTCTTCAAACTTCGGGTGTGGATTATGGTGAAACGTTCAGCCCCGTTGTTAAAGCTCCAACAATCAGAGTTCTTTTTTCTCTAGCAGTCACTTTTGGTTGGGAAATTCAACAAGTTGATGTAAACAATGCTTTTCTTAATGGTGATCTCATTGAAACAGTTTTCATGACCCAACCGGTCTTAAGAAGTCATTGTATGGGCTTAAACAAGCACCTAGAGCTTGGTATCTTAAACTGAAAACAGCATTACAGAATTGGGGATTTGTTAGAGCTGTCTCAGATGCTTCGTTATTCATAAAAAAGACAGCTGCTTATGTTCTATTTGTGTTAGTATATGTTGATGATATACTCATCATTGGTTCTGATTCCACTGCCCTTAAATCTTGTATTAGTGACTTGGATACTCACTTTGCTCTCAAGACTCTTGGTTCGGTTAATTACTTCCTAGGGTTTGAGGCATACAGGGACAACAGTGGCATATATTTAACTCAAACAAAATATGTTGATGACTTGTTGGAAAAGGCTTCTATGACAGATTGTAATCCCTGCGAAACTCCTATGGCTATTGGAAATTTTTTAACTGATGAAGGAGAACTCTTTTCTCATCCTTCTTTATATCGAACTCTTATTGGCTCTTTGTAGTATTTGACTTATACTCGCCCTGATATAGCCTTCACAGTTAACAAGTTGAGTCAATTTCTATCTAATCCTAAGACTCAACATTGGTTAGCTTGAAAAAGATTACTTCGATATCTTAAAGGAACTATGAACTTCGGGTTATTCTTTTCTCCTTCGTTGCATGATATGTCTTTACAAGTCTACACCGATGCCGACCATGCTGGCTGCAAAGTCACTCGTCGATCTACTAGTGGAACTTGTGTTTATTTTGGCAGCAAACTTATTGTGTGGGGATCTAAGAAGCAATCAGTTGTTACAAGATTTGTTGGGGAGGCTGAATATCGGGCAATTGCCTTGGAAGTCACTGAGTTGATGTAGTTGAAATCTCTATTTTTGGAGTTAGGCTATCCATGTACTACAACTCCTATTGTGTGGAGTGACAATTTGACTGCTAAAAGTATGGCTGAAAATCCGATTTTTCACTCTAGAACAAAACATGTTGAGATCGATGTCCATTTTGTTCATGAAAAAGATAGAAAATGGTGAAGTGGAAGTTAGATATGTTCCAACAGCAAATCAAGTAGCTGATGTTCTCACAAAAGGGTTGCCCAAAGACCGGTTTGTATTTTTAAGACAAAAGCTTGGTTTGAAGGTGTCACCTGTATGTGCTGGTTCTAGTGGTGACACAAGATTAACTAAGAATAAGTGATCAAGCTTCATGGAGTCTGATTTGAAGGGGAGTGTGGAAGCTTCTGAAGCTTTATTGTTGCAGTTTCTGTTTTAAGTTCTGTTATAAGTTTCTGTTAGTAGTTAATTAGTTATTGATTATATTGAGGCGGTGCCTCTTTCAGTTGTAATAAGCTGTCTATTTAAACAACTTATGTACTCTTTTTCATTTAATGTTTTCCAGCAGTTTTATTCATTCTCTCTGATCTCTCGATCTCACTGTTATCGCTTTCAGCTCCACTTAGATCCTAGGGTTTTATTTACACAAAGCTCTTGTGATTGTTCTGTAAATGATATAGAAATCTCCAAAAACGTCAACTATTATAGTGAAAGAAAAATATAACTGTACTGCCCACAATATCAGGAACCAGAGGATTTACAGGTGTTGTTTCTTATTGATAAAAGGAAGAACCAAGACAATACTCAGGAACCAGAGGAAGGTAAGAAGATACTTGGGGTCGTTGGTAAGCAATTTCTCTCCAAAACTACTTTCCTGTTGCTAAATCAATGATTAGTTTTGGGCAAAAGAAAGAGAAGTTTAAATTAAGGTCATTGGTTGGTGTATATGAAAAAACCGAGAGCAAGCTCGAGAAAAATATAAACTAAGGGCCATGATTGCAAGTCTCCACTGTTGTAAGAAAAATCAAAAAAGTGGCTGCAAGTTAGCAAGTAAAATAAGTGGAGGATGAGTCTTGTGAAATGGTTTCCTTTTAATTGAGACAAAGCCGTGGCAGAAGAGGGTTTCAAGCAAATTAAAGGTTTTGATATCACTTGAGTTTTGGCTAATATATATGCATGTGTGTGCGTGTATTGAGATGAGAATGGGCAGTTGCATTATCATAGAAAGCCAAAAGTGAAGGAAGAGATAAGACAAAAGAATGAAAGTGAAGGAAGGGCAAGGGAAGCTCAAGAAGCAAAAGGAACCAGCTATGGGGATGTGGAACTCCATGGGTTCAGTTATGTTTTTGTTATGTGATATATCCAATTATCTATCGAGCATATTGTGGTTTTTTGTAAGAATTTGTATGTGTTAGTAATGATTAGGTTTGATTCTTGTTGCACAAGTTCACCCTTAATCGTCATTTAAGTTAAACATGACTAAGAAAGGGTGAAACCCACAAGAGGTTAATTAGTGATTAATTAAGCAATGTGGTGCTAAGTGACCTCTAGTTGGGAGTTTGTGTTAAGATTTTATGGTTAAAGCTTGTGACCTCTAGTATCACATAGAACATTTCTCAAGAGGTTAATGATTTAAACAATGTGGTGCTAACTCAAATGGGTGGAGAATTTGTTAAATAATTTGTATTAGATTGGTTGATTGTCTTAGGTAAAGCAGTTTATGTCAGGGATGTATTTGGTATTTCATCTAGTTGGTTGATTGGTTAGTTATATCTCTAGTTGTTCGGTTATTTTAAAACCTAGTGTAGTCCGCCCTTATGTTCTATAAATAACGGGTCAAAGGCCTTTATTTTCTCACTGGTTCTTTTATGCTATCTTGGGGAATTCCGAGCAAGTATGTGTTGTGTAAGAGGAAAGCGATTGAGAGCTTTGTAATCTTAAATCTCTGTATAGCCTGGGTATTGGGTTGTGAGAGAGAGAAAGAGTTTGCGGGCAATACATGTAATCAATTCTGATATTCAAGATAGTGGAGAAAGGTGCTAAAGGCAATCTGGATGTAGGTTTCCTGAGAGGGAAACTGAATCAGGATAAATCTCGAGTCTTTATGTGTGTATGTTCTTCTAATTTTGTGTTTTCATATTTTGTTCTCTTATCTCTTTCGTGAGTGGGTAATCCCAACAATCTTGAGAGTAGAGTGTTTGATTAAGTAAGGCAGAAGATTGGGACAACACTACCCAATTAGAATCCGCATAGCCAATAATTCCTCTATCCTGATTTTTCTTGAACTGCAGCCCCTTCCCGGGTGTTCCTTCGAGATACCTGAGTATATGGTAAGTTGCTTCAAGATGTTTTTTAGTTGGTGAATGCATGAACTGGCTAATAATGCTTACATTATAGACAATATCTAGCTTAGTGTGAGATAGGTAGATAAGCTTTCCTACTAGGCGTTGAAATCTCCCTTCATCAACCTGATATCCTTCTTTCTCTTCTTTATTCTTCCAATTGGGCTCTAGGGGACCCCAATTTCAATTAATCCACTTGACTCTAGAGACCACTCATGGTGGAGCCATACTGCTACACTTGAGCCTTCAAATTCTTCATCCTAGTCCCTTCAACCATCACTACCTACTTTCGATCACTGCGGCCCAAGTTGAGCTTTGATACCAAAATTGTCAGATTCTAAACGATCCAAATCTTCTCCAAATTGTTGGTAATTACAGAGGAATCAAGAGAATTCCCAAAGGAAAGTGAGAGAGAAGATAGAATTGCATAAAGCAAGAGAGAATTGGAGGGAAATTCAAAAATGTTCATTCATAATTCAAATGCTTCTCAAAGGGGGGTAGGCTACAATTTATAACCTTTCCCCCGCCAAATACAAATAACCTCCTATGTACTACCCTCCTATGCTCTACCCGAGTACAATTCGCTAGAGCACTAACTGATTTCTATTTTATTTGCTATTGCCACTCCTACTACTCTCCACTTGCACAACTACAATTACGTAAGTACACCTAATATTGCAAGTACATAACAGTATTTCGAGCTTAGTTTTGATGGAGGGGTTGCAGAAAACGCGTGCTATAGGAACCTCTTGACCTTCAAAAACACCAAATCTCCTACATTAAATTTTCTATCACTCCTCTTTTTATTTGCAATCTATTTCATTCTAGTCTGAGCTGTCGCCAGCTCCCTTTTCAATAGTGTGAGAGTCTGTTGCCTATTTTGCAAATACTCTTTCGTTGTTGTCATGGATTCAAGGGAATCTACCACAGTGGGTAGTAAGGGAGTTGTGTACCCAAACAAAGCTTCGAATGGGGCTCTCTTAAAAGAGCTGTGGTAGCCTGTGTTATATCACTATTAAGCTAAAGATAGCCATCTATTCCAGCTCTTTGGCTTGGCAAAACACATGCACCTCAAGTATGCTTCTAGGCATTGATTAACCCCCTCGGTCTGTCCATTTGTTTCAAGGTGATATGTGGTAGACATGTGCAATCCAACCCTGAGATTCTTAAACAATTCTTACCAAAAATTGCTAGTAAAAACCTTATCTTGGTCTTATATAATGGACTTTGGAATTCCATGTATCTTGGCCATTGAATCCAAGAATACCCAAGCTATATCTTGTGTTGTGTATGGATGAGTTAGGCTGATGAAATAGGCAAATTCGGTCAGTTTGTCAACCACTACTACGATCACATCCCTGCCTTCAAATTTAGGAAGCCCCTCGATGAAATCCATAGAAATCCCCTCCCAAGCTTGCTTAAGTATAGGTCGGGCTAAGCCACCTACTCATATGTTTGCAACATTGGCAAGTGGTGCAAGCTAGCATGAAGTCCACCACATCCGTCTTTAGCCCTAGGAAGAAAAATAGTTGCCTTGCTCTATAATAGGTTGCTTTTTTTTCTAAGTGGCCCCCTAGTGGTTAACTATGGAGTGTCCACAGGATCTTTGCCTTTAATTCCTTGTAATCTCCCACAACTAATCTCCCCTTAAACCTGAACAATCCATTGGAGATAAAATACCCTTGATTCCCAAATGACCGAATGGCAAGCTGAGTCTGTAAGTCCCAAAGCCAATCAGACTTCTCATAGCGATCAGTCAAATCCCTCACCCAATCCAGTACTATTACAGTAATAGCTTAATACGCCCCCATTTCTTTCCTTCTTGAGAGGGCATCGACCACCACATTTTCCTTTCCCTTTCGGTACTGTATGATGTAATCAAGACCCAACAATTTGGAAACCCCCTTCCTCTACAATTGTGCGTAGCCTCAATTGAAATAAGAATCTTAGGCTTTCATGGTCAGTTTTAATAATGAATTGGCTGCCCTCTAGATAATGCCTCCATTTATCTATTGTTGTTATCATTGCAAGTAACTCCTTATCATACACACTCATTCCCAAATGTTTAGTAGCAAGGGCCCGACTAATGTAGGCCAATGGTCTCCCTTCTTGCACCAACACGGTTCCCACCCCACCATCACAAGCATCTGTTTTCACTACGAAGGGTTTAGAGAAGTCAGGTAATGCTAGGATAGGGGCTTGTGTCATAGCCTTCTTTAGTGTTAAGAAAGTTGCTTTTACTTGTGGATTCCATTTGAAGCTATCTTTCTTAAGCAACTCTATTAGGGGCTTACTTATCATGCCATAGTACTGTATCAAGCTCCTATAGTATCCTATCAACCCCAAAAAAACCCCTTTAACTCCCTAATAGATGTGGGCCTCGGCCAATCCAACATGGTTAATATCCTTTTCGGGTCTATACTAACTCCCTTCCCCAAAATTATATGCCCTAAATACTCCACCTCCCCCTTTACAAAGGTACACTTAGATAGCTTCACATACAATTGACTGGATTTAAGGATTTCAAATGTGGTTTTTAGGTGAGATAAGTATTGCGCAAGGTCAAGGCTATAGATGAGGATGTCATTGAAGAAAACAAGTATGAACTTCCTCAAGTAGGGAGCAAACAAGTGGTTCATCAGGGCTTGGAAGGTGGCTAGGGCATTGGTAAGCCCAAAGGGCATTACCTTGAATTCATATAAGCCCTGGTGAGTCATAAAAGTTGTCTTTGGGATATCAACAGAGTTCATTCTGATCTGGTGATACCCTGCACAGAGGTCTAGCTTGGAAAAAATAGTGGCTCCAGTGAGCTCATCTAGTAGGTCTTAAATTATTGGTAAGGGGAATTTGTTTTTGATAGTGAGAACATTAAGTTGGCGGTAATCTACACAAAAGTGTCATGTGCCATCCTTTTTCTTAACAAGGAGAACGGGTGAAGCAAATGGGTTTTGGCTAGACTGTATGATCGAGGTGTTAAGCATGTTTTCGACTTGTCTTTCGATTTCTACCTTTTGTATAGGTGGGCAGCAATAGGATCGGATGTTCACTTGTTCAAAATTGGGTTTGAGATGAATAGAGTGGTCAAAGGCTCTATTAGGGGTAGGGATGATGGTTCAGCAAATAATTCCTTAAATTCCAATAGTAGTAATTGTAAAGCATTAGAGTGCGTTACCTCTACAAAAGGTTGGTTGGAAGTAGGGCTCTCCTGCTTGTCCGTCTCCATCTCCATAGCCTGGATTGAGAACATCTGGGATATTTTCCCCTTTTTCTTAGACATTAATTTATGTAGCTTCTTATCCGTGATCACCTTACACTCCTTGGTCTCCAAGCAGCCAACCAAAGTCAATTTCCTGCCATCAATGTCCATTGTGAGTTCTAATTTGTTGAAGTCGAAGGTTAGAGGACTCACTATCCTCATCCAATCTGCTCCAAGGACAATGTCACAACCCCCTAGCTCCAAGATTCTCAGGTCATCCGTAAACTCCTACCCTTGCATCAACCACTTGAAATTGGCACACTTATAATGGCTATACATTTTGTTTCCATTAGCCACTATCACTAATAGAGGGCTAGTGCCCGTCAACTTGCATTTCAATTTGGGGGCAGTAGCTTCATTTAAGAAGCTATGGATGCTGCAATTGTCTACCAACACCATAAGCTTCTTCTTACCCATATGTCCCCTTACCTCAATGATTTTCCTCGTAGGCCCCCCCTTGAGTGCATGGAAGGAGATCTCTCCTCCTTCATCTCCTCGTTCCTCCTCATCTGTCCCTTCCATGTTTAATAGTTGCCTTTTGCATTGGTGGCTCGAGTTATATTGATCCCCACATTTATAACACAATCCCAACTATCTCCTCTGTTCCGTAGTCGTGTTCTTGATTGCTAAAGGGTTGGGGTTTCCCTTAGGTAGGCTTGGGGCCAGCCCTGTTACAACAACCCAGGAGTTCCCTCCCATAGGTAAGCTTAACAGTAGGATCTTGTTCCTTTTGAAAATGGCCTCCAAGGTTAACTCCTGCAAACTGGCCTTATCTACTGCCTATCTCACTATAGCAAGCATCATCTTCCTTATCATAGATCTTAATTCATCCTTAAGGCCACTGATAAAGCTCGACATGAAGTATTGCTCCATGAGAGATGGTCAAGCAATCCACATTAGAGCCCTTAACTCTTCACATTTCTCTTGATAATCAGTCATCGTTCCCTCCTGCTTGAGCTTATTAAACTCTTCAATCACATCCGTCATATTCCTTTCTCCAAAGCTTATACACAACTCCTCAGCAAAATTAATCCACCTCGTTACTGCTCCTCTCAATTGAAACCATCCTTGGAACCACAAATCAGCCATATCATTCAAACAGGTTGTCACCAAGATAATCCACCGATGCTCAGCTACATTGTAAAATTAAAAGAAATGCTCACACCAATGAATCCACCACCTTAGCTTGGATCCGTAAAAAAAAAAATGTTAGAATTATTAGTATAATTGTATATATTGTAATTATTGTATGTGTGTTTTATTTATAATTAGATTAACCCCATAGGTTAAACCCGTAGATGTTTAAGGCGTATTATGCCTATTATAAATAATAAACTAAGAGAGGCTAATCTCTTAGGTTTTTCTCTCATAATTATTTTCTCACATGATATTAGAGTCATTGGTGAGAAAAACCCAAGCTATCGTTGCGTATCTTTTTCCAGCAACCTTCAAACTCTAGCCGTCCCCGTCGCTACCCATGCCAAAACACCATTGTCTAGCCATCACTTGCTAACATCACCACCACCCTAGGGTTCGCCTTCGCCGCCATTAGATCGATCGGCCGTCGATGGACCATCCACGCACCCCCATGCGCTGCCTCCACACGCTAGCGCGCGACAACGAGTCTGCCAATCACTTCCCTCCGGTTTCTCCAGATCTAATCTCCGACGACCCCCTGAGCTATTTTCAGTGTCAAAGTCCTTGTCATATCTGATCTCCAGTGAAGCAGTTTCTATTGGTGCTACTCCCGCTTCAGCATCTGTTGTCCCTGCTACCTCTCAATCCTTTACTATCTCCAACCCTCGGACAGCCAATATTACCACTGTTAAGTTGATAGGGTTTGTCAATTATCTCTCATGGGTAGCTTCTGTCAAAATGTGATTCAAAGGGCAAGGCCAAGTGGATCATCTTACCACGAAGGCTGAAAGTCTGTCAGAAGCTAATTGAACTAGATGGGAACAAGTTGATGCCCAATTATGTAACCTCCTATGGCAGTCTATTGATCCGTCCATCATGCAGCTCTTTCACCCCTTTGAAACCTGTGTTGATGTGTGAAAAGAAGATGAAGAGTGTTATGCAAACAACATCTAACGTTTGTACACTGTGGTGTCTAATATCAAGAATCTCAAGCAGGAGTCATCCATGGAATCTTATCTGGGGCAGGTTCGAGCTCTCATGCAAGAATTTGATGCTCTTCTTCCTTTTACTACGACCTGCACAGAACAAATTCCTTAACGAGAGAAGTTTTTTATGGTTATTGCTCTCTCCGGCCAGAAACCAGAGTATGACACCATCAGGCATCAAATCTTGACCAGCTTCGCTAGTCCTACCATGAAGGACTCTTTTAAAAGGTTGTTGAATATGACAAGTGCGCATGGTATGTCCTCTTCTTCTCATGTTGTCCCTCCAACCGAATCTTCAGCTCTTGTGTCTCAAACTCCACCGTAGGAGGAAATAGAGGACGCAATAATAATCACCCACGTCCACAGTGTACCTTTTGTAAGAAACTGACTCATCCTGATGACAAATGCTAGAAGAAACATGGTCAGCCAGCTGCTCCACCTGTATCATGTACCAGTGCAACTCATGTATTTCAGAGCGATCCTAGTCCTGCTCAATCTCCACCAAGTTTGCAATTGGTACCTATGTCTACAGCTAAGTATGATACCTTCCTGAAGCTCCAGGCCACCCAGCAGTCTCATCATGGTAATCTCGTCGCTTATGTTGCTCAAGACTCATCTGTTGGTCCTTGGATTATAGATTCTGGCACCACTGACCAAATGTGTGGTAATGAACTTCTTTTCTCCTCACTTACCTATTCTAATACCTTGCCTACTGTTACCCTGGCTGATATACCAAAACTGCAATTAAAGGGAACGGCCAAATCACACCCACCTCGTCTCTCATTAAATTTTGTTTTATATGTTCCTGATAGTCCTTTTAATTTGATTTCAGTTAGCCAACTCACAAAAACCCTTAACTATTTTGTTATCTTTACTCCTACCTCTGTTTGTATTCAGGACTAGGGTACGAGACGAAAGATTGGCATTAGGCATGGGTCACAGCGTCACTATCATTTTGTTGCGCCTAGTTCGCCGATAGCTTGCACCAGTGTTGCTTCCCCAAATCTTCTCCACTATCGTCTCAATCATCCCAGCCTCTCCAAACTGAAGAAATTAGTTCCTAGTTCATCGTCATTGTCCATGTTTAATTGTGAGTCCTATCAATGTGATAAACACGCTCATAATTCTTTTTCTCATCGGGTCAATAATAGGGTTGAGGCTCCTTTTTCCCTTGTGCACTCTGATATATGGGGGCCCAGTCGCGTCAATTCTACTCTTAGTTTTTCATATTTCGTTACTTTCATTGATGACTTTTCTCATTGCACTTGGTTGTTTCTTATGAAGAGTCGATCCGAGTTGTTTTCTATCTTTCAGACATTTACTGCTGAAATAAAAATACAGTTTGGAGTCTCAATACGTGCCTTACGTAGTTATTAGAATTATTAGTATAATTAGATATATTGCATATTGTTGTATATGTTTTTATTTATTTATTTGTTGCAACTATGTGTAATTAGGCTAAGCCCATAAGCTAAGCTCGTAGGTTATTAGGCATGTTGTGCCTATCATAAATAACACATTAAGAGACTAATCTCTTAATTTTTTCTCTCATAATTATTTTCTCATATGGTATCAGAGCCACCGGTGAGAAAAGCCCTAGCCACCGTTGTGTATCTTTTTCCAGCGACTTTCAAACCCTAGTTTTCTCTCTTCACCATCATTGTTCACACCAGAACATCACTGTCCGGCCGTCGTTTGCTGGAACCGACCCCACCCTAGGGTTCGCCGCCTTCAAGCCGAGTTGCAACCAGAAATTCGCAATCGCCGGAGCTCCCATGAGCCCCTACACACCACCGCCACACGCAGCCATCCGCCCACACGCACCGGCACGCGAAGGCGCGTCCGCCGGCCGTTTTTTCCTAGCTTCTCTAGATCAGCTCGCCTCCCTTCCCTAGGCCTATTCCTGGTGTCAAATCCTCGTTATGTCTGACCTCAATGACGCAGTTTCTATTGGTGCTACTCCCGCAACCGCACCAGTTGCCCGTGCTGCCTCTCAATCCTTTTCTGTCTCCAATCTCGAAACAGCCAATATCACCACTGTCAAGTTGATAGGATCTGTCAATTATCTCTCATGGGCAACCTCTGTCAAAATGTGACTCAAAGGGCAAGGCTAAGTGGATCAACTTACCACAAAGGCTGAAAGTGTGCTGAAAGCCAATCGGGCTAGATGGGAACAAGTTGATGCCCAGTTATGCAGCCTCCTATAGCAGTCTATTGATCCATCCATCATGTAGCTCTTTCGGCCATTTGAAACTTGTGTCTACGTGTGGAAGGAAGCTGAAGAATGTTATACGAATGACATCTAGCGTTTGTACATTGTGGTCTCTAATATCAAGAATCTGAAGCAAGAGTCGTCCATGGAATCTTACTTGGGATAGGTCCGGGATCTCATGCAAGAATTTGATGCTCTTCTTCTCATTATTACGACCAAAACCGAACAGGTTGCTCAAAGAGATAAGTTTTTTATGGTTATTGCTCTTTCCGGTCTAAAACCAGAATTTGGCGCCATCAGGCATCAAATCTTGACCAACTCCACTAATCCTACCATGAAGGACTCTTTTAAAAGGTTGTTGAACATGACCGATGCAAGTGGTAGGTCTTCTTCTCATGTTGTTCCTCTAGCCGAATCTTCAGCCCTTGTGTCTCAGGCTTCTCACTCAGGAGGGAATGAAGGCCACAATAATAATCGGCCACGTCCACAGTGTACCTTTTGTAAGAAATTGGGTCATCTTGAGGGCAGGTGTTGCAAGAAACATGGTTGGCCATCTGCTCCGCCTACATCATCTACCAGTGCAGCTCATGCATTCCAGAGTGATTCGAGTTCTGCCCAATCTGCACCGGGTTCACAGTTGATACCTATGTATGCAATTGAGTATAATGTCTTTTTGAAGTTTCAAGCCATCCAACAGTCTCATCCTGATAATCCCGTTGCTTGCGTTGCTAAAAGCCCATCTCTTAGTCCTTGGATTATAGATTCTGGCACCACTGATCATATGTGTGGTAATGACCTCCTTTTCTCTTCACTTACTTATTCTGATACCTTGTCTACAATTACCCTAGTTGATGGCACCAAAACTGTATTTAAAGGGATAAGCCAATCCACACCCACTTCATCTTTATCTTTAAATTCGGTTTTATATGTCCCTGGTAGTCCTTTCAATTTGATTTCAGTTAGCCAGCTTACTAAAACCCTTAACTACTCAGTCATTTTCACTCCTACCTCTATTTGTGTACAGGACCAGGGTACGGGGCGGACGATTGGCGTCGTGCGTGAGTCACAGGGTCACTATTAAGATCTATTTCTTCACGGTGATTCGCAAGAAAAGATTTATATGGAGCAACCGCCTAGTTTTGTTGCTCAGGGGGAGTCCAATGTAGTCTACAAACTCAAGAAGTCTCTCTATGGCCTGAAACAATCTCCGCAAGCGTGGTTCGACAAGTTCAGCATTGTGGTTCAAGCCTTTAGTCTCACTCGAAGTGAAGCTAATCATTCAATTTTCTATCGATATTTTTCTTCTTTATGTATCTACCTCATTGTTTATGTAGATGACATTGTTATCATAGGGAGCAATCAGGTTGGTATACAAAATCTGAAGGAACATCTCCAATAACACTTTTAGACCAAAGACCTAGGCAAACTCCGGTATTTCTTGGGTATTGAAGTTGCTCAATCAAGAGATGGGATCTCAATCTCTCAGAGGAAGTATGCACTTGACATCTTAGAAGAAACTAGTATGGTGAACTGCAAACCGATTGACACCTCAATGGACCCAAATGTCAAACTCTTGCCGGGATAGGGGGAGTCTTACTCAGATCCTGGAAAGTATAGAAGACTGATAGGCAAACTGAACTATCTCACAGTCACTCGTCTCGACATTGCTTTTGCTATAAGTGTGGTGAGTTAGTTTCTCAGTTCTCCATGTGATTCTCACTGGGATGCTGTTATCCGGATTCTGAGATATATCAAACGAGTACCGGGTAAAGGGCTACTCTATGAGGATAAGGGGCACACACCTCAATTTACTACCTTTATGACTACTAATGGCATCCTACATCAATCATTTTGTCCTTACACACCTCAACAAAATGGTGTTGTTGAACGTAAAAAACGTCACCTTATTGAAACTCTAAGGACACTCCTTTTACATGTCAATCTTCTCATCAAATTTTGGGGAGATGTTGTTCTAACTGCATATTATCTAATCAATCGCATGCCATCTTCAGCATTACAGGACCAAATTTCTCATTCCCTTTTGTTCCCTACACAGCCGCTTTATTTCGTCCCTCTTCGTGTTTTCGGATGTATCTGTTTTGTGCATTCTTTTTCACCTTGACAAGATAAGCTTGCTGCAATATCTCTCAAGTGTATCTTATTTGATTATTCCTAGTTGCAGAAAGGCTATAAGTGTTACTCTCTTGAACTGAACCGCTATCTTATGTCTACTGATGCCACATTTTTTGAACAACAGTCTTTCTTTTCGGTTGCCCAATCTGATTCACAGAGTCTTCACCAGGTTTTTCCTATTCCTTTTTCTTTTCTTCCGTTGTCCTCATCGAGTCCGTCTGTCTCCTCTGTAGTGCCTACCCTACCATTTTCCGATCCATCTTCCATAGCTCCTCCACATCTTACATACCACCGTCGCCCTCATCCCGCTATCGGGGCCAGCATTTCTCCAGCCTAAGACTCTCCTGACTCGCTCTCTGTGTCTATGGTCCCTCCTTTCCCGGATCCTGAGCCCGACAATCTCCCTGTTGCTCTTTGCAAAGGTACATGGTCTACTTGTAATCCCCATCCTATTTATAACTTTTTATGCTATAATCGTTTGTCTCCTTCTTATAGTGCGTTTGTTTCTATTCCTAAAACCACAAGTGAAGCTCTGTCTCATCTTGGTTGGAGTCAGGCTATGTTAGATGAGATTGACGTCTTACATTCGAATGATACTTAGGATTTGGTGTCTTTACCACCAAGAAAGACTCCCAATGGTTGCCGGTGGGTATTCACTCCCAAAGTGGGTCCTGATGGACAGGTGAAACGTTTTAAGGGCCACTTGATTATCAAAGGTTTTACACAGATCTATGGGCTAAATTACAGTGATACCTTCTCTCCTATTGCGAAAATGGCCTCAGTTCGCCTCTCTCTCTCTCTCTAGCTGCCACAAGTCATTGGCCACTCTATCAACTCGACATTAAAAATACCTTTCTTCATGGTGATTTGCACAAAGAGGTATATATAAAGCAACCACCTGGTTTTGTTGCTCAGGGGAGGTCCAATGTAGTCTACAAACACAAGAAGTCTCTTTATGATCTGAAACAATCTCCACGGGCGTACTTTGGCAGGTTCAGCACTGTGATTCAAGCCTTTGATCTCACTCAAAGTGAAGCTGATCATTCGGTTTTCTATCGCCATTCTTCTTCCTTATATATCTACGTTGTTGTTCATGTAGATGACATTGTTATCACATGGAGTGATCACGTCGGAATACAGAAGCTGAAGGAACATCTACATCAACACTTTCAGACCAAAGACCTAGGTTGACTTCAATATTTCTTAAGTATTGAAGTTGCTCAATCAGGAGATGGTATCTTAATTTCTCAAAGAAAGTATGCCCTTCACATCTTAGAAGAAACTAGTATGGTGAACTGCAAACCAGTTGATACTCCAATGGATCCAAATGTCCGACTCTTGTTAAGACAGGGGGAGTTTTATTTAGATCCTGGACAGTATAGGAAACTGGTAGGCAAGTTGAATTATCTCACAATCGCTGGTCCCGACATTACTTTTGTTGTGAGTGTAGTTAGTCAGTTCGTCAGTTCTCCATGTGATTCTCACTAGGATGCTATTATCCGGATTCTGAGATATATCAAAAGAACACCAGGTAAAGGACTATTCTATGAGGATAAGGTGGACACATATTTGTTGTTATGAAAATACAGATTGGGCAGGATCTCCTTCTGATCGTCAATCAACCTCTGGTTATTGTGTTCTTGTTGAAGGAAATCTAATTTCTTGGAAAAATAAGAAACAAAATGTAGTAACTAGATCTAGTGCATAGACATAATATCAAGCTATGGCTAATGCAACTTGTGAGCTCAATTGGCTTAAACAACCCTTGCAGGAACTCAAGTTTTGTGAAATGTCCCCTATGAAACTTGTTTGTGATAATCAGACTACCTTACACATTGCTTCTAATCCACTATTCCATGAGCGGACTAAGCATATTGAAATCGACTGTCACTTTATTAGAGAAAAGCTGATTGAAGGTGTTATTATTACAGAGTTTGTTAACTCCAATGATCAACTTGCAGATGTCTTCACCAAGTCTCTAAAAGGTCCTCGAGTGGAATATATTCATAACAAACTTGGTGCACGTGATATCTATGCTCCAACTTGAGGGAGAGTGTTAGAATTATTAGTATAATTGTATATATTGTAATTATTGTATGTGTGTATTTTATTTGTAATTAGATTCAGCCCATAGGTTAAGCCCGTAGGTGTTTAAGGCCCATTATGCCTATTATAAATAACAAGCTAAGAAAGGCTAATCTCTTAGCTTTTTCTCTCATAATTATTTTCTCACAAAAGGTATCTCCAACCTTAGCATTAGTGTGTGATTAACAACATGAGGGGTTAATTCCCTTACCTAAACTCCTAGCTCCATGTTTGACACTTCCTCTATCTCCATCACTCCATGTGGTCTAAGAAGAATGCCTTGTCTGGCCAAGTCCCAATCAAATACGACCCTAGAAGGAAATTCCGGAGGTAACCAGAACTGCAGAAGGGATGACAACATGTTGAACATGATGTTAATCCTCTGGCCATATTCCTTTATCGTCTATCGATGCCTTTCCAATTCACATTGCACACTCCCCTAAAAGGCTGTCAGATCCTCACGCATACATATCCTCCCTACTTTGGGTGACCACTTCATGCATCTGCGTCATCCCAAACTCTAGTGCTTCCATCCTTGATTCCAATTGTTTTGGCCTTGTCCCTTCCGCCATAGTTCGTCTTATGCACCAACTCACTTCACCTCCTAATCGATGGAGATCCGCGATTCCGACCATTGATCGTAATTCAGTGCAATTCGATCACCTCGCAAACCGCAGCCAACACAACTTCTCATCGAGGATTGCCAACTTTGATACCAGAATGTCAAGCCTCAAATCTGAGGCTAGGCTAATTCTAGAATTATAGAACAGAATAAAGAATTTGGAGCGAGAATTCAAGAGAGAAAGAGAGAGGGGAAAAAAATTAAGAGGGAAAGCATCAGTAATCTCATTCATGATCCCCATCATCTTGCACATGGCCTTTTATAGGCTTCTTCCCTTGGTTGTTATGACATAACTAAATAGGTACAAACTACTTAAGCTATAACTACTTTAGTACAATAGGGTTATTCACCATCAATCTAATTACAATTGTACACTAAGTGTCGTGACACATATCGATCCAAGAAAGAGAAGCCCTCATCACCTTATGTCGTATATTGAGAAAGGTGGTACACACCACTAATCAAAAGCTAAGAAAGAGATTATTATTGTCAAGGAAATTATACCAACTATTAGAGGAAAAGGAGTCAGTGAGACTCCCGCATCACATTTGGGAGTTGTGTCAACTCCAGAAGGAGTCCCTAGCTACTAAGGAGACGGTTAGAGGAGTCGTTGGGGACCTCTAACATCTCCTTCTCCTCCAAAGATAAGCAACATTAAGGGTAGGCGAAAAATAAAAAATAAAAAATAAAAAAATCAAATTCAAATTTGAAAATGAACACAATTTTGTCAAACATGTTAATTTTTCATTTTTTTTTAAGGAAAAAAGGAAACTAAAAACTCTGCCAAACAAAATCGAAATAAATTCTATTAACTTATCATGTATTAAGGCATTAGTATATCAAAGACACCCTTTTCACTACTAAATATGTTCTAATAACAAAGACTTCATTTTTTTTAAGTAAAAAAAGGAAACTAAAAACTCTGCCAAACAAAATCGAAATAAATTCTATTAATTTATCATGTATTAAGGCATTAATATATCAAAGACTCCCTTTTCACTACTAGATATGTTCTAATAACAAAGACTTCACTTTCTTCTTCTTCTTCTTTTTTTTTTTTTTTTTTTTGGGGGGGGGGGGGGTGGTTTTCTTGTAGAAGCTCTCTTTCCCTTGCCTAACAACACTTCACTTCCATATACTTCACATTACCTGCTCAAAAGCAATCCACAAGAGGTGAACGTGGAATTTTCCAAGTTTGTATCCCCAAATACAATGTAATTTTTGAGACATTGTCATACACTAGAGATTTAAGTGCCATTCATGCTTATTTTGATACCAAACCAAACCATCTGATCAGCCCAATACCCCACATAATGCTTTATTATTGGAACCCAAGTAAAAAAGTAGAGAAGAAATATATGATGGTTATTATCCTTGTGCATTATGTATAAATCACATGGAATCTAGTCACCATTTAACCATCAAAGTAAACAAAAACATGTCACATTCCTAGGGTTAGCTAGGATTGTGATAGGAATTAAGAGAGAAATTAGAATTAAAGGAAGGGGGAAATTAGTAGAAAGAGGGAGAGATATTGAGAGAAAGGGGAGAGAAATAAGAGAGAGATTGAAGAGAAATCTTAGAGAGAGAAATGAGAGTTTCATACATTCAATTCAAGTATAAAACCATCCCGTATGTTTACAGCGGCCTTATATAAGCATATCATATTCCTAGCAGCATCCCAACTCCCCCATGTACTCCTAACCACTTGCTAAAATATCTTCTAACAATTATCAAAAGCCTATTACTATATTGCCCCTTTAATGCTCCTTGGGTCATGATAATTCCCCCCTCCTTGAGAGAGTTTTTCTCCCCAAGAACTTGCAACAAGTAGACATTACTTCATCCAATTCATGCCTTCTCTATCTCATTTATCTTTCTTTCTTTCTTTCTCCTTCTAGGCCTCTTCTTCTTCCTCGTTCTTAAGTTCTCATCATCTTCAAAATTGGCAGCAACACGGTAGCATCGTTTAGGATCAGCAAGTCTTCCTTCAGCTGGTGTTGTCTTCCTCTTATTGTTTGATAAAGAACCCTCCATGTTATCTGAAACCAAAGGCAATGGAACAATATCCTTAGGAACTCCACTCTCAATTCCATTTATTACAGAATTTTGATCCAGCATACCACCTAATCCTTCAATCCATGCATTAGATGCCAAGGGTAACAAGTTGGCCTTGGTTTCGTCGGTCACTTGATCAAATACTTCCCAACCTTCCTCTTGCAACCTTTTGGTAATTATCCTTTGATGTATTAATTCTTCTTCTATCTTGTCAATCTTAGTCGGATAATTTTTTTCCAACTCCAAAAATAACTCTTAGCCACTTTCTGTTATCTCTATCATCCACCTAGCAGAATCATTCAGCTCTAGTTTTGGCCTTCCCTGAGTATCATTTGGAACATCCTCATCAAGAACCTCCTTTCCAAAGGAACCAGTGTGTTCCTTTAATTCTCATTTTGTCCAAACACCCTAAACCAAGCCCTCGGACTTTCCATTGTTGCTGCCAACACTGTCCTAACAGCCACCATCTTTGTCAATTCTGCCAAAACCAATATCCTTCTTCCACTCTACGTTGGAGGTAAGCAATGAATCTGCTTCCCACCTTCTCAATTTCTCCTCCGGCTGCTCCATTTTAAGGAATTCGTCTTTGTTAAAATTCCCACGATAATCATCGAAGTATTCAGTAGGGAAGTTGTAATGATACTTCTTGATCAGTATCATCGCAAACTCCTACAGCTTCTCGCGGAACATACGACCAAATTCCTCGCACTCTTTATAAATCCCACTACTTGTTCCTTTGTCACTTTGGCTAGACTCATTCTCAAACTTCTTTCCCTATGTTTGATTCTTCTGGCTACACGGCTCTTTATCCCTATTGCTGCCAACTGAAAATGCAGCCTTCTTTGGCTGCCATTGAGGCTCCATTCCAACTGAAAATGAAGTATTCTTTTGCTGCAATTGACGGCTCATCTGCTTCATGTATGCACTGCTCCCAATGGCCTCACAAACAGGTCGTCCCCCTGAACATGCAGCACCCTTCTGCTGTGACAGAGACTCCAATGTCCTCGTGCGTGCACTACTCCTCCTAGAAGACTTCTCACAAGCAAGACAACCCGAAGGCCAATAAACAAGAGTTTTGTACATCCTAAATCCCTCACTTCTCTTCAGTATATACCTCTCAACAGTCACCTCTGAAGCTGATCCAAGAGGTGGCAAATTGCAGGTTCTAGAGTCACCTAGAGCTACCAATTCTCTTGACTCGCCTGCTATCTATTCCAACAACCGAAATTCCAGCTTTGAAGCTACCACCTGCTTCCCTCTCAAGATTCGAACAGGAGGGCCCAAATTCACAGGCGACAATCGCCTCACGTCAACTACCTAGGGAAGTCACCAACCCAATCACCGTCCCTACTGGCTACGACTCCCATTTCCACGTCTAACCCAACCGACAGTGCCTTCCTTGCACCGGTCGCCACCCAATCACCTTCCAATTCAAAATCGCCCAATGGAATCCGTCTTCTATGCTGATCAACTCTGATGCAGTCAATGCACTGTTGGATTCAAGCCGAAAATCGCTTGACCCGCTTCGCAAGTCAGTTACGAGCAAGAATTACCGAGATTTGTAGCCGAGAGTCAACCTCCCACTTCACTTCCAAGTTCGCACTGAAAGCTACAAAAATCGCCTTGCTAAATCGCACTCATTGTCTAGATCGCTGGCAGTCACTTGGCTCACTCTCAATTCCAATTGAGATCGCCTTACTCACAACTTCCAAAGTCACCCGAACTTCGACACTGAAACCGCTTCTATACACCACCTACCATAGTCGCAATCTACCAACTCTGCTTCACCTTCCTTGATGGATTATACAACTCGGAGAACAGCAGCGAATCAACCAGTTGATGTAAGGCGATTGAAGAGAAAGGGGAGAGAAATCTTATTGAGAGAAAGGGGAGAGAAATAAGAGGGAGATTGAAGAGAAATCTTATAGAGAGAAATGAGAGTTTCATTCATTCAATTCAAGCATAAAACCATCCCATATGTTTACAGCCTTATATAGGCATATCAGATTCCTAACAGCATCCCAATCCCCCATGTGCTCCTAACCACTTGCTAAAATATCTCCTAACAATTATCAAAAGCCTATTACTATATTGCCCCTTTAATGCTCCTTGGGTCATGACAAAATATTAAGAAATTCAAATTACCAACATACCACATGGCTTCAGAACTCAAAACAAACAGCATCTTTCTTAATAAAACATATAAATACCTGTTCATACAGATCTTCTAGCTTCTTTCTAGGAAGCTTAAGTTGTGCCACTTGGGGTAATATTGCATCCCACCTTCCACTGTTAATATCAGCAACAAATGTTTCAAGGCTGTCAACTGTATTCAGAGAAACCTGGCACTCATTCTGCAATATTTGGAAAGTTTGATGCAAAGAATTTTCTTTGCAAAACTGAAGAACTATCTTAATCACACTGCAACACAGAAAGGATAAACCAAATTAGATTTCTGCCAGATCCAAACATGCAGTGATCAAGCAATACTGAATTGCACCAGACAGATGAGGAGAAGAGGGGCAAGAAAAGTTAAAAGCTTGCCAGACCCTACAAGTAAAAGGATGATACATTTCATACCTAAAAGGAAAAACATGGAAAAAGTTGACACCTTTTTGTAGCAAATATTGGCACCAATCCAAAAAAATGAACCAAGGTATGCATAATCTTTTGTAAAAGCAAAAATATATCAATAATCAGATGGAGTGGAGTCCCAGCACCGGCATTATATATGGTCCAACTCCAAAACACTAAACACATTTCTAAAATTCCAAGTTAGAAGCAAGTTTCTCTTCAAGGAGCCAAAGACAATCACCACTCAAAGAAATCATCATCCTTGGTTCTTTGCTTACCATGTTTAAATAGCAATTGTCCATATCAGTGAGCCACAAAATTAGCAATAACGCAATTAAGAAACTCATTTGAATTTTGATAGGGGCATGAAAAATTGAAGACTAGTTAATTCCAAGTTCCATCTGTCATCACATCTGGGAGCATACCCTCTGTACCCAAGGACTATTGAATGCATCATTATGGCTTTGGATGCGGAAGTTCAGTTTCTAATGTAACAAAATCAATGCATCATGCCACTGCCCTGTTATGTCTTTGTATTCCATCTCAATTCAGAAAACTTGGCTATCAAGGTTGCTCCGTCACATTTTTGCTGGCATAATGCCAAAGCCAAGTGTTTAACTTCTTGGTCAATTGCATTCTGTTATAAATCACTTGTATTAGATTAGCTTGTATGTCTCGAGAGAGCTGTATTCCTTCTCATTAGCATTTGTTATATCTCTTGGTATTGTATTCTAGAAGGTTTGTTTCTAGAATGTTAGTTAGCAGTTTGTTAAAAGTCAGTTAGTTAGTTGTATCTATCATCAGCTTATGTTACCGCCTCTATGATGTATAAATAGAGGTCGGGTGTTAGCTTTAGGGTACTCTCTTTTATTCTATCTTGGGCAGTGAGAAAGGGAGGGGTATGCGCTGGGTGTCATACTAGAGTTCTTAGAGGGTATATCTTTGTAATTCTTGTAGAACAATCCCTCGGCAATTTCTGTACAAGGCTAAGGGTATTGGTTAGTGCATGTAACCCTTCAAGATTCATTCAAGATAGTGGAGATAAAAGAGCCTAGGGCAGTCTGGATGTAGGTCTCTCAAAAGACCGAACCAGGATAAATTTCTTTGGTGTTCTTGATTGTTTTAGTTGCTGATTTGCTTACTGTTTTATCGCAAGTTGTGTGTGTGTTCCGAGTGAGTGATTTAGGGAGTGTTTCAGTTGTTATTCTTGAGTGTAATTGAGTGCTTAGAAGCTGGGAGTTATTCCAACACATTCAGACCCCTTGTGGTTTGGTCATTTGCATGAAAATCACTTACGGTTTAAAAATGGTTCTAGAGGTCCTTATGGTTTAATTTTGTAGAAAATCATTATATTTACATGTACAAGAAATAAAGATAGTTAGATAGTTAAGCAAATTATAAGAACAATTTTTCATTCATTATACAATTATTTATTTTCTAAGTGATAGTTTTTTTCTATGTGTAAACTGTAGTCATATGAGCAATTATCATTATGCATAAATTTGTATAATCTAAATAAAAAAGTTGAGAGAAGTTATTCCTGTCCACAAACTACGTGGTATCAGAGCAATGAGACGAAGAGTTCAGAGAAGAAGAAAAAAAGGGAGAACAGTGAAGATGGCAAAGTGAAAACCTACTACTATCATCAGTCACTGCCCATCTCATTTATCTTTGTTGCAACCACAACCGCAACCGTCACCGTTGTCGTCACCCTTAACTGCAATCACGACTATTGCCATCGAAGGGATAACCGACCACAGTCACAACGAAGAAAGTGAAGGGTCACAATACAAAGATCAATGAGAAAGACGAAAGTGTTTACAGCATAAAACCCAAACAACCATCGTTGTCATCGGAGAATATGAAAGGGCACAACACGGTGCACTCTGGCATTGAAGATGGTAAATGTAGGCGATTGGTTGAAGATGGACGGGCACTCACATCAAAGTGGTGCACCAAAATACTAGTTTTGATTATGTTGCCGATTCATGGCAAACTTCACAATCTGGGGTGTCAAAGAAGGTTGAGAGTTTTGAACAGTGACAAGATTTCCAAAAATGGCTTAGGGCAATGCCATTCAATGAGAAAGATTGTTGGGCAGTAGGAGGAATGGTTCTTACTATAGGGCTTATCTTTGCAAGTAAAAGAGCCGTAGTCAGTGCCAAAAGCAAGCAGCTATTCAACGCACTGATAGGAAACTGGAATCAAAAATAAACCAACAATCTCCTATTGCTCAAGGAAATAAGAGAGGAAGTGGAAGATAAATGCCTTCTCCAAATTTGAGCAAATTATTCTGAAAGTTGGTTCACAGGTTCCTGTTTTATCAACTTGGACAAAAACAAGTAGCAGCCAAGGGTCTAAAGTTGACTGAAGATGGGCTCAACAGTTTTAAAAAAGTCTGCGACTGTTTTCCTACCATGGATGAGTTCAATCTCTCACCTACTTGTGACTTGGACAGGGGCATTATAAACTGTGAGTATGGAAAGTTGTCTTTATTTTTCTAGAGGTTGTTGCTTCAGCCTTTATGGTGGCTTCATCTTATTTTAGTTGTAAGGGTTATTGCTTTAGCCCAAGTGTAAAAGCATTGTAAGGGTTATTGCTTCAACCCAAATGTAAAAACGCATTATAAGGGTTATTGCTTGATGCCTGAAAAAGTAGTGTTGTTATAAAAACTAGTGTAACAGTTGTAGTTAAGCCTTGTAAAAGCTACTAAAAGGTTCCAGGTGAGTCTGTGAAAAGCTGCATAGTAAATGTCATTATTCACAAGATGGCACAAGAGATATGGAATGTCACAAAGGAGAAGTATTTCGATCCTAAAGACACATCAAGTCAAAGTAAATTTCATCTTCTACAAGACGGCACAAGAAGTCTAAGATGCTACAAAGGAGACATATTCAAACATTGAGAACACAAAAGCGTTGTCAAGTAGATCTCTCAGTTATCCAATACCTTAGTCATCTAACTAGATATTAGCAACAACTCAACATGTTCAAAGTGACCTAAATATATAGGCACTTCTTTACCGAAGACTCAATTTGAATATGTGAAGATCTAAACTAGGCTTCCCTAATATCTATAGCCCAGCTTGAGGGGGCGTGAACAAAATCATGTGATTACAATTTTGTATTTATATGTACAAAAAATAAAGACAGTTAGGTAGTTAGACAAATTATAAGAACAGTTTTTTCATTCATTATATAATTATTATTTATTTTGTAAGTGGCAGTTTTTTCTATGTGTAACTATCACCATATGAGCAGTTACCATTCGTGCATAAATTTGTCCAATCCAAATCATAAAGTTCAGAAAAGTTATTTTTGTCCAAAAACTACAATTTTTTTGCTAATATTCCCCTTATCATAAGTGCTATCAATTAAACCTTAATTAATTAAACCTAATTAAATTAAAATTACACTAATTAAACTCTAATTAATGTTAAAGTAATCAATATATAAAAAAAAAACAAAAGTAAAAATAGCTTCTAGGCTAGCAACAAGTCCAATCACCAAATCTCGTAGGCTAGCAATAGGTTTCGATGATTGGACTCGTCGTCGACCGACATTAACGAGTATTGAGCGATTGACATATATATATATAGAGAGAGAGAGAGAGAGATGGTTGAGCGAGGAGGGTGAGCAAATAAAGATAGAACCATTGCTGACGATGGCACCCAATGAAGCATAGCCACGTCGCTAGCAATGACCCAACCCTCTTACCAGAGGGGCCCTTTTTAACAGAGATGATTGGCAATTGTAGCTTCTTCTTCCTCTTCTTATGTAGCCAAAAAAGGGCCCATGCGACTATTATTGCTCATTTGTGTCATGACCCTGGGGTTTTAATAGAGAGTTAGGGCCAATTTTAAGAAGAATTGGGGCAGAATTGGAGAAAGAGAGGGGAAAAGGGGAGAGAAGAAAGGGAGAATTAGAGAGAATCAAAAGGGAAAAGATAGGAAGAGAAGCTGAGGGGAACAGGAGACAAGTCTGAGAGGGAGAGAGAAAGTTTGCAAGAGAGTAGAGCAAATGTTTCAATTGATTTTTTCTGCAGATGCCCCACTACAACAGCCTCATAGCTTTATATAGCTACTACAACAACTCAACATATTACAATATAACTACCACAACATAACAGATTACAAGATAACTACCCTAACAACACAATAGAATTAACTACTACTCTTGAGAAATAAACTACCATACTCAACCTTACCGTAAACACTTATACATCCTAGGATCTTGACATTTCCCCCCGCCTTGACATATTTCTTGTCCTCGAGAAATGCAAGGAGGACAAGACAATTCCCATGAAGATGGAGCAGTAGTGCAATAACAACTTCCAATCTTAGCTCTTTTCCTTCTCTTCCACGACTTGATAAAAGCAAGCTTGAAAAACTTCTGTAAGCCCACCAAGGATGATGTAATAAACTTTGCTTTCTTTGCCACTCCGCCTAACAACTTCTTATTTCCCTCTTGGAACCTCTTATTAGGCACATCATTACTCTTGACAACTCCAACTAGTTCCTTCATCTCATTATATGTCCATTGTGCATGGCAAAAGGCCAAATCAGTTTCAACTTCAATAAATCCAATTATTTTTTATCTCTGTCTTTGAAAGTTCCCCATTATCTACTTTCAATTTTGGGAATTGATTGGCTGAATCAGTCACCTTTTAATCCAAACTTCCAATAATATCACCTCGAAAATCCTCTTCATAAAGTTCTTTTTCAAAGGAATCCAATTATTCCTTTGTACCTGTTGTCCAAGCAACCTAATCGCTATAGTTTCCCTCTGGATAATACTTTTCACAGCCAATATCATTTCCGATATTATAGTCATCCTTTTGTCAATGCTGCTTAAATCAAAATACTTCTTCTGCTCAAAATCTAAAGTAAGCAGTCAATCAGTTTTCCACAATCTTGACTTCTCCTTAGGCTACTTCATTTTAAGGAACTAAGGTTGTAATGCTTCATTAGCAACTTCCTTCTTATAACTATTTTCTTCCTTAGACATTCCAAAATTCATTTCTGAAAAAACAGTTTTGTCTTCCTGAGTTGAACTTTGAGATTTGACAATGGGGTAGGGATTAATCATAAGATATGGTCGCTTCCCTAAAATAATCAGATCAGAATATTCTATAGAAAGCAAACAAGTAGGTAGTCTAACCTGATTCTATCTAGCGAACCTTATCATGTATTGGTCCATCATCCAACTTCTAAATTCATCCCAAATTTCATGCACAACTGACCTCCTCTCACAACGAATTGAAAGTATTGTCTAGCTTCTTATCCACGACTAGTTCTACAAATCCAATGTGGACCTGCCTCTCCGTCATCGTTGCCATCACTTGTTGAAGCTGCACCTCCATCTACGTCATTCTTATTCCATGTGCCTTCTTTTCTTGTGTCCGATTAATAGTCGAAGGCCACAATTACCGATGATTGCAATTACCAGAATTCACAGTTGATTCCGTCTTCTCACAGCCTACTACAATAGCTTGATTTCTTCGTTGTCTTGAACGCAACAACTCACCGGAATAGTCGGAATCACCTCCAAGAATCCTCAGCTCAAAGCAGTCTCCTAGTTTGTCTCGATCGCTGCTTCCAATTTGCAAACCTATTCCACCTCTGAAACAGCAATCACCCAAGATTCACAACCGCCATTACCACTTGAACTAATGCTATCTACAATCGGCCAAGATTAAAGCTCTTGGGCACCCCTTCTACAATTTGAACACCAACGCCTACTATCACCACTTCGATTTTCTGGAACTCCTTGAGTCAACTTACCTCCTTTGTTCGACTCTAAGATTGTCACTGGTCCTGTTTGCCTCACAGCACCGAGTTGACTTCGCCTTCCTTGTTCGACTCCAAGTTCCGATCGTGGCCTGATCTTGCTCGTTCAACTCCAAGATTGCCACTGGTCTTGCTCGCCTAACAGCACCAACCCAAATTAAGATCGTCCTGTTCTTGGATGTTAACCTTAGGACTCTTAGATTATACCCTTAGTGAGAAAACCCTCTCCACACTCTCGGATGCAGTGTAAATATAAGAATAGAAAAATGAACAGCAGAAAAGAAATTAACAGAATTGAAAAGATCAAATCATAAAGGAGATACAGCAAATTTATCCTAGTTCAAGCCAATTTAATTGGCTTTACATCCAGCAGTCCAACACCCCAATCGAGCAACTTTTATTGAGAAGAAATTGATCAATACAAAACCCAAGCCCTCTCTCAATCCTATCACTCAAGTCATAGTTCTGAAAGGCGCAAGACGCAGCAAGGCACAAAGGGTCCTGGAGCCTGAGGCGCAAGGCGCATGAGGCGAGGCACGCCTTTGCGAAGCGAGGCGCACCTTTTAGAAAAAAAAAAACTCAAAATCTTGTAAAATCATAAAAAACTATCAAATTATCAATAATAACACATGCATATCATTAATGATTCATTATCTTCAAATTCTAAACTAACAATATCAAAGTTGATTCATTCATCATGCAAATTCTAAACTAAAAACATCATCAAAGTTCAAACTTAAAGTCTCAAACTCAAACAAATACCAATCATCATGCAAAGTTCTAAGCAAACATATAAACACTATAAGTCCACAATCAATAAAGAAGTTTTAATCATCATCATCATCATACCCTTCACCAAATTGAAAATCATCATCTAACGGTGCCATATTTTGCTCATCCCTGTTATTCTTATTCTTTTGCATGTACTCTCAAATCTCTTGTTTTACTGATCGAGGACATTTTGGACAAGCTTTAGTACTATCAATAATCAATAAACACTACAAGTCCACAATCAAGAAAATGTTTTCATTTTAAAAAATGCTATTTTTCTAAGTCTGGAAGATTAGCGCATTTTTTCTAAGTCTAGAAGATTAGCGCATTATAAGGAGACATATAAGAAAATGTTTTCATTTTGAAAAACTATCTCCCGGTATTTTGATAGCTAATATTCATTGTTGTTAAAATAATTTTTAATGAATTTTTCAAGAAATAATAGGTATGTATTTTGAGGGTGGTAAAATCGCTAAATCCCGAGTTTGTACTAAAACCAAAATTTTATTTTCTTATTGTTATGGATTTTGATTTTTTAGATATTTTTATTGAATCCAAATGGGGGGCACTTTCTTATTTTCATTTACGTATTAAAGTAAATGGAACATTCACTTAAACTAAAGAAATGTAAATATGTTGTAATGTATATATGCTGGAACTGAGAAAATGAGAGGCTGGAGAGGAGAGGAAGAGAGCATGCAAGCACGGGTTTCTAGGCGTGCCCCTCGCCTCAGAGCCTCACCTTGCAAGGCGAGGGCCTCGCTAAAATCGCCACACCTGGGCCGAGGCGAGGCACCAAACTGGCGCCTTAAGGCGCCTTGCGCCTAGGCGCACCTTTAACAACTATGGCTCAAGTACAACCCTTGTTCACTCTAAGAAAGCTCAAGAACACAATACACATGCCTCACTTCCTCTAGAACAAAAATACTCATAATAGTAACCGAGAACTTGACAAGAGAGAAGATATCCTAGACTGTCACATTGCCCTCTTATTTATAAAGGAGTCGAAACCCCCAATATAACTAATAACTATAGGGAATTTACAGTTAGACCCCCAAAGATACATTAATTACACTTTGGCTTAAAAAAAACCCTAACTGTTTAATAGCTTCCAGCCGAAAGCCATCAACGCTCCACTAATCTTCTAATCAGAAAACTCTAGGCAAACCTCAACATTGGATTAGTAGAATTTGGCCATCGGAGTTCTAGGTCTGCCTCTTCTTGCTTGCCTAACAGCGCCGACCCCCAATTCAGACCGTCTTCATCGAGAGTCATCGGAATTTCGTCTGACGCTACTTGCTATCGATTTCGCCTAACTAACTGTTGAAATGTTGTCTCTGGTATATGGTATAAGAAGAAAAAAAGTGAAAGTAGTGAGTGATGGCAATGTGCTAGAGGGCCATTGAAGAATTAGATAGAAGTTTATATCTCAAACAGTAATTAATGGAAATTGGGGGGGTTAAACTATAAATAACAAATTCTTCTCTAGTGATAGCCGCCCACTCTATAAATAGAGTGCTAGGGGGTGTGTGTGGCCATTCTATTCTCTTATATTGTAACGAGTGCATTGTATTCTCTAAGAGGAAGGTTAGAGTTCTATTTTTAGCTTTGTAATCTTGGGAGGGAAGTTGTTTTTGTACTCAGGAATAGGGGGAAGATCTTGCTGTTGTACTGGACATTTTTCTTTGCTCTAATAAGACTGCTCGGGGTGCTCTTTGAAGGCTGAATGTAGGTTTCCTCAAAGGAAACAGAACCAGGATAAACCATTGCGTTGTGTGGTTTGTTTTCTGTTTCTTGTTCTTATTTTCTTTCTGTTTGATTGCTTAAGTTTTTTGTTTCAATTCCTATTATCACTGGGTGGATTTCATAGTGTTGAGACATATATCATCTAAGGGTAATTCCGCATGATCCTAGGATAACACTAACGATACACCGCCATAGCCTCCGGAAAAAGCCCAAAATCCACCTGTTGTTTTGCTTCTATGAATCGCCGGACTTCCAATTAGAGTCGCCTTGCCTGCTCATCTGCAAATTCTGATCAGCTAATATTGCTCTAGGAGTTGTTGGAAGCACCATCGGAATGGCCTGGCCAAGTTGTTTTCACTTGCCTTCACAATCTAGACTTAATTACTACAAAAATTTCCAGATTCTTAGCCAAGAATTCCTCTGTCGGAATCACTAAAACTAATTTAATCCTGCAAGATTTGAACACGGACTATTAGAATTCACAACTTGAATGATCAGCTCTCTTCAAATTGAATTAAATCACAGCCAAGGATTGACTGTTCTAATACCATATTGTCATGACCCTAGGGTTTCAACAGAGAATTAGGGCCAATTTTAGGAGGAATTACGGCATAATTGGAGAAATAGAGGGAAAACGGGAGAGAAAAGAGGGAGAATTAGAGAGAATTAGAAGGGAAAAGATAGAAGAGAAGCTAAGGAGAAGAGGAGACAAGTCCGAGAGGGAGAGAGAGAGTAGAACAAATGTTTCAATTGATATTTTCTACATATTCCCCACAACAACAGCCTAGTAGCTTTATATAGCTACGATAACAACTCAACAGATTACAAGATAACTACCCTAACAACACAACAGAATTAACTACTACTCCTAAGAAATAATCTGCTATACTCAACCCTACCGTAAACCCTTATACATCCTAGGGTCCTAACACTTCGGCAGGTTTTTCTCCTCTCTAGTTATCTCTATATCTCTCATCTCCCTTCTTTATATTGAATCATCACCAAGTTCAATTTCTGCAAATGTATTTGAACTCATGTGAGATTGATTATGTTCGATTTCTTGGCAAAACCAAACCCAATGTAAGTTCAACTTCTACCACCTGCCATCGCCTAAGCCATGGTAGTGTCACAAAATCAGCCAATAGAGGAAGAGTCACCACTGTTGCAAGTCAAAACCCTATCGTCTCAACCAAGAGACGCATCATTTCAGGCGAAGGGTTCCTTGAAACAATGGGGATGGTCAGCTGGAACCATCATGGGTGATGGATTTTTTACATTTTTAAATTTTTATTTTGGCTAAATTAAAATTAATTTAATTTTTTTTGTTTAATTTACTTAAATTATCTTAATTAAGCTTTAATTGATAGTGATTGTAACAAAAGGGGTGTCCACGCAAAAAAAATTAAACCATAGGGCCTCTAGAACCATTTTTAAACCACAAGAGGTATTCATGCAAATGACCCACTCCACAAGGGGTATGAATTTAATTTATTCTCAACTTTTCTATGGAGTAACGGACTATATCTATCCACTAATTGTCGAAACTTGTGCATCAAGATTGCTTTACACAAGTTTGCAAGCACATAAAGAAAATGCCTTACCATAATGCTTTCTCCACCTTCATTGAATAACTTCAAGACATACTCCTTTCACCTCTCCTTGATCACCCTTTCTTTTAATAGTACTTGTTTATTTTCATCTATGATACATTTCCCTTAGCTCAAATCCTTTGCTTTTATTTCTCTTGGTTTAGCTTTTGTGTGTGTGTGTATCTCTTTCTCCATTTTTGTATCAAGTCATTATTATAAATTTTCATAAGCTTTTGGCTTTACTTCACTAATTGTCTTTTTTGCTTCTTTTTTGTCCAACCTATACCTCTTTAGCGTTTCTTCGTTATTGCATTTATGTAAAGTCTCATTACAAGTTCTCTTTCTTTGGATTTTTCCTTGTAACACTGTATTCCACCACTAGCAAGAGTCTTTTTAATTTGGGACTTTTCGTTTGACTTTCCTAGAACCATTTTTATTGATTTCAAATAGTAGTAGCCATTTCAATCCACATTTGATTTGCCTTTCCTCCTCCGATCAATCTCTTCTGCCACACTTCTTTCCTAAGAATAGTTTGTATTTCACCTTTGAAATCCCCTCATCTAATTCTTAAGCTTTGTTTTGTATCATTTTTTCTACTCCAATTTTTAATATGGACGTCAATGACTGTAAGTCTATTGTTGAATGGTAAGATATTCTCCTGATATAACTTAGGTAACATTTAAGCTAATGATGTGTTTGAATAAATGTACTTTTAAGCTACCAATTAATAGTTATGTTTTTAGTTTGAAACAGCTGATAAGTTATTAGATATTGATTAAAAGACGAAAATAGACATGCTATTAAATAATATAAAAAATATATAAAATATTAATTTTTAATATTTTTTTTTATAAATTAACGTTTATTTGATAAAATTTTACTGTTAAAAAATATATACGTTAATGTTACTGTTATAAATTAACATTGTATTAGTATAATTATTAAAAAATATATTTTACTAAAATTAATATATATTATATGTTATATACAAAATTATTATATATGTTATATATAAATATAACATATATATTATGCTATATATGTTATATACATATATACACAGTGAAGAAGTGAAAAAGAAGGCCGGCAACAGAGGAGGAGATGGGAGACAGCACAAGAAGGGACGGTGAGGGGAGGCGAAGTAGGCGGCAAGAGACGCGACAACTTTGGGCGGCGAATCTGAAAGTAGAGGCAGCGATGGCGATAGCAGGACTGAGGCGATAGCATGACTGAGGTGACTTGTGGTAGTTGAACTGGGCGACGGAGACAAAAGAGCTGGAGGCAATGGCGAGGCGGATGGCGACAGGCGACAGTGGCAGTGGGAAATTGGTTGAAGAGGGTTGAAGAAGAAGGATATGGGTTGAAAATTGGTGTTTTGGTTGAGGATAAATTGATAATTTCCATGGTCAACACAACTTTTTCTCCAAGAGCGGTTTGCAAAAGCTGAGGGGAAGGAGCTTTTGAAAAAGCTATTCAAATAGCGTTTAAGTTATATAGCTTTTAAGCTATTTGAGTTTGCCAAACACTTAACTGAAAAAGCTTGATAGCTTTTAAGCTACGCTAATAGCTTATAAGCGATCAAACCGCTTAGCCAAACAGACCCTATATCAATTGAATTCAGCACTTGATTCTGTTGTTTCTAGTGCTTCAGCCCAGCCTATTGAGTCTAATTTTGTTTCTAGCAGTACATCTTCGTTAGAGTGTAATGTAATGCTTCCTTCTATCATGAACTATCACCTAATGTTCATGTAGCACAAACTGAAAGAATGTATCATCAATGGCATGCCAAGCTAGGGCATCCATCATCCAATGTACGGCATTTGATTCTTAACAAAATTCGTTTGCCTTATTCTCATTCAAATGTCTCCTTTTGTGATTCATGTAAGATTGGCAAACTTAGTCAACTTCCCTTTGCTGATTGTCCAATTACAACAAAGAAGCCCCTTGAATTGATTTACTCAAACTTATGGGGTCCTTCTCCTACTTTGTCTATTGAAGGACATCAATATTATATCATTTTTGTAAATGCCTATACAAGATATACATGGCTACACCCCTTGAAACTTAAATCAGATGCCCTGTCCACATTTGTAACCTTTCATAAAGTTGCTAAAGTTCAGTTTCAAACTAAATTACAAGCCTTGCAAATAGACAATGGGGGAGAGTTTAAGATATTTTTACCCTATCTTCATAGCTATGGCATTCAACCACGATTTACTTGCCCTTATACTCATCAGCAAAATGGTGCTGCTAAAAAAAACATAGGCATATAGCAAAAATGGGACTTACTTTGTTATCCCATGCCAACATGCCATTAAAATTTTGGGTTGAAGCCTTCCAAACAGTTGTTCATATTATCAATTTGCTAACCTCTTCTTCTCTCAAATTTAAAATACCTTTTGAACTTCTCTATCACAAGCAGCCTAATTATATGATGTTGCAACCTTTTGGCTGTGCTTATTTTCCTTACCTACACCTTTATAACAAGCACAAATTTGCCTTTCATTCAACCAAATGTATTTTCATTGGGTATAGTCATGTACATTTAGGTTATAAATGTTTGCATCCTTCTGGTCGAGTTTATATCTCTCGCCATGCGCAATTTAATCCAGATGAATTTCCTTTTGATCGATTATTTTCTTCTCCTGCTACATCTCAGTCCTGTCCAAATGGATTTTCTACGCTCTTTTTTGAGTCCCTTTCTGCTCCTGCTTCCTCTAAAGTAGCACCCCCCGTGTCCTCCTCCTTATCAAACACTGTAGTTTCCTCATAATCCCTAGATTTTTTCCCTATTAATTCTCCTACTCCTTCTCCTATTGTTCTTGTTCCTCAGCCTTGTTTTAGACCTACAGCACGTAACCCTAAACATACTATTGCACCTCTTCCTTCTGTTCATCCTATGCTTACTAGATCCAAGGCCAGGCGACTTCAATTTACATCTCCTCGTGCCCTAACCAGTTCCCTAGTGCCTAGTAATGTTTATGGGGCCTTTTTAGACTCACGATGGGTTAAGGCTATGGAAGAAGAGTTTATAGCTTTGCAGCATAATCAAACTTGGGACTTAATTCTCTTTTCTATAGACATGAACCTCATCGGCTGCAAGTGGGTGTATCGAATTAAGAATAATCATGATGGAACAATTCTTAAACACAAGACTAGGTTGGTAGCCAAGGGTTTTCTTCAAACACCAGGGGTTGATTATGCTGAAACTTTCAGTCCGGTTGTTAAGCCTCCAACTATTCGAGTTTTATTTACCTTGGCTATTACATTTGGATGGGACATACAGCAAGTAGACATTAATAATGCCTTTTTAAATGAAGATTTGACTGAGGATGTTTATATGTCCCAACCTGAAGGGTTTATTGATGCTCCGTTTCCCTCTCATGTTTGTAAGCTCAGAAAATCTCTCTATGGCCTTAAACAGACACCTAGATCACGGTACACTAAGTTGAGAGTTGCTTTGCAGTCATGGGGATTTGTAAAGGCTGTATCTAATGCCTCACTGTTTATTAAAAGAACTTCTCAATTTGTATTGTTTGCACTGGTGTATGTTGATGATATATTGATTACCGGTTCTAATTAGACAGCTCTTGGGAGATTTTATTCATGATTTAGACACAAACTTTGCTCTAAAAACTCTAGGATCGGTTCATTATTTCCTAGGCTTTGAAGCTCATCGAAATCAAGCTGGAATTTATCTTACACAGTCTAAATATGCTTTGGATTTATTGAAGAAAGCTCATGTAACGCTCATATGAATTATGTTGTGTCACTAACCAATGAGGGTGATTCCTCTGAAAATTCATCTCTATATCGTACAATCATTGGCTCCTTACAATACTTGACTTACACTAGACCAGATATCTCTTTTGTTGTCAATAAGCTTAGTCAATTCTTATCCTCTCCAAAACAACAGCATTAGATAACTTGTAAGCGGCTGCTTAGATATCTAACGGGCACTCTTGGTCTAGGCCTGTTTTTCTCACCAGCACCTCTTGATTTACCACTGGTTGTATTTACGCCGAATGTAAGGTTAGCACGCACTCTACTAGTGGTGTTTGTGTATTTCTTGGGCACAATTTGGTAGTTTGGAGTTCAAGGAGGCAATCAGTGGTTGCTTGATCAGTTAGAGAGACTGAATATAGAGCTAGTGAGCAAGAGGTGACTGAAATATTATGGCTGCAATCTCTATTTTTAGAGTTGGGTTATAAGTATGGTTCAAAACCAATAGTGTGGAGTGATAATATGGCTGCAAAAAGTATTACTGAAAATATGGTATTTCATTCTCGAACTAAACATATTGAGATTGATGTCCACTTTGTGCGTGAAAAGGTTGAAAATGGTGAGGTTGAAATTCAATATGTGCCCTGCTTTACATCAATTAGCTGATATCTTCACTAAGAGTTTACCAAGAAGCAGGTTTCAGTATTTGTGTGACAGAATCAGTTTAAAAGAATCACCTATTCAAGCAGCCTCAGCTTCACAAAATTTTACAGGAAAGCAGCTGGTCAGAAGGGAGTCTCAATTGAGGGGGAATGTGAAAGAAAATATTACATAATCTGTGTTTGGTGTTTCTATTTTTTAATTATGTTGTATATGTTGCTGTATGTTGTAGCAGTTAGTCTTGGACTTGCACTTATATTCACGTGTTTTATTATGTCGGTAGCTTAGGCTTTTGCTGAGTATATAATCAGCTTAGCCTTACTTTTTCTGGATTCATTCTTTCTTCTTCGATTGAGAAATTATTCAGAGCATTTCTTCCTCTTCATTTGTGTTCTACTTTCTGCCCTAGTTCATTCATTACTTGTGCAGAACGAAATTGGAGTACCTCTAAGCAGGTTCTGCAATGTGTAATTAACATGATACAGTAAGCAGATCAGTAAATAGTACCAAAATTGAATATCTTGTTTAATCATCCCTAAACAGAAAAAAGAATAAATAAATAGCAGCAGCCAAATAATAGGCTAAGTCTTAAACTCGGAAGGGAACTCCTCTCTCCATAGTCCATATCATGTCGGGCATATTATTTCATCAACATTTTGCAAATGCATCAAGATAAAAGTATGAATTGAATCAAAAGGAGCCAGAGAAAATTTATACCCTTGAAGCATTCCCCAATTTCTTTCGTGAAAATGCATTTCTTAAAAAAAATAGGATGATGGAAGAATTGCGTATTTCTTCTAAGGCCGATAAAGGGATATATGCTTATTTTCCCTCATTTCGCCGACACACGTCACATTGCGTTCTTCTGTAAAACTAATCAGTTCCTTTTTTGAGGGAAAAAAATGAAAACATAAGAAGGCGAAAATTGCACAATCTTCTGTAAGACCCACCAATTTGTCGTTGTTTCGGTCTTCTGTTCTTTGGAGAAAGAAATAGACGCGAATTGGGAAAAGAAAATTGAAGAGCAGAAAAAGAAAAGGCACAGATTCTACAGTACATCTATCCAAAACAATGGCGAAAAGAGAGCTTACTCTCGGGCTTCGATTTCTAACGTAGACATGGCGCTCTGTTGGCTGAAAACTTCAAATCTTCAAGCGCGACTAATTGCTCTTCACTGGCCGAATAATTCTTTTGAACGAACAAGCCGGAGACCCAGTGACAAGGAGACACTGAACGCGTAGGGTTTTAAGCATCGGGAACCCAACGAGACGGGGAGGTATCAAGAACTTGGCGAGAGCTCACCGTCGTTTTAAGACTTTAAACACTAATTTATTTTGAACATTTTTTAAATTTAAAATTCTTGAAAATTTTTTAAGTTCATAAAATATTTCGATGGATATTTATTTAAAATTCTACATTATATAATTACGTACTTAATAAAAAAAATTATAAATTATCAGAAATTATAAAAATGGCTAAAAATGACATCATTAATTTTACAAGTAAATATGTAGGAAAACAATGTTTGGATAAAAAAATTTAATTAATCTTTTTTGTTAAAAATATAAAAGATGTTGTAGCCAATCCTCCGAGGGGAGTTCCCCCAAAGAAGGTGTCATACCCGGGAAAAGATGTTCTCCCAGAGGAGTTTTCCTAGGAAAAAAAGTTTTTTTAGAGAACTATCTCACAAATTAAAATATACTCGATTAAGCCATCATTTTGAGGAAGAATAAGAGAGACTCTTTTCCTGAATAACTTTGCCCTATGTTGTCCTATACAATGTGGCCTGCCTAAAACAAGTTCTCATTTTTCTGTGGAACCATTCCTCCAGGTGAATCTGTCGATCATTTTTCTCGCAAACTTTACCAACGGTTAGTTTTTGAGCTCATTGAATGGTCCCCAACTACCACCAACGACTATATTTTTCAAATGGTTCATCAAGCACTATAAATTCTGACCTAATGGAGCAATTAAGATTGTTAGAGAATTTATTGCAAGCATTCAATTGTCCCAGCTATTCTCAAGTGCTCAAAAGTGTTTTAAATTTTTCTCTCTTAAGACTTTGTTCTACTATTATATTTATTGTTTCACCCCTTATAATTATTTTGGAAGAATTTGTAATTGAAAAATTCATCTCTCAAATCCTCTCTTATTGTAATCTTTTTGTATTTTTCTAACAAGTGTGCTAAAAGACTTACTTTGATTATAAGAGATTGTAATTCCTAATCTTGGGAAGTAGATGGTCTACTTGTGATCAAGTAAGAGAATTTAGTAAAAGTTTAAGATCTTTAGTGAGGACTTAAGGTAGTAGATTTAGTCATTTGGCAGAACCACTCAAAAATTGTTTGTGTTTTCTTTGTCTTTACTTTCATAGCATTTATCTTATCAAACATTTTTATCAACCTCTTTCATTTTTACTAAATCCTCACTTTGAGGTATAAATTTTCAAATTAAACAAAAAAAAAATTAATCACAGAATTCACCATCATCTTGGATTGTGGTGCCATGCTAGTCAATTCTATCAAGATGCTATCAAGAGATGCTGGATTTGAAAAATACATTTCATCATCAAAGTGTTCAAAATCATTTATCAGTTATCTCTTTCAAAAAGAATTTCATATCAAAATCTTTTCTTTTGGCTTGTGAAAATCAAAAACATAGCAAAACCTTTCAGGTCACAACTTGAGCTTACAATGTCATATTTCTTCAAAAGGTGAAAATTAGGCTACATTGTTTATATCTAAGAAAAGTCTTTATGTGGATCTAAGATGATTTGAATTTGTAAAGGTTGTCTTATTTGATGATTATCATACTAATCCTTAAGGACCCAAAGAAAATAGGTACCAAAAATGTCTTGAATGAGCTTTATAGATGCAGATCCAAGGAGGACAATCTTCAAGAATGAGACTATTAAGTCTTAGAAGAAAATTCCTAAAGGCCGTTAATCGATGAAGATTTTACAAAGTTATGTGATACACAGGAAAATGGACTTCTTCAAAGTTAAAGATTTGCTAAAGTGGTCATTCAAGTAGAGTATATCTGAGGCATACTCTCTATAGCAATTCATTATCTTGATTTTGCTTATAATATATCTCTGTTCATTTATTTTCAGTTATGCCTCTGAATATGTGATTTATGGATGATATTTTAATGTTCATTTACATGTGCTTTATTTCTGCATATAATTCATGTTCGTTTAATTTACTGTTGTTACTCTCTATTCATATTTTATATATAAGTTATCTATTAATCTTTACTACATATGATTTATCTTAACTTAGCCCAAATTTAGATCTAAGTTAGATGAGAATATTGATCTTTACTCAAATAGGAATTCAAGATAGGTGTTTATTGAATGATAACTATAAACACTTACAAGACACCCAAATAAACTAGAAATTCAATTGGGTACATACTAGGATTTGTAAATAAGCCAAAGATAGTTATCTTGGATGATAAATTTTCTAAGGCAATGCTTTTAGGAAAGTATATAATTGTCTGATGTTAAGAAGAATTAGGATATGTATAAGTATATAGCCTCTTCAAGGAATAGATGAAAAGAAATCAAATAAATCCAAGGTTAAAATCTAAGGATGAAAACTCTCCAATATTCTCTTAATCAATTGAGTAAAATCAATTAGCATTCATGTAAATATCAAATAATCAAATGAGTAGTTCAATATCTAAAACACACTTGACTGATATTTGAAGTAATCGAATTAATCTCATATCATTTGACTAATATTTTAAATTCAATTGATTGATCACAAAATTAAAGAAGAAAACCAAGTCTAGGTCTGTCGTCACTCGATTGATGAGAAATCACGCAATTCCACCTTAATGAAAAATAAAAAATAATCAAGTGAGGGAATACACTTGAGTATCTTGCAAATCTCTCGAACGCGAAGGGAAGATTAAGTGTCAAATAATGTTTGCCTATAAAAGGCCTCCTAGACCATTCATTCACTCACCTTTGCATTCTCACTCCTAGGTTTCCCAAGTTCTCTACAAAGTCCTAATCAAAGGTAACTCTCTATCACTCAAATCTTGCTCATTATTGTTCTAGTTCCATTCAAAATCTATGTTTCAATCAATATGTTACCATTGCTTTCCATGGCACCCAAAAGGAAAAAATCTTTCATCTCCCTCACCTTTATCATCTCCGGCCACTAGAGACAAAAGGAAACAACCCATTTCTAAGAAATTTCACAGGTTTATAAATCAATTTCACAAAACATTATTCTATGTCATTCTAACTAGAGGTTTTATCTCTAAAAGAAATTTTGATTGGTTTACTCTAGAATGAATAAGATTTGGTCAGAGTCTCAAGATGTGGATAACTAACATGGGGGGTACACTGTCAGGGCTTGCTCCTGGATTACTTGCTAGCATAGAAAGTCAAAGAAAAGGTCCATTCAAAATGGATACAAAGACAAATATTACTCAAAAATTTGCCAAAAATTCTTTTCATTCCCATATTTTCTCACTATCAATAGGAGCCAAAATAAATATTATATATCATTCTTTACATCATAAGTTCGGGCTTACAACCTATACATTTTAAAAATAAAAAGGCATCAAAGCTTTAAATACAAAATGAAACCCTCTAATCATGCCCTCAAACTACACCAATGGATCTTTGAGGTAGAGACATCTCTGTACACATATATCCAGAACTTACCCCAAATAATTATCTTCCACTTTCTTGGAATGACAAAAGAAGTCAGGGTGAGCCACAAGGCTCACCAAGCATATAGCAAAGGGAAATTATGACAAAATCAATATACGAAAACATGAATAACAAAGAGCCATGGAAAACTCACTACCCGACCACTAAACCCCAATTGAGTTCATGCCTTCCACACTTGATAACATCATCTCCCAAGAAATTATAATTCATTACATTTTATCAAAACACATTTTTCAAAGTGAGCCATAAGGCTCAACTAATGTATAAGCACAACGAAAACTAGATAAGACCAGACTTCCATGAACATCATTCATATCATGCAGTATATGGAAACACACGCCACTCTCATATACATAAATGACACACAATTCCATGCCATGAGGTTACATAATATCCAGTCATAACATAAATGCATAGATGCACACATATGGTCTTTAGGGCCCACATAAAATGCATACACTGGTGCCCAAGACCCTAAATACAAACCTGCGAGCAGCCCAGAGCAGGTTACCAAATAATAACATGAGCCTAAGGCTCTCGTGTCACATCCATCACCATCCTCCGTCCAGTGGCCCCAGTCCAGTACCCCCCATGCAATGCAACACATAAAGAATGCAATGGCTCTTACAACATTAACGTAATGGCAAGGCCCCATAACCTAAGCATCAAGTCAAGCTACGCCCACGTAGGAATTCACACACACAATTGCTTTAATGCATATGCCCTCATAACATACACAAGTTAACACTTACAGACCAACTATGTCATGCCAACACTCACACTCTCATCACATACAAAGCATGACCCCCCAATGGATCAGCCCATGACCAGTGGCGGAGCCAAAACTTTTTATCTAAGTGGGCAAAAATTAAATAGCAAAAAAAAATTTAAATAATATAATACTCAAAAAAATATTTGATAAATTATTACAATTGTTCTCGACGCATTTTCATATTTTGATAACGTCGCATAATGACATTATTATCAATTTCACTAAATATATCATTTTCAATATACATAACTAAACTGCCATTCAACAATTGATCTTCAATTCGATTGCGTAGTCGGGTCTTGACAATCTTCATGACAGAAATACTTTTTCTACTATAGCAGTAGCAACAAGAAAAATTAATGCTAGTGTCACAAGTCTGTAAACTAATGGATACACATTATTTTTCTTCATTGCTACCAACTTCTGTGCAAGATCACTAAGGCCCCCTAGCCCTTCAAAATTTTTGTCAGTACGCATATCAATCATATATGTTTCACGTATATCATCAAGCGCTAGGAAATCTATTGGTGAAAAATCTTCAGGATAATACTCACCAAGTCAAATTAATTTTTTCTTGTCAAAAGCAGAGAATGAATCATCTGGACACAAGCATGCTACACAAATGCACAAGTCACTATTTACCTCAGAAAAACGATCATTCAACTCTTGAAGTTGCATATCAATAACTGCATAAAAGAAATTCACCCAAAAGTGATGTAAATTTGTCATTCTAGAGTATTACGTCGTGAATGACCTGGAGATATATACATATCATCCATGTTGGGAACATCAATATTATATTTCTAACAAAAAGAATAAATTGTTTCCAAAAAGAATCGCATCCATTGTCCCTCATTACTTGAAATTGTTCTTTACAAATTTTCACCAATCTCATGGCATTGACAATATCTTGATCTTTCTTTTGTAGTGAATTTGATAATTCATTTGATATTTCTAAAATCCTTTTCATGAGATGTAGACTAAATGCAAAGTCAAATGTTATTATTAAACTCAACAAACTACATGCTTCACCTCTTTTTCCATAACTTGGAACATCATTACTAATCATTTCAAGGACATCAATTGTTGGTGAAAACATGTGAATTAAGTTCAATGAAGAACTATAGTGAGAGCCCTAACGTGTATCACCAGAACGCTTAAGAATAATTTGTTGATTAAGGTTGCGTCCACTTGATATTTCACCATGATTAAGTGCTTCAAGAATTCGGAGTCTTGTTTTTCTCTAAGAATATCACATCGTTTAACTGATCCCCTAACAACATTCACAACCCTATCAACCAAATCAAAGAATACTTCAATCTCTATATGCTTGATTGCTACGACTACAAGAGCTAGTTGAAGTTGATGAGCAAAACAATGAATATAAAAAGCACTTGGGTTCTCCTTTAAAATAAGTGCTTTGAGACCATTAAACTCACCTTGCATATTGCTAACCCTATCATAACCTTGACTTCTCAAACTAGATATACTCAATTTGTATCTAGAGAACAAATGATCAATAGCATCCTTAAGTGAGAGAGTCGTGGTACTTGAAACATGCTCGATACCTACAAAATGTTCAACTACACATCCTTTCTTGTTCACATAATGCAAAACAATAGACATTTGTTCCTTAATTGAGATATCACGAGATTCATTAACTAGAATAGAAAATAACCCATCACCAATCTCGTTAATAATGACATTTATTGTTTCAAAAGCAATAGCACTTACAATATCTTTTTGAATATCAGGTGATCTTAGTTTAAGATTTTCAAGAGCATTCTTGAAAGTAACAACCTTAATCTCATCATTATAATCTGCTAAAAAGTGCAATAATTCAAGAAAATTCCCTTGATTATTTAAATCTTCAGATTCACCATGTCCACAAAATGCAAGTCCCAATCGTAAAAGAAATCGAACATAATCTATTGATGCACCCAAACAAATTTGGTAGTCATTTCGTGTTTGATGTGATTGCTTCAAGAAAATTGCCCGAATATTTTTCTCTTGATTCATAAAAGCTTCGAACTTAATTCGAGCTTTATTGTGTGGACTATTGTGACTTCCAACGTGATCCTGAAGTTTTTCTTTCATTTTTCAATTTGAAAACCCCTTCTCAACAAAAGTGTCACTACCTCCTCATTCCACACTTGGTTGAAAAAGATAACAATAGAAACAAAATGCTACATCTTTCTTTATGCTATATTCTAACTAAGAAGGAAATTCATTAAACCAAGAAACTCGGAAATGTCTCAGTAATGATTTTCCAATTTTTGTCTGTGAAAATTTATTCTTACGAGGTTGACAAGGACCAAATTGTATGTATGCTCTTCGAATTTCATCTCAGACTTTAACATTATATTCCATAATTGGAATTCGTAGTCCAAAATCTGTAGGAAGTTGAGTAACATCAATTTTATTTTGAATATCTTCATGCTGAACATCCTTTTCAACCTGAATATCTCCTTTATCATGAATTTCACTTTCATCCCGAGCAACATTACTTTCCACACAAATATCACTTTCTTGTCAAACAACATCAGTTTCACTTTGATTCCGAACAACATTAGATTTCTTTCTATTAATATCTTGTTCTTCAATAGAAAATGGAGCTGACCTTTTGAAATATCTTTTCATAATTGTTGACATTCAATTTAAATAAAAAATTAACATAGTTTCAAAAATCAATTGCAATTAACAATTCATTTATATCAAATAGGAGTAAGCAAATAAAAATAAATAAAAGTTTGAAGAGGTCTCAAGTAACTCTTATACTCAAGACTAAAGTAAATTGATTAAAAAACAATCTAACAAATTGTAGCAATGAATACAGAAAAACACAAGTTAACAAGAATTCGACTAAACATTCTATATGCATACAATTATGTGTCTATAATAGATTATAAACAGTTATAGTTATACCTGGTGGCAGTGGTGGTGGCTGATGATGCGAAATGAATGAATTAGAGAATCGCCTGAAAGACGTAATAAGCTAATCAGAACCACACGAGTTTTAAGTAAAACGCACACAAACACAATGACCAAACCAGATAACTCAAAGTTGTAGTCATACCTGCTCATTTTTTAATTTTTGTTTAAATTTTTAAGTATTTTTTTCTTGCAGTATATTAAAAAAAACACTGACTTATAGGTTGTTCTAGTCTAATACAACATTTTATCAATGCTTAATAATTGTACATATATATATATTATTTATAATAAATTATTAGAAAAACTTTAAAGTAGTAGTGGATGACTGATGAGAAAATCACTTGGAATGGACCATTCTTTTAGTGTTGTTACTGTCTGAAATGAAGAAGAAGCAAGAAGTATTGTTGTTAAGACAAATTAAGAAGATGAAGAAGAAGCAGCCAGCAGGATTCAAGAAGGACGACAACTGGAAGTCTGCAAGCCAGCCACCCCATCCTTTCTCTGACAATTTACTTTCTTTCTCTCAAAAACTTTCATGGGAAAATGGTCCTTACTTTTTCATGCCAAAACTAAAGCTTCTGTGAGAAGCTTCTTTAACATATTATATATATATGTAGTATATATATATATGAATTTTTTAAATAATTATTAGTATATTTTTAAATTTTTTAATAATTAATTTTTAATTAATTAAAATAAAAAAATAAAAATCCAGGGTGGATCGTTGCCAACCCTTGATTGTATGTGGCTCCGCCACTGCCTATGACCCATCATCATAATGCAAGATAAAATAGCACACAACATCATGCAACACAACCACAACAATGCTATAAGAAGTGACATTCACATATCCTCAATTTTTGCTCATTAAAGCTCTTGGCTTTTTCACACAATTCACATTGATTAGGTTTCACCACATCAACTAAGGGCAATTATGATGCTTCAAATGGATTGTAATTTTGACTTCTACATCAAAAGTTATGGCCAAAATAGCGAAGTATGCACAATGTAGTCAAGTCGCGGCCGAGTCGACTTGAGGGAAATCCGAGTCAACTTGCCCAAAACCGAGTCGACTTGACTTCCTAGACAAGTCAACTTGGCTGAAAATAGGGAAAAACGACTAAAAGAAACTGGCTTCGGTCGAGTCGACTTAACCCACAAACAAGTTAAATCGATGCAACCCGAAATGCACGAAATGAACACAGAACACCCAAAAACTCTCATTCTATCTTCCTAACCCACAATTTCCATTCCATGAATGAAATATGGAATGAAATATACCCCATAGAGACTTTCAAAGAGACCCAAAACCATCTCAAATGGAAAACCCACAAGTTAAAAAATTAATACAACATTTACCACTAAAGTGAGAAGCCATTTTATCGAATATGATTCCAACTCCATGGAGAAGAAAACATTTTGCATCAAATGAAGAAATGAGAAAAAAAGAAAACTGGCATAAAAAAAAAATTTAAGTGCAAGTAGAATTTGCCTTGATGATGCTTAAACCGAAAAGACGAACAAGAAGAAGCCTCCTTCTACTGCATCCTTGAAGCCCCCATCAACAAGAAGAAAATTGAAGAAGAAGAAAATGAAGAAGGAGGAGGAGGAGCCACCATCAGGAGAAGAAGAAGAATGAAGAAAAGACAAGGGAGCATGGGGAGAAAAAAAGGAGGAGTGGGCTGCCAACCACCCCCATTGGAAATTACCATTCTACCCTCACACACAACACAAAATATCTCATGCCCAATTTAGACTTCTGACTTTATTTCATTTTCTTATCTCTGTTTCTATATTCACAGAATTTGCACACACAATATAATGCACATATATAATGCCAATGCCCACTTTCCTCATGGCCTAAGCCCAATCAAGAGCCAAATTCATTTTAAGCCCATGGGATTTCTCTAAACCACCACTTTCACTGGCCTTAAACACTTGGCCCAAGCCCACTTTCATTTAAGTTAAACACATCACAAAACGTGTGGCTTAGGCCCAATCAAACTCCTTTCCATTTAATTAAAACGCAACCCACTAATACATGAGCTTAGACTCAAATGGGAAACCCAATCCATTAAGTTAAATACATAATTTACTTACATAAATTTCGCCACATAAAAATATTTCTTAACATTAAATTTAATTGGGCAAAATTTTCAATTCTCATAAATAAAATATTAATAACTCTTAGACCCACTAACGGGTCGTTACTTACACCTTGCTTCCCTAAGGCTATTGTTGAGTTTTATTCAAGTCTAACTAAAAATCCTTCTTTAGGAAAGAAAGAAACATATTTTGTAGAAAATATTAGTTTTGGGTTTCAAGGAAGAAACTACATTTTTACTTCCACTCAATCCTCCACCACTCTTGACTTTATCCCATGTGAATCTTTCCTTGAGTCCATTCCTTTTTTATCTTTACAGCATTTAGGAATTCTTCGCCAAAAAAACATCAAAAAAATTATCACTACTAACATCTTGGGTTCTCATGACTTTGTAAACCTTGAACATCATGTTCTCCACTATTTTATTGCAACCTTAATAAATGGTCAGGGTGAATCCCTACATTATGTCACCTTGATGACCTAAAATCATGTGGTGCGCTATAAATAACATTTATGTCAATATTTCGGCCTTTATTTTTAATAAAATGTATCAATTAGTTATTCAGAAATCATCTATAAAACTTCCATATGGAATGATCATGTCCAAAATCCTTAGCATAACTCAAGCCTCATTTCAAAAAGAATAATCTTTTCCTTACACCAAATTTGATACCTACTCTAAATCCTCTCTCAAATGGATAAGATTTTTTTGAGAGAATAGGGATGGAAAATGCCTGGAAAAGGGAACAAAACCATAAAAAAAGATCTTATTGAGGAAATTGGTCTGTTAAATCCTCCATTAGCTCCATCCAGTCCATCCTCTCAAAGCTCTCTAGACAACCATTCTAATCTCAAAAGTTCCTTCTAATCTATCTGAAGATCCAATCTCCATGAGCCAATTAATTCATGATAAATGGCCACGGATGATAGAGATAGAATAAAAGATTTTAAAGAAAATAGAAAATATAGAGAAAAGACTTGGTTTGGAAAGGTGGAGAAGAATCCATAGCTTATTCTAGCTAGATTCGAGCAGCCAAGAGCTAGAGAGCAAAAGATCCAACTCACTCTAATTCTTGAGTCAAATAATGAAGAAGAGGAAGAAGGAGGACAAGAATGAAGAACTAAAATAGATGTATAGGAGTTTAGGAATTGTTTTAATTGATGCAAATTTGTATTCCTAAGAACTCTATATTTTTTTTGAAGGATATATTATTTTTTTATACTCTTTCTATCATTTTAGATTCTTTATTCCTATTATCATCCTAAAAATCATAGTGATAGGTTTAAAATGCTATGGCACCAAGCCAAGATGGGGTGAATTGGGTTATTTAAAAATTAGCTTGAACACTTTAAATCTTTATCAAAACAAATAAGAATATAATGCAAGTGAGGATTATTGAAATGCTTGAAACAATAAATGAAACAAAAGCATAAGTAAGAGATGAACACAAGAATTTATAATGGTTTGGCTTAAATCAAACTTAATCTATTACCTTAACTCCTCACTAAGGATTTTGAACTCAATCCATTAAAACCCCCTACTTAAACCAAATAGGTCATCTTATCTAAGACTAGGAATTACAATCTCCTACTTACACAAGTAAGCCATCTAGCTACATAAGAAAAGAAATACATGGAGTGTTTAATAGAGAAGTTCTAAGAGTATACACTCTTAGTTACAATGTAACTTAAGAAGATACAAGGTTTGAAATAATTAAATATAAATGAAGAACAAAGCCTTTAAGAGAAAATTATCAAAACACAAATACAATTTGAGAAGATGTAAATAAGTTGTAAGCTCACTTTACTTCATTCCGATCCATTAGCCTTTTCTTGATCATCCTTGATTTGTATTCATAGGTCTCCCAAGAGTTTCAAGAGAAATTTAGCCATTTGTGACCGTTGCAGTTTGAAAAACTAGCCATTTGATGCTTTTTGCGAAATAAACTATCAACAAAAACACATAAACTGTCGACAAAATAGGTTTAGAAATGAAGAACTGTCAACAAAATAAAGAAAGTTGTTGACAATTGCCTTTACAACCTTATTGACTATCGACAGTTGATTGCCAAACTGTCAACAATTTCATATAAACTGTTGACAGTTTCCTTGAATACACTCAAAAAAAATATTTTTTGATTTAAAAGATATTTTATTAAAAATTCATTTAAAATCTGTTATGCATAATAATAATAATAATAATAATAATAATAATAATAATAATAATAAAATAAATAAAAAGCAGATCAAGAGAGTGCCACGTGGCACCCTGAGGGAGCGCCACGTGGCAGCCCCTGGGTGACCAAAGGAGGCCACCCAGGGGGCGCCACCCCCGAGTGAGGTCACTCGGGGGTGGCAGGTGCACAACCCCCATGGGCAGCCGCGTGGGCTGCCAGGCAGCACGCGGCTGCCTGGTCCGCGCCCCTGCAGCTGGGGGGGCGCCCCCCTCTCCCTCGAGTGGAGGTCTCTTGGGGGAATAGTACCCCCGAGTGACCCCACTCGGGGGAAGGCAGCCGCGCAAGCGGTTGCTCGAGCGCGCAAGGTCGAGCGCGCACAAGGCCACGCGCAGCTGCCAGCACATGGCCGCCCGTGCACACCTTCGTGCGCGACTCCCCGCACACGCAATCACTTCGCACCCGGCCCCGTGAGCCCATGCGCACGGCCCCTCGTGCTCTTTTTCCCCATGCTCACAGATACCCCCGAGTGAGGGTCACCCAGGGATCCATACTCGCCTCCGCGGGCCTCCTATTCTTGCGCCATCGCCTCCAAGATAGTTGTCCTAAGGCTATTCCCGCGAGACTTGGTCAAAGCCTCCCTGAGATTCTTGCCACAAAACTCGGAACACGCGACACATGGATGCCCCTCTCGTTGCTATAAATAGGAGGTCACTTTCCCTCATTCGGTACGCAATCTCTGGCTCTCGCATTTACTCTCTTACTTTCAAATACTTAATTTCTACAGTGATCTAACTTAAGCATCGGAGGATCCGCGCGGGGACTTCCGCCCACGCTCCTAACCGATTCTTTCTCTAGTAGGTCATCCATCGCTCGGAAACGCCTCCGGAGACTCATCCATCGCTCAAAAATGCCTCACGAGACTCACCCATCGCTGCCGCAATGCCCCGGGAGACTCACTCATCGCTCAGATACGCCATACGAGGGTCATCCATCGGTGGTTTCCCATTTTATAAATTTATTGTTGTAATCGTGTAACAACAATTGGCGCCGTCTATGGGAAACGCAAACAAAAAGCTGCAACACTCTTCCCTCATCATGGCTCAAACTCGAAGTAATCGCCAGACCCTCTCCCGTGGAGCCCAATCACCTCGACGAGAAACTCTCCCTCGAGTGGATGATCAGCACCAGTCTACTCGCGAGGGCCCATTACCCCTCATCCATGGGGGTCATCCGTCCCTCACCCATGAGGGACAACCTCCCCTCACCCATGGTGGCCAACCGTCCCTCACCCATCAATCCCCTCATGAGGGTTACCATCCCTCACACACCAACAGCCGCCCCTTCCAGAGCCCTCTCACCCACTGGGGGCCCAACTTCAGGTGTCTCCTCTTACTACCCCACATATTCTCTCGGGACCCTACTCAGGTATGCAGATCTCATCCGTAGTTCCTTGGGCTGAGTAAGAGGCCCTGCGACAGCAGCACCCTGAAGGAATACAAGCTCTGAGGGAAATGGCTGGTATTTTGCAAAGTTTGGTCCCCCACGGGATAATTCCAACTGCATTGAGAAAGTTCATCCCAGAAATAGTTCCATCTCACAAGGCTCGTCAGGAGGTACCAGGGAACGGCTCCTATCGAGACGCAAGCCCTAAAACCCATGCTCAACCTATCCCAACTAGAAACAATCAACCAAGGTCTCCTTTAAGGGAAGATCATAGCCAAACATCTCCCCCTCGAGGAAATCATGGAGGAACTAAACGTCGAAAGACAGAAAGACGAAGCCCACAACGAGGAAGATATTCAGAAACAATAGCTAGCACTCCAATGGAAAGAGGACGGGATACCAAACCCATAACCAAGCAAAATGATGGGCCTGAGGATAATCCTACTGCATTTAGTGCACGAGAGGCCGCCGATATGAAAAAGATGATTGAGCGGGTCCTACAACAGAATAAGTTATTGCCTACTTCTGAGGAACAATCTAGAGGAAAGCTACCATTTGTGCCTGAAGTAATGGAGAAACCTTTGCCGAGGAAGTTCAAGATGCCTCAAATAAATCCTTATTCAGGAAGGACGACCCTTACGATCACGTGCAAAACTATGAATCTTTAATGATGCTTCATGGATGGGACGACGAGATAATGTGCGGGGCATTTCCTTTAACCCTAACTGGGCATGCTCGAGCCTGGTTTAACGGCTTACCTGAGGCATCTATCTCTTTATTCGGGCAGCTAAAAAAAGAATTTATCAAAGCATTCATCATTAACAGTCAGAGAAAGAAAGATGCAACATATTTGCTTAGCATTCGACAAGCAAATAAAGAGACCTTACGACACTACGTGGACAGATTTCGAAATGCCACACTTGAGATCTGTAATTTACCGATTGAAATGGCAGTGTCTGCCATGTTCCAAGGGACAAGACTAACCCCTTTGCAAGAATCATTATCCCTGGACCCTCCGAAATCTCTGGCAGACTTGTTCGTTAGGGCTAACAGGTACATACTCCATACGAAGATGATGAGAACGGTAGGGGGAAGTGAAGACAGAGAGAGAAAGAGGAAAGAGCGAGATATTGAAGAAGGTTCAAACCAGCGAAAAGAACGGATTAGGAGGTCGGATATAGTGGGGCCACAATTCCATCATTACACTAGGCTCAATCAACCCCGATCAACTATATTAGCAGCAGTAGAGGGGTCAGGTCTCCTCCAGCTTCCGAAAACGGTAGATCGCCCCATGGGGAGAAATCAAGAAGAGTACTGCAGGTATCACCGAACTCGGGGACACTCTACTGATCAGTGTAGGGAGTTAAAAAATCAGATCGAAGCATTCATTCGTAAAGGACACTTACAAAGATATGTAAGGACTGAAGGAAGAAATAACAGAGACCATCAAAGAAGGGAAGAAAGACCCGAAGGTCAAGATAGACGAAATTTACGGCAAAATGAAGGGATAAGGGATAACAGAATGGTGGCCCCCCTGACAACGAGCCAACTCATCAAGCCATTCATGTTATCTCTGGGGGCGAGACCTTAGCTGGGAATACTTCTTCTTCTCGAAAGGCCTATGCCCGTCAGGCCTACCAAGTCAATTCCGTGATGGAGGTGAGAGAGGACGAGGAGCCAATCACGTTCACCCCTGCTGATAGAGGTGATATAATACTCCCACATGACGATCCGATGGTAATTTCTGCAGTTATCGCCAAACACCCCATCAGTAGAATTTTGGTGGATAGCGACAGCTCTGTTTATCTAATCTATTGGAATTGTTTCGAACAAATGCACATATCCCAAGACCGGTTGAGAAAAGTGTCCTCTCCCCTATACAGCTTCACTGGAGAAGCTGTCTCAGTGGCAGGATCTATTCAACTACCTGTCACATTGGGCGCCGACCCTCAAAGTGTGACTCGACAGGCGAATTTCATGGTGGTCAAAGCCCCATCTGCAGCATACAACATGATTTTAGGCCGACCACTCCTCAATGATATGAGGGCTGTAGTGTCCTCTTGCTACTTATTAATGAAATTCCCCACACTCTCAGGAGTAGGACAAGTTCGTGGAGATCAGAAGAAGGCAAGGTCCTGTTATGTATCATCCACAAAGGGAAAAAGAGCATAAGAGACTTTATCTATCGCTGAAAAAGCCATACACAAATCCCTGGCAGAAGAGACTGCTCGCAAGCCCCAATCGGTGGAAGAGTTAGAAGCAGTGCGCTTAAGTGACACAGATCCCGAGAAGTTGGCGTATGTGGGCACGAAGCTTCCGAAACCAGTAAAAGAAGAAATCATGGGGTGCCTTAGAGAAAATTTGGATGTCTTTGCTTGGACACCAAGGGATATGCCAGGGATTAGTCCAGACATGATATGTCACCATTTGAACGTGGATCCTCAGTTCAAGCCTGTTCGACAAAAAAAAGGAATATCGCCCCTGATAGACTACCGGCGTTAGAAGAAGAAATTGATAAGCTACTAAAGACAGGTTTCATTCGTGAAGTGTTATATCCAGAGTGGTTGGCCAATGTGGTCATGGTTAAAAAACCCAACGAAAAATGGCGCGTGTGTATAGACTTCACTGGCCTCAATAAGGCGTGTCCTAAAGATTCCTACCCATTACCTCGGATTGATCGTCTGGTGGATGAAACATCTGGGTATCATCTATTGAGCTTCTTAGATGCCTTCTCAGGGTATCATCAAATAATGATGTATCCTCCAGATCAGGAAAAAACATCATTCATTATAGAAAAAGGGACATATTGTTATCAAGTTATGCCATTTGGGCTCAAGAACACAGGGGCCACTTATCAACGCATGGTGAATAAAGTCTTTAAGGAATTATTGGGTGATACAATGGAAGCATATGTCGATGATATGATCGTGAAAAGTCAGGAGAAGGAATCACATGTTAAAAAATTGGAACGAGTACTCGAAGTCTTTAGGCAAAACAAAATGCGCCTAAACCCAGCAAAATGTGCATTTGGAGTTCAGTCTGGAAAATTCTTAGGGTATATGATCACACAAAGGGGCATCGAGGCGAACCCTGAAAAGATTCAAGCGATACTGGATATGGAACACCCAACATCAATTAAGGAGGTGCAGCGACTGACAGGTCGAATGGTGGCTCTTGGGCGTTTCCTCTCCAAATCGGCCGAAAGGGAACTCCCGTTTCTTCAGACGTTAAGGGCAGGGAAAAAGTTTGAGTGGACGGAGCAATGCCAGAAATCGTTTGAGGCATTAAAAGAATACTTGAAGGAAGTCTCATTATTGACTCGGCCCGAGACCGGGGAAATGTTATATCTGTACTTGGGCGTAAGTGACAAAGCAGTAAGTGCAGTACTAATTAAAAAGGAAGGACAGGTGGATCGACCAATGTACTACGTCAGTAAAGTTCTACAAGGGCCGAAAACACGTTATCCCTTCACAGAAAAGGTGGCACTGGCCCTATTGAACGCCTCCAGAAAGTTGAGGCCATATTTCCAAGCTCACTCCATTAGCGTATTAACAGACCAACCATTGCGGTGCATTTTGCAAAAGCCTGAGTGTTCCGGTCATCTCACCAAATGGTCCATTGAGTTGAGTGAGTATGACATACAATATCATCCTAGGCAGGCTATAAAAGGGCAAGCATTGGCAGACTTTATTGTCGAATGCACACCCTCTAAGGAGGCCAAGGAAAAGAGCATAACAGAGTGGTTACTGTATGTTGATGGGGCTACCGGTTCCCAAGGAAGTGGAGCGAGAATAGTGCTTATCCCACCAGAAGGAGAATCTCTTGAATACTCTCTGAGATTCGCTTTTCCAAGCTCGAATAATGTGGCCGAGTATGAAGCACTAATCGCCGGTCTGAGGTTAGCCCAAAAACTTGAGGTAGCACAATTGATATCCCACAGTGATTCTCAACTGATCGTTCAGCAATACTACGGGCAGTACGAGACTAGAGAGCCGGCCATGGGATAGTATCTCCAGAAAGTCAGGGCACTTGCATAATTGTTCGAAAGTTTCAAGCTAGTACAGATCAACAGATCCCTTAATGGCCATGCAGACGCTTTATCCAAATTAGCATCCACTAAAGAAACTACCGGGAGAACAGTGTATGTGGAAGTCCTTCAACGACCAAGTATAGAAGAACCTGAAGTAGCATGTATTGAGAATAGTAACGACTGGAGAACCCCTTTCTACAAATATTTGACCATGGAAGAATTACCAGTAGACCCAAAAAAGGCTAAGAAAATTAAATTTAGAGGAGCTCGTTTCACAATAATAGATGGGATGCTATACAAGCGAGCATACACTATGCCGCTCCTCAAATGCTTGGGTCCTCAGGAAACCAATTATGCTTTGACTGAGGTTCACAACGGAGTATGCGGTGAGCATCTGGGAGGAAGGGCCCTCGCGGTCAAAATCCTAAGGGCAGGTTTTTTCTGGCCCACATTACAACATGACGCTCAAACAAAGGTCAAAGAGTGTGATAAATGTCAGAGGCACGCCCCGATTCATTCTGCTCCGATATCGCAACTACAACCCACGTTCCAACCCATTCCCTTTGCTCAATGGGGCTTGGATATTCTCGACCCATTTCCACAAGCTACAGGGCAAAGGAAATTCCTTTTGGTGGCAACGGATTATTTTACCAAGTGGATTGAAGCCGAAGCCCTAGCTACCATCAGTGCGAGGAAAGTAGAGGCCATGGTATGGAAAGACATTGTATGCCGATTTGGAATCCCACAAATCATTAACACCGATCATGGAAAGCAGTTTGACTGTGATTCTTTCAGAAATTTTTGCAAAGGCTTGGACATTCAGCTAAGGATTTCTTCAGTAGCATATCCCCAAGCTAACGGACAAGCAGAAGTCAGCAACAGAACAATCTTACATGGTTTGAAAACTTGGCTAGAAGGCGCAAAGGGAGCATGGGTGGATGAATTACCTACCATCTTGTGGGCCTACCGAACAACTAGTCGGGTCTCAACGGGTGAAACACCCTTTAACCTGGTGTACGGAACAGAAGCTTTGATTCCTGTGGAAATCTCGTGCAGGTCACCCCGATTGGACGCTTTTGATAAATGTGACGGTTCGAAAAACTCTGATTCATTAAAAGAGAGTCTTGATCTTATCGAGGAACAGAGAGATAGGGCGGCGGTACGAATCGCTGCCTATCATAAAAGGGTTGCCAACTATTACAACTCTCGTGTAAGGAGCCGACCTCTCAAGAAGGGAGATTTGATCCTCAGAAAGTCAGCCATCACCAATGCACTCCGAGAGGATGGAAAATTTCGAGCAAATTGGGAAGGGCCGTACCGCATCCAAGAAATGATAGGCCCAAGTACTTGTATCCTCCAAACGCTACAAGGTGAAACCATGGGTAAGACTTGGAGCACAAACCAAATGAAATTGTACTCCCCTCCAGACATGTAACGCAATAATAATATGAGCCTGAAGAGGGACCGTGGATGTAGGCACATTTTGCCGAACCACGTAAAATGTTTGTGTTTTCCCTTTCTTCATTATTCAAGGCAAATGAAAGAGAACGACCCACTATGGGTCCCTTCTCGCGCAAAAAAAAAAAAAAAAAAAAAAGAGAAGAAGAAGAAGAAAGATAATAATAAAGCCTTTTTTGCTTCCCCGCAAAGTAGTATGGCAAGTCTTGCCCGGAAGAGAAAATATCAAATGGCATTAGCAAGCAAACTAATATCCCGCTAGTAGGATACTCTACTAAGCCTGATAATGATGCAAAAGGCCCTACCACATAATACGCTATGAGAAAAGCACGGCTCAATAGGCCTGACGGCTGTGATAGCCGTCCTGCCTCAAAGCCAAGTGGCCCGGTCTAGTGAAATGACAAATATGTCTACCACAACCCGTCAACATTGAAATCAAAAGGTTATCCCGCTAGCCGACTCAATTTCCCTGGCTTGATGACAGGGACAAGGAATCGCCAAAGGACCACTATGGGCTGAAACGCCTATAGTCCACCTTGTGGCATGAAGAGTCTAAAATCCTAAGGTCGGAACCAGACTTTCGATAGGAGATAATAGTAAAAAAAAAAATTAGCAAGCTGTAGCTACTGTTTAAGAGAAGAGACAAATCTTATTTAAGCAAATAAAAGCAATTACACTAAAAAAAAAAAAAAATCTACTGCACTGAAAGGGGAAAAATCTCCTTCATGTCCGCTTCCTCCTGCCAGAACTTGGAGCACTGCTACTCGGGGCAGATGGGGGCTCACCTTCCTCTAGGCCCGAAGATGAAATAACTGTATCAGCTGGGATAACTGTATCAGCGGGGACAACTGTATCATCAGTCAAAGGGAGGGCGTCAGTCATCTCCACTTCCGCTAAGGGAAAGGCGTACGGCTGCTAGGGTCCCGACAAATTCTCCAGATCATCAGCCAAGTTGGCATTCAAATAAGTCTTAGGGCTCGTGGGGTCAGGATCATTATATCTTTGCCAGTCGAGAACGTCAGACTCCTCTACCTCATCTGTATAAACCAGCTCAAGAAACTGTTCTCCGGGGTGTTTGGATTCCAGGTGTGAGCGTGCAAGATAGAATCCATACTTGGTAAAGCAACCCCCATAACGGATCTTCCTTTCTTGGCAATCCGACGATAGGCGATATTCTTTCACAGCCTCCTTCCGTGTTGCTGAAATCTCTTCATTTCTTCGATCCTTGAGCGACCTATTTTGTTTCCTTTGACGAGCAAGGTCATCTACCCTCAAGGAATGCTCTTGCAGCAAATTCTCATGAGCATTCCGGGCTTCTACGAGTTCCTTTGTCAGCGATTCTTTATTCTTCCGGAGCTCCTCTAACTCCTCTTTCATGCTTGAAGACTCACCGCGAGCCTCCAACAGCTTGGACCGCATGTCTTCTCCCTCTCGAGTCAACTTTTTGATATCGGCTTGTAGCGAGCGTTCATGATCCCGCCACTTTACCATATTCTCTCTCGCATCTGCCTTCTCTTGTTCTGCCCGATGATGATAGGCTCTCCCGATGGCGTTGGATATCACCAACCCTTGGACCCCCTAAGCGCAAACAATGCATTAGAAGACTAACTACCAAGACAGACAACAAACACGACATGCAGGCACAACAAAGATAACTTACCTTAATAATCTTTTGCTCAGGAGAGTCGGCAACGCTAGGCCAAATGCCGAAAGAAATTTTGCTCATCCTGAGGGAGCACAGTAGCATATATCATCCTGGCACCGACCCCTAGGTCTCGTATAGAGTCTGTATCGATTAGCCCAGGCTGCACAGTGAAGTGGTCGCCCCTCACCCGGGTGCTGTTGAGAATTGGCACGGGATTTCGCCTAGGCTCAGCAATGGGAGGAAGAATTGGTCGAAAATCTGGGAGCTCGGCTTTCAACTTCCGCCGATCCCTGCGAAAGGGAACAAAGGGTTGACGACTCTCCTCCCTAATTCGGTCCAACTCACCGCTAAAAGAAGAACGAGAACTGCCAAACCCCCTTCTTCTCGAGCCAGACACGTCAGAGGGATTTGGTTCCACAAGAGCGCCTTCAAGAGACGGTGGGTCTAACATAGATACATCCGACGTGGGGGCCAAGGTCTCGGGGCAAGGAAGATTGGATGAGGTACCTGCTTCAGATCTTTTCATTTTCAAGTGCCGTCTAGACGAGCTAGGAACTGGAGGAGGAAGATGGCTGGGATCAGGTGCATCAGATCAAAGCCCCTATAGCAAGCCTGGAGGCGCTTCAGGAGGAGGCTGTGGGTCTTGCTCGCCAGACTGCCGTGAATTCCTACCACGACGCCTGAGCGTTTGTTCCTTGAATATATTCATATTGTCTGCAAAACAAGGGATGAAAAGCAAGAGTCAGCTGCATAAATTAATATTTAAAAAGGCAATCTCTACGATTCTGGGAGTCTACCCTCAGGGGAAGAACAACCAGGAAAGACCATACTCCCTAGGGAATTCCCCTCTTCTTCTTCTTCCTCGGGGCCCTTGTCCTCTTCCTCGCTACCCTCTTCCTCCTCAACTTGCAAGGTGTCCTTGGGCATGGCCGATGAAGGCACAAAAGCAAGGGTGGAGGGCCCAGACATGTCTTCTAGTCGAATTCCCCACCCCCAGCGGCAATATTTTCTGAGGAAAGCAGGTCGGGCAGATTACAAGTGCCAAGGGCACATAATCTCTCAATTACTCGGTGATAGACAGCCCGGGAAATCCCGCTTGTTATCCCAACACCAACGAACCGGCGCTTTCCAGCTAGAAGGAGGCTCGATCACAATCCATCGGGACTCGAAGTCCACCTTATTTTGGAACTTTTGAAAAAGGGGGGGCAGACCTACAATTCTTTGAAGCGTGAAAAAGACGCCCCTCTGTTCGACCCTTCTCAACCTATAGAAGCAACCAAACAGCTCTACAGAAAGAGGCACTTGGATCATATGACAAAGAATGGTGAAACCAACTAGCTGAGCCCAATCGTTAGGATGAAGCTGGCCTGGGACAATACAATGGTAATCAAGCCACTCCATCCCAAAGTTGGACAAGGGAAAACGAAGACCTAATCTTAAAGAAGCCAAGTATACTCCAAAGCCACGTCCTACCATGGCAGTACTTGTCTCATTAGGTGTAGGAAGCCTAATATGGTGGTCGATGGGAATTTGGAAACGAGATTGGATCTCAGTTCCCCTTCACTGAAGATCGTCGTCCCAAAGATATATATACATTGGGAGCCGGATGAGGAGGTGGTAAAGCATTCTTAAAGCGGCCCATGCTGAGCACTAAAACCCTAAAAAAATCAAGCACGTGCCCTTCAAGCAAACTAGGATTCCTATGGGGGAGGGTCACACAAATGCTAAGACAGGACCCATGGATGAGGGTCACAAAAATGCCAAGACAAGACCCATGGATGAGGGACACTCAAACGCCAAGATGAGACCCATGGATGAGGGTTACAATGAGAAAGGAATAAGACCCACCAAAAGGCTCATGCAAGGATGAGGCTAATGACCAGTCCCATGGGTGAGGGTCAAAGGAGGTAGCCACCGACAACAATTGGACCCATGGATGAGGGTTACTCGGGGGAGAACATGCCTAAAGGTCCCCATGGGTGAGGTTCTCCTAGAGGAGATACGAGACCATGGGTGAGGGGATATACCGTGTAGAAGTCTGGATTGTTGAGAGAATTCCCCACGGGAGAGTGGTTGAACAATGAAGAAATGAAAGGCCAAGTCTCCCTTTTTATAGTGGTCTTGGGAGACATTGTGGAAAAGATAAAGCACGGGAGACTCGAAGATGGAGGAGACAGATACAGAAAAAATCCTTTCAGAATGAAAACGGCATCAAGAAAATGGAGTTGCAGCATAAGCAAAATACTCTTCCTCCCGGTACTCCCGACAGAAAGAGTAGGGAGCAATTGTTATGCATAATAATAATAATAATAATAAATAAATAAATAAATAAAAAGCAGATCAAGAGAGCGCCACGTGGCATCCCCTGGGTGACCAAAGGAGGCCACCCAGGGGGCGCCACCCCCGAGTGAGGTCACTCGGGTGTGGCAGGCGCACAGCCCCCATGGGCAGCCGCGTGGGCTGCCAGGCAGCACGCGGCTGCCTGGTGGGGGCCGCGCCCCTGCAGCTGGGGGGGCACCCCCCTCTCCCCCGAGTGGAGGTCTCTCGGGGGAATAGTACCCCCGAGTGACCCCACTCGGGGGAAGGCAGCCGCGCAAGCGGCTGCTCGAGCGCGCAAGGCCGCTCGCGTGGCTGCACGCGCGCGCAAGGTCGCGCGCGCACATGGCCGCGCACGCGGCTGGAAGCACGTGGCCGCCCGCACGCGCTGCCCGCAGGCGTGGCGGCCAGCACGTGGCCGCCCGTGCACACCTTCGTGCGCGACTCCCCGCACACACAATCAGTTCGCACCCGGCCCCGTGCGCCCACGCGCATGACCCCTCGTGCTCTTTTTCCCCATGCTCACAGATACCCCCGAGTGAGGGTCACCCAGGGATCCACACTCGCCTCCGCGGGCCTCCTATTCTTGCGCCATCGCCTCCAAGAAAGTCAGCCTAAGGCTATTCCCGCGAGACTTGGTCAAAGCCTCCCCGAGATTCTTGCCACAAAACTCGGAACACGCGACACATGGATGCCCCTCTCGTTACTATAAATAGGAGGTCATTTTTCCTCATTCGGTACGCAATCTCTGGCTCTCGCATTTACTCTCTTACTTTCGAATACTTAATTTCTACGGTGATCTAACTTAAGCATCAGAGGGTCCGCGCGGGGACTTCCGCCCGCGCTCCTAACCGATTCTTTCTCTAGTAGGTCATCCATCGCTTGAAAACGCCTCCGGAGACTCATCCATCACTCGAAAACGCCTCCAGAGACTCATCCATCGCTCGGAAACGCCTCACGAGACTCACCCATCGCTGCCGCATTGCCTCGGGAGACTCACTCATCGCTCAGATACGCCATACGAGGGTCATCCATCGGTGGTTTCCCATTTTATAAATTTATTGTTGTAATCGTGTAACAACAAAATCAATTAAAAACACAATATTCCAAAATGTCATAAGAAATTTATCACAAGATATTTTGGCATTGAATTTAATTTCCATTCAACAATTTTTTATGAAATAGAAATATAATATTTCAATTGACATCAAGGAATCTATCACAAGATTTTTGACATTGGAATGTATGATAAAGTTGATTTTAATTTTGGTGCTTAATAGATCATATAAAAGTAATTTGGAGCACCAAGATGATAATCATTAATAAATAATTTCATTAATATTTATCATCAAAGATATATCAAAGACAAAATATCAATCTATCAAGATCATAAAGATGGTCCTTTTGCCATCGAAAAATATTGCTTCATTTTGACCAACGGTTCAAAACTAATATTTGAAAAATTATTTAGGACATTCTTTTAAATCTTAATACTTGTTTGTACAAATCTTCATCTATAAAAAATTATAGATAATTTGGTTTTCATTTTAACAAAGCACTTGAAATTGATTTTTGTTTCCAAATCATACACTTTGATATATAGTATAAAACCATTTCATATTTTTCATCATCAAAACTAAACACAAGAATAAAACATCACATAGTTTGTTTATCAATAGGAAAATGAATAATACAAGCCGTTAAAATACGAGCAAAAGCATAAAACAATTGTTGCCAAAATACAACAATCAAAACTTGTAGTGTGAAGGCGTGACTTATCGCGCATGCTTGGCTTTAGTTGGTTGATGCTCTAGTATGCTCTAGGTGGGATGCGTTAGGAGGAAGGCTAGCTCTAAGAGGAAGGTTGGTTTGGGAGAAAGATCGTTTCGGGAGGAATGCTAGCTCTGGGAGGAAATGGTCATTTGGAAGGAATATAGTTCTTTAGGTTGAAGTCCGAATGTTCTGGGAAGACTACAGACACGGAAACTAGTTAGAAGGCATACATGGATTTCTCATCCACATAAACCCGTTGATGCTTAAGTTAGTAACAAGTGATTGAAGATGCTCCAGGTGGATTGCAAGGTCTCTCTGGCTGAAAAGTGTTTTGAGGTAAGTGATGCAAGGAAGTAAGAAATACACTGAGTAATATGAGTGAGGTCAGTTTTTACCAAAAATAGAAGATCCTGTTCTTTGCCAAGGGGATAGGTATCTATAAGCGTGGTTCCCAAGGATTTCGCATGGGCCACATGTTGCATCAAGAGGTTAACAACTGTCAGATGGGTTTGGGTGGAATCCCCCCAGTGGATTATCTTAGCCTAGAAAATCCTCCGGGTGAAAGTGAACCTTGCGGCTAGCTACCCGAGGGGTAGGGCATGCTACCAAGTCAATTTCCTCTCAGAGGAAATAACTCTTCTCTCATCTTTCTTGCTCCAGGTGGATTCTACCCAGATTGCTTTGTTTTTGTTCTTGCATGTTTCCGACTTGCCCATGAAGATTGTGACACCCTTAACTTGCATGAACATAACAACATAGGGCATGCGGTCATATTTCTTCATATATTTTTATTTTCTTTGATATATATATATACATATACATATTTATGTGATAAAAATAACTCTTATACCTTTTGAAGAATAAGAGGTATAGGTACATATATAACTTTCAGATATCAGGTACAAGAAGTTTAAATCTTTACTTGAGAATCTTAGATGAAAATTCCAAAAAAACACCCTCATCGTCTCATGGCATCAATTAGTTACAAAATTAGAGTTTAGAGTCAAAGGAAGCAGGGTTTTCATTCATAAAGGAACAATAAAGATATTTGAATTTATCAAGACAAGAAACGTAACATAAGCCACAACAAAAGTCTTTCAAACAAGCTTTCTCATATCATCTAGATTTTAGCCTTGAAAAACTTCTTTCGACTAAGGAAAGAAAAACTAATTTTGGATTTATGAAAATCCCTTTTTAAAGAAGCCACCACGTTCCACGTCCGTCCTCCAATCTCCTCATTCGCTATCACCTGGGGGGGGAAATATGGAATGAGATTCTTGTGAGTCTCAATAAGTACAAGAGAACTATCATATGTATTTAAGCAAGTCATGACATAACAGAACATATCATATGGAGACACGAGAGGTTCCACCAACTTGCAGGGGTAAGAACCCTCGTGCATAGCGTTACCTAGCTCTAGTCCCGAAACTTGCGTGAACATAACATAACATGAGAGACCACATAACATAATTCATAGGCATGCTTAAATATTATAAATAATTCATAATGTACTTACCTCAACCTGGTGGGATGAGATTCGAATGTTTAAAGCTTCACACCTTACCGAGTTTGTTTTTTTGCAGTTAAAATACGTATTTTCATGAAAACCTCACATAATCTTACATGAGATTGTAGATAATTAAATAAGGGGTTGATATATGAAATCTCATGGAAAAAGGGACTGCCACACGCCCCTCACGCGCCCCAAGAAGAGGTGGCGCGTATTTGCATGCGTTGGAGGCAAATTTGATACCCTTTCGTATTTTTGTCGTATCTCCCTCATTTTAACTCCAAATCGACTTCTGTTTGAATCTATAGACTCCTATTTCAATCCTCTATATGAATATGGAAAGAAATCTGACTTACCTCTTGGATTGGTGGACTGTTACTGCAGTTCTTTGCAGCTGTTCGTTTTCGTCAAGCCTTTGCCTTTCCTTCGCTTTCTCCCTTGATTTTCACGAACTTCCTTTCCTTTTTACAGAAATTCCCCCTCACAATCAAGATCTTATTTTTCTCTAAAAGTGCTCTCAAAGTGGCATGGATTCGGCTCACAAATCTTGAAATGGCTTGGAAGGTTAGATTTCAAGCCTATTTATAGAATTATCGATCAAATCATAGCATATCATGTGTCACCTTAATTATTTGGGATTCATCATTACTTCCATGTGTTACCACCCAAATGGTGCCACGTGTCCCAAACTTGGAGGTTAAGTAAAGGATTGGAGAAGACTTATCCATGCGATTCCTTTCAAATGATGTCATGTGTCCATAATCATTACTTTCATGTGTTTTCATCCAAAATGCCATGTGTCCTATAATCATTACTCCCATGTGTCCTATACTTGGAAGTTAAGTAAAGACTTGGAGAAGAATTTTCTATCCATGTGTTTCCATTCAAGTGATGCCATGTGTCCCTATAATCATTACTTTCATGTGTTTCCATCCAAAGTTGAATTTGAGAGTTATTTGAAATCCGAACCAATAGATTTGTGCTACGTCATCGTTGATCTTATCCTCAAACACCCAGTAGGATGCTTCCACCTCACAAGGACACTTGGAGGTTGTTGATTGGGTAATCCTTGATATTTTTTGTTAGTTTACCAATATTACACATGTGCCCGAGTTATTTCAAAAATTACACTTTTACCTGAATTTAGTAATTACGACTTTGCCACTAGTTCAAAAACTAAATTTTTGTCTTAGGACTTTCGTAACCCCTTGAAAATGTCTCATTTCATCGTATATCTAAACTCAAAGATCCTTGGTACATATCACAATTAAAGTTCTTACATATTTGAACTGAGAAAGAAAAGAAACGAAAATCTCGGGTGTTACAAAAATGCTTCAGGTGGAAATTGGTTCCGCCCAAACGCTCCAGGTGGAAATAAATTCCACTCGAAGGAAATGACTCCTCACTTAACCTTCTTACTCTAGGTGGATTCTACCCTATGATCTTCAGGTGGACACTTTTTCTTGCTTCCAACTCATCCGAGACGATGCTCTAGGTGGAAATTGGTTCCACTCGGATGCTCTAAGTGGAAAATATTTACACTTGGAGGAATTGACACAACAAAAACTAAAGTGTTAATTAAAATAAGATTAGATTTTAAACACAAATGATTAAATAAAATCTCTTTATCAAAATGAGTTGTAAAACTAAGGTTAAGCGAGTGAGCCAAAAATTTTCTCGAGTTAGTATTCCAATATTCTTAAAAATAATCTTACTATGCAAATATGAGATTAGCGAGTCAATCAAGTGAAAATCTTCAATAACTTGAATGCATTGAGAATCAGAAAAGGTAAATAGTTCAAATCTACTGATAACTCAATTGATGCAAAAATCATGCAAGTAAATATAAAGTTCATTCGATTATCAAAAAGACACCATTCGATTAAATACTTCGAATAGAAAAGAATCAAAAAATCCCTCTAATCACCACTTGTGTGTCAATCAAATAGTCAATGACTCTCAAAGAAACTAAGAGTCGATACTCTACAGTCAAAAATTACTCAACTGACCGTAGAAACCATTCGATTATTTCTCAATCATGTGAATGATACTAAAAGATATTGTTTTCCAACCTAACCCGAGTTAAAAATTAAATCACACGAGTATAATCAAAAGTCAAACAAATACCGAGGGTTTCAATAAAGTTGATCTCTCTAAAATTCAGCACATCATCACTCTTGATTCTCTTTGGAAATCTCTCTATGACAACTAGGGTTTCAAAATCTCTAATTCCTTAAGGTATTTCCAAAATCTAAATCTTTCTATTTCGATATAGCTTTCACTTTTTGTTCTTATCCACTCTCAAAAAATTCAAATGGCTTTGAGAATAAAAGAAATTTCCACGTCCTTGACACCTCATCATTCAAACAACAAAATGTTAAATGAAAAAGGGACAAAATAATGATATTTCTTCCTTATCTCCATCGCCAAATCTCAAAATATTTAGAAACGAAACTTGGTCAAAATATAGATTGGGTCAACTTTGAAGCCATCAATTTTTCGTAGCAACTTGGAAGAATGGATCGCAAACATAGAATTATTCAATATCTATAACCTAAACATTTGTTATCTTTAAGCAATAGCAGAAGTCTACTCTAGCTTTCCCAAAAATCCATTTCCAAACTCTCAAGAAGAATACTCTACTCTTGATATAAAATTTAGGTTGCAGGGACAGGAATATACATACACTCAACAATTTTGCTCTGTTTTCTTTATACCTTACTGTGCAGCCTATCTAAATGGCACAAACTATTGCCTAAATGAAATATAAACATTCCTAACTCAAAAATATGAAGAATTCTTACTAGAAAAGCATCCTTCTACTCAAGAAATTCTAGACCCTAAGAATAGGGGTTCTTTATCATTTCATAGGTACATCTATCAACATTAGAAGTTGTTCCTATCATGTAGTCACATTAGATGACTTGATCCTCATGTGGTGTGCAATACTCAAAGTTCCATTCAATCTTCTACTTTTCATCTTTGATAGGATGTATTAGTTAGCTTTTAGCAAATCCTTTGAAAGATTTCCTTATGGCATGATCAACTCTCTTATCTTGAGCAAAACCCAAGGCTCTTTTCAAAATGAAAGAGTTATTCCCCATTCTTCATTCAATACCTATTCCAAACAAACTCACAAAAGAATGAAAATTAAGTGTGTAGATGGCATCTGGCAAATGCCTCCTAGGACTCATGAAAAAGAAAAAGAAGTAGAATCTACTCCAGAACATAATTCATCAACTCATGTTGTTTTGTCATTGAAGATGTTTTGATATTGAAAAACTTTATATATTGGGCATTTAAAAATGAATTATATTTTACCTTTGGAAATTGAAAATGATCAATCCAATCAATGCCAAAGGATAAATATACTTTTAATGTTTGCAAAATATTTTATATTTATTTTGAAATCAATTTTTTTGTATTTGTTTTGAATTCAAATTTGTTAAAGTGTCAAAATATTTTCTATATCATGAACACACTATTTAAATGTAAAATTGTCGACTATGTTAGTGAAACAGTTGACTACTTTGTAACTTTGTATTTTGGACTATTGAAGCAAGACAAAATTGTCGATTGGTTTGTTACAACTATCAATCATTTTTGGCCTTTCAGTAAAAACAGTCAATCGTTCTCTTAAACTGTTGATAGGGTAAAGTTCAACTCCTGATTGTTTTTACGTAAGTTCAAATAATATCAAAAGTTATTGTATAATGTTGACTTATTGTCAAAACAATTGACCATTTTTATAAAAATGTTGACTATTTGCCCAAAGCCATAGTGTGCTCCAGATTTTTGGAAGAAAATTATTGACCGATTTGGTAAACTGTCGATTGTTTCTTCTCTAACATTCTTTAACAACTAGTTTTTGTAGGCTATAAATGTCTCCAACGGCTATTATAATGGCTATTTTCTTCAATGCTTAGGGAAGCCTATAAATACCAGTCCAAAGATACACTAGAGAGACTGATGAAGTGATAAGAGCTCACAAGGGTATTCATTCTTCTCATTGGTGCTTATACTTTCATTTTTCTCTCAAAATGGCTACATATATCATTTGTAAAATTTTGTTTAAGACTTTGTGTACTTATTTCAAAGATATTATAACTACGAGATTCATCTCTTAGATTATCTCTTTTGTATTTATTATTGTATAATTCCTAGCTGTTGTGCTACAGGGCCTACTTGTGTACAAGTAAGAGATTGTAATTCCTATCGATTTTGCTAGAGGGTTTACTTGGTTAAGTAGGAAGCTATAGTAGATTTTGAAATCTCTAGAAGGGAGCTATACTAGAGTAGTCTAGGTTTAACCGAACCATTCTCGCATTCTTATATCTTTAGCAAATTTTGATTGTTTCTTTTGCTTATATTTCAATGTTTTGTGATTCATTTTTGAAAACTTCCATAGATTTTTAAAAATCCTAAACACCCAATTCATCTCCCCTCTTGGGTGTTAGGTGCCATTGATTACACAAAGCTAACACTTGAGGCCAAGATGGTTCTCTTTTCCAACCAACATCTTCAAGAAAAGATCATCATCCTTCAACTTAAAAGAATCCAAATTAGGTTCTTCTCAATAAGGAATGGAGGCTGGTAAAGAAAAAGTCCAGAAAATTCTAGCAATTGAAAGAGAAATGACAAGAATGGAGGCTAGTACAAAAAAAAGTCTAGGAAATTCTGTCAAGATGAAGTTGGTTCAAGACAATTCCTCAGAAGTTTAGATATAAGAAGATTACAACCTCTAAGGATCAAGCAGGAGCAAATTAAGCAGCTTCTCAAGCTCAAGACTCTCTTTTCAAACCTACTCTAACTAAACCAAGATGACTTCAGTCATCTCTACTCTTAGTTTATGAGTAAAGAAAAAATAAAAAGTTTGTAGAATTGTCATGAAATTCTTATATTAAAAATTTATGATCAATATTATCTCTCTTTTTGATTTTTTGTTCTATATCTTCAAACCATTTTAATCATGTTTCTCTCATCTTATCTTAAGTAGGTACTAGTCCAACCTTACTACGTATAATCTCATTTCTTATTGTCTAATTTTGTATAGTTATACATCTACCACTACAAAAAAATTGATTTTTAGCGGCGGTTTCTAAAACCGCCGCAAAAAATGAAATTTTGCAGCGGTTTGCAAACCGCCGCAAAATACTATTTTAGCGACGATTTTTTTTACATTTTGCGGCAGTTTTAAAAAATCGTTGCAAAATTCATTAAAACATTCAATTTTGCGGCGGTTTTCAAAAAACCACCACTAAATTTAGAAAATAATTAAATAATTAAAAAATAAAATTTAATTTAGCGACGGTTTTTAAAAAATCGCTGCTAAATTCAAAAATTATTAAATAATTTAAAATTAAAATTAAATTAATATTTACGACAGTTTCCAAAACCGCCGCAAAATTCATTAAAAAATTTAATTTAGCGGCGGTTTCTGAAAAACCGCCGCTAAATTCAAAAATAATTAAATAATTTAAAATTAAAATTAAATTAATATTTTGCGACGATTTCAAAAACCGCCGCAAAATTCATTAAAAAATTTAATTTAGCGGCGGTTTCTGAAAAACCGCCGCTAAATTCAAAAATAATTAAATAATTTATAATTAAAATTAAATTAATATTTGCGGCGATTTTTCAAAACCGTCGTAAAATTCATTAAAATATTTAATTTAGTTTTCAAGAAAGAAATTTCCCCCCAAAACTTGCATTAATAATTTACAATTAATACTTATTGTATTAATAATTCATATTTTATAATTTGCATTAATAATTTAAAATTTTCAATTTCTTTGAAATAATAAGTAGTAATAAAATTTTTCTCCAAAATTTGCATTAATGATTTACATTTAATACTTATTGCATTAATAATTTACATTTTGTAATTTGCATCTTTATATATATAAAAGAATGATAGTTTTCAAAAAAGAAATTTCCCCCCAAAACTTGCATTAATGATTTACAAATAATACTTATTGCATTAATAATTTGTATTTTGTAATTTGCATTAATAATTTAAAATTTTCAATTGTTTTGAAATAATAAATAGTAATAAAATTTTCTCCCAAATTAAGGATTTGCATTTAGTACTTATTGCATTAATAATTTATATTTTGTAATTTGCATCTTTATATATATAAAAGTAGGATAGTCTTCAAAAAAGAAATTTCCCCCCAAAACTTGCATTAATGATTTACAAATAATACTTATTGCATTAATAATTTACATTTTGTAATTTGCATCTTTATATATATAAAAGAAGGATAGTTTTCAAAAAAGAAATTTCCCCCCAAAACTTGCATTAATGATTTACAAATAATACTTATTGCATTAATAATTTGTATTTTGTAATTTGCATTAATAATTTAAAATTTTCAATTGTTTTGAAATAATAAATAGTAATAAAATTTTCTCCCAAATTAATGATTTGCATTTAGTACTTATTGCATTAATAATTTACATTTTGTAATTTGCATCTTTATATATATAAAAATAGGATAATCTTCAAAAAAGAAATTTCCCCCCAAAACTTGCATTAGTGATTTACAAATAATACTTATTGCATTAATAATTTGTATTTTGTAATTTGCATTAATAATTTAAAATTTTCAATTGTTCTGAAATAATAAATAGTAATAAAATTTTCTCCCAAATTAATGATTTGCGTTTAGTACTTATTCCATTAATAATTTACATTTTGTAATTTGCATCTTTATATATATAAAAGTAGGATAGTCTTCAAAAAAGAAATTTTCCTCCAAAACTTGCATTCATGATTTACAAATAATACTTATTACATTAATAATTTACATTTTGTAATTTGCATTAATAATTTAAATCTTTCAATTGTTTCGAAATAATATATACTAATTATTGTAAAATTAATAATAAATTTTAAATATACAAGTTTTTCAATGCTAATTGTTTTCTATTAAATTTGCATGAATTTTATGAGAAATATTAATAGACAACTTAAACTATTAATTAAGTCATAGAAAAGTATCTATTTATTTAATATATTATTTTTATATCTTTATTCTATGTATATTTATATAATATTAAAATATGATAGTCAAATAAAGTATTTTGCCAAATGTCAATTATTAGGGTTGTCAAGTATTAGGGTTTTTCAATGCTAATTAATATTTAAGGTATCACATTTTTAAGACTATGGAAGAAATCAAAATTCATTTTTTTAAAATTTTATTATTATTGAAAAAACTTATTCTTACTCATATTTAAGAGTTTTAATTTATATTTATAATTATAATATAATAAATAGAAAATAACGAACGTCTTTAAGTGGAAATATTATAGATTTTATAATATTTATTTATAAATAAATATAATATAATAAAAAAAATTATAAGTATATTGAATTAAAAGTGTTCTCCATTAGCATATTGAATAGTGAATAATTAAGTAAACTTAAATTTTTTCAACATGATTAAAGATTAAAAAAATTATAATTATCAATTTAGTTAAAATTATTTAAAATAATAAATTTATTTTTTTATTTTTAAATTAAACTCTCCCATATATCACGTGGGTTCACCACTAGTTAACTAAAAATTTAATTTAAAAAAATAAAAATAAAAATAAATTTAACAAAATTTTAATAATTTTAAAATATATATAATTTTTTTTATTTTTAATAAATTAATTTAGTTAATTTAATTCAATTAATTTGTTTTTAATTTATTCCTTTATTCTTTTAAAAAATGATAAATTAATTAATGTTTTTCTTTCTATATTAAAAAATATAAAATATAATTTTGAAAAATAGTGGTATATAATTTATATATGCAATTATATAACAAGGAAAGTTGGTAGATCAGGCGGTTTCAAGCATGCAATGACATAGGGGAGGTTGTGGGTTCGAAACTGGGGAAGGGGTCCAGCCTCGCCACGTGGCGCGCGGATATGCGGCCACGTGGCTAGGCAAGTGGGCATAGTTGGGTGGGCAACCGAGTGGGTGCGGGCGGGTGAGAGATTAAAATTTTTAATTTTATCTTAATTTTAGCGGTGGTTTCTAAACCGCCGCTAAAATTTAAAATTTTAATTTTTTTAATTTTTTATTTTTTTTAAATTTTAATTTTTTTTAATTTTTTAATTTTTGGGCGGTTGAAAAACTGCTGCTAAAATAAAAAATTTAATTTTTTTTTAATTTTAGCGGCGGTTTTTAAAACCGCCGCTATATATTTTAAAAACCGCCGCTAAATCACTTATTTTGCAGCGGTTGGTCAAAATCGCCGCTAAATGCTCCACGACAGCTAGTTTAGCGGCGGTTTTGAAAACCACCGCTAAATCACTTACGGCAGTTTTTTAACCGCCGTTAAATGCAAAAAAAATCGCCGTTAAATGCCAGTTTTTTTGTAGTGTACCTTAATATTCCCATCTCAGTTACGCTCTCATCATGGAAGATTTTCCTTTAAACTTCTAAATCGTAAAAAAAAGAAGAAAAGAAGGGATTAGTGTTGGAATAAAAAGGGAACTAGAAGGTTTACTAGGCTAATTGGCTTACCAAAGAAGGCAAAAGATTATGTTTCCTAATGTAGATATAGAATGTACAATTAGTTAGTTTCCTAATTTCTTATAATTTTGTAAATACCGTAGATTTCTTATGATTATGTTTCCTAATGTAGATATATAATGTACTGTTGATTCAGCTTAAATACCATAGTATCAGCCAAGTATGTTGTTTTCTTTTTTTGCAATTTGTTGATTTGAGTAGTCTGTTAAAAGGAATTCTGCTACCATGCGACGAGTATTTGTTGGTTTGATTTTGTTCTAGGTGGGGGATGGAGTTAGAGTTTAATTGTGGTATTAAATTTTGTTTTGAGTTTGTAATTGTGTTTAAGAAGATAGCCTGTGCAAGTATTGTATTAGATGTTGGGTTTTAACTTTTTGTTGGTTAAAATCGCCGCTAAATAACCAAAAAAATCGTTGCTAAATTGTTTTTTTTTGTAGTGTTAGTCCCTTCTTTCATGCGGTCATGCCTCTTCCTCACCACCACCCCCCCACCACCTCTCCCCCAAACACACACAACCATGAATTTCTTTGCTTCTGTACATATTAAAAGATTGCCCAAGAAAAAGATGAATTGGGTGTTTTGACTATTTTTAAAAATAATAAAAATATCTTTAAATTTTCTGATGCTGTAAAATTATTTAATGAAATTATTTTTCTTTAACTTCTAGCACGTGCAATAGCAGATAAAATGAGCATGGATGCATGCACTGCATATTGGGCTTTTCATAAAAGATAATTTGATAAAACTTTTTTGACTTTTGTTAATCTTATATATGAAAACATTAATTATGAGAATATATGCTTTTTAGAATGATGTTTAGGAAACTTTTTTGTATAAAGAGGAAACAGTTTATAACATATGAACTAAATATATGCAATGAAAACTAATGTATGAAAAACGTTTTTGTGATAGAAAAGAAAATTGTAATTAAAACAGAAATGCAAAAGATAAGCAAAATGGACACAACAATTTAGAGTGGTTCAGCCAACTGCCTAGTCCACTACCTTAGCTCCTCACTAAGGATTTAGAAAACATCTACTAAGAATAGTAGTTTTTACAAGTTCAACTATAACTCCACTTTTACGGGCTAAGTAGAAACCCTTGCTTTTACAGGAGCAATAGTAACCTCCACTTTTAACAAGCTAAACAGGAACCTCCATTTTTATAGGTTAAGTATAAACCTCCATTTTTATAGGTTAAGTAGGAACTTCCACTTTTAGCAGGCTAAATAGGAACCCTTACATAAGGCTTTTTCTTTATAGGCTAGGTCACAACCACTATCTTTTAAAGGATAAGGCGTAACCTATAACATGAGGTTTTTTCATTCTAGGTTAAGCCACAACTACTACCATTTAAAAGATCAGGCGTAACCTTTACAAGTTCACAGAATTGTGAAAAGATATCTCAAGAGAAAAATATATGATATACAAAGATACCACTTTTCTCTTGGACAAAAGAGAGTTAGAAAGAATAAAGGAATAAGCACTCAATTCTATACAATCTCGTTTAGAAAGATATACAATTAAGCTCACTAGATAAATGCTTAATAGTGATAGAAGATAAACTAAATGTAGTGGCCCACTCTTGGATAGTCCCGCTAGCATAGGATATCCGAAAAGAGGTCATCACAAGGGTGAAATAGAATAATAATATACAACACCATAATATTATCCTTCGATAAATTTAGGGGAAACTAACATAAAGGTTTACAACATCTTGGACCATAGCCTACACAAAATGAAATACAAATGCACTAACAAATTTTACAACATAAAATTTCCTCACACATGCCCTCATCACAAACACTAACATGGACCATCTAGTCTGGAAGATCTTTGTACACCTCTAACCCTGGGCTTTAGCCCCACTGGGCTCGCCCTCAACCATTGCTTTACATTTACCTAGAATGACACGAGAGTAAACAAGGTGAACCACAAGTCTCAACAAGTATATTTACAAAGCATGGAGATATAGAATCAAAGACATGAAAAGTTGACATAGAGTAAACAACTCTATGAGAAGATATCAATATAACACAACTCATAAGTTTTCCATTTACGTCAATTTCTTGTGCTGTGATTATTATACATATCATATAGTCATTTCCATACTCATGCACATGCACCAATAGTAAGAAATTTTTCACATAATTTCCAAGGCTCCCACAACCAATATATCCATACATGAATATATATGCATCCCGAAAATACATCAACAAGCAAGAACAATTTGAGTCTCACCTACTGGGTTGAGGGCCACCTCACTCGCGTTAAGTGCTCATAGGATATCCTTTTTTCACCCACAGACATAGCCGCTGCGTAAAATAATAGGTGCACAAATCAGTATAATCATGCATCACATATACATATCCAATTTCATATCAATCCTCAATGATTAAAAAAAATCTCAAATCATGCTTATCATTCATAATTACATAAATTAAGATATGCACTCTCATGATCATATGGTAAATCTCATTACATTTATTTACTCATACTTATAGAAATGTCCAACCAATATTTATGGTATATTTTTACCTCAACAACAACCACAAGAAAACAAAATTTATGCATGCAAGAAACACCAAATCTTGCAAGTCTCTAGACCTTAATCAATAAATGTGTCATTTCTTGAGAAATATAGGGTGATACAAAACCCTATCGAGGCTTTTGAATAAAATGCTTCAAGTATTTAAGAAGAATGATCAAGGATAAACATCACCTCGATTATAGAAAGAATAGCCAACAAAAAAGGATTTAATTATGCAAAATTTTAGAAAATTTTCAGATTTTGAAGTCTAACTTCAAGGTCCTATTTTGGCCTCATTGTTTAGTCAAATATCATGAATCATATATCAGATTAAAGCCTCAGATATCTAGTTTTTGAAACAACAATCGGATCCAGAATTGGAAATAACCACAAGGAGATGTCCCACAAAGACCAAAACAAGGCAGAATTTGTAATAGTAAAATTTCAGAATTCTAGATAGAATTCAATAAATCTGTTATGGGTCCAAATCATAACCAAAAATTTTAAATCTTATATCAAATCAAATACTTTGATGTCTAGTTTACATAGAAACAAACGGATTATAAATCAAATACAATCAAAGAGCGTTATACCCCAAAAATCGAAGCAAGGACAGATTATCCGAAAACAGAACAAAAAATTCAGATTCTAGGCAAGAATTAACAAGGCTGTTGTAGGCTCCAAATGCGACAAAAAATTACCAAAAAAATATTAAACGAAGCTTATCAACTCTAGTTTACACAAAAACAAACAGATCTTGAATCAGATATAACCACAGAGAGTTACACCTTAAAAATCGAAGCAATGTCAGATTACTCAAAAGCAATAAATTTTCCAGTCCTTAGTAGGGATTTATAGGGATATAACAGGATCAAATATTAATCAAAAAAATTTATTCTTGTGTCTAAAATGAATCTTAATATGTCTAGTTTACAACGCAATAAACGGATCTCAAATCGGATATTTCTATTGAAAGTTATGCCCAAAATAATAGAACATGTGCAAGCTGCCAAAGTTGAAAATGAACATATAAGAATGATGCAAAATAACTCAACAAATAATTGTTTTGCTCTAATCTAACTAAAAATATGTTATTCTTTGAAGGATTTTGGGGTAAATCAAGCCCCAAATTAAGATCTAACAAGATCCATTAATAATTTTAAAGATTTTTTTACAAAATATTTGTAATAAAAGAAAGACTAATTTTAAAAACCAAAAATAGTGGTTTTTGCCATAGAGAAACAGGATCTACTCAAATTGAGGGGAATTAAACAAAAACTTGTACATCAAAATAAAGAGAGGTAATCTTGCATAACAAGAGATATGCAAGGAAAACTTGCCTTAGGAGATGAAACCCAAAGAGGAACTTGATGAAGCTCTTGCAAATCCCTTTGCTTGAAGCTCCAATGAAGGTTAACAATGGAGGAAGAAGAAGAAAGAATGAGGAGGAGAAGAGGAAGACAATTGGGAGAGGGATAAGGTAGCAAGAAAACAAGAAAGAAGAAAAGAAAGAGGAAATGGGGGAGGAGTTGTCTCCCAACTCTCTCCAATCCAACCTCTATTTTGGTTTCCTTAATTTGCCCCTCACATAACACACACATAATTTAAATATCTCTTGTCCTTTAGGTCATTTTGTCATTTTTTTAATTTTTTCCTTTTTTAATTAAGATATCATTCTCTATGTCCATGGCCCAAGCTCAAGTCCAAATATATAGCCCAATCCAACTAAGACCCAATGGACTTTTCTTGAAATTTGGATTCAACCCAATTCATTTACACTTAAAATTTAAATACTTATAAATGGCCTATTTCAAATAAAGACCAAACCCATTTAGCCCACAACTTTGAGACTTTTCCACATAAAATTTTATCTTCATTAATTTGCCCCATTACCAACACATATAATATTTCTAACACTTAATTCAATAAGGACCAAAAATTCTAATACTCGAAAGAAAATACCACTCGACATCTAGACCCACCAACGGGTCGTTATACTAAATAAGCACTTACTCAAGTATAGAAGAATGACCTAAAAAGAAATAGGCTTGTTGTGAAACGATCTGTTCTATGTTACTAGAACATAAGTTTAGGCACAACATCAATAACAATTCTTTCTTTCAAAAATGGCAACAGCTTTAGTGGTTCTATTAACCAACCCAACAACAGCTACCTCTTTGAAGCACTTGGCCTTTTATAGAAGCTTGATTATCGAATTTAACATTAAGACTTGCGCAACTTACAACTTTTTTGATTTGACCATTAACGGTCAAATTAGTTAGAAATATATACATAACATATATGGGAAGCATTAAGCACTCTTGCATAAGTATATTCTAACATTCTTTTATAAGAGAACACAATTAGACAACTTGGAATAAAGAAATAAAGCTTTAACGGTTAAAATTATCCTCTTTTAGTTTTTTAAGTAACGGCTATAAAATTAATCAGATGCTAATCACTCAACTAACTTCTAGAGATACTCGACTAATTAAACACATACTCGATTGAAAAATTTATGTAATCGATTATAGAAAAGCCTCACTCGAATATGATCAAGTCATTACTCAATTGACTCACAAGTCACAGAGACTTTGCATTAAGTACTAGACTACCAGGCTAAGCTTACTTGACTAAAAGAATGATATACTCGAGTATAGATAACTAATACTTGATTAAATTGAGTACAAAGACTTAGCCATATTCTATCCAACCTTTACTCAATTAAAAACATATAAATAATTGATTATGAAAATACATTAGCTGATTGAGAGAAAGATAAACTCAACTATGGAGATTTTTGGAATTTTGATACATAGAGAAATACTCCTTACTTGACTGATTTTGAAAATACAGAGAGTTTGTATAAAATAATCTAGTAGGAAACCTTAATAGTTGATTGAAAAAAGGTTTTTTTAAAGCATATAATCGACTAATTTGAAAAACATATAAAGCTATACTCAATTGAAAATATGCTCAGATTTTGATTTCTATAAAGATACTTGATTGAGTACTTGAATATATTTGAAAAGTATATTGTACAGTATTTGATTGACAAAGTTATTTTTGATTGAATGCAGTAAAGAAGATTTAAAATAATATTTGAATACTTTGTCTTCAAAAAGTTTAAAAAGACTTTTGAAATTAGCTGAATTTTCAAAATATTTTCTCAAAATATTTTACATCAAACTCGATTAATGTAAAACAATATTTTGCTGTTTTGAAATATGTAAGAATATATGAGCTTAAAGTTCTCCAATTTAAACAAAAATAAATTTATAAGTTTCATACTTCTTCTTGATAAACCAAACTAATACTTACTAATTTTGAAAGACATGCATAAATATATGAATGTGAGGTTTTTCAATATACATATATAAAAGGACTTATATAAAATATTTTGAAAATCATCTATAAACTGATTTTATTTAAAATATATTTTTTAAAATTATTTTCTCCATAAATCAAAGTACAAATTTCTCAACATATACAATTTCTTATAGAGAAAAATGTAAGTATTAAATTTAGGTGCCTAGTTTTAAGACCATATAATTTACTATTATGGATGGGCATTGTCCTAGAGTAATATCTTGGTGTGCTAAAAAAAAATATGGTTTTAATCTGCCTCTTTGTGTGTATTGAACTAGGTGCTCCCTTTTTTAAGGCAACAAACTTTATGCAAATAGGTATTCATGCTAGAGGGTTTGTACTAGTTGTTCCGAGAAGATAGTAAAGTTCGTGTGTGATAAAAGATGAGGGTCTTTCGAGCCCTTTTGTTGCAAGTACATTCTTTTACATAATATTTTCTACAAATCCATCAATCCATACACATATGAACATAATCACATATGGTTATTTCCATTATGTTTCATACTTGTAGGTGTTTGAATTTTTATTTTAAATAATACATTAGAAGAAGAATTAAGATGTTTGAATTTATTTTTGATCACCGGATTATTATTTACTAATACTTGATAAAGAATGTTAGTAATTAGTTCTTCAAAACCTAAAGTTACAAGAAAAAAATGCATAAGGAAATAGGTCTAATGTGGGATGACAACATTGATGTAGAGAATAACTCAAGAAAAGTGTAATATAAATTTTGTTATAAGATCTTTTCTGGAGGCATTTTTCGCCTTAAGCATCACTTAGTTTGTATGTGGAGCCTTGTCTAGGTGTTCTAGATGATGTTAAAAAGGAAATTTTGACAATTTGGCTGAAGAATGCTGAAACTACTAAAAATAAATAAAAGAAAGATAATTTATAGTATTAATGATTCTGAGAATGAGAATAATGAGATGCAATAAGTTACATCAAAATAAAAGGGTAAGAGTACTACTTTGGATATTTTTGTAAAAATAGAGAAGTCTGCAAGTGCAACTAGAAGTATTCAAACAACCATTAATCAAATGTTGAAAAGACAATTAAGAGAAGAATGTTGCCAACAAATTGCTAGATTTTTTCTATTCATGTTCTATTCCTTTTAATTGTGTAAGGCATCCTGAGTTTACAAAGATGCTTGAATTGGTAGACAAATATGGATGTAGACATAAACCTCATTCCTATCATGAGATTAGAGTGAAATAATTAAAAAAAATTAACTTGCACCATCGAATTTCTTGAGGAGTTTAAAGCTGAATGGAAAAAAATAAATTACTCAATTATGTCAGATGGGTGGACTGATAAAAAGAGATGTTCAATTTGCAATTTCTTGGTAAATAGCCCAAAAAGGACAATTTTTTTTTACGTCAATTGATACATCTAATGTTCCTAAAACTTTTGACAAAGTGTTTGAGATGTTAGATGGGATAGTAAAGAAAATTAGAGAGGAGAATGTGGTGCAAGTTGTAACTGATAATGTTGCAATTATAAAGCAATAGGTGAGATGCTAATGGAGAAAATGAAATGGTTATTTTGGACCCCATGTGCTACCTATTGTATAGACTTGATATATGGGGATTTTGAAAAGAAGCTCAAAGTCAATGCTATAGCCATTACAAAACCTAGGAGGATATCAACCTACATTGGTTCAAGAACTCTTCTCATTTTTATGTTGAGACAATTTACAAAAGGAAATGACTTGATAAAACCAGCTGTTACTCACTTTGCAACTGCATACCTGACTTTAGGTTGCCTTAGAGAGTTAAAATGTACCTTGATGACAATATTCACTTCAAAGTCATGCAAGTCCAATAGGTTTGTCTCTCAACAAGATAGGAAACGAGTTTAACAAATGGTGTTAAATGCAAGATTTTTGAAAAAATATTATTTATTGTTTGAATGTAGCATTTCCCTTGGTAAAAATTCTTTGATTAGTTGATTTAGATTAGAAACCAATTATGGCCTTTCTTTAAATTTTGAACACCATGTTTTGATGCAAACTAACAATTGATTTGTGATAACTTTATAAATTATACTTTAGGTTCACACAAAGCGAATAAATTGTTTGCATCAAAATAAAATGACTGACTTGATTTTTGTAATGTATAATTTAAAGTTGAGAAATAGACAATCCATAAAAGATGAAACATTTTTTGGCATTGATGAATTGTCCTCAGATGATGAATGGATAATAGAAGATTCTACGCATATTGATTCCTCCACTGGATATACTTTAGGTACTCTTGATGGTGCAACAAGGATGGAAAGTGGGGAAAATGAAGACGTTGGTTAAGATTTGAAAAGTAATGAAAATGAAGGTGAAGATAATGTGGTGCATGACCAAGACAACAATGATGGCAAAGGCCCATTAGAGCCTTTAGAAGATTTAAATATTTTTACTAATGATTTATTTTAATTTATATTTTGTGATTGTAATGTAAAAATTTAATAACATGTGTTGTTTTTATTTATATTAGATTATGACTTATGAGAATTTATATTATAGAAACTCATATTTAAAATTTTGATTATGGATGGATGAATGATGATAAATGATGAACTTAATATTTATAAATTTTATTCTATTTAGTAGTTTTAAAATTAATAGATAAACTTATCTTAAAATATGTACATATATTTCATTCATAATAAGGAATAATATTATAATTATTATTTTATTAAATAATATTAATTTATTTTTTATAAAATTATATCATTATAAATATATAGTTATATAAATTAAAAAATATTTTTAATTATTTCTAAAATCTTATAATTTTACGTTGAAGGTTATAATCTAATTTTATGGATCCTTCAACCTTGTCTGTAATCCATTTTTGCTAATTTAGTAATATATATATATATATATAAATTTGTGTTTGGTCTGGAATCCATGTCCTGAAGTGGGGGAAATTATTAAAGGAATTTCCTATGTAAATGATGCCATCTGTACGAGTGATCACTGCATTCAGCGATTGCATTGTCTAAGCCAGTGCACTGATGACCGAGTCATCATTGTTTTAGAACCAAAGGGAGATTCTTCATCCATCTGTTTTGTTTGAGTAATGATACACTTAATACTTGAATTTTCTATTTTGCGCACTCTCCTGTCATTTGTACCCTCAATTTCAGTATAAGAGATAAATTATAAATAAATACTTTATCTCACTATGTAAGGTAAATAATCAAACCCTCGACTTACTATTATGAATCTCAACTTATCGTAGGTCAATCACTTAATTTGTACTAGAGAATAATACACTTGGTATAAGTTCAGGATGTAAAGACTACCGAATTTATTTGCACACATTTAAACCATCACCTCCTGATAAATCACACCAAAAATCACTAAATTTTAGTGTATTTTTTATTTTGATCACTAAATTTTAATTCTTTTCAATATAATCATAAAAATTTAAAAAAATTTACAATGTGGTCACATAAAAGATTTTTCAATCACTCTATAGCCAGAGTGGATGACGTAATACTAATGTGATAAATAATAAAAAAATTATTTAATAAATTTTTTATATAATATTATTATATATTGACACGTAAAACGTTCTGATTGATTGTCATTATACAATAATTTTTATTATTTGTCACATCAAACGAAAAATTTTATATGTAACTACATTATAAAATTTTTTAAATTTTTGTGATCATATTACAAGAAATTAAAATTTAATAATTAAAATAAAAAATATATCAAAATTTAATAATTTTTGATGCGATTTACCCCATCACCTCCCCCTTAAGGGTATTGTTCCTACTGCAACTCATCCACTATTACAGAAGCGCTACTTTGATTTCACATCTCAGTAATAGTTGACTTTTTTGTCCTCACTCTTTATATTCCTTCTGTTCATCTGTTCCCTAAAAACACCGATCACATAATTGTATGTAACAAGACATCATCAAAGTATACCTCATGACCCTTCAAGAACAGGTGTGCTCATGAAAATCTGGGCAAGATAGTGCCCTAATAACATTTAAAATTCCTTTTTATTAAGCTAGGGAGAAATAGCTGCTAGATAGATTTTTCATGAAATAAGGATGAAGAATATCTCCCAAGTCCATGGTTGGTGATAAAAACCTAATTCAACAGCAAGCAAAATTACACAAGCCACAACCCAAATCTTTCTCTCCTCCTCTTCTATTGTGCCAAAACCACTTCTCAATTGATAGAAAATGGTGTGATAGATGACCGAGAGAATAGGAGACATAATTTTCAATTTATAATGTCAATAAAATTCTGTCCATCATAAAAATCTATTGGACCTATACTTATTTCATAAATCAAAACAAATAAATCTAAACCCATAAAGGTGTACTAAGCTCAATATACCAGTTATGATCATATATAACTTATTGGACCTCCACACAATATTAAGCTAAAATCTAACTAATTTTTTTAAAATAAGACTTGATTAATATTACACACATTATAAAAATTCTAACAATAGCAACATTCTATTTATTTGTTTACATAATGGGAAATGTACAAACCGCTAATGAATTTGTCAATTTCATCAAGCATCTTACCAAGTAAGACAATGAAATGTTTTAACTTGTTCTGCTTTATCATCAAAAGAAGAAAATTTTGGACTTGCTTACATGAATTTTCCCCACTTCAAAGGAGGATTTATTTTTAAGCAGATAAAAGAACCAAACAGTCGAGAGGTGAGCCCCAGATTCATCCAACCCACCAACAAGTCAGTCAACCCCGTAAGGTCGTTTCCATGATCTCTGGGTACAAACCTGCAATCATCAAGTGTAGAAGAGAGGGTAAGCAAGTCCTGCATAAAAAAGAGGAATGAACTTGCAATACTGCCAGCAACTAGATGCTGCAAATTCTCTAGAATAAAGACAACATAGAGGACGAACATTGCAAATATGGTACTATAAGCTAAGAGAAGAATGATTTCTATTTCACCATAACTGAAAATAACCATTTTGGTCAAGTGTCCATATTAACCCTAAACATTAATAACCATATTGGTCATAAACATTTTTATCCACCTAATCACCTAACATCCTCCAAGCCAACACCCCCAGCCAAATCCAGTGACTAAAACTAAGACAAAAACCCAACCACCCAAAGCTCTGTAGACCATCTCTCTCTTCTTCTTTCTTTTTATTCTCTGGATTCTCTTCTCTTCTTCTATCTTATTCTTCTTTTTTCTCTTTTTCTAAAGAACCAGAAAATCTAGACTTAGGATGGTTCTCAAAGCCCAGATGTTATCTGGGAAGCACCAAAAACCTAAATTAGATCTAGGTTCTGGGAAATCTAGATTCTAGAAAAAAAGATGTTCTTGAGAGACAGAGGTAAGGGTTTGGCCTTCTTTTTCAACCAGAGAGAGAAACTCATTAATTTAGCTTTTATGGGAAATAATATTTCTATAGAACTTTTGTACAGAAAATAACACTCAAACCAAGTAGTAGTATCAATTTGTAGTATTACTTTCTTATAGTCATCAAATAATGTATAAAATTTCTATCTGTATTTCATTACTCAATGCTAATTAAAAATATTTAAGACAAAAATAATTATTTATTTGCTTAAATAAAAGAGCTAATAAGACTTTTTATTGATATCATAATCAGTGGTAATTATGTTTATGAAAAGGGTATTTTGCCAATTAAGTTGATATTATTGAGATTAGTAAGTCACTTCAGTCAAGACAAGGGAACTTCTGGTTGCTCATATCATACTTGGTCAAGTCAGAATATTTCATGTTAAATAAAAACCGTAATTTCCAAGCAGAGGAAATCTCTTACAAGTTATAAAGACTAATGGAGGTTGGTGTAATTTTTGATATGCTAGGGATATTTTGTATAGTAGCCCTAAATCTCAGGGGTACCCAATGTAATTTACCCAAATAATTTTGGTAACCCAAATCTTTTTTTCCCTCAAAAGTAACAACTTATTGGGAAATTACGAGGCTAATTACCTTGTTCCAGGCATACTGTTGGGAAATTTCTAGGAAGAATTAAGGTCAAGCCAATGGCTTCTTGGCTCTTGGTTGGACTGTTTCTCCAAGGAACCTCAGATCCAGTCAGAGGAAGTGGAGGACTGGGAATGATTATGCTCACCAGAGGATGGGCAGAATTTGATGAGCAGCAGAGTGTGGGCTTTTCATCAGATGCAAGTGAGGAGTAAACAAGATGGTCTGGGTGAGTGATGGGACTGGCAGGGACTGAGAGATGGGGTGATTTCTTCTGATGAAGGGATGGTAACTCTTGTCTTAGATCGTTTATGGGCATTCAGATTATGACAGAAGTTCTGACGGAGGCACTTTGGCTTGAACAGTTGCTTGATAAGATTTAATTAAGTCCATCAAACTGAGGAGCTCTAGGAAGGAGAGGGAGCTCTAAAGGCTTATTACTTGTGTCAATTACAAGAGATGAGGCAGCAGTGGCGAAGGTCCAGTGGGCTTGCAGGTACGAGAATGGCCACTGATTGAGATAGAGATGTCATTTGGACTGGACCGCCCCTAGGCCAAACGGTCCTACCATGGATTAATAAGCCTCTTTCCTAACTGTGATTAATTATAAGACTCAAGAAAATACAAACAAGTGGTATGTGTGAGAAGTTAGAGGTAGAACTCCAACCTGAAAAGTTAGCTTAACAAGTAGAGGGATCTCCCTCCTTATGTATAGCTCAGGTCTCCCTTATGGAAGTGATGTGAGATTCTCAACACTCCCCCCACGTCGAAACTTCTCCAATAACTGATACATGACCAAGTGATCGGACAGGGTATTGGTCCATGACCAAGACAGACAAGGGTTAACTCTGATACCATGTGAGAAGTTAGATGTAGAACTCCAATCTGAAAAGGTAGCTTAACAGGTGGAGGGATCCTCCTCCTTATACATAGCCCAGATCTCCCTTGTGGAGGCGATGTGAGATTCTCGACAGCATGAATGAGGAAGTTAAGAGTAATGTATTGACAACCACTAGGTAAATGTCATCAATAACCCTCATTTTGTAAATACAGAATGAATATCCACATCATGATGCCACAAGGTCCCATACATAATCCCACAAATCAGGCTTACAGTACAAATGTCTATCAACGAAAATAAAGATACAAAAGAATAGACCCGACAATGTTGTTAGATCTATGTAATAGAGAATATGTCCCAAGAGGGGGGGTGAATTGGGATTTGAGAGTTTTTAATTGCTCTTGAAAAAGTTTAATCAAGTAGAGTACAAGATTTCGAAACCTGGAGAAGAGAGTTTCGAAACTGGCCTTTCTGCTTAGTATGTTTCGAAACACATGAGAGAATGTTTCGAAACTTTACTTACTGGGTAACAAGTTTCGAAACTTTATGTAGTATGTTTCGAAACTTTGCTTACTGGATAGAAAGTTTCGAAACTAACTGTAATAGGTTTCGAAACTTTGTTCACTGATTTGCTAAAACCAAAACTTATCTTGATTTTGAAAAACGATTCTTTTAACTACTCAAGTAAATCAAATGAGCTAATGAAAATGATTAAAGCTTGAACACACGAGATTTATAGTGGTTCGGCACTTGCCTACATCCACTACCTTCAAGCTTACCCACTTGAAGGATTTTCAACCACAATCACTTTTTACTTAGTGATTAACACACAAAGGGGTTTTACCAAGGTTCACCCTAAAACCTTACAATGAGTTTTTGTGGCTTAACTCAAACCTTTACTACAAGTTTTTTCGGGATAAACTTAAACCTTACAAGATATGAGTTTTAGGCTCAACTCAAACCTTAAACTTTAAATGAGATAGCAAAGAGTATCTCTTACAGCCCAAAAGAAATAACTTACCAATGTACGGCTGTACAAACCTTTTCGGTTTATGAGTTTTGGAGAAAATGATGAAGGAATGATTTGGCTTATATCTCCTTTTGCACTTCACATAGCACAGTTGAAAGATGTATGTTTGAATCTTCGTTGAAGCTTGTTCTCAATAGATTTCGTTCACTTGTGCTTGTGAGTGTCACTTGAGTCTCTTTTTGAATATGGAAATGAACGTGTCTTGCTTTCTCTTATCTTGTGTGTATATGTCTTTTTGAGACCTGGTATAAGTATATATACAAGAGAGAAATAACGTTTTGACTTAAAATAGCCGTTAGAGACAAGTTCAGGAAAGAAGTTTCGAAACAATGCATACTGTGTTTCGAAACATCAAAGAATTAGACTAAGGTTTCGAAACTTGATCCTTTAGGTTTCGAAACATCATAGAATCCAGCAATATAAAACACTTAGAGACATAGACAAGTGGGAGACAAACTTTATAAGGAATCTTATGGTCCTTATAATTAAAAAAGAGTCTCCACTCAACCAATATTTTAAATCAAGTTTCAGGGTATGGGGTAAAACATTATAAATTGAATTCAAAAAGCTTTTATAACTTAAATAACATTTAGTTCCCATACTGCATTGTTTTGAACACGTTTTACTGACACATAGTCAGAAGTTTCGAAACATGCAGGCAGAGACCTAAGTTTCGAAACATGATGGAGTAAGTTTCGAAACATGTTATGCAGATTTGCAAAACGATGAAATCTAAGCACAAATCATTTTGAAACACTTAGAGAGACATATAAGAACATAGTTTCGAAATATGGAAGAGTAGGTTTCGAAACATCACACATACATTTGGATTTTTATCAAAAAACAAGCTTTCGCGCCAAAAACCTTTTTATGCATTGTTTCGAAATATGATAACCTATTTCGAAATATGGCTTTCTTAAGGAAAGTAATACCACATAAATACTTTTTCTCATATATCAGAAAATATGTTACAACACTGTGCGTCTCCACAGAGCATCCTATACCAAATCAGAATCCGAAAAGGGTCTAACATCATATCGGAGGATCTTTTAGGCCGGTATCAAAAAGGATCCCCTAAAAAGTGGGCAACAACAAGGGTGAGTCTTGAGGACTCATGAATATAAGGTATGCTATGCCCCAAAAAGCCAACACTCTCTAGCCAAAACTCACTTTGAAAGCTTTGCACATAGCTCATTCTCATGAAGGGTCTGCAAGACCTCCCTAAGATGATGCTCATGCTCGGCGTCACCCCTCGAGTACACCACTATGTCATCTATGAACATGATGACAAATTGGTCTAAGAAGGGTCGAAACACCCTATTCATTAGGTTTATGAATGTCACAGGCCATTCGTCAACCCAACAGATATCACCAAAAACTCATAATGTCCATATTGAGTGCGAAAGGCAATCATAGGAATGTCCCTATTCCTAATCTTCAACTAATGGTATCCGGATCTCAAGTTGATCTTAGAAAATCATCTCGCGCCCTACAATTGATCAAATAGATCATCGATGCATGGCAACAACTACTAATTACGTATAGTAACCTTAGTTAATTGACGATAATCGATGCAGAGTCTCAAAACTCCCATCTTTCTTCTTCATAAACAACACTAGGGCACCCCATGGTGACATACTCTGTCTAATGAACCCCTTATCTAAGAGTTCTTACAATGAATCATTTAACTCCTTTAATTCTGCGGGAGCCATCCTATACGAGGGTATCGAAATAAGTCGAGTCTTTGGCACTAAATCAATAAAAAAAACTCAATCTCTTGATCAGGTGGCAAGCCTGACAGCTCCTCAAGAAAGACATTAGGGAACTCGCACATCACGAGAACTCCACTGACCTCCCCACTTGATCGCTCGCAATCTCTCTCAACAACTATAAACCCCTCACAACCTCTACTTAGCATAGCCTTGACTCTAAGGTTGATATCAGAATGCTAGCACCTAAAGCTCTATCCCCCCTAGATATAAAACAAATCTTCACTAGAAAAATCAAAACAAACGCATTTTTGACAACAATGTAAGCTGGTATAGCATGAAGCCAACCAATCCATGCTTAGAATAGTGTCAAACTCTGTAAGACCAAGTAAGATAAGGTCTTCTAGCATGTCCCTACTAGGTACAGAGACAACACAAACCCTATACACCTGATCCAGCTGTATGGAATCACCCACTGGAGTCTCCACTGACATGAGCTCATCCAGAAGAGTGGCACCTACCCCTAAGTAGGGAGCAAACTATTGCATCAGATATGAGTGTGTCGCCCCTGGGTTGAATAACGCATGTGCGCTGCGACTACAGATAGGAATTGTACCTATCACCACCTGGTTGGATGTCTGAGCATCCTAAGTCATCATATGGTAAACCCTAGGCTGTCTTTGTGAGCTAGGTCCTTACAGAGACTGGGGAGCGCTAGCCTGAGCTTTGGATGTAGGCTGTTGTGTCGGAGCCTGTCGTCCCTGTGGTCGTCGCCCTGACTGGGGGCAATATTTAGCTTTATGCCCAGACTGCATACAATAGTAGTTAACAAGCACCCACACTACTACTAAGGTATTCTTACCAACAAGTGAGGAGTTGACATTGAGCTGCCACTCTTTGCTAACACCACCACCATGCCAAGCCTTATTCCCATAAGATGAGGTAGACCATATGGATTCTAACTCACCAATCATTTCTATCCATGACAATATTTTTTGCAAGCACATTATAACCCAAGTCATGCTTAAAAGTTCCCCAATAAATTTTTCTTGGTTTCCCTCTACCTTTTTTGCCTACCAACTTCTTCCATTTCATCATGCCATTCACTGCTACTAGCACTAAAATCTTATGCATTTTATGTTAAGGAAGAATGAGTAGTTTGACAACATTATTCTTAATAGACATAAGGAGTGGATTAGTACATGAAGAGATTGCAATGAAAAGAACAGAAATGGGGGAATTGCCCAAACCCAAATTATGGCAAATTCACATGTCCAACTCATAGCCAAAAGGGCTAGAGAACTTTATGTAAGGGTCAAAGTGTGCAAGTATCATGTTAAATCCACACATAATGCAATTATGCAAGGGTATAACCAATTTGAAGAAGAGAGGAAGATTTACCTTCCAAAACTTGGCTAATTAAATTGGTTATGCAAGTGGCATAACCAATTTGGAAGGAAGAAACAGTGTGTTAAACGGGCAAGGCTTGAGGGTCCAGACTTGGCTTCAGATGATGATTTCTTTTCCAACCCTGTGGTCAAAGGGTACTACAAGAGCCATGTCAAGATGAGCTAAAGACTACAGACGAAAATGATATTTTACAGAATTTTTATATGAAAGGTATTTGATTCATCTTTTGCATAATAAAAGTTTGAATTAGATTGCTTTTTTTGTTGATATGACCACAAACTATTCTTACAAGGCTTAACGCCATAACTGGAATTGCATATAAAGATGATCCGACAATATTGGCGTGCGAGCTCATGAATGAGCCCAGGTGCACTTCAGATCCATCAGGGAACACTCTCCAGGTTCGCAGTACTTCCCTTTCCTCCACTTGTTCACCATGGCTTCTCCTATCCATCCATTACCATTTCAAACATTGTTACTAAAGTTGGACTGATTTGGCTAATTAAACCGTGAACTAGTTATCATATTGATTCAATTCAAGAAAACAATCAAGCAAACACGTATAGATTGATCAAAATTGGTCAATCTTTTGTAAATCAATCTATTTTATTTTATTTATCCAAATCTTTGATTTTTTAAAGATTTATTTATTTTTAATATAAGGGTAATTTAGTCCTTCTAAAAAAAATAAAAAGAACCATGATTCTTTAAAAATTAAGGTTGCGTTTTCTTTGTTATTTTCAAGTCATTTTTAGTTTTCAATTTTCTAAAACAATGAAAACGCGTTCTCTTTACTATTTTTAAAAATGCATTTTTGAAAACAAAAAAAAATTTGTAAAAAAAACTCAAAACAACAAAAAGTTGTTTTGAGTGTTTTCATTCAAAATAAACTCTAAACTCAAAACACATTTATTTATGTATTTATTCATATTTTACTATTATAATGAAAAAAAATATTACAAAATTCATTAACTTTAAAATGCATATATTTTTTTAATAATATATTAACATTATATATTTCTAATTTACTGAATAATCAATTTTTTTGTATAAAATATTATTAAAAAATTATTTTCAAAATTTTAAAGAGAACGCGTTTTCTAATTTTCTGTTTTGAGAAATAGTTTTTCAAAATGACAAAGAGAACGCGTTTTCAATTTTCTAAAAACAGACTACCAAAATAGAAAATTAAAAATGAATTCAAAACTCAAAACTGAAAATTGAAACGTAAAGAGAACGCAACCTAATTTATTGTATCTTATATATGAATTTCTGAATCAACGGTTTAGCCACTGAACCAATACCTCAACCAATTAGTTCGATTTTAGTTACTATGATTTCAAGTATGGTATTTCAAGAGGTACTTTTTAGTTATTTTGAAAACAAATAAATCAATGCATGAGACTCCACATTTTCTGGAAGAAGGTCTTATTTATATAATAACAATTTTCTTATTTTTTCTTAAAAGATTATTTTCACAACCCAAACTTGTGATGTTTCAGTTACGAAAAGAGTAATCTTACTGTTATTATCAAGATCGAGACTTCTATAATGCATGATGCTTCGTGAAGAGATACGACTTAATGAACCAAATACAAAAGGACAAAAAGAGAACACAGCTGCTCAGTACTATCATGGAGATGAACTTAATGAACCAAATACAAAAGGACAAAGAGAATCAGCTGCTTTTAATAGTATTATGGCAGGGTTGGATCGCAGAGATGGCTTCTTACATAAAATCCATAGACAATAATCACCTCCTAGAAGTTGGTCTCGAAGGAATCTATGGACAATCAGCACCTCCAGACAAGCAATTCAACAACTACTTCAAAGTTGGAACAGCAAACAATCAGATACTTGGGATCGATTTCATGATAGTTCACTCGTATCCTGACATATGGTAAGGGCAATGGTCTCGCATGAAATGCAACCAAAACCATTTTTCCCCGGTTTTCCTGCAATGAGTTTCCTCACTTCTTGATAACCAGGTTTGCAGGAAGACCCGATGATGTGCAACTGTCATTAAATGATCACAATCACTATGCCTAGATAATCCTCCAGAAGCCACTTCTATTCTCTGAGTTTGGGAAATCATCCAAAGATCCTGGTTTCAGCATCAGCCAATGGGACAAGTTGTTCAATAGCATCTACTCAGCTATCTACTCGTCAGCCAAAGGTGGCAGCGCAGCTTCTGGTGGATTATTCTGGCACCTCCTTACTAAAGGACATGACTATCTACGCAATAGTCACGAGATAATCTTAAGTGAAAACTCGTCTACAGCTAGCCTGATTGCTGACCAGGCCCAAAAACTCAATAGCACCAGGAAGATGTATGATAGATAAGCTGAGAATTGTTGAGATATCAACAGAAATAAGGGATATGAAGAAGCATGGAGATACTGGAAACTGAAGAATGACTATGAAACCATCTGAGAATGAAACCAGATGCAAAGCCAAAGTAAAATGCTCTCTTAGAAACGATTGATAAGGTTGTGCAACTATCAAGTACTAAACACAGCAAGAAACTCCTCTGACATCATGAGGCTTCAAGTTGCTACTCATACATGTGAAAGTAACTTGTAATTTAGACATAGAAGAAAACCTGCTAATCACTTATTAATGCAAAGAAGTTGCGGCTCTATTACTACCTTCTGGTCTCAACTAGACTAAGAGGTCGGAATGAGGTTTCATATGATCGTTCCATCTTTGATAGCTGCATTCTTCAGTACTATTGTGATCCCGGATCGAATGTAGAAACCTTCTTTCAGTCTCTCTGCTTCTTCAACACCCTGAGATATCAAAATTCCAGTGATTGGGAGTAAAATTTTAAATTGAGTGAAGAAGTTTGGAAAGCAATATTCAAGTCTTTGCAAAAGATGATAATACTTACATCTTTATTTGCAATGATCACATCTCTTCCTATCTTGGCATTCTTGTCAATTATGCAATTTCTACATCAAAAAAAAAAAAAAACGTCAACTAGTAAAAGGGTTTTCTAGTTCTAATAACAAATAAAGTAATTACTCGCATTAAATAAGATGATGAATCTATAACACCCACAACCCCAGCCAGGGCGCTATGAGTATGGCATCAACTCATGGTCCATATAAGTAATGTTTTACAAGCATCCTGCAGTTAAAAGACCCCATTATATGAGGCTCCCCACCTCGTAATAGTTGGGGAGGGTTATCTTTCTACGTAGCCTTCCTCTTACTTTTGCTAAGAGTTTGTTTCTAACTCAAACCTATGACATTCCATTTTGTTCAGATCCAGACTACGATCCTTCTCCTCTCTCTCTCTCTCACGCGCGCGTGCACACACACACACACATAGAGGTGTGACCGTGTGAGAGATAGAAGTGAAAATGATAGCTACTTGGTTCATTATCTCACCTGATCTTGGTATTCCGTCCAACACCGATGGGAACCTTTCCCTCAGCTAGCAGAGATGCAATTTCAGATTCAGTTTGATAGTAGTCTGCACCCATCATCATAGTATCCTGAAAGAATAAAACATTTCACACCAACATATATAATTGATGTTGGAGAATAACTCAACAAGCAAGCTTTTGAAGCTCGAGCATATAATACGACTCACCACAAGCTCCACACCACTCTCCAAGCGTGAACGAACACCCACAATTGAGTGTTGGATGCTACATTTGTTCAAGAAGCATCCATGTGAGATAATGGCATCAACGATCTGCAAGAACAAGTTTAATTATAAATAGCACGCCAAATCATAAGCAAACTGCAAATGTGCTCAATTTCATCAACATACCTTGCAGTTTTCCATTTTGGTTGGTGGCAAGAATCTAGGAGATGTGAAGAAAGGCGTCTTTGGGTCATTAAAGTCGAACTTTGGAGGCTGCAAGAAAGGTAAAATGTTGGTCAGTTGGAAGAAGTAATTCTCACTTGGGAGATCAAAGAGAAGTAACCAAATAGCAGAGGAGCCAACTATTTAGGTTCTCAAATTTATCTTCCAACTAGAAAGCACAAACACAAGATGGTCTTCGCCAACTTAAAACGTTCTACATGAATTTGTTCTTAGGATTAGTTTTTTCATGAACACATAGCAAGCTGCCAAGTAACAGGTTGTCATTGTCATGGGAGAAACTAACCTGTTCAGTGAGGGCCAAGTTGGCATCAAAGAATGACTTTATGGTCCCGATGTCCTCCCAATAGTCATTGAATAGATATGCCTGAAAATTCGAATGTGTTAAATATTACATCAGAAAAAACACAAGCTCAAAGATCCAACTTAGACAAGACAACCTACATCAGTCAAAAGTTATGAAGGTATATTTAAATGATGAAACAAATGACAACGCTGGATGCCCTCATCACCTGGACATTATGATCAGAGACAGCAGAGGGAATGATTTCAGAGCCAAAGCAATTGCATGAAGGGTAGCTCCATCGCAGAAGCTTTAATAGGACATCGGTTCTAAATACGTACACACCCATAGATGCAATGTAGGGATATTGTGCAGCATGTTGCTCAGAGAGTCCAAGAATAGAGGTGTCAACTTGCTGAGGTGTACAGAAATGGCAATATTAGGCAACAAGAAGCCACAACCATAAGAGAAGATATTTGATTTGAACTGGGATAAGAACAGAAATGAAGAGACAAGTGGATAACAAAACATAAAGAGAAAATTCAAGACCAACAGATAGATCCATCTACCATTTGCTTCAGTGCAGGGCCCTTTGGTTTCTCAGAGAATTGGATTATACGCCCTGTCTTGTCAATTTTCATCAATCCATAATCTGAAGCTCGGCTGCAGAACAACATGAGTATTGGTGTGAACTTCATAATCCATCAGGAAAAAAAGAAAAAAGAAAAAGAAAGTAAAAGTTCATATCGGTATAAATGAAGCAACATGAGATAAAGCTAGGTCATCTGAACAGCCTGAGATTGGTGAACAATATCTTTAATCTAAAGATGAGCAACACACCTATCATCCATCGGGACACATGAAACCGTGATATCAGCATGCGTGTCAATATGCTTCTGCAATTACATTGCTCATTGATAAACTTACCAATACATAAGAATGTACAAGATAGAATACTCTTTCATTAACAAGGTAAGTACCTGCACAAAATCCATATAATCCATCCTATATAGATGATCACCGGACAATATCAATATATTCTCCACGTTCTTGTTCTTGGCATCCTATAAGAATCAATGAAGACCACTTGTTTTATTTCAAGGGTAACATCAGAAATGATACTGAAGTTCTTAAACCCCACCTCAAATACCCAAATGAATTGCCGCACAGCATCAGCAGTTCCCTGGAACCACCTCTTTCCTGCCTCTCCTGGTGTTTGAGTGGCAGCCAAAACCTGTTAGAAATGGCATCTCTTTGAGCCATCAGCAAGTTTCACAAAAAATTATCAATTATAACTTGTAAGCACAACAAGTTTTCTTAAAAGGCAATTGAACTATTAAAATGAATCTTCCAATACTAGCAAAATCTTGATATGATGTCAAGGTTATGTTTTGACTCCTTAAAACAGAGTTTGAATGACATTGCTACACATATCCATTTTGCAGTCAATTGACTCCTACTTGCCCAATTCATCTTACCTCAACAAAACCATCCCCAAAAGTTATGCCATTCCCAAAGTTATAAGTGCGAGCAAGGTGTCGATTGAGGGAAAAGGAATTGAACTGAGTGAGGACGAAAATCTTTCGTATGCCACTGTTGATGCAATTACTCATAGGCACATCAATTAGCCTGTAACAACCTCCAATTGGAACCTGCAGGAAGAAAGAACACAACAAAAACAGAGTTTGCATCCAGAGTTTTGGCCATGGAATCATTGATCAACAACTCGATATTGGATTTTTCTTACAGCTGGCTTAGCTCTTTTGCTAGTAAGTGGAAAAAGACGAGTCCCGGCACCTCCACCCAATATGATGGCTGCCACATTCTTTGGCTCTATCTTTGGATAATCAAATTCAGGTGACTCAAATGTCTGAAATAAGTATATCATAAACCAAAAATAAGATTCAATGCTAACACACACAGAAAAAACAAAAAACTTAAACAGCATCAAAATTCAAAAGATTCATTGTGTTATCATGGCAACATGCTTCAAATGGCAACCATTTGATTCTGTCCTTTTTGTCTAGTACCTATCTATCTATCCATATTGTATTCCTACGTCCCAATACGACAACTAAGGTCAAACTTATCAAATCAAATAAAATACTATATATGTATGTGTGTGAGCGCGCGCGCGCATACACACACTTCGCTACAAGTGAACTCACCATAATCTCTTCATCAATATCTGATGTAAGAACAGAGAAAAGTACTCGAGGTTTAGCCTTTGCAACTTTGATTTCAGCCCGCAGGCTTTTCCATAACCGATTTCCCAAAACTTTGGTCTTCAGACCACCCCTTACTTTTTCTCCCCAGAACCTGGAATCCCTTCTGCTAGCTTGCATTGGATGCACATTGGATTTCATGGAAGCACGGCAAGAATCCATTCCCATCCAATCTGAAGGCCAGAGGATTTGGAACCTCTGGATGTGGAAATGCCAAGGCCAGAGGATTTGGAATCTCAGCGTTACAATAATAGCTTTATTACAGAGGAGGCAGTAAGGGTTAGCGGAAGCAAAGGACACGAAATCGTCTCGGCCAGGGAGGCAAAGTGGAGGAAGTCGGCGAAGAGTACGCTCGACTAGAAGTCGGCGCTGGACGGCGGAAAGTTGGCCGGAGAAGAAAGAAGGGACGGCCGGACGAGAGGAAGAGAGGGCGAGCCGACGGACGGCGGCTGCTGGGCGGAGAAGAAGAGGAGATGGAGACGCAGGCGAGAGGGAGGGAGAGAGGAACAGGCGAAGGCGGCGGCGGAGGCAGTGGAGAAGAAGAAGAAGCCGACCGTCGGGGAGAAGGCGGCGGCAGAGAGGAAGAAGGCGAAGTGGAGATGGAAGCAGTGGGGCTGATCAAAGTTCAGTTAAAAGGTTCCGAGTTTTACAAAGAAAGAAGCGAGGAAGAAAGAAAGGAAGGAGAGAGTTGGTTAATATTCAGGGCTTGATCCTTGTGATGCCCCACCCACGAGAGACTCGGCACTACTTTATTCAAAAGTTCAACAGCATTGCATAGAGATTGTTCTCTGGATTCTCTCTCTCTCTCTCTCTCACATGGATCCGTCGCTTTGGTCCAGACTTCTATGCCAGTGGGTGGGAGGTGTCCTCTGATATTTCACTAATCTCATATTAATAGTGATGATTAGTTTATTATGATGGACTTAGTCTCAGATCTTCATTTGATGTGATTTATAATTGTTTCTTATTAGAACTAGAGATTATACTAACTCTCCATTCTGTTAACGAGCTGAGATCTGTCCCCTGTCCTTTTCGCTGTCTCATCAATGTGACTTCATCAAATTAATATATATTATTATATAATAATATATATTAATAATGACAAAAAAATTTAATATATTTTTTAAATTTATTCTATAATTAACCAAAAAATTCAACTCTTTCAAATAAAAAAATAATTTTTTTTACAACAGAATACTTTCATCTAAAGAGGTGAGTTTTTTTTATTAATTATAAAATAAATTTTAAAAAAATAAGATTAAATTTTTTGTTATTATTAATATATATTATTATTTAAAAATACGTGTTAATTTGATGAAATGACATAATTTGATTAAAAAAACAAAAAATAAGATAGTGAGAAATGAGAAGGAAGAACAGATTTGAACTCCTGATTAACTATATTAAACAAAATGTTTATAAAAGTGACTCACCTTGTGATTATTATCTTACTAAAAAATATTAAATTATAAGTTCATCACTATTATTATATTATTATTTATATTTAAGATTATAATTATGTATCAATAAAAATACTTATTTATTATATTTTATTTTTAATATTTAAATAATTTTATTAGATGATGTTAATAAATATATCGTATTTTAAATTATTTGAATATTAAAAATATATATAAAAAATTCCTATTATCTAAAAATATGGCGCATTTATTAGTGTTCAACTATTACTTTTAGAACAATTAGCTTAACACCCATGCAATGCACGGCTTATTTTATACATAAATTTCATAAAAGAATTTATAATAAAAATTATGATGTATTAAAAAATATTCATGCAAAGAAGAACATTTATATTGAAATAGTAAAACTAATAGTTACTTGAAATGAGATAATTTTATGAGAAAATTTATTAATATATATAGAGTTAGAAAGTTGACCAATATAAAATAATATTAATGTAATTTTTGAAAGTTGATAATCTTAACTATATCATAATATAAAATTAAAATATAGCTGACTTAAGAAAAAAGTTTACGTTTATAAGAAGGGACATAATTAAGAGATTTTGATATTAAGAAAAATACGGAAAAATCTATGTCATCATATCGATTCACGTCGAACACTAAAAGTATAACTTGAAATAAAGAAACTTTGCTTGTATCCAAATGATCCCCCAACAGCACTTAAGGTGACATGAATTTTTCTATCATAAAGTTGCACAATTTGATTTAGTATTCACCTCTAAAAAATGCTTTCATCTATATAAGGATATATGCGAAAGAACAAGTTGATTTTTTTTCTTCACTTAATTGTGAATTAAAAAAGAAAAATAACAAATCTTATCGCGTTATTATATTGAAGATTTAGTAGTATGACATAAAAAAACATAAGGAAAAACAAGTCATCAAAACAAAATAAGAAAGGATCTCAAATTGATTGTGAACATAATAAATGTATTAAAAACATCTTGAATTTAGCTACTTATTGAAACATCACAAACAGGCTTTCATTGTCTTCAAACCTTAGCGACACCAAAAAGGCAACAAAAAGAATTGCAAGCTTAATACAAAAATGTGCAGTGTTTTTAAGTTCTAGCTACATGATTAGGTCTTCCTGAATGATAATCTAGCTTAATACATAAAGAATTGCTAACTTAATACAAATATATGTAATGCTTTTGTTGTTGCTAGGATAAAACAAGCAAAATTTGTTTATCTTGGGAAGCTCAAAAGTAGATCAGTAGAGAATGGAAGAAGCGAGGTTTAAGGCAAGGCCAATAAGTGCTGGTGATGGCTCGGGAAATAGCTCAATTTGTTGTTCAAGAGAGGAATGCACGAGGCTAGACTAGATCCATTGTTTGGGAGAGTAAAAGTGAAGCCCTGATTGGTTTCCACGGGGGTCACGTGAAGGGGGTAACCTAAAGTGTCTTCAAGAAAGTTAGGGCCTATAGGGTCTTTGGCTACGAAAGGAGGTGTGGCTAATAGCAAGCCTCAAAAGGGTCTTTGAGAACGGCAAGACCCTAAAAGGTCTTTGGTTGCGGTCTGAGTGTGTTGTTTTGGTTCTAATATTTTAGTTTTGATGATAAAAAATAAATCTTGCTTTAAATGCATTATATATCTTCTAAATGAAAATCAATTTCAACTCATTCTAAAATGCCAATTATTTCTTTCTCAAAAGATGGAGATAGAAAAAATAAAGTTTTATGTTCAAAATAATCTCCTAAAAATCATATTTAAAATCAATTTCAAAGTGTTGGAAAAAATAGAGCAAAATCTTTTAAAAATCAAATGACAAACTGTTGAACGATAAATTGTTAGCTCTCGACCAAGTGTGGTCAACAGCTACTATATCAAAACTAGTCGACCCCTTTTCAGCATGTTGATCATTTTTGCTCCTCATGTTGATTGTTTTTCAAATTTATGCATTAACATGTCAATTGATTCTTAAAATCTGCTGATCGTTTTTCTCGCAGATTTTTCAACGACTAATTCTGAAAGCTCATTAAATGAGCTCAACTACCACCAATGGCCATAATTTTCAAATGACTCATCAAACTTTATAAATGTAGGTCTGGTGGAGCAATTAAATGGGTTAGAGAACTTATTACAAACATTCAATTGTCCATTTACTCAAGTGCTCAAATTGTTTTAAATATTTTCTATTTTTTAAGTCTTTGTTCAATAATTGTATTTATTGCTTTAAACCTTATAATTGTTTTGAGAGAATTTGGTAATGGAGAGATTCATCTCTCAGATCCTCTCTTGTTATATTTTTATTGTATTTTCTTAGCAAGTGTGCTAGATGGTCTACTTTGATAGTAGGAGGTTGTAATTTCTAGTCTTGGAGACTAGAGGGCTTATTTGTGATCAAGTAAGAGGATTAATAAAGTGTTTAAATTTGTTAGTAAAAAGTTAAGATAATAGATTAGACTGTTGGGCAGAACCACTCAAAAATTATTTATTTATTTAATTTTTTTTGCCTTACTTTCATTACATGTTTTTCAATCTCATTCATTAGCACTTAATTTGCACTTTGAGGCAAAAAAATTTCAAATTAAACCATAGTTTTTAATCAATCAATTCACTCCCTTTTTGGGTTGTGGTGTCATTGTTAAGACAATTCTATTAGGGTGTATGGCTCCAGGAGAGCTGTGTGTGTCTTCGAGAAGTGTTTTATGCTCTTTAAGGTGCTTACGAAAGAGTCTTAGGTGTTTGAGATAGTTATGGAGTATTCAGAAGGATTGGAAAAGTCTTTAGAATCTTCAGGTTTATAGCATGAGAAGAGTTAGAAGGCACATTGAGATCTCTCTCATGCAAACTCTTTGATAGTTAAGTCAAATGTCATTATCATGCAAAAAAAAAAGTATGTAGATGAGATGCACTGTATACTACAATATTTTTTAAAAAAGTTGTGAGTCTACAAAAGGGTGACGGGCCTTTAAAAGAGTTAGATTGGTGGATTTGAAGTATTGGATCTTACTTAAGTTTGAGCTTTCGAGGTTTGAATTCGGGTCTCAAACGTGTGGGATACTTAGCATTATCTATCATTTGCTAATAAGGTTTTTCTAGTGTCATAAAGATGATATATTTATTATTAATTAATAAAAATAAAAAATAAAATATATTAAATATAAATTGCGTTGGTAATTACGAGGAAAGCGAAAAATTAACGCATAATATTTCTCTTTTTTTTTTTCAATTACAAAATAAAATGCCACGTGTCCATTTGACACGTTTACTTCCAGATTTAGCGCGATTCTATTGACGAGGATGACGGGGACGCGTCTATTGATGAGGATGACGACGACGCGTGGCGATATTTTGTCAGGACGGTGACGTTTGAAGCCGTGATGGACGGTTGGCATTTTGTGATCCGAACGTTGAAATTAATTGGGCCGCAGTTGGAGTGGCCCTCCATTCTCTTGCGGCCCAACTCCCAAGAACAGCATGGCACAGACGGGCCCACTTGTGGGGGGGGGGGGTTGAAATTATTGTGTTTGTGTGACATTAGCTTACTGGTCTTCTTTGGCCATTCACGTGGCCACGTGGCAGGCATCCCCTCAAGTTCAAGCAAAATTCTCTTCTTAGAAGATATTTTACCACTAATTTTCAGCTTCACTCTTAATTTTGGGATTTTTAAATTTTTTAAATATATTTTTAACGTAATTGAATGAATTGGCCTGATATATTGAATTAAATTATATAGAGTATTTATAAAAATAACATATTAATTTCGTTTTACGATAACTTAATTCTCAATCTATTTGTAATTATTTTTAATATCACCGTTAATTCAATGAATCACGTGATATTATTAAATAATAATGAGCATCAACATAATTTCAATTTTTTTTTAAAAAAATGAGTTTCAATAAGTAATGCAAGCCAACAGAACAAACATGGTTGGTGAGACGGGCCACTACGCGGAGGAGAATGCCTTGGAGGGGGAGGACTTCGAAATTGGAAATTGAAATTGGGTGCCACTCCCTAACATATAAAAGGTGATTTCTGTTGAACAAAATATAAATTAAAAAAAAAGATATAAAAAATATTTTAGATAAAAATATTTTTATTATATTTATTAAATTTATTTGACGATAATTAAAAAATAAGTTGTGACTTCTTATTTGAGTTTTTTTAGATAAATTTATCTCTTTTCCCTTTAGATAAATTTATCTTAATTCTTATAGATAAAAAAAAATAATGCATGTGTCCTCCAATGCATTCTAAAAAATTTAACAAATAGTTTGATAAAAAACTTAGAATGCTTCATAGTCTTATCTTGATAATTCCATATTTTGATCTGAAAAGTATTTCAACATTATCTTACTTAATTTAACAAATGCTATCTAAATATGTATACTTGATGAGAGAGGAATTCATAATTAACCTAAAACAAATGTACAAAATTATTTTTATTTCTTTCAAAAAAAAAAATATTTTTGACTGAATCAAACAAACTAATTACACTCTATAATCACTTTTATGTAAGATACCTAAAATACCCTTAATAAGATTTTAAAATGAAAAGCCTATGTTACCCTTAACCTCATTTATCAAAATACCCCTATCTCTTTCACATTACCTTTCTTCCAACATTCACACTGTTACTTTCTACATTGTCGAAATTACTCAAACTCAATCATTTTTCTTACATTCAATATTATGTTTGCTTTCTTCTTCTTTTTTGTTTTTTGTTTTATCTCTCTTTTTTGGCTACTTAACCATACTGAACTTGAAACCCTAAATTGCTAGTTCAAGTAATAACATAGATGAAGTTATTTTTGGCTTTTACTTCTGATCTACAACTCTAAAATATTCTAAACTAAACTTTTTCAAGTTTCTTGCTTTGAGATCTTAATTCTATTAGAATTACTAAAGTAATCTCTCAGTATGAATGCATTTTATTTATTTTTTCCTTTGATTTGTGTTGACTTTTGTTTTCTAGGTTCTTGCTGTGCATAAATAGTAGAGGAAGAAAGCGCAAGTAACAAAGCAAGAAAGAAAGATGTTTGGAGATAAATTTTCATAGTGTCAAATTTTTAACTATTTTTATTTTAGAATTTAATGTTTCTATCAATATTACATGTATTGGTTTTATGTACTAGCCACATTCAAAATAGTTGAAGATTGTGGTTGACATTAATTTTATTTTATGTGTTTAATTGAAAGATTTTTAAGTTATGTATTGTGTTTTAAATTTCATCTAAATTGTAAGGGTTGGTGTAGGCTTAGAGAAAAATATTATTCCCAAAACAAGGGATTTTATTTTTTATTTTTGGCTACGAAATTGAATTTAGTGATATCGTAGTAGTTTATTAGTTGTATATAGAGTTAACTATGAAAATTTAATTTTTGATTACAAAAATATTGGTAGAGAAAATTAATTTGCTATGAAAATTGGTATGTGAATATCAAGTTGCTACGAAAATTGGTATGTTAAAATTAATTTGCTACGAAAATTTATTACAAAAATTGGTATATGAAAATTAATTTGCTACAAAAATTGGTGTGATTAACTATAATTTGTTGTAGTTAAAAATAAGTTTTTTCTCAACGATTTGACATTCGTAGTAAAAACTATGTTATTTGCTACAAAAATTAACCTCATCAATTACGAAAATTAACATCATCACCTACGAAAATCGGTATAATTAGCTACGATATATGTCGTAGTATAAAATTAATGCTTTCTCTACGTTTACCTGACTGTAGCAAAAAGTGTATTATTCTCTACGAAATCTTAAATCGTAGCTAAATACTACTAGCTATGAGACTTTGGCTACGATTCACCCTACAAATTAAATTTTGTAGATGATTGGTTTTTGTTACAAAAATTGAATTTTTAACTACAAAAAATTTCGTAGAGAAAATCAAAATTTGTTGTAGTATAAATAGAAAAATGGTATTGGTTACTGACCAAATGTCTTATTTGGAGGCTATGAACTTAGTATATCCCTCAGAAGGGTTAAGATCATCGTTCCCCCTTCCTCGGTCATTGATGGCACTATTTCTATGTCTAGCGCTAGGTTTAGTACTGGGTCCATGTTCGGCCCCTCCACTGAGACATCCGTCTTCTGTTGACTATGCCTAGCATTTGTCGCCTATGTGTTATGCATCTGTCGACTATGCCCAAGCATCTGTCGATTATATTTTATTTTGTCGACTATTGTGCAGGCTCTGTCGACTATGAAAATTCTTCTGTTGACTACTTGTGTGTATGATATTATAAATTTTTCTTCATGTTTTGGATGTGTCGATTATGTAAAGGTGCTTGTTGACTATTAGTTGATTTGGTTGGTTATCTATCGATTATGCTTACTTGTCTGTCGACTATGCCTTAGTTTTATTCAAAAATATAGTTGACTAACCTCTTTAGTTTGTTGATAGTTTGTTTCATAGAAACTTGTAACGGCTAGTTTTTGGCATTTAATACTCGCTTAACCACCACAACGGTCAGATTTTTGTATTTATCTGCCATCAACTATAAATAGGAGTTGGAAGAATCATTTGAAGGTTGCTAAATACATTGAATATCTTCAACTACCGAGCATTCAATTTTCACTGAGCTTTAAATTTTTATTCTCTCTGTAATTTTCTTTTCGAGGCTTTGTATCTACATTGTTGCATCCATCTTAAGCCTCTTTTTTTTGTTGGAGAGAACCCATAAACGTTTACTGTATTTGACCTAGCATAAGCTAGAGGGCCTATTAGATTGGGAGGTTTGTACATTTCCTAGTCACGGACTAGAGGACCTACTCGGATTGAGTAGGGGGTTGTTATTGATTTTATTTCAAAATTCTTAGTGGATAACTAAGATAGTGGACTAGGTTTGGAAAGCCGAACCACTATAAATCAGTATCTTTTGTGTGTTTGTGCTTTCTGTTTTTGTTTGCTATTATTAGCATCTTTATATCCTCTACTTAAATTGTTTATTTAACCTCTCATCCATAAAGATTTCATATTCATTATTCACAAGACAAGATTGTCTTTACACGGTTGATACCTCATTGTATTATTTTAAGGTCTTGAGATTTAACAAATCTGTGGTCTTCACATATGACATCTCTATTTCTCAAAAATTATTTTAATTATCCAATTCACCACTCCTCTTGGTGTGTGCTATAGCATTTCATTTCTATCAAGAACTTACTCCAAATGTAAGATCCATTTGATTACCACCTCGGTGCTGCTCATCGCCACCATCTTTGTGATTTAGGGAATCGTTAATATGCGAGACGTGTAGATAAATACATATTGCTACTTGTCCTCTCTCTAGTGCTGCCAGCCCTTTCTTTAGTTGTAACAGTTGTGTTCTTATTTGACCCATTTCCTGATCAAACCATGTCCTCATCTAACTCATTTCCTTGTCCATCCTCCGCAACGTCTCAAGCGCTAAGAGTCAGCATCTTAGTGATCTGCAAAAGGCAAATAAAAAAATTAAAAATTAAAAATAATTATAAAAAAATAAAAATTAAAACCATTATTATAATAATAATCATATCCCAGTCTCATACTGTCTGTGGTACGGATTATCAAGGAGTTTTCCTTCCTGCTTAACTTTTGACCTTGTCTCTTAATGTACAACCTCTTTCTCATCCTCCTGCCTTCCCTTCTCATCTCCAAGTATCATATTTGCCTCCTCCTTATCCCACCCTTCTTCTTTTCCTCATCACCTCTTCTGCCCCCAAATTTGTAGACGTCGACTCTAACTAAGTACTGACAGTTAAAGGACATTCAAAAATCTATTTCCCACTCAACATCAGTGGGCTCGAGTGTCAAACTCAATCCTTTTTCCTACAAAATTATATTATTTAAATAGATATTATATAAAAAATAAACAAAATTTAGGTTAGATTGCACACTTATGTCATTCGTAAGGCAATCGTAGTAATTTTTTATTTGTGGCATTGTTTTGGATAACCATTTTCTACATTTGGAAATGAATTGGTCAGATAGTCTAACGGCCTATTTATTTTGAACCCATGGCAATGCTTCGATCAACCACCATTGTAAAGAGAATTTTTTTTATAATAAAAAATAAAAAACAAAATGTTTAGTTAGTACAGATCAATCATATACAATAATATAATATAATACAATATAGAGAGAAACATATTACTGATTGTACCTGAAATACCCACATAAAACCATAAATATTGGCTTTCTTCCCAACCTCACAAGTTAGCTTGCTGTCACTCGTGGTTAGCTAGATGTAATGTTGACTTTTACTATAGATGTACGTCCCCTAAGGGAACACCTTAAATGCATGTAAATCTTCAGCTATAGTCTACAAGAAATCATCTACCTGTGTGTGCTTATCTTGGCCTAACAATAACTTCTTGATGACAAAGATGTAAACTAGTTTAAGGACATCTTTTGAGACCAGGTCATGTTTGGTACTAAGTAGTAATTTCATGTCGTCTCTAGACACCCTTTTTTTATGCAATGGAAATAGTCGCGCACGTAAATTATTTGGTTGAACAGGTCTCGCTTCAAGACTTTCTTTATCAATCACCCCAAATCGAAGTCCACTAATAAATATAAACTCCTATTTCTCGTACCTGTATGGTGTGCCGCCAATTTTGAACCATATTTGATCGTGGTGGGCACTCGTAAAGGTCACCTCCCTAATCGAAACATGAGATATCAATTGTAGTGTAGTCAAATGGAGGGATAGAGGGATCTCCAAAAAATGTCCTAATGGGTCTTGCATGAATCTATTCAATAATTTATATTGGTCTAAAGCATGATGAATTGCATCGAGGTATTTGATCCCATAGTGAGTAGTGACCCATGTTCCCGGTGGTAATACTTAGTTAGCATGAACATAAGTAAATTGCCTAGTTTGTTAGTCAACCATTTGTATGAAAAGGAAAAAACAATTCATGTTGGGATTCTTTTTAGATTCCATGATATCACTTAATTAAAGAAACATTGTGCTACAATGTGTATATACACCCAAAAATGTATGTCGAGGGTGAGACTCGACCATCGAGCCTTATCAGGGACAAAGCCCAACCATTGGGCTTTGTTCGACAAACTCGACCATCGGCCTTTGTTCGAAGCTTGACGGTCGGCGACAAAGACTTCATCCCTGATGGAGTCGGATAGTCGGCGACAAAGTCGTTTTTGAAACCCACTATGTTTTGTCACAAAAATACACCAAAATCACACAACAAAATCTAGTCTCGTTCAACGATGATCAGTTCGACATTGACGGCTCACGGCGACGCACAAGTTTAGTGAGAGACAAATGCTATCAGGTTTTGTTGCTATTGGGGTTGGGGAGAATATGTGAATGATTTGTGGGGTGAGGGTATTTTGGTATTTGCATGGTTTTGTGGGTTTAAAATCTGTGAGGATATTTTAGTATTTAATTATTTTTATTTTTTTTGTTTTTTTAAATAAAATGATTGTCAAATTTGGTAAATTGGATAAATCATACAATTAATTTTTTGAGTGGTTAAAAATAATTAAAAATAAATTTTTTATTTGAAGAGTGGTTAGTTTTTGTAATTTCCACACTTGATGATTAGATCATGATAGATAGTTTGATGGGAAAGAAACAAGGGTCGTTGAATAAGAATATCATTATTCTAAAAATTTCACACATAAGAAAATGCAGGCCCATTAAGTTAGCATCCAGTGGGCCCGCCCCAATGCTTGAGATCCAGGCCCATTAGTTGTTTTCCCCCAGCAAACAAATGCCCAATTCAATTCAGTGACTAGGAAAATTGGGCTAGCAAGAACGGGCCTTTGCCTTCCACAGCAGTAATTGGGCCCATCCACAAGCCCGAAAGAACTTCTGGGCTCTCTCATGATCTGTCCATGACATTCATGTAATTACAAGTCCTCCGTGCTACTTTTTACTTTTGCTATTTTCGTAACTGAAACGATAAATTTTTTTTAATGAATATCATTAATTTTTGTATTGCTTCTATATCTTTGAATGTATGTTCATGGGTGTGCAATAGTCTATTTTGGTGTTATGGAAAGTGTTTTCCAAACCAAACTACAACGTGCTTCAAATTAATTAGGCTGCACTACAGCGAGTTAGTTCGTGAAATTCAAGAATTAACATACACTCAACCTATGTTGCACGAAAAAGAAAATGAAAAACATTTTTGATACAAAATGAAAATAATGAAATGAACATTCTTCTTAAAAAAATAAACATAAATAGAGTCCGAAACATGAACGAGAAACGTTTCAAAAACATTTCAAAAACGGAGAAACGACTTCTTCGAAAATTTTCTGTGCAACATAGCACTCAACAAAACTAAAACAATTTCATGAAATATAAAGTTCTTGAGTGCATCAAATGGAGTCTGACTATCCAAGTGAGTGTACTTGAGAGAGGAAGTGATCTTCTTATTTATAAAGGAGGGAAATAAGGACACATGATAGCTATTTCGGGTTTTTCAGGTGACATATTCTGAGTATATTTTAGACATATTTGTGGCATATTCTTGGTATATTTTATGTAATCTCGAAATATTCTTACAAGTCGCAAGGAAGATCCTAGGTTTAGTTTGAGGAACGCTTCGAAAGGGTTCGTCGATTACAAGGGAGGCTCCTGAAAGGTGAGTTGTTGCATGACCGAGTGGCCACCACTAGGTCATCATTTAACCACTCATTTGCTTGGTTCTTCTTGCTTTCAATTTTGGATTGTGTTTCGAGCCGTTTAGGTATGTTTAATCTAGATCTGTTTATTGGTTTTGACCCATATCCAAATTATCTGCTATATGTTGAACATATCAACACTATTTTTGAAAGTTGATAAATTATTAACTGAAAATTATTTTCACAGTTAATAGTACCATAAATTATTAGATCATTAGTTTGTTTATTTTTGTTTTAATTGATAAGCTTCATAGACAAATGTTTCTTATAGTATTATTTTATTTGTTGAAACATAAATTCGCTTACTTAGTAAAAGCACAAATGAAATGGCTGACCATATTTATTCGTTGTTTTTTTTGTTAAAATATTTAATTATTAAACTAGTAGTATTTTTTTGGTTAAGAAAAAAAATAAAATATTGTTAATATAGTTAACTTATAATTAAAATAAAAATAAAAAAGTAAAAATACTATTAATTAATATGCTATTAATATAGTTATTTAATAAAAATGTTTTATGGAATATTTTTTTATCATTTTAAGAAATTATACGTAAGGTTATACGATATATTTTTTTGGCCTACAAAAGTTGACTAATAAAAAGTTATAAAATGTATGTGAACTTAATAAAATTACAATTTTATTTAAAAATAACAAAAAATTACCATATTAATGATAGCTTTTTTACTGCATCGTTAAAAAATAAGATTATCAAGAGTTATATTTTATCATTATTAATTCTGTTTTAACTACAAAAATAGATGTGGTGGTTAATAATGTTCTAAATTGCACAGAAATGAAACTAAGAAACGTTTCCGATATAAAACAGAAATAAGAAAATGCCATTTTTACAAATAAATAAAAAATAAAAATGCGGGATAAAGTGTAAATAAAAAAAAAATTAGGATTTTTTTGCAAATATAATAATATAAAAAATTATAAAAAATAGTTATTCAATCTAAAAGTAAATATAAATTCTTTTTTATAATGCATTCAAGCAAATATAAACATAAAATTCATAATACATTGAAACAAACATAAGTATAACTTTCATAATGCATTAAAACAATATAAATATAAAGTTTACAATACATTCAAACAACCATCAACAATAAACATAAGTTCTAATTAAAAACAAACAAGAAATTTTAAAAACCAAATCGACTATCGAGCAACCAAAATAACGAGGCGAGCATACAGTAACCAAAACAACGACAACAACAGGGAGCAATCGAGCATCAACTATATACAAAACAACCAAATCTATAGAGGTACAAGCATCGAGCAATTGGCAGCAAGAGGAAATGATGTTGATGACAAATGACAAGAAGTGTTTACATGAGAATGGAGAGGGGATCGAGGCTCGAATTGACGGCGACATGAACACCCAACACTAAGTAATTGCTGGAAATCGATGATGACAACCAATACGGGGGCATGAGAATAAGAGCAACGACGAGAGGTTTGAGGCAATCTTTGAATTCGAATTTTAGTCCTCAAAGTTCAAACGAAATTAAAGCTAGAGGGAGACGTGAGTTAGTGAAGAGAAAAAGAATAATTATGAATATATTTATATATATATATATATTTGTTGCTTCCATCTTTAACAAGATTTGGTTGTTGAAAATGCGTTTTTGATAATTTTCAAAAATTACAAAATACCCTTGAAATATTTTTAAAATTACAAAAATGTCCCAAAAAATATTTCTAGCTGTTTTTAACATTTTCAAAACAAGAGATGTCTTAGAAATACTGAAGGGGGCATGTGCATTTTATAATGCAAAAGGAGATCTCCCTCCCACTGCCCAACTGATGTAGGATGGGAGAAAGCCAAAATCCAAAAAATCTCCACCTTGGTGAATCTCCCAAATCCCAACTAAAGTCCTTAACATTCTCTCCAAAGAATCAAGCATCAGTGGTGTCTTCAAATGCGCTATGAAACGCCAACTTCAAATACTAAGGCAACATCTACGGTGTTCATAATATACTGTAGAATCCATTTCATAGCTTGCCAATGTTCATTTCCAGGATCATGCATATACTTGCTGACAACTTCAATTGCCTGTAAAATATCGGGCCTTCACCATATCATACATCAAGCTACCAATAGCTTTTTCATACGGAACCTTTGACATATTCTCATATTTTGGACCACTCTTCAGAGATAAAGATGTACTAAGTTTGAAATGAGGAGCTAACAGGGTACTCACAGGTTTTGACTTTTCATTCGTGCCAAAACGTTGTAGTACCTTCTTCAGATATGTTCTCTGAATCAAATAAAGCCTTCATTTTTTCCTGACTCTGATTATCTCCATGCAGAGAATCTTCTTGGATTCACCTAAATCTTATAGCTTGTGCAAATATACACAGTGATCATATTTACCTTTTGTGTACTTCTGCCCTAACATAAACTTGTCAAATCGTTTGTACCACTGCCTCGAAGATTACTTCAATCTGTACAACGATTTGTTTAATTTGCAAACCTAACTTTCTTTACTAGCAACTCTGAATCCTTTTGGCTGAATCATATAGATTTCCTCTTCCAAGTCACCGTGTAGAAATGCAGTTTTCACATCTAACTGAACTAGTTCTAAGTTCAATTGTGCTACCAAGGCCAACAAAATTCTAAAGGAGGAATATTTCACAACAAGAGAAAACACTTCATCAATACCCTCCGTCTGAGTGTAGCCTTTAGCCACCAATCTTGCCTTGAAGCGATTATCATTCTTGTCAGAAAATCTATCATTCTTGTCAGAAAATCCATCATTCTTCGTATATACTCATTTGCATTCAATTGTCACTACAAAAAAATCGGCATTTAGCGGCGATTTTTAACAACTGTTGGAATAATCGCAACTAATTATATTTTTTGCGGCTGTTTTAAAAATTGCCCAGCTTGCCCACGCCCGCCCAGCCCTTGCGTACCACGTGGCCGCTTGTGAGTACGCCACGTGGCGCGCAAGTGAACCGCCTGATCTGCGAAACATCTCTTGACATATACGCACATATATATTATATACTAATCTAACAACTAATTTTCAGAATTATATTTTATATTTTTTAATATATATTAAAAACATTTATTAATTGATTATTTTTTAAAAGAATAATAGAATAAATTAAAAATAAATTAATTGAGTTAAATTAAATAAATTAATTGATTAAAAATAAAAAAGAAGATTTTATATATTTTTTAAAAATTATTAAAATTTTATATATTAAAATTTTGTTAAATTTATTTTTATTTTTTAAATTAAATTTTTAAAGAATTTTGCTATTAATTTAAATGAAATTTTAAATTTATTTTAAAGATTTTATATTTATTTTTATTATTTTAATTTTTAATTATTTTCTTAATCAAAATTTAATTTTTTTAAAGATTTTTGTGGTGGTTTTCAAAAACTATCGCAAATGTTAATTTAATTTTAATTTTGAATTATTTATTTTTTAAATTTAGCTACAGTTTTTGAAAAATCGTCGCTAAATTTAATTTTTTAATGAATTTAGCGGCGATTTTTGAAAACTGTCGCTAAATTTATTTTTTTAATGAATCGTCGCTAAATTTAATTTTTTAATGAATTTAGCGGCGATTTTTGAAAACTGCCGCTAAATTTATTTTTTTAATGAATTTTGAGGCAGTTTTCACATATTATTTTATTTTTAATTTTAAATTATTTAATTTTTTGAATTTAGCAACGGTTTTTCAAAAACCGCCGCGAAATTGAATTTAATTTTTTAATTATTTTTTAAATTTAGCGACAATTTTTTGAAAACCGCTGCAAAATTTTAAAAAAACTACTGCAAAAATCATATTTTGCGGTGATTTTTAAAACTGCCGTCAAAAATCAATTTTTTTATAATGTGTCTTCTTTCTCTTCAGTAAGCTGGCTAGCCTCTGTGTCACATTCTTCTTAAGGGACTGAATTTCTTCATTCATAGATTTCCTCCACTTTTCATTTTCTGAACTTTGGACAACTTCATTGTAAGTGGTAGGAATATCATCATTTAGAATTAGACATGCATAGGCCACCAAATCGACAAAACGAGTAGGTTTTCGAATCTCTCGTTGTGGCCTTCCTATTACTATAGATTCTTGTTGTTGTGGAGGTTCTTGGGTTGGAACCTCTTCTTTGTCTGACGACTCCTCTGCCTCAGGAGTGTCTACACCCAATTGAATATTCATTACTGGGTCAATTCTTCTTTCAAACTCCACATGTTTTGGAGTATTCTCCACCTGTTGTGGAGCATCATCAAATTGCTTCATAACTTTATTTGTTACTTTTTCAACATGGCAAATTCATCAAAGGTAACATCCCTACTAAAGATTATCTTCTTCGATTCCAGACACCAGAGCCGATAGCCTTTATCCCAGAAGTGATCCCCATGAACAATGCTTTCTTTACTCTTGGATCTAACTTGGATTCCTAAACGTGATAGTATACAGTGGAACCAAATATATGTAAGGAATTATAATCATTAGCAGGTTTTTTAGACCATACGTCGAAAGGTGTTTTTCCACAAATAGCAGTTGATGGCAATCGGTTAATGAGATGACTCGCATATGTCACATCCTCAGCCCAAAATTGTCTCCCCAACCCAACATTAGACAACATACACCAAACTTTCTCCAGCAATGTTCGGTTCATGCTCTCTGCTACCCCATTCTGTTGTGGTGTATCTCTAACTGTAAAGTGTCGAACAATACCTTCATCTTGGCAGACCTTGTCAAATGAATCATTTCTATACTCACCACCATTATCTGTTCTGAGTCGTTTGATCCTTCTGCCAGTTTGAGTTTCCACCATATTTTTCCATTTAAGGAAACATCCCAACACTTCATCATTTTTCTTTAAAGAATACACCCATACTCTTTGGGAATAATCATCAACAAAATTTACATAGTAGTGTTTACCTCTGATAGATGCTGTCTTGGATGGTCCACAGATATCTGAGTGAACATAATCTAGAATACTCTTGGTATCATGGATTACGGTGCCAAATTTCACTCTTGTTTGCTTCCCCTTTACACAGTGTTCACAAAAGTGTAATTTGCAGGTCTTGATACCTTCCAATAATCCTTGCTTGGCTAAAATTTTCAAAGTTTTTTCACTTGCATGTCCCAAACGCATATGCCATAGTTTGGTTACTTTTGTATCCCTGCCATCGTCGGAAGCTACTGCTGTTGTTGTCCCAATAACTGCATTACCTTGATAGTAATATAAGTTATTCTCATTTCATATACCTTTCATCATTACAAGTGCGTCAAAGAACACCTTTATAACTCTATTTTCTGCAGTTGCCTTCAATCCCTTGGACTCCAACGTTCCCACAGAAATGAGATTCTTTGTCAAACTCGGCACATATTTCACATTTGTCAGCATTCTGGTTGATCCATCATGATTCCTCAAATGGATTGTGCCAACTCCATCAAGTTCTTGTAAGTCAAAGAACCAGTCCCGATTGGGACACATATGGTGTCTGCAACCTGAATCCAAAAGCTAAGCACCAGAATAGTTTGTTGAAGATGTAAGAACTAGTGAAAGGTTTGAATTCTCATCATCGCATTTAGCAATATTTGAGACAACATTCCCTTTGTCAAATCCGCCTTTAGCTTTTAACTTTGGGCAATCCTTCTTCCAGTGTCCTTTCTCCCGACAAAAGGCACACTCATCTTTGTTCGGTCTGGATTTCGATCTGGATCTCCCTCTCCTTCCTTTCTTCTGGCTTTGCGAAGGGCCTCTTATAATCAGCACTTCTGCTGCGCCATACGTTGCTTCTTTTTTATCTTTCCTTTTCAACTCATAGCTATACAAAGCAGCATAAACTTCACTAAGAGACACCTGAACCTTCTCGTGAAGTAGAGTGGTTTGAAGGAATTCAAACTTCTCGGGAAGGGATCTCAACAACATCAAAGTTAAATCCTCATCGTTGAATGTTTCATCCAAATTCATCAAATCAGCTACCAACTAATTAAAGGTAGTGATATGATCAGTTATCGTGGTACCAGAAACATAAGTAAAGCGGAATAATCTCTTTTTCATGTAGAGTTTATTTTGACCGCTTTTCTTCAAAAATTTCTCCTCCAATGCCTTCCATAGTATACTGCCAGAATTTTCCTTTGAAAATGCATACTTCTGCTCTCTGGACAGGCATGATTGAATTGTACCACACGCTAATCGATTGATGGTCTTCTAATTTTTTTTTCAATATCTTTTGCTTTCTTTTCTTTAATGGCGATGTCTAAACCTTGCTGAAAGAGAGCGTCTAGAACCTCGCATTGCCATATGTCGAAATGACCCGAGCCGTCAAACACCTCCATTGCAATTCTTGTATTTGCCAGATTCCTCTCCCAAGTGGACGAAGAAGAAGCTCTTGATGTGGATTGTTCTGAACTCTTTTCGCCTGCCATCTCTGCTTTCTTTGCCATATTCTATATTCAATAATTATTAAAGCGGAACAATCTAAGAAAATCTTTTCTGATGTGGAAGATCAGACATAGTTGCAACCACAGAGCATACTAAGGAAAACTTGGCCAGAAAGGATCTTTTTCTGGTATGGAAGATCAGACTCAACTGCAACCACAGATCGAGCATACTAAGTACCTTGGGCTCTGATACCAATTGTTTGGAAAATCGGACAATTTTTCCCAAAATTAAAAGTACCAAAAATAATACTCGACAAAAACTATTGAATATAAAATAAACAAAACATCAGAAAATTAACGAGATTCGACCAATATGGCCTACGTCCTCGGACACCACCAAAACTTTTAATAATATCAAAGAGAGAAAATACAAGGGAGCAAGTGCAATAAATGCCAACTTGTGAGATACTCTTACAAAAGGGAAGGGGGGTATATGCATTTTGTAATGCAAAAGGAGACCTCCCTCCCATTGCCAGTCGATGTGGGATGGGAGAAAGCCAAAATCCAATAGAAACCATAGGATCATTGGAAAATGCTGAAAGATACATGAACCAATCTTCAAGAGGCTCAAAAGACAAAGGGGAAGCCATCACGAGCATCACATGGTGGAGCAGGACTGATCAATGGAAAATAAAGAGGACTGGTTAGGCAGGAGCCATAAAAAATGACGTCGAGCACTACTTTGAAGAGATGATTGAAAGTGTATGGTGGCCAGACGAGTCCATACATCACACTAAACTTGATGCACCAACTAAGATGCAGACCTCTCTTGATCAGAAAAGTATTTGTTGTTGCACTTTCTCCAAATAAAGCACACCAATGCATGAAAAGTCAACTAGTTAGCCACCTGCAAACGCCCTTTCTTGCTCCATCTGGCTGTCGCCCAAGAGACACTAATCTCCTAACGACTCCAGGGCCAATTGAATTTCTTCAATCTACGGAAGCGCTAAACAATCAAGAAGTTAAGGCTAAACAGATAAAGAATAATCTAAAACGAGCATGTTGGTCCAAAATTATGATATGTTTAAGATAAAATAAAAATAATTAAATAAAAGACATTAATATTGAATATTTTGGGAAATTTTTATTTGTATATTTAATTAATTATTTGTTCAAATTATTAGTGACATTTTGGTAAAAATAATGTCATTTATATATTTGTTTTATGAAAATGAAAAGGAAAAGAACATTGAGGTACATGTAATTTAATTATTTGGGAGCTAGCTAATTAATAATAGCCCAATTAATTATTCTTTTATGAGTGAACAAAACAAATTAGGTAATTCTGTTGAAAATATTTATATAAATTTTTATTAATTTGTATAGCATTGTCAAACATATTGTTATTATTATTATTATTATTATTATTTTAAGACAAAGATCTTGTTATTAATTTTCTATATAGATATATGTGTTTCTTGTTTTTTTGCTAAGTAAAATATTGAGAAAAGCAATCAAGTTACCGACTTTATAGAAAAAGGATCAAAGGGTCGCAAGCTATAGGATCCAAATATAGAAAAATGTAAAGTAGAAAATATAGAGCACAACCTTAATGTCAATTGCTTATCAAACCTATATGCATTAAGAAACAATTTTACAGTTGTAAAATATAGGGTCACAAATGAGTAGAGCTGTTTCTGAGTAGTTTAATATTTGTCTTCATAAAAATTCGATCAAATTCGTTTGTTAAGGTAGATAAGTTGAATCGGAGCATAAATTTAAAACTTGATTTGTAAATGAGGCGAGTTTGATCTCAATAAAAGTTGGCTCGTTAGCTCACGAGTAGGATCGATTAGAGATTCACGAGCAATCTTGATTATAGGCTTGTGAATAAACTCTATTATAGGCTCGTGAGCAGCTTGTGGATAGGTTTGTTTATAAATAGATTAACAAATTTATTTATAATTTTATAAAAATATTATTTAACATAAAATTATCAAACTTTAAATTATTATAATAATATCATTAAATTTGTTTGAGTTTGATTTTGAGAATATTTTGACAATGAGAAATTAAATATAAAACTTTAACACACTTTCTCCATTAGAATATATTGATAATAAGATATGCTGTGACTTGAAAATTAATAAACTAATGTATGAGCTTAATAGAGTAATTATCGTTTTAATCAAGCAAGCAAATCTTTTGTTGAGTAACAAGTGTTGTACTCGACTAACTTTTTCTCTTAATCAAGTTTTGTTGTCTTTTATTAATATATACAAAAAATACAACAAATGTATTTATTATAAGTTCACTAAATGTCCTCTAAATCCATCATTAAGGCATACTACACTAACAATGATTTGTCTTGCTATGGTTATGTGTACTAAATGAAGCACAAGTCTGAAGCTTTTGAAAAGTTTAAAGAGTTCGAGGTTGAAATGAAAAAAAAAAAGAAGAAGTTTTAAGATCCTTTGATCAGATCGAGGTGGCGAGTACTTAAGTATTGAATTTAACGATTACCTCAAGGGTTGTGGCATTATTCGTAGCTCACACCTCTCGCCACACCATAGTTGAATGGGGTTTTTGAGTAAAAAAATCATACCTTGTTGGACATGGTATGATCCATGATTGGTTATACCGATTTGCCCATATCATTGTGGGGAATACTCTTTCAACCGCTATGTATCTTCTTAATAAGGCTAAAAAAAAATTTGTTGAGACAACACCATGTGAGATATGGGTCGGGAGACGATCTAGTCTTAAACAGATTAAGATTTGGGGTTGTCTTGCTTTTGTTAAAAAACTAAAGGTAGATAAGTTGGAGTTTAGGTCCAATAAAGGTAGATTTGTGGAGTATCCTAAAGATTGTTAATGAAGGATAAGGCAACTCAAATTCTATAAATCAAAAACTCAAATACTATCACTTGAGTATATGATCATTTACTTGACAATCTTTATGTGTAACAGTTAATCATCAAATATGAAATATAGAATACATTACTCTTAAACTTTGAGTAATGCTACCACCTATATCACTTAGCATATCATGAGCTTTCACAAATACTCATGCATTATCTTTAGGATGACCCTAAAGAGAGGCATAATAATAAATCATATGGCTAAAACTATTTTAACACAAATGAGACATAGATAGATATATCATGCTAAAAGATAATCCTATCAAGGTTCATTAACTTTAAATATACTCAAGGCAACCTCAACATATATTCTATTAAGATAGGCTTACAATATCCTTCACCAATAATATATAGAAAACATATTAATAAGCCTATGAGACATAAGATAAGAGGATTCTTTGAGATAATTCTCAATTCATCCTTGACATAGAACAAGCCTTATATTAAAGTTTTACATTCAATAATCATCATTAAAACATTCAAGAACATAAAATTCAACAACTATTTTTACCTTAAGAAATAAGAATGTGTTAGGTTTGCACAATTCTCTCACCACACACTTAGAGGGGGGAGAGGGGTGAATTGGGTGTTATAGAAAATACTTGAATATTTGAAAATTTTTGCTTGAAATGAGGATGAAGTGTTATGAACCATTGAATGTATAATGGTATTTGCGAAACTTGAAGAAATTAAAGCAAAAATAAAAAATGAGTCAAGAGACTTATAGTGGTTTAACTCAACCAACCTACTTCATTACATTACCTTCTAACTAAGGATTTTTAAAATCACAAAAACCTCATACTTGAACTCAAGTAGGCCCTCTAGCAACTAGTTAGGCAAATAAAAATCTCCTACCAATAACCCGATAATCCCTCTAAGTCACAAGCTAGGCAATATAAGAGTAATTTTACAATTAATAGATAATTTAAGAGATATCTCTCTTAGTTACAATGAGACTCAAAGAAAAATATTCAACGACTAAAGAAAATATTACAAAGATTATAGTTTGCCTTTGAATATGAAAGATGAAAGTTTAAAAACACATGTAAGATGGAAAGACTAGTTTGAGCACTTGCACTTGTTCAATTTTTCCTTTCCACTTGCTCCATCATGCTTTATTTATAGCTTTTTGGTTGGCCAAGCAATTAAATTGAATTTAATAATCGCTGCCTTGCATTAAATGCCTAAAAACTAGCTGTTTTAAAGATGTCAGAATAGAAACTATTAGCAGATGCAAAAGGAAGTCAATTGTTTCTTTCAAAACATTTGAAAATTCAAAGAAACTTAAAGAACAAGCCAAGAAAAAAAAAATAAGGTGAAAGAAAACCCAACAACAAGGCTTGGCAATGTGCCAAGCCAAGGAGAAAGAAAGAAAGAAAATAGTAATAAGGCTTGGCAATTTAAAGAGCCAAGGAAGGCGGAGACAGTTGAGCAACGTGTGCCTAGTAGTGTACTCGAGCTAGACTAGGTCAAGCCAGTGAAACAAAGCTAAAGAAGATTGAATTGACAAAACTATACCAGAGAAGATTGAATCAGTGAAACCAGGCTAAAGAAGAATGATCTAGCCAAAGTGAGTCAAGAGAAAATCGATCTAGTGGAAATTGAATAAAGAGACAAGAGAACCACAATATGGAGTGACAAGCTCAAAAATAATCTTCGCTAGTCCTCGAACTAAATGGATAGCACAGCTCAAGGAATGGGGGCAAATGATGAAGAGGTTCCCAAAAAGATGAAACCACTAAGATGCCCCTTAAAAGTAGCCAGTCTTATTTGGCCACATCTCCTTATTGACAAAGAACAAGGAGATGACATGTGCCTTCTCGTTCATCTCAACTTTGAAAGATAACCATCAATAGGTGACTCCCAGTTCATCTCATCCCCAAATAATCTAAAGGTGTTATCTCTATCTGGGAAAAAAAATTACTGAGCATAGGAGTAATTAGAGATAACTCTAAATATCTTGGCTCACCTCATCTCCAAATTAAGAATCCAAAATTTAACATTATGACCATCCAGTTTCATAAACTCTCTACCAGCCTAAGATAACCAAACACGAGAGTATAGGAGATGACTCCAAGAATATGACTCACCTAGTCTCTAACAGATTTCGAGCCTATCCATATCTAGTCCGATAGATTCTCCTCTACTCAAGATAATCAAACTGGGAATCTCGAAGATGATGACTTCGAGTATCTCAATCCACCTTACGTATATAAAGACATGGAACCGTTGTAGGAAAAACAAATAAATTTGAGTATTCAATATGCTTTACTGCTCATTTATTATATTGACTTGAGCATCAAATGCTATACTAGCAGAACCAACCTTGCATTTTCTTATAAGCACTAAAATCGAGATAGAGTTATGGTAATTGATCCCTTATTCCATCATCAATAACAAAGTTGAGATCGAGTTCATTAATTTTGATATTTATGTTGTGTTATCTCATAAGATCACAATAATATAGGAACACTAGCTGATAAAGAACTGAGGAGATAGGTAAGGACTACCTAAGGTGATCATCACTAGTTGGTGTGATGCATTGAATGTGCATTTAAATTATTTTGATATGCATTTGTTATGTGGTTTGTGTGAAGATTCAATTTGTAATTAGACCATGGACATCTAGAATGAAAATATATCTAAGGTGTTAGGCTTTACACTTAACTTGATTTCAAGTACTCTAAAACTGTGTTTCCTTGAAATATCTTGGTGCCAAATGGAGGGAACTAGTAGTGGTTTAGCCTAGTTTGGGATGCTCACCCCCAAAAAATGGTTGGAAGTTCGATAGTGAATTCTAGATAAGAAACTTGCTTTATCGGTCGAGTTCTTGTGATGTAAAGAAAATGTTTTTCATAATCAATGATGCATTCATCTTGCATGTACTTTGAATTCGTGAACTTATGGTATGTCTTCCTGAGCTAAATTTATTCATGTCCGTTTCTCTTCTCTTTTTTTGTTTTTTTCCTAAATAGCAAGGGCAAGAATATCAAAGGACAAAGAGGTGGTTGTTGATTAATTCATAGGCATTGGCGAGGTTTGACAAATTGTTTGATAGAACATATTCATTCGACAAACACTAGGTTGTGCTATAAATTTTGGGATTGTGAAACTCTAGCTAGAGGTTAGTAATAGTTGTTAACTAAGTTTAGGTTTGTAAACAATGTATGTAGACCCTGAGGCCGATGTTATTTTTTATTTTTGTGCTTGGTTATGATGTAATTGAAGTAGTCAGTCAATAGGTTTGAATGTGTGTTATGCATCCTTAAGATGAAATCTGAAAATCATTTACAATTGGAGAATAGGAAAAAACTCACATCCACCTAAATGATGCATGTGAAGAGAGTACTCATTAGGGAGGACATTTATGCCTTCCTTGAATTCTTTCCTTAGCCTTTTAGGTGGGAGACCCAAATCACCAACTTAACTTGATTACCCATATTTCTTAGTTCCCTGCAGGCGTTTTCTCAAGGTGAATGAGTTGAGGCTTCTTGTGATACTCTAAGATTGGTTGGGGTGTTGTTAAATACAAATGGGTCCATAATTTAAACATGGCATGTTCTCATTACTTAATTATTAAAAAAGTAGTAAAAAAAAAATGAATAAAACTACTTTAAGTCCAAACTGTACTTATTTTTTTTTCATAGGCTGGACTACAAAAAATAAGTAGAGTTTAGACTAAAAATAGTTAACTTAAAATAAAATAATGAGATAAAATTTTATCATTAAATAATATAAAGTTTTGCATGTTTAAAAAATTGGTTCAATTTAGTACTTGAACTTTTAAAAAAGAGGTAAATTTCACATTTGTCGTCTTTCAAGTGTTAGTTTGAGTGATGATGGTTAATGGGGGTTAATGGTTGACTAACAGCAGGTATTAAATTGGAACAATTTTGAAATTTCAAGTACTTAAAAAAATGAAAAAGTATTAAACCGAAATTGTTGTATAATTAATACAAAGATGAAATTAATCCTTTTCACCCACACAAGATCAGTGACCCCCGAGAGTACTCCAACGAACCAACGCAAAATCTTCTGTTTCTTTGGCCAGTGTATTGATTGTGAACCCCTTCCCTCCTCCTCTTTCAGCTCTCTTCACAACTTTATAAATAGCCAGCCATGGCCCTAGCTATCTACGTACGGTTTATACCACTCAAGCAAGCAGCTTCAACAGCTCAAATGGCTACCCCAAAACACGTCTCCACCGCTTTCAGTCTGGTTCTGATATGTTTCTGTTTAACTCTTAGCTCTGCTCATCGTGGACTGCTATCCGTGGACGACGATCTCCTGCCAAATTCCATATCCGCCAATGGAGGTGGAGGAGGAGGCGGAGGTGGAGGAGGAGGCGGAGGCGGTGGAGGCAGCGGAGGCTGTGGCCCTTCTGGTTCTGCCTGTTGCGGCGGGGCTGGAGTTGGGACGTACCCTATAAGCGGCGGACCTGCCTGCGGTTGTAGTCCATGCCCCAGCTACTGTCCGCCGCCTGGTTTTGGTTGTTACCATGCCGGTGCTGACGCATTTCCGGCCGCTATGAAATATGAAGCCCCGGCCGAGGACGGCCCTGGCAGTGGGTCGCCGAGAGAAAGTGAGGCCACGCCGCCGACGAGACCGCCGAGTTCGATGAACCATGTCGAGCCATAACCAGATTCAGCTGCAACACGAGCGTAAGATGGAAGACTAATTATAATATCAGTGGGAATTGCACATCATGGATGATCCTACTACTTAGAAATAGGAACCACCAGCTCTAGTGTGCTACCTGCTGCGTACACAGCTCAGTCATGTTATTGTTTAAAGCAAGACCATTATTAAGAGGCAAATGCTCAATAACTACTGCTGAGTTTATGAATATATATATCTCTTATCTTCTATATTGTGTTTAATGAATATAATCTCTACTTCTCAATGAGACCAGATATGAACAGCAAAAAGGTTACTAGTGAAGAAACTAATCAGGTTAAACAATATACAATGAGCATGTTGGTCCAAAAATATTGGGGAAAGAAAAAAAAATTAAAATGTCTAACTGCGAATGATTAAATGAAATAAAGAATATTCAAAAAAAAAAAAAAAAACCAGAAGACCTATTGAGGTCATGTTCCTAGGTTCTCTCTCTAAGCTTCTCAAACATCATCGATTCAACGTTGAGTCTCCAATTCGAATTCGAATGAGTTGTCTTCTCATTGCCTCTTACTTCTCTCATACCCTCGTATCCATCCTCTGTTTAATTACAAGAAAATTCCACCCTAGTTTTCCTCTCCAAATCTTTGTTTTAAATCCCTAATCCCTCATATCTTGTTTCTGTTCCTTGTCCCCTTTCCTTTGTTTTCGCCATTTTAGCTAAATCCCTAAACACAATTGTACCGATTTTCATTCCCTTGGTGATCGTTCTTGGCAAGTCATCTTTAGGTTGAAGCAACCCCTACGCTCTCTAAAGTGCTCTCTTTGACTTGTTATGCACAAATTGTAATAGTACAATTTTGGTCTCATGGGATACTAGGGAAATGATTTAAATGCCTTGCCCCTCTTTGTCACATGGAAAGACTGACCGTGTCCCTCTCGGGTGTGGTTAGGTGGGTTCACCAAACCAGTTGATCGTATCCCTCTCGGCATCTTATGTTAAGATTGGCTTTTTGTTGCGTTTCCTATAGACGACGCTAAATTGTTGTTGTCAAAATACAACAATTAAAATTTATGATGTGGGGTCCACTCGAGCTTGGTGTCGGGTGAAGTTAGGTTGCCGTGAGAAAAGCTGCCTCAAGAGAGTTCGCCGAAAGGATGCCTGTCGCAAGGATTTCGCCACAAACTCTTTTGCCACAAGGCCTTCACCACAAGCTCCATCGCCTAAAGGTCTTCACCACAAGCCTTCTTGCCACAAGGTCTTCACCACGAGGTTTGGTCTTCATTACAAGGTTTTCGCCGCAAGGCTTTAATTTCCCCACAAGGTCTCCCCGCAAGGTTTTTCCTTTGCTGGTAGGTCTCATTGCAAGATTGTGCCTTTGCCGCTAGGTCTCGCAGCAAGGATTTGCCTTCGCCATAAGGTCTCGCTGCAAGGTTTTGCCTTTGCTTCAAGGATTTTACCTTCGCCACAAGGTTTTCGCCGTAAGGCTTTAACTCCGCCACAAGGTTTGTCCTTCGCCGCTAGGTCTCGCCGCAAGATTGTGCCTTTGCCGCTAGGTCTCGTTGCAAGGATTTTCCTTTGCCACAAGGTCTCACCGTAAGGTTTTGCCTTTACTGCAAGGATTTTACCTTCGCTACAAGGTCTCACCACAAGGCCTTACCTCAAGAATATTGTCCTATTGACACTCGAAAATGGGTTAGAAGGATCGTGGGAATCCTCATCCTCCACGACCCTCCGATGCCTAAGTTAGTACCAAATCCCAATGACTATCCACGAAAACAGTAAAGATGCAGTCATAATATCTAAATTTTACCAAAATTGGAAGTCCTCTTCAATGTCCTGTAGCTGGGTATTTATAGGGCACTATTCTCAAGGATGGTTAGTGCTGACATGTGTCGATTACTGAATAGGGTCAAATTTAACAAAAATAGGGGAATAGCCATGAAGACGTCGCGAGGCTGGGCCTCACGGCTAGTCCAAGCGCTGCCGTTAGGCAGCTCGGGGCAAAGCTACAACGAATTGGGCCTCATGGGCGCTGCCATGAGGCAGCTCCCCGCAAGGTTGCCATGAGTTGGGCCTCGCGACCAATCCTTGCTTTGCGGCAGGCTTCCGTGAGGCTGGGGCTCTAGGCCAGCCCCTACCTTGCAGTAGGTTGCCACGAGGCTGGGCCTCGTGGCCAATCCAAATGATGCTGTGAGGCAGCTCGCGACAAGGTTGCCGCGAGTTAGGCCTCATGGCCAGCACTTTGCTGCAAGGTTGGTTCTCGCGGCTATCTTCTAGCTGCGCTTTCATTTTTTATTTTTATTTTTGAGAAAATCTCTTATTTTTTCTCATCCTGATTTTTCATGGCACAACAGTTTGTTATGTGCTCTTACCGTACAAGCGAGTTGTTCTATTTCTTGGCTGGCTAAACTTTGCTTTTCCTGTTTCACCTTGCTGTAAGTATCCTGGGTGCTTTGATTTTGCTTATTAGCTTACCCCTTGCTGGGTTGCCATATAGTGGCTTGGCACCCTTGCTTGCTATCTCTTCTTGTTCCCAAGTTATGCCTGCCTGCTCATTTTCTTTGCTTGCTTGAGGCCAATGTTTGTTTCGTCTTGCTTTTATTTTTGCCTCTATTTTTGTCTAACCAACTCCGTGCTTGTGTTTGTAGGTGGTTAAAACTAACTAACCAACTAGTTAATTGCTTAGTTGGTTAGCAGTTGGTTGTTTCTTATTTTTGTTATTCAGTTGTTATATTTGTTATAGCTGTTAGCTTGGTTGTTATAGCTATTTTCTGCATAATATATATGAAAGTTTATGTACATTTCAGATATATCAACAATAAGAATCATTTTCTTCATTTTTGCTATACCGAGATGGTCCTCTCCAAGTTCTCTAAAATTCCTCGTGGTATCTGAGCAGTGTTTAACGCTTTGATTCCACCTCTCTTTGATTGTCTTGTGCATAAGCAGTTCTCCAAGATTGATTCTCCTCCTTGTTGTTGTTGAAATTATGCGAACTGTTGTTAAGATGAATGATAACGCAAAAAGGTTCGAATGAGTTGTTGACAACCGAAGCACTAGTTCGGTTGTTGGAGATGCATTACATTTGCACAGTGTAGATCATCTTGGTATTCTACTCGTTACTTTCCTTGTAAGTGGCACGAATTACAGATCGTGGTCTAGAGCAATGCAAATAGCTCTAGGAGTAAAACATAAACTTGGATTCTTTGATAGGCGATTTCGAGCTCTAGATTAAGGTTTAGAGATGTTTGAAGTCTAGCAGAAGTGTGATTATATGGTGCAATCATGGATCTTAAACACTATTTCGAAGAATTTGGTTGAGGCTTTCCTATACACTACTACTTCAAGGGAACTTTGGGATGAGATAGCAGAACAGTTTGAAGAAAGCAATGGTCCTTTGGCTTATCAACTCTAGCAGTAAATTTCTTCTTTCTCAAAAGATAATTCATCTATTTCTATCTATTATACATAGGTCAAAAAATTATTCAATGAGCTTGTAGTACTGGAACCATTGCCATCATGCATCTATGGAGCAACACATGTTATGGCAGATTTACTCAATCAAAGTATATTGATACGATCTCTAATGGGGCTTCATAATGGATATGATCAGGTACGAAATCAGATTTTGTTACTTGATCCATTACCTAGCATTAATAAAGCATATTCTATGATCTTACGGGTGGAGTCACAAAGGCATGTTGCCTACTTTTTTGTTGAAGAAGGTGATACTTTTATGTTGTTTGCTAAATATGCTACCTCTAGTACTAATAGTTAATCAAGACAAGATCAAAAGAAAGGGAAAATAGCTAAGGGACATTGTGTGTACTGTAAACGAGATGGACATACTAAAGAGCAATGTTTTAAACTCATTGGTTATCTAGAATGATACAAATTTAACAAAGATAATAAGGGAAATAACAGGGCAATTGCAGCTCTGGTGATTGTTAAACAAGAAGTACATTAAGATACAATCATGGATCTTATCAAGGATGAGGAAAATGATTTAGGAGCAGATTTGGTTAATTCTTTCCGTAAGTTTCTCATGAACAATAGCTTATCTATAACCCCTAACAAGACACTTGGATGTGTTGTAATGTTGTTCTTGGTAATTTTTGTTCTTTTGGTTCTACAATTAGCAATTTTTGGATCTTTGATAGTGGTGTCATAGACCACATGTGTTGTAACAAACATTTGTTTGATACCATAGATACCTTAAAACAATTTGTCACAATTTCTTTGCCAAACGGAACCATTGCTTCAATCAATTAGGCTAGAAACATTAATGTAAACCCAAATTTGTTCATTCGAGATGTTCTATATATCCTTGCATTTCGATTTAACCTACTATTTGTTAGCAAACTTTTAAATGACAACAACTTACTTGTGTTATTACTTCCTGTTGGTTGTCTTATTCTGGACTTGAAGACCCATGAGGTTGTGGTTGTCGGGTAGTTAAAATGGAGATTGTACAAGCTGACAAGATCCAATTTCCTCAAAAATAAGATTTTTGCATTTGTTTCCCAAGTTTAGAAGTCTTGTCCTTCACTTATTAATGACCTTGTTGCTACTACTTGTTTACCTAATAAAAGGACTTTTTTTGTATAACCAATATGGTGTATCTACTGCACTTCATACTTATGTCGATTACAATTTATGGCATGTTAGATTAGGATAACCTAGATAGTCATTCCCATAGAGTATTAGCCACATTGAAAAACCTTTTGCTCTTATTCATGTGGACATATGGGGACATTATTCTACTGTATCTCTAAGTGGGCCTCGATATTTTCTCACCATTGTGGATGATTTTTCATGAGTTACTTGGACATTTATGATGTCGTATAAGTCCTAAACCACTTCCATTCTAATCCATTTCCTTACCATGATCTAAACACTATTTCAATCCAAAGTTTAAGTAATCTAGATTGATAACGGTAGTGAATTTGTTAGCCATACATGGGATTAATTGTTTAAAAATGCTGGTATAATCCATCAGCGTGCATATGCTTACACACCATAACAAAATGGAGTGGTTGAGCATAAGCATTGGCTTCTCCTTGACACTGGACAAGCACCTTTACATTAATCCCATGTGCTTAAATTTTTTTAGTCAGAATGTATCCTAATTGCTACACATATTATCAACCGATTACCTCTAGCCATCTTATAATGGAAAACCTCATATCAGTTGTTATATAATAAGACTTTAGACTATTCTCACATGCAAGTATTTGGCTATCTTTGTTTTGTTACTAATAACAAGCCAAGGAAAGATAAATTTGAACCACGAGCCATCCCATCCTTGTTCATTGGTTACTCTAAACAACAAAAGGGGTATAGGTTATATAATCTCAGGACACAAACTATTTTTACCAATAGAGATGTCCAATTCTTTGAATCAGTATTTCTCTTCTTTCATATTAGTAATCACGACCAAATTTCTATTCCTTCAGTTCCAGTTGTTCTTCCCTTACTTGATGTAGAGTTTACTGTGCCCCATATGGTCACTTCCCTGCCATTGGGCACATATCTTTCACCTAAATTCTCATATCCTATTATAGCTTCTCCCACTACTCCAAATCATATATCTCATGCCTCATTACACCGCAACACTCATGTTGTACATAAACCTCGTTGGCTTCAGGATTTTCTCTATTTTGCACAACACCGAGATGCACCAACTGCCTCTGCTTGATTCACTTTAGGTATAACCTTGACTTTGCCTAACTCCTTTGATTTCTCACTTTCTTACACTTCGTTCATTTACAATGCGACTCTTCTTTATGAGCCATCCACTTATGATCACGCCAAATCCAATCTACATTGGGTTGACACCATGGATAAAGAATTGTAGGCCTTAGAACAAAATAATACCTAGTAACTTACTAGCCTTCCTAAGGGCAAGAAAGCAATAGGTTTTAAATGGGTCTATAAGATCATATACAAACCTGATGGGACTGTAGATCATTACAAAGCCAGATTAGTGGAAAAAGGTTATCTCTCATCTACGGGAGAATTGGGACTTTCTAGACTAATCGAGGGAAAAACCAACGGTACAGTTGGCAGCTTATCAAAAGAGAGTCTCCAACTACTACAATGAGAGGGTTCGCCCTCGCAAACTTGAAGAAGGATATTTGGTACTTAGAAAGATGACTATCACCAATGCTCTAAGAGAAGAAAGGAAACTCAGTCCTAATTGGGAAGGACCCTACAGTATCCAGAAAATACTGGGACCTAACACTTGCATACTACAGACGATACAAGGTGAGGCAATGGGCAAAACTTAGAACACCATGCACCTCAAGAGGTACTTCTCAGCCTTATCGGTCATGAACTCCAATGGAAAGGACAAGGCGTGAGATGTAGGGCCAAGCTTGCCATCAGAAACATTGCCCAATCTAGCCGAAGGTCAGGATTCTCTCTAATTTTTTATTGTAATAATATCCCCCAATGAATAAAAGAATATACTCCCTATATTCCCGTGGAGTAGGCAAAACTATAAGCTAAACCACGTAAAATCTCCACGTGCCCAACTATTTCTATGTGTCATGGAATGTAATGCAGGTACAACAGCTCAAGCGCTGTCCGCTCCTGAAGGTCAAGTCATCTAGTGGCAATCTGGTGCCGATGACAACAAGCTGGCCCGAGATAGCAAGAAAATCTAACGCCTATTCCTGCAGACTCACCTAGATCCCTCGTTTGAGTTCAGTGCTATACCTTTTTTAGTTAGACCCAACTCCTTGGTTGATCTGGAGCCTAGGTCTCTGGGTAAACTTAGATTTCTGGTAGGAATCTCGTGCTGGATCATAGGCAAACCCAGATTCCCTAAGGTAGACCAACCCTAAGAAGGCGTGAAAAATGATGAAACAACCATATGATGGTTCTGGCATGATTCTGCTTATTGGAGTTAAGTCACCGAGTTGCAATCTGGTGCTAATGACCATGAGCTGGCCTAGGATCACCAGAAGATCCGATGCCTATGTTTGTAGGCTCACCCGGATCCCTTATTCGAGTTTGGCGCTATGCCTTTTGGCTAGATCTGGCTCCTTGGTTGATCTGGTACCTAAGCCTCTCGACAAACTCTGAAATTTGGTAGGAATCTCGAGCCGGACCACTAGCCAAACCTAGATTCCTTTAGATAGACCAACCCTGAAAGATGAACATAGAGGACACAACAACAAATGCACTATGATATGTCTTGGGATCATTTGATGTTCTGAAGCTTATGCTCGCAGGCTCACTTAGATCCCTTGTCTGAGTCTGGTTTATTCCCCCAAGCTAGACTCGACTCCTCGGCTAATCCGGCACCCTAGGCCTCCCGAAAAACTCGAACTCTCGACAAGAATTCGACAACGGACCCTATCCTTGAGAGCCTTGTTGCCTAGAGATAATCTGGTGCCTATGACCCCAGACCGACATAGGATCTTCAGATATTCTGACACTTATGCCCGTAGGCTCGCCTAGATCCCACAAAGCTTAAGCCAGAGACACCAGACCCATCCTCAATTCTCACAATGAATGATTCTTGAACATGAGGTATGAAAGAGAATAAGGCACGTCTTGGCAAAAAAAGGGTCATAGAAAAATGTTAACCTTAAAGCTCCATGACCCCACAACATCCAGGTCAAATATTCATGCTTAAATGATTAACCCAGATAGAAGGATAATGAGCACACTCAACACACACAAAAAACATGTGCAAGAGATATTGAAAAAATAAGTAGTCACAACATACACATAAGCGTGACGAGTAAAAAAGGTCTAAACTTTCATGCATAGAAATATTAGCTTGAAAGCCCAACATCCATCAAAAAAGGGTTGCCGTCTTACATAACCGAATTAGAAAAATCTATGTAAACCAAAAAAACACTTGACAGTAATTTGGAAAAATAAAATATGCGGCCTAATCGTCTTTGCAAGGAGAAAGGTGCTCCAGCTTTGGAGGATCAGACTCAAGGGGGCGTCGTCGAGTTCATCCAACCCCTGTCTAATCGCTCGGATGGCTTCAATGATCCTGGAAGAATCTTTCAGATTAGGTACATAAGGGTTCCACAATCCAGACAAGTTGGTCAGGTCATCTGCCATGCCGCCCCTATATATTCGTCAGGGTCGCATGAATCGGGCTTATACTTTCGCCAATGAAGGGGGTCAACAAGTGAAGCTATTTCTGAAAACACCATTTTAGGAAACAACTCCCTAGGACACCTAGATTCTAGAAGGCTACGATCAAAGTAAAAACCTAACTTGGAGAAGCAACTGGCGTAAGACTCCTTTTGTTAAAAGTAGTCATTAGAGAGCCAGTACTCTTTTACCGCTTCTCGCACAGCCTCATCAATCTCTCGACGCCTTCTTTCACTGAGATTGGATATCTCCTGACGAGCCTGCACCATCGGATCCTTGGAGTTGGCAAGAAACCTCTAAAGTTGGACGTTCTCCTCCTGAGCAACGAAAAAAAAAGATGCCATTTCTTCATATGCTTGGCTCTGCCTCTCAGATTTTTCTTTCCATTTTTGGGCCTTAGATTCTGCTGATTGGCATCTTGTGGTGAGGCCTTGAAGTTGGGTTTGGAGGCCTTCAACTTACGTGTGAAGGCTCGAACTCTCAGACTCTAGGTGTTGGACCTTCATATTCAATACTTGCTCTTCCTCCTTCCATTGCCAAGACTTGTTCATCCACTAAGCGATCTTTGCCTCTGCATGGGCAATACGCGCCTGATTCATTGCATTTGTCACAACGTCACCTTGAGCACCCTATCATAAGATAATTTAAACAAGCAATTTTCAGGAGACTATCAAGAAAATAATAGAACAAGAGTAAACTGAAAAAAAAAAAGCAACAACAACACTTACAATGGCTAGGTGGTGCTCGAAATCATCCATATCATCAAGAGGGTTTTGAAAATAACGATCCTCGTCTTAGGGAAGAATGGTGGAATACAACAAATGTGCCCCAACACCACGCATGTTTATGATATCCGTATCTAAAACCCCTGGACACACAGTAAAATCCTCGCCTCGTCCCCATCGGCCCTCTCTGAGATTCATGGCGTGATTAACAGGTAGAGGGAGCTCGGCAAATCTGGGCTCTAGTTCTCGAAGATGTAACCTCTCCTTGTTGTGTAGGACCCGACACTCGCAACGCTGTGGGTTAACTACACCTCTGCGAAACTGCCCACGGCCAACAGCATGGGTTGCATTGATGGCCTCTTGATCGAGGTGAGAGTTAACCTCTATCTTTTGTCCGCCAGGGACCCTCGGAGTTGCATCGTAATGGCCAACATACCCCGCGCCATCAGGGGCCCTGCTTATTGCAATCGAATGATACCCTTTGTAAGGGAGCTCACTAGGCTCAAAGGGATATGCAGCCGGGGGAGGAGCTAAGGGGCTGCCCTCAGGAGGTTCTAGATGAGTAGGGGCAACGATCGGATGGGAAGTGGACAGACCTGCCTTCTTCTGCTGACATTGACTCCTTTTGTGACGACGTCGCACCTCGCCAGTCTCCCCCGTCCCCTCTATAGCACGAGTCTCTGGAATGATAGGAACATCTTTAGGGGGAAAGGATGTAGGTTGGAAATGCCTGTCACGTGCCACGCCCTCAATTGCCCTCTAGCGAGAAGCTTGCATTGCCCGCCTCATACCTATAAGGAAGTAAAAAAATTTGTGAATTAAGATCAGCAAGAAAAAAAAAATAAAATAATGAGGAAAATTCTCGTAGCGAGCATCTTCGTGGTAAACTCCCTTGAGGCAACTTCTCTTTACCCGATACAAAGCTCTCGTGGATCCCACATCATATATTTTAATTGTTGTATTTTTGACAATAACAAGATTGGACTAAAAATAGTCAAAATTCAAATAAAATAATGAGGAAAAATTTTATCATTGAATAATCTAAATTTTTGCATGTCTAAAAAATTGGGTCAATTTAATACTTGAACTTTTGAAAAAGAGGTAAAGTTCATATCTATCGTCAATTTGAGTGATGATGGTTAATATGGGGGTTAATGGTTGACTAACGGAACAATTTTGAAATTTCAAGTACTTAAAAAAATGAAAAAGTATTAAACTAGAAATTGTTGTATAATTAATACAAAGATGAAATTAATCCTTTTCACCCACACAAGATCAGTGACCCCCGAGAGTACTCCAACGAACCAACGCAAAATCTTCTGTTTCTTTGGCCAGTGTTTTGATTGTGAACCCCTTCCCTCCTTCTCTTTCGGCTCTCTTCACAACTTTATAAATAGCCAGCCATGGCCCCAGCTATCTACGTACGGTTTATACCACTCAAGCAAGCAGCTTCAACAGCTCAAATGGCTACCCCAAAACACGTCTCCACCGCCTTCAGTCTGGTTCTGATATGTTTCTGTTTAACTCTTAGCTCTGCTCATCGTGGACTGCTATCCGTGGACGACGATCTCCTGCCAAATTCCATATCCGCCAATAGAGGTGGAGGAGGAGGCGGAGGCGGAGGCGGAGGCGGTGGAGGCAGCGGAGGCTGTGGCCCTTCTGGTTCTGCCTGTTGCGGCGGGGCTGGAGTTGGGACGTACCCTATATGCGGCGGACCTGCCTGCGGTTGTAGTCCATGCCCCAGCTACTGTCCGCCGCCTGGTTTTGGTTGTTACCATGCCGGTGCTGACGCATTTCCGGCCGCTATGAAATATGAAGCCCCGGCCGAGGACGGCCCTGGCAGTGGGTCGCCGAAAGAAAGTGAGGCCACGCCGCCGACGAGACCGCCGAGTTCGCTGAACCATGTCGAGCCATAACCAGATTCAGCTGCAACACGAGCGCAAGATGGAAGACTAATTATAATATCAGTGGGAATTGCACATCATGGATGATCCCACTACTTAGAAATAGGAACCGCCAGCTCTAGTGTGCTACCTGCTGCGTACACAGCTGAGTCATGTAATGGTTTAAAGCGAGACCATTATTAAGAGGCAAATGCTCAATAACTAATGCTAAGTTTATGAATATATATCTCTTATCTTCTGTATTGTGTTTAATGAATATAATCTCTACTTCTCAAAAGGTTAAAAGGTTAATAGTGAAGAAACTAATCAGGTTAAACAATATAAAATGAGCATGTTGGTCCAAAAATATTGGGGACAGAAAAAAAAATTAAAATATCTAACTGCAAATGATTAAACGAAAAAAAAAAAATTCAAAAAAAGAAAAAAAAACAAAAAAAAACCAGAAGACCTATCAAGGTCATGCGCCTAGGTTCTCTCTCTAAGCTTCTCAAACATCATTGAGTCAACATTGAGTCTCCAATTCAGAATGTGTTGTCTTCTCATTGGCTCTTACTTCTCTCATACCGTCATATCCATCCTCTGTTTAATTACAAGAAAATCCCTCCCTAGTTTCCCTCCCCAAATCTTTTGTTTTAAATCCCTAATCCCCCATATCTTGTTTCTTTCCCTTGTCCCCTCTCCTTTGTTCTTGCCATTCTAGCTAAATCCCTAAACACAATTGTACTGATTTTCATTCCCTTGGTGATTGTTCTTGGCAAGGCATCTTTAGGTTGAAGTAACCCCTATGCTCTCTGTTTTTTTTTTTTTATAAATTTAGCGACAGTTTTGGGAAACCGTCGCTAAATGTTAAAGAAACTGTCGCAAAAAATGTATTTTGCGGTGGTTTGTAAACCGCGGTAAAATACCGTGTTTTGCTGCAGTTTTTTGAACCGCTGCAAAAAAACCGCCGCAAAAGATCAAATTTTTTGTTGTGGTTGCCATATAGTGGCTTGGCACCTTTGCTTGCTATCTCTTGTTGTTTTCAAGTTATGCCTGCTTGCCAATTTTCTTTGCTTGCCTGAGGCTAGTGTTTGTTTCATCTTGCTTTTATTTTTGCCTCTGTTTGTGTCTAACCAACTCTGTGCTTGTGTTTGTAGGCAGTTAAAACTAAGTAACCAACTAGTCAACTGCTTTGTTGGTTAGTAGTTGGTTGTTTGCTTGTTATTTGTTTTATTTAGTTGTTATATTTGTTATAGCTGTTAGCTTTGTTGTTATAGCTGTTTTTTGCACTATAAATATGATAGTTTATGTACATTTCGAATATATCAGTAATAAGAATCATTTTCTTCCTTTCTGCTATACCGAGATGTTCCTCTGCACGTTCTCTAAAATTCCTCATGGTATCCGAGTAGTGTCTGATGCCTTGATTCTGCCTCTCTTTGATTGTCCTTTTCATAAGCAGTTCTCCAGGATTGATTTTCCTTCTTGTTGCTGTTGAAGTTGTGCTAATTGTTGTTAGGATGAATGATAACGCAAAAAGGATAGAGTGAGTCGTTGACAACCGAAGCACCAGTTTGGTTATAGGAGATCCATTACATTTGCGCAATGTAGATAATCCATGTATTCTACTCGTTTCTTTCCCTCTAAATGGCACAAATTACAGATCATGGTCTAGAGCAATGCAAATAGATCTAGGAGCCAAACATAAACTTGGATTCATCTATGGGCGATTTCGAGCTCCATATGAAGGTTTAGAGATGTTTGAAGTTTGGCAGAAGTGTGATTATATTGTGCAATTATGGATCTTAAACACTATTTGGAAGAATTTGGTTGAAGCTTTCCTATACACTACTACTTTAAAGGAACTTTGAGATGAGATAGCAGAACGGATTGGAGAAAGCAATGGTCCTTTGGTTTATCAACTCCAGTAGCAAATTTCTTCTTTCTCACAAGATAATTCATCTATTTCTGTCTATTATACATAGCTTAAAAAATTATTCAATGAGCTTGTAGTCTTGGAACCATTGCCATCATGCATCTATGGAGTAGCACATGTTATGGCAGATGTACTCAATCAAAGTAAATTGATGCAATTTCTAAGGGGGCTTCATAATGGATATGATCAGGTACGAAGTCAGATTTTGTTACTTGATCCATTACCTAGCATTAATAAAGCATATTCTATGATCTTACTAGTGGAGTCACAGAGGCATGTTGCCTACTTTTTGTTGAAGAAGGTGATACTTCTATGTTGTTTGCTAAATATGCTACCTCTAGTACTAATAGTTAATAAAGACAAGATCAAAAGAAAGGGAAAATGGCTAAGGGACATTGTGTGTTCTGTAAACAAGATGGACACACTAAGGAGCAATGTTTTAAACTCATTGTGTAACACCCCGCCCTGCCAGGCGTGTCACTATAAGGGAATCCCTATGAATATTTTTTTTTTCAAGTTCATCATGCGCGATGCTTCAAGAACAATCATCACGTATTTTAACATGCCCGACACATACGATGGCCGGCATCCACGGTGATTTGAAGAACAATCTTCACATGCAAATAAGATCCCGGAAACTCCAGTCTTGCCTGTTTTACTAACAAGATCAATAATTTTAAACTAAACGAGTCATAGAATAACACAACAAATATAATAATACCAAAATATTATGGCCTACCATGAGGTTCATATATAGTGTTTCCACCCCAAAATACGTATTACAAAGCTACCAAATGATAACGACATTACCATACAACCGTTCATACATATATCAAAGTAAATACTATCGCCTCAAAATTATACAACAACTATCATACTAAACACCATTAGCCCTCAACTGGCCACGTTCTCGCCTTCGTAGTAGTCCCTGGTTAAAATGTTGAATGTTCCAAGGGCATAACCTTGATTAGATGATAAAACAATTAAGTGATGGCATGATATAGTTTACTGAATGCATGAAACACACACGAGCATGGCATATATAGACAATGTATGACAACATGCAACACGTCTAACTTAAGAAATCTCCCTGGCATACTCAACATCCCATGGAAAATTCATTCCACACACCTTTAGGGTTGACTTTGCCGCGACATACTTAATCTCTGAGTGCCCTATCGTGTCACTCGATCACTAGGATTAACTTTTCTCCATTCTCAAGAAGACCCCATCCCGTCCTCCACGGACATAATAACGACGCGAAAATCAATACCTCGATGATATGAAAAACCACATGCCATGATTGGCTCTTTTACAAGTAAAAAAGTTGATGCAATATATGTGACACCCGTAATCTTAAAAGCATGATTAATAATAATAATATCCATATGAAATTCAAAGTTTAGCGCAGACGAAAACTTGAGAAACAAAACTTTAATAAACTTAAGTAAAGTTTCGAACATAATAAGATTCAGAGTATCTTTCATGAAATAAAAAGTTTGGTACTGAAAACATGGCTTCAATAGAAGAAAGAGAGACTTAGCGAATATAATCGCATCCATACTGGGGAAATCCGGACTTAAATGAGACTTGTTTTTTTTTCATAAACTTATATAAGGTTAAGGACATACGGTGTAACAATAGTATACATCTATCATAAGAGTGTAATATTGAAAATCTTTCTAATACAAGAAGAGAGAAACATCATTTGGACTATTAAAAATTATCTTCAAATAGCCACTAGATTTACATAAATCCTTTTTAAAAGAGCCACCATGTTCCACGTTCGTTCTCCAGTCTTCTCATTCATAATCACCTGGGAGAAAAATATGGGATGAGATTCTTGCGAGTCTCAGTAAGTACAAGAGAACCATCATATGTATTTAAACAAGTCATGACATAACATAACATAACATATCATATGGAGACACAAGAGGTTCCACCAACTTGCAGGGGTAAGAACCCTCGCGCGTAGCGCTACCGAGCTTCGGTCCCGAAACTTGCGTGAACATAACATAACATGAGGGACCACATAACATAGTTCATAGTCATGCTTAAACATCATAAATAGTTCATAATGTACTTACCTTAACTTGGTTTGATGAGATTTGAATGTTGAAGGCTTCACCTTTACAAAAAACTCGAAGCATTCCCGTCTAGCACGAATTTATCCCAACTTAGAATGAGGAAACCCTTGGCCATGAGCCCTATTTATAGGCTTGGAAACTTGGTCACCAAGTAAGTTACAATCATTTCAAATCTTTTCTAAATCTTTCAAGATATTCCAATCATTTCAAATCTTCTAAAATATTCTCTAATCATTCCAAATCTTCTAAGATATTCTGTACTCATTCCAAATCTTCTTAGATTTTCTGTAATAATTCTTATCTAAATCAAATCTTATCCAAATAAGATCTTATCAAATCTTATCCAAATCAAATCAAATCTTATCCTTAAAGTCATCATGAGGCTTAACCTTTATCTCTAAAGTCATCATGAACCTTTATCTTATCTCTAAAGTCATCATGAGCCTTCATTTTATTTCTAACGTTATCATGAGGCTTCATCATTATCTCTAAAATCATTTATGAGGCTTTTCTTGAATCTTCCATATGCCCTTAGTAAAAAGATTTCAAGAATTACACTTTGGCCCAAACTTTTCAGGTAATTGCACTTAGACCTTTTTCAACTTAGTCCCTAGACCAATTTTTAATTGCATTTTAGTCCCCGAAGAAAGGACTAATTACGCTAATGCCCCTAATTTTTAGGTAAATTACACTTTTACCCCAACCTCAAAAATTACTATTTTACCCCTGGCTCAAAAACTGAACTTCTCTTTAAAGACTTTTATAACCCTTTGAAATATCCTAAAACATTCTCTTTAAAATTCTGAAAAAATATCGTTTCGATCTCCCTCTGTCAATTTCGAAAAGCTGCACTTACGTCCGAATCTTCGTTTTGGCTACAAACCCTTTTGTTTCTTCCAAAAACTACTGAAGGGTTACTCTATATGCCAAATATGAACTTCCTCGGGATTCCATTGACTTCCCAGATGCCCCGTTCGATAATTCGGTATTTCAGCCTAAATCACAATTGCCTTTTTAGCTGTACCGGGAATCGTTCCCGATCTAACTTCTTTTGATGCCTAAAATCATAATTCGTATTACTTGTCGATACTATACCATTTTTCTTGGCTATCTAGGGTCTAGGGTACTCCCTCTGACTAATTCGATCGTCCAAAGTTGCGTTAGTGTACCCTATAGTCTTATTTTCCACAAAGTCCATTTATGCCCTTCACTAAATACCGTTTATATCATCAAATCATTCCTGGGTGTTACATTATATTTCAGTTTAAAAATCTTGGGCGTTACAATATACCACATGTTCAATATGCAGACGATGCCACAAGTAAATAAGTAAAACGCCTATGCATAACATCCCAAGTTCAGGAGGGTACCATTCGCTGGAACTAGTTCAAACACATGTAACCTAATATCTGGAGGGTAAAACCGCTCACTTGAATCCACTACACAGACACCAATGCATTTCCAAGATAGGGGTAAGACTAGAATCAAACCACTCGCCTTAATTCGATAAAAGTCGATTTTCACCTCGAAGAGCGTACAAATCCCCGATTCTCGTGCCCAGCCTCAAATAACTGTACATATACTCCACCTTGAGCCTCAATGATCCCCTTATACTCCATCTTGAGCCTCAATGATCCCCTTATGCTTTAACGACACGCTTATCAAGGCTACTTTATTGCGAAACCCAAGAAACTTTAAAGGTAAACCCAAATCTTTTTGCATAAACTCCTTCCTCTTATTTTTCTTGGTTTTTTGGTAATTTTTTTCAGAATTTTTGGGCTAGGGCTGCGCCTCACTTTCTAGCGTATCTGCTGCGCGTGTTGACCAGCATGTGCAGTTCACGCATCGGTCATCTTCCTTAGTGTCGACACATTGGCGTTTCTGGATTCTTCTCTCACTTTGTTCCCCTTGTCTCATCGATCACCATGGCATAACCTTTTGCTCGAAAACATCACCGAACGGCCTCAATTTGGCCATTTACAGACCCAGCCCTGTCGACTGCCTCATTTTCCGACCAAGCCTTGAAACGGTTTAAAATGTGCACCAAAAACTCCAGAAACAACCCTCAACTTATGGGGAGCAAAAGCCCCTTATTGTTGATGCCCGATTCAAGCCTAAACACGAGCTATTTCTCTCCATTTGTCTTTGGAAATCCTCGACCATACCCAGCTATTTATAGCCAATTTCAAGCCTCTAAACACCAATGGCTATCCAATCCAAGGTCTCTATCACCATAAAGACCATTAAATGGCCTCACCATGCCCTGTTCTAGCCACAAACATCCCACCAAAAGATCTAATTTTTTCGGTAACTCTTGTTGCTGAAATCTGTCAAAATCGGCCATCCCCGTGGCTAATTCTTGTGCAAGGGCTGGCCATCATGGCCCTAGGCTTAGCCCTAGAGCCCCCACGACCTCTCTAGTGGCTCACTCGATCAAAATCGGCAATGGGAGGCGGCTGGCAGCCATGGCAGTGTTCACACTGCCAAGTTTTTTCAAATTACCTTTTTGCTTCTCTAACTTTTGAAATTCCATTTTTTCCTTTTCCAAATAGCCCCTGAGTTTTTAAACTATTCCATTGAGGCCTACAAGATCTAAACTTTTCATCTCATCCCCAAAGCTTCCAGAAAAATGTTATTTTGACCTTCTCAAAGAAAATTAGCAAATTACATTTAGGCCCGGTTGGTCAATTTAATCCTAAGTCCTTTCGATTTGACCCGAGATCACTCAAGGGTTGTTCTACATCTACAATCAAAGCCTTACCATGGTTTTGCTGACTTCCCAGAAGTCTCTAATGCTAATTCGGTTTTTCAGCGTGAATCAAAGCTATATCGGAAGCCGTTCTCGATCTTATTTCTTTTGACTCCTAAAATCATGTTTCAAGATTCTCATCAATACCATATCATTTTCTTTAGACATCTAGGTTCCAGGCAAATTCCTACGGTCAATTTGGGTACTCGAAAATGGTGACAGTGTACCTTATAGTCTTATTCTTCCAAAAATTCCACTTACATCCTACATAAAATTTCATTTATAACCTCAAGAATTTTTCAGGTATTACACATTGGTTATCTAGAATGGTACAAATTTTTAAAAAAGATAAGAAGGGAAATAACAAGGCAATTGCAGCTTTGGTGACTGTTAAACAAGAAATACATTAAGATACAAGCATGGATCTTATCAAGGATGAGGAAAATGATTCAGGAGCAGATTTGGTTATTTCCTTCCTTAAGTTTTCTCATGAACAATAGCTTACCTATGACCCTTAACAACACACTTGGATGTGCTGGTAATATTGTTCTTGGTAATTTTTGTTTTTTTGGTTCTACAATTAGCAATTTTTCGATCTTGGATAGTGGTGTTAGAGACCACATGTGTTGTAACAAACATTTGTTTGATACCATGGATACCTTAAACATTTTGTCACAATTTCTTTGCTAAATGGAACCATTGTTTCAATCAATCAGGCTGGAAACATTAGTGTATACCCAAATTTGTTCATTTGAGATGTTTTATATATCCTTGCCTTTCAATTTAACCTACTATTTGTTAATAAACTTTTAAGTGACAACAAATTACTTGTGCTATTTCTTCCTGTTGGTTGTCTTATTCAGGACCTGAAGACCCGTGAGGTTGTGGCTGTTGGGTAGTTAAAAGGGAGGCTGTAGAAGCTGACAAGTTCCAGTTTCCTCAAATATAAGTTTTTTGCATTTGTTCCCCTTGTTTAAAAGTATTTTCCTTCACTTGTTAATGACCTTGCTGCTACTACTTGTTTACCTAATAAAAGGACTTTTTTGTATAACCAATCTGGTGTATCTACTGCAGTTCATACTTATGTCGATTACAATTTATGGCATGTTAGATGAGGACATATCCAGTCAGCTAAGATGTCTCACTTTCATAGTCATAAGTATCTAGAACCTACACAACAATCATGTATTGTTTATCCTCTTGCAAAACAACCTAGACAATCATTCCCATAGAGTATTAGCTACACTGAAAAACCTTTTGCTCTTATTCATGTGGACAAACGGGGACATTATTCTACTGTATCTCTAACTGGGCCTCGATATTTTCTCACCATTGTGGATGATTTTTCCCGAGCTACTTGGATATTTATGATGTCGTATAAGTCCCAAACCACTTCCATTCTAATCTATTTCCTTACCATGATCTAAACACAATTTCAATCCAAAGGTTAAGTAATCCAGATTGATAAAGGTAGTGAATTTGTTAACCATACATGGGATCAATTGTTTAAACATGCTAGTATAATCCATCAGCGTGCATATGCTTATGTTAGGTTTGAAATGTTATGGCATACACCTAAGAAGGGGTGAATTGGGTAAATTAAAATAAAATTCTTTTCTCTTAAAAGTTCTTTTGATAAAAAAGAGATGTCGTCTATGAAGACCATGGTTTCGTTAAATCTCGAGACCTTGAAATGGCACGAAGAGGTATCAACCGTATAAAGATAATCTCGTCTTAACAATGAAGAACACAAGATTGAAAAATCTGAAATCTTTTTCAATGAAAGGTTAAATATATGAATCAAGTGAGGAATATAGAGATGCTTGAAAATATAAATAAACAAAGAACACAAGCACAAGAGAAGAACACCAAGGATTTATAGTGGTTCGGCTTAACCCAAGCCTAATAAACTACCTTAGCTCCTCACTAAAGATTTTGCAACCAATCCACTAAAAACCTCATACTTAACCAAGTAGGTCCTTTAGTCCAAGACTAGGAATTACAAACCTCTTACTTATACAAGCAAGCCCTCTAGTACCTAGCTAGGTATTTTAACCCCTTGCTTCAAAGAGCAAGTCTTCTAGCACAACAAGTTAGTAAAATAAGAATGATACAAGTGTATGAGAGAAACTAAGAGTTAACACTTTTAGTTACAAGTTCTCTCACGATGAAAACAAGGCTTAAGAATAAATTTACAATGATAGAACGAAGTCTTGGAGAAAAATACAACAATGAAAGCACAAATTCTATAAGCTCAAATAAAAAGATTTGTAATCTTTAAATCAACTCGTTCCCATCCATTAGCCTTCTCAAGTTCATCCAAGACTTCTATTTATAAGCATTCCAAGAGCTTTGCCCAAAACTAACCGTTTGTGACCATTGGGATTTGAAAAACTAGTTGTTATTACTTTCTGAGAAGAGAGTTAGTCGACAGATAAAAATGGTTAGTCGACAGATAAAATAAGTTTGTCGACTAAGTTATAAAAACAACAGAACACTTAGTCAACCAAGGCTATCCTTTTGTTGATAGACTTAAGGAGTTAGTCGACCAAGTTAGCACATAAGCACTGTTAGTCGACAAAGCTTATACTTAGTCGACCAAGACCGAAACAAGCATATTGTTGGTCGATAGAGCCTATAGCTTAGTCGACCAAGTCAAGTTTTAAAAATTAATTATACAATATTGAGCTTACTGTTAGTCGACCAATGAAGACAGATGAATTTGATACATAAATGACCACATTATAACTTATTTATATTTCTTTAGTTTAAGTAAATGTCGTTATTTTCTTTAATTTATATTTTATCTTTTATTTACTTTAATAGATAAATGTAAATAAAAAAGTACGCCCCATTTGGATTTAATAAAAATATCTAAAAATCAAAATTCATAACCATGAGAAAATAAAATTTTGCTTTTAGTACAAAATTGAGATTTAGCAAATTTACTACTCTAAAAATACATACCTTCTATTTATTAAAAAATTCATTAAAAATTATTTTAACAACAATGAATATTTTCTATCAAAATACCGAGAGATAGTTTTTCAAAATGAAAACATTTTTTTATATGTCTCCTTATAATACTCTAATCTTCAAGGCTTAGAAACATTATATTAAAGGTAAAAACATCCACTATTCAATTGTCCAAAACCAATTTGGTGAAATCATTTAGGAGAGTCTTTTAGATCTTAAAGCTTTTTTGTGCAAATCTCCATCTATAGAAAATTATAGATCATTTGGTTTTTCATATTCTTGACAAATGACTTAGGGAATAAATTGATTTTGTTTTTCATCATCAAAGCCCAACACAAGAGTAAAATATCATCTTACACACCATAACAAAATGGAGTGGTTGAGCGTAAGCACTGGCTTCTCCTTGACACTGCACGGGCACTTTAACATTAATCCCTTTCACTTAATTTTTTTTAGTCAAAATGTATCCTAATTTCTACACATATTATCAACCGATTTCCTCTAGCTATCTTATAATAGAAAACCCTATATCAGTTGTTGTATAATAAGACTTCGGACTATTCTCACATGCGAGTATTTGGCTATCTTTGTTTTGTTACTAATAACAAGTCAAGAAAAGATAAATTTTAACCACGAGCCATCCCATCCTTATTCATTGGTTACTCTAAACAGCAAAAGGAGTATAGGCTATATAATCTCAGGATACAAATCATTTTTGCCAATAGAGATGTCCAATTCTTTGAATTAGTATTTCCCTTCCTTCATATTAGTCATTATGGTTAAATTTCTAATCCTTCAATTTGAGTTGTTCTCTCTTACTTGATGTAGAGTTTACTGTGGCCCATATGGTCGCTTCCCTACCATTGGGCTCATCTCTTTCACCTAAATTCTCATATCCTATTATAGCTTCTCCCACTACTCCAAATCGTCTATCTCCTCCCTCATTACACCGCAACACTCATGTTGTACATAAACCTCCCTGGCTCTAAGATTTTCTCTATTTTGCATAACACTGAGTTGCACCAACTGCCTTTTCTTGATTCACTTTAGGTATAACCTTGACTTTACCTAACTCCTTTGATTTCTCACCTTCTTACACTTCGTTCATTAACAATGTGACTCTTGTTTATGAGCCATCCACTTATGATCACGCCAAATCCAATCTACATTGGGTTGACACCATGGATAAAGAATTGTAGGCCTTGGAACAAAATAATACTTAGCTACTTACTAGGCTTCCTAAGGGCAAGAAAGCAATAGGTTCTAAATGGGTCTATAAGGTCATATACAAACCTGATGGGACTGCAGATTGTTACAAAGCCAGTTTAGTGGCAAACGGTTATCATTAAATCAAGGGCTTTGATTTCAAGGATAGTTTTCCTTTGTTGCAAAGACGGTTACTATTTGACCTTTCAAAGCATTAGCTACATCTAAAGGTTGGATAATACATCAGCTCGACATTAACAATGCTTTCTTTCATGGGTTTACAGATAAAGAGGTTTACATGATTCCACACCTTGGTTATTCTAAGGCTTTACCTAGGAAAATTTGCCTTTTACAATGGTCCGTTCATGGCCTTAAACAAACGTCTCGTCAGTGGAACACTGAGTTTTCATCCTTCTTTGTTGGTTTGGATTTCACACAATTCTCTCATGACCACTGTTTATTCATACGATCCACTAAGTCTTCCTTCTTGGCTTTTTCGGTGTATGTGGATGATGTTATAATCACCAGAAATAGTTTGGAATTGATACAACAGGTGAAGCATCGACTTAATGACAAGTTTACCATTAAAGACATTGGGTTTCTCAAGTATTTTCTAGGCCTTAAAGTGGCCCACTCATCTTCAGGCACTTTCATCTATTAGTGTAAGTTCATTCTTGACTTAGTGTCTGTGACAGGTTAGGAAACAACTAGGCCATCTTCTTTTACTTTAGCTAAAAGGTTTACACTTGCACCTTGATAAGGGGGGTTCTTCTCTCTGCTCTAGATTAGTATCATCGTTTACTTACTAAACTCTTATACCTCAATCTAACTAGGTGTAATATCCTAATATTTTGAGAATAATAATAATTAAATTTTTTATATTTAAAATATTTTTTTGACATTCATTAGAGATTATAATTGAGAAAACTAATGGGCTTAGAGTTAGTGGGTTAAGTTGAAAAATGAAAGGCTAAGTAAATGGGTTTAGAATTAGTGGGAGGAAAGGCTAAGTAAATGGCCTTAGAAAGTGGGCTTAAAATTAATTAACTAAATGAAAGAATAATCTATTCAAAAGAAGATTTAATGAAAAATTATAAGGTGACAAAATAATTAAAGATAGTGAGTGAAATAATTGACAAATGTGGGAGACAAAGTAGGGTGTGGACAAATAATCAAAGATAATAGATGAAGTAATTGAGTAATGTAGGAGACGAAATAGGGTGTGGACAAATAATTAAAGATTATGGGTGAGATTTAGTGGAAACTAATTAAGAAATGTGGCAAAATAATTAAAGATAATGGAGAAATGTGGGAGACAAAGTAGGGAGTGGACAAATAATTAAAGATTATGCATGAGATTTAGTGAAAAATAATTAAGAAAGGTGACAGAATAATTAAAGATAGTGTGTCACTACAATTATGGTAAGCTTAATTCAACCTTCTATAAAAAGAGAACACTTGAAAGGTTGGATAACTTAGATTAGAAAGAGAAATGTTGTAAGAAAGAAAGATTTGAGAGTGAGAGAGAGATTTGAAAAAAGAGAGAAAGAAATAGAAAAAAAGAAAATATAGAGAAAAAAATACCAAAAAATTCTTAGAAAAATCCTATAGGCTAAGTTTCGTAGTTCGTGTGAAAATTTATGTCAGAAGGCATTGTTGGATATGCAAATACCTTATTACATTTCCAGTATAGAAGAATACCGAATCGCTCCGCGGGAAGGCGAGTTATCCCAAAAAATTTCTTCAAAAATTTCAGAAATATGAGAATGATATTTTAAAATTTTTGATGATAAAATTGGAAGAGAAATGCATGATTGGTATTTATTATAGATTTTTGAGGCAATAAATGCTTGAAAATCAAAGAGAAAATGAGAAATAAATAGAACATGGATTCTGAAAAATATGAGGGAATTTCTAGGGCTTAGGAATATTGTTTTAGGAATTATTGTGAAAAGAAATTGAGAAAATGTTATGAGAAAGTATTTATTTCATAATCTAGAGGAAATAATAGGAGGAAATGGGAGAAATTAGGAAAATTAGAGAAAATTAGAAATCTAATTTTCTTAAGTAATTATGATGGCTAAGGGCGTCAAGGTTCATAATTGAGTAGGATTGGAAGTCTGGTGCGAATTTTGAGGCAAAATTAAGATAGGGGCAAAATTATCTTTTTTTTAAGGTAAGTGGTACTACCCAATTTGATTTAGTTCATGACAGAACTTGGAAGCGTTTTTCAATACAATTCCCAGTTTCATGAAAGCTTTAGTTATCATGTTGACATGTCATGGTATGCTATGCATCACGTAGGTTGCATTTACATTTTTTGATGATGATATATGCATATGAGTACGATGAGATTCACGGTCATACGTTGCATGGGTTTGGGATTAGGGACTCGGGCTGTTGCTTGGCCAAGGGTGCACCCATACACCTTGGTCTGGCAGGGAGACTGTAAAAATGGCGAGTAACAGTTGGGTGTTGTCAACCCAAACATGAGAGCAAGGATTGATATGTGCATTGCATTCGTACACATGCATTAAATTATGTACATCTTACTTAGATGATTCAGCATCTAATGCAGTCCTTGCCCCTGGAACATTCAAACGTTTTAGATCGAGTTTGCACTGAAGGCACAAAAGTGGAATGAGAAGTAATCTACGCAGGGCACTGCGGGTGCAAATAAAATGTTTTCTGCACTTAGTTTTGGTATGAGGATCCTATTATGTACCACTTATGTTAAAGTCATGTTGAAAAACTTATGTTTTGTTTAAAGTCATGTTAAAATACTTATTTCATGTTGCAAGTTATGTTTGGAAGGCTTATGTTATGATGACGAATAATCTTGTATTATTAATTATGTTGAGAGAATCATGTAATATTATTAGCGTTTGGGGTATGTTGAGATTCTATTCTTGCTTCCACTATTAATGATTACCTTGCCTAACATATATAATGTAAGTAACATGATATTAGGCAGGTAGTAGGAAAATTTTGAAATTATATCATGATGAGTTATATTTAAAAAAAAAAAAAAAAATCTAGTCAAAATTTCTTAAGTTATAACACGCCCGAGAGAATGGGGTGTTACACTAGGCCTGACATCAGTTATGTTGTCTAGCACCTGAGTCAATTAATGACTAGTCCTGGCTACCTTGTTGCAACACTTCAAGTGGTTTGTCACTTAAAGGATACAACTTTTACAAGTCTATTCTATGATGGCCCACTCCCAAAAATCCTGCTAACATAGGAATTCGAGAGGAGGTCCTCACAAAATGGATACCGATATAACTTAATACATTTTATTCCCAATTTTCTCACTTAACAACAGGAGCCGAGACAAATATTTACATCACAATTCATTTAACATACTCTTTTGGGGTTTAACCACCCTATGCATCTCAAAATAAAAAGGCAACAAAATTTAAACACAAAATTAAACACTTTTCTATCTTTCCTTAAAACACACCCCATGGATCTTTTTGTTGGGATTGCTCTGTACACATAGCTACCCACAAGACTCAAACACCCCTGGGCTCGCCCCCTTCCTTGGGTTTACCTTTACTTGGAATGACACAAAAGAAAGAATGAGCCACAAGTCTTAACAAGTAGAATTTAAATTAATGGGGCATTATGAACCATAGACATGAATACGAGAAACCTAAGGCAGATGTCCATCATCCATGTTGGATCTATACCGCCGACAAAACCCATCCTTTTTCCAAGGAATACTGGGAGCTGATCCCAGTGAGGAAGAGTTCTGGATCGAGCTAACTTAGAAATTACGCGACCATCTCCACTGTGGAGAGGACGAGAAAGTGAACTGTGCGACTTTGATGCTGCAAGGCGAAGCAGAAAGATGGTGGAAGGGAGTGAAGAGGGCTATGGTTGCCCCAACATTAGCAGGTAGACCCTACGTCAGCTGGGAGCGATTCAAGGAACAAAAACTTTCTGCTTAGGCTGAGGATGGCAAAGGAAATGGAGTTCATGGATCTAAAACAAGGAGGGGACATGAACGTGGCTTAGTATGAAGACGCCTTCACTCGACTGATCAAATACATGCCAATATATGAGATAGACGAGAGAATCAAGGTGCAGAAGTTTCTGGGAGGGCTAAAGCTAAGGATTCAGAAGATTCTCGGTAATATAAGTACGGAATCCTATGCTGAGGTGGTACTACAAGCAATGGCTGCTAAGGCTAATTGGGATCGAATTGACTCCATCCTAGAATCAAGACATGAAGCCCCCAAGAATAAGGTAAGTATAGGGAAAATATTGGAGCCCAAAAAGCCCAGTTCAAGCCTAGTAAACCCTGCACGAAATGCGACAGAAAACACACTGGAAGGCCTTGCAAGCAAGAAATAAACGGCCACTACAACTGTAGGGATGAAGGACACCTCAACCGAGAATGCGCATAGAGAGGAACAATTTGCGTCAACTGTTGCCAACCAGGGTATTTGTCAAGAGATTGCCTAAAACCAAGACCGTCAGGGAAATTTCAAGTGTCAGCATTGAATTCGGGAGCTGAACAAGGGAGGTGTTCAACTTGACATGTCAGGACACTGCTGAGGACCCGACCATCATTCAAGATTCCATGTTTATCTCTAGTTTCCCTATGCATGTTTTGATAGACTCAGGGAGCAAGTCATTCCTTTATTTCACATGCATTATCCGAGGTATTAGAGGAAAAACCAGGAAATCTGAATTGTTGTATGGTAGTAGCAACCCCTATGGGGAAGTCACAAGAAACCTCATCAAGATATAAAAATAAGAGGATCCAAATAGGGGAAAGCGAGTTCTTGGTAGATTTAATCATTCTAGAATTTCGAGATTTCGATGTAATTCTAGCGATGGATTTCCAAACCAAGTACGATGCCACCTTGGATTGTAAGACCAAGGTAGTTAATCTCAAGAATGGGAACTTGATTATTAAATTTCGAGGACAAGGAGGAATAAACAAAAAAAAAAAAAATGGGTCTTAGCCCGAAAGGCAGATAAAATGTTACGAAAAAGGAGCTTTCGGGTATCTGGCACACATTCAAAAAAATATAGAAGTCCCTGTAGAACTAAGAGATGTGTTAATCGTCAAAGAATTAGGAGATGTGTTTCCTGAAGATTTACTAGGATTGCCCCCACAGTAAGATGTTGAGTTTGTAATAGAAATTGTGCCAGGGGCTAATCCCATCTCTATACCACCCTATAGGATGGCTCCCGCAGAATTGAGGGAATTGAAGATCCAACTTCAAGAATTGTTGGATAAGGGATTCATTAGACCTAGTATGTCACCTTAGGGAGGGTCGATCCTTTTTGTCAAGAAGAAAGATGGAAGTTTAGGGATGTGCGTAGATTATCGACAGTTAAATAAGGTGACCATCAAGAATAAATACCCTCTTCCAAGATTTGAGGAATTATTTGACCAGTTGCAAGGTGTGAAGCTCTTTTCAAAGATAGACTTGAGGTCAGGGTACTATCAATTGAGGATCAAAACTGGCGACGTACCCAAAATAGCATTTCGATCTCAATATGGTCATTACGAATTTCTAGTCATGCCATTTGGATTGACCAACGCCCTAGTAGAATTCGTGGACATGATGTGTAATGCCCCCATCTCTAGAATTAATTTTTATATATCCTTTTCTGGGGACGCGACGCCAGCACGGCTACCAAAAACTCATGGCGACCTCTTCCTTGGAAACCCCGGCTGAGGAATACAAGGGGAAGCGTCAGAATAGTTGGCACCAACCAGAGTCTTAAAGAAAATAAAACTGCTAACATATTTACTTCTGATAACAACACTCTTTTATTGCTTCAACAATCCACTTAATACACTCTTAGCATACATTGAGATCAATTACATTAGGAAACGTTGAACCTAACACGACATCACATTACAACACCACAATAAAGAGACACCACCAGGACCTTTTGGTCGGAACCACTCTGTACACGTCCTACCCTTGGCTGCAGTATCGCCTTCCCCATTCTTGCTTAGTCCCCTGCTTTTACCTGGAATGACGCAAGCAGTGTGAGTCACAAGGCCCGCAAGCATAATAGTATAAAGACAACAAGTTAAGCGTATAACTTTTCCCACACCCCATGTATTTCATGTCAATGCAGCTACATCTCATGCCATGTACAATATGTGCATTAGCTCTAATTGTATAAACATAAAGTAATCTGCACATACCCGGTCCTTGGGGCTCACATAAATTGCACACATTGGCTCTCAAGTCCCACATACAAACCTGCAGCTGTTACGGACTGACCATCATGTCATATCAGAACCGTGAACCCAACCATATCAAGATCATAAGTTACTGTGGGACTCGAACCCCCAGTCTCTCGTATTGTAAGTGCTGTGGGACTTAAACCCCCAGTCTTTCATACGTTGCTGTGGGACTCAAACCCCTAGTCTTTCATACGTTGTTGTGGGACTCGAACCCCCAGTCTTTCATAACCCCTTCACTCATCATAGTCACTCTTACTCACCATGCAATGCCACATAATAAAAATGCATTGGCATTTGTAGCATAAACGTGATGTCAAGGCTCCCATAAACCGAGCATCAGGCCATGCTACGCCCACAAAATGCTCTAAATGCATATGCTCAACTAGAGCGTACCCAAACTGGCTCTTAGGCCAGTCGGGTCATGCCAATGTTCACACACCCCATCACACACAAAGCATGTTTCTCCTAATAAATGCAGTGCAATCCCATGCATCACACAATATCGTGATATGCACAAGTCAAGGTGAGAATCTAGTAGTACCAACTCTTCTGGCCTGTCTCTCGCTTATCATAATAGCTGATAACTGGGGCCCATACACCCAGTCATTGGCTGCCGTGACCCACGACTTGTACCCCATACCCTTTCATACCCATAGCCATCATCAACTCATGTTCTTTAAGCTTAGCATTTCATGAACTTTCCTAACACTTCTCATGCACCTCACGCATTAAGACTTTTGACATAACTATCCCTTTTTGCAAGGAGACATAATTCCTCGCGTACTTTGAACCTAACAATAAAGCGTCATTCTTGAAGAATTTGAGGATGAATCAAAGCCCTCGTCTACAGTATGGACATGACTCAACCGGAACTTATGATACAGGCCAAATAAATAAATTGAGCTAAACTGTTCATACCGAAGAGAATAATACGAAGAAGACTCACAACGAAAAACTTACATGTAGTCGAGAGAGAGAATAACTTTAGACAAGGTTAAGAGTTTTCATAAAAGAAATAGAGGAGTGGGAATTTACATAAAGGAAACAAAGGAGTAGGAGCTTGCCTGATTAACGACGAATTTGACGGTTTTTCTGCAGAAAATACCAGTTCTTGAAACCCAAACATCAAATATTTTTACATATTAATAATCTATATGATTTATTGTGGTGGTGTGTGAAATTGCATGGAAAAAGAAGCTGGCACGCGCCCTCACGCACCCCAAGAAGAGGTGGCTCATATTTGCACACGTTAGAGGCAGATTTGACATGCTTTCGTATTTTTATCATATCTCTCTTATTTTAACTTCGAATCAACTTCCGTTTGAACCTACGGACTCCTATTTCAGTCATATATATGACTATATAAAGAAAGCAGACTTATCTCTCTGATTTGTGGACTGTTATGGCAGTTCTTTACGGCTATTCGCTTTTCATCAAGCCTTTGCCTCTCCTTTTCTTTCCCCCTTGATTTTCATCGACTTTCTCTCCTTATTTTTACAGAACTTATCCCTCACAATAAAGATCTTATTTCTCTCTAAAAGTTCTCTCAAAGTGGCATGGATTCGACTCACAAATTTTGAAATGGCTTGGGAAGTTAGATTTCAAGCCTATTTATAGAATTATCCATCAAATCACAGCATGCCATGTGTCACCTTAATTCTTTGAGATCCATCATTACTTCCATGTGTTACCACCCAAATGATGCCATGTGTCCCAAACTTGGAGGTTAAGTAAAGACTTGGAGAAGACTTATCCATGTGCTTCCATTCAAATGATGCCATGTGTCGATAATCTTTCCTTTCATGTGTTTTGCTCTAAATGGTGGCATGTGTCCTATAATCATTACTCCCATGTGTCTTATACTTGGAGGTTAAGTAAAGGATCGGAGAAGACTTTTCTATCCATGTGTTTCCATTCAAGTGATGCCATGTGTCCCTTTAATCATTACTTCCATGTGTTTTCCTCCAAATGATGCCATGTGTCCTATAATGATTACTCCCATGTGTCTTATACTTGGAGGTTAAGTAAAGGCTTGGAGAAGACTTTTCTTTCCATGTGTTTTCATTCAAGTGATGCCATGTGTCCTTTTAATCATTACTTCCATGTGTTTTACTCCAAATGGTGCTATGTGTCCTATAATCATTACTTCCATGTGTCCTATACTTGGAGATTAAGTAAAGACTTGGATTTCAAAATAATCCCAAGGTGGATTTAAATTCATTTGAAGCCCAAAGCTATATAAGTTTTGAAATCCATCTTATTTAGGTCCCCGGCCCACCCTTGAATCTCACAAATTCTCAAATCTTTTAGTAAATTATACTTCTACCCAAACTTGGTAATTATGATTTTGCTCATAACCTCTTCTGATTCTATTTTCTTGAATAGGAAAAATCTGGGATGTTACATGATGAATCGCATTTTTAAGCCACATTTGGATAAATTCGTAATAATGTTCATATGCGACATTTTGGTTTACTCATCTTCTGAGGAAGAACACGAGAACCACCTGAGGATTGTACTATAGACGTTGAGGGAAAACAAGTTATACACCAAGTTTACCAAGTGTGAATTTTGGCTAAATCAAGTGGCTTTCTTGGGGCATGTCATATCGGCCTAAGGAACATCTGTTGACCCAGCAAAGGTATCGGCGGTAAGAGAATGGAACCAGCCCAGCACTGTTACCGAAATCAAGAGTTTCCTAGGGTTGGCTAGGTATTATAGAAAGTTCATAGAGGGGTTCTCGAAGATAGCCTCACCACTTATGAAGCTAACTCAAAAAGGCTTAAAGTTTGAATGGAACGAGCAATGTGAAAAGAGTTTTCAGACGCTCAAAGAAAGACTCACAATCACTCCAATTCTAGCCATACCGAATGGGTCTGGAGGTTATAAGGTGTACACTGACGTCGTGAAGAATGGATTGGGATGCGTGCTAATGCCATACGAAAAGGTAATTTCCTATGGGTCTCGACAACTGAAAAGGCATGAACAAAATTACCCGACCCATGATTTGGAATTAGTTGTTGTAGTGTTTACCTTAAAAATTTGGAGGCATTACTCATACAGCGAGAAGTTTGAAATCTTCACCGATCACAAAAGTTTACAGTATGTATTCTCCCAGAAAGATCTTAAGATGAGACAACGTCGATGGATAGAATTCCTAAAGGATTATGACTATGTCATTTAGTATCATCCTGGTAAATCTAACGTAATGGCAAACGCCTTAAGCAGAAAGGAACCAATTTGTATGGCTGCAATGATGATATCCGAATGGGATCTAGTTGAAACTTTTAGTTTAATGACTGTGGGAGTTGCTTCGAAAGGAAATTCAGTCTAAGTATCCAGTCTCACCGTCCAGTCAGAAATGATAGAGCAGATACGACAAGCTCTCCCTAAAGATCACAGTATAAAATTATGGGTTGATGAGCAAGGTCAAGTAAAGACCTCAAATTTTGAATTAAGAGATGGCATACTCCGATTTCAGGGAAGGATATATGCGCCACGAATGAAGGAACTAAGAGAAGCAATTTTGAAAGAAGCCCATCAATCTAGATATTCAATCCATCCAGGAAGTACCAAGATGTACAGAGACTTAAAGATTGTGTATTGGTGACCGGGAATGAAGGAGAGCATTGCAAGATACATTGGGCAGTGTGATGTATGTCAGAGGGTAAAAATTGAGCATCAAAGAACAGGCAGAAGTTTACAACCATTAGAAATTCCAGAATGAAAATGAGAGCACATCACCATGGATTTCATAATAGGTTTACCAAGAAGCCCTAAGGAAATGATGCCATATGGGTGATTGTAGATAGACTAACCAAGTCTGCTCATTTTTTGGCTATGAGGGTAAGTCAACCTATAAATAAGTTGGCCCAACAATATGTCAAAAAAATTGTTAGACTTCATGGCGTACCAGTAAGCATTGTCTCGGATCGTGATTCGAGGTTCACCTCGAGGTTTTGGGGTAGTCTGCAAAAGTGCCTACGCACTCAACTTAGGCTCAGTACGGCCTATCATCCCCAAACTGATGGTCAATAAGAAAGAACCATTCAGACCTTAGAAGATATGCTAAGAGCATGTGCTCTAGATTTTTCAAGAAGTTGGGAAGAACACCGTCCATTAGTAGAGTTTACATATAATAATAGCCATCACAACAGTATTGGTATGGCTCCCTATGAAGCATTATATGGATGCAAGTGTAGATCCCCAGTATGTTGGATTGAAGTTGGTGAACAACAAGTATTAGGTCCCGAGATAGTTCAGATAACTACTGACAAGATAAATACCATACAAGACAGAATCAGAAAAGCTCAAAGTCGACATAAATCTTATGCTGATGTCAAACGAAGTGGCATATAATTTCAAGTCGGTGACAAAGTGTACTTAAAGTTATCTCCCCTAAGGATGACAACTCGGAGCCACAAGAAAGGTAAGTTAAAGTCCTAGATATATTGGACCATATGACATCATGGAAAGAATCGGGTCAGTGGCTTATTGACTTGCTTTACCAATGACCTTATCCAATCTACACGATGTGTTCCACGTGTCGCAACTCCAAAAGCATGAACTGGATACATCTCAAGTGATGCCAACAGAAGCAGTCGAAATCCAGGAGAATCTTTCTTATCTCGAAAGACCAGTCAAAATTTTGGATCGAAGGGATCAAGTTCTGAGAAATGAGTCAATCCCATTAGTAGAAATGTTGTGGAGGAATCCAATAAGAGAGGAGTTAACATGGGAATGAGAAGCGGAAATGAGAAGTAATTTTTCATTTTTGTTTGAAGTATCGGTAGGTAGAATGGATGTAGAATGAACAATTTCGAGGACGAAATTTTTGTAAGGAGAGGAGAATGTAACATCCTAGTATTTTGAGAATAATAATAATTAAATTTTTTATATTTAATTTTTTTTTTGACATTCATTAGAGATTATAATTGAGAAAACTAATGGGCTTACAGTTAGTGGGTTAAGTTGAAAAATAAAAGACTAAGTAAATGGGCTTAGAGCTAGTGGGATAAGTTAAAAAAGGAAAGGCTAAGTAAATGGACTTGGAGTTAGTGGGAGGAAAGACTAAGTAAATGGTCTTAGAAAGTGGACTTAAAATTAATGAACTAAATGAAAGAATAATCTATTTAAAAGAAGATTTAGTGAAAAATTATTAAGGTGACAAAATAATTAAAAATAGTGGGTGAAATAATTGATAAATGTGGGAGAAAAAGTAGGATATGGACAAATAATCAAAGATAATAGATGAAGTAATTTAGTACTGTAGGAGACAAAATAGGGTGTGGACAAATAACTAAAGATTATAGGTGAGATTTAGTGGAAAATAATTAAGAAATGTAACAAAATAATTAAAGATAATGGAGAAATGTGAGAGACAAAGTAGGGTGTGGATAAATAATCAAAAATAATGGGTAAAATAATTGAGAAATGTGGGAGACAAACTAGGGTGTGGACAAATAATTAAAGATTATGGATGATATTTAGTGAAAAATAATTAAGAAAAGTGACAAAATAATTAAAGATAGTGGGTCACTACAATTATGCTAAGCTTAATTCAACCTTTTATAAATAGAGAACAATTGAAAGGTTGGAGAACTTAGATTAGAAAGAGAAAGGTTGTAAGAAAGAAAGATTTGAGAGTGAGAGAGATTTGAAAAAAGAGAGAAAGAAATAGAAAAAAAAGAAAATACAGAGAAAAAAATATCAAACAATTCTTAGAAAAATCCTATAGGCTAAGTTTAGTAGTTCGTGTGAAAATTTGTAACAGAAGGCGTTGTTGGATACTCAAACCGAGGCTCTGTCACAGTATAGAAGAATACCGAATCGCTCCACGAGAAGCTGAGTTATTTGAATTTTTTTTTTTCAAAAATTCCAAAAATATGAGAATGATATTTTGGAATTTTTGATGATAAAATTGGAAGAGAAATGCATGATTGGTATTTATTATGGATTTTTGAGGCAATAAATGGTTGAAAATCAAAGAGAAAATGAGAAATAAATAGAACATGGATTCTGAAAAATATGAGGGAATTTCTCGGGCTTAGGAATATTGTTTTAGGAATTATTGTAAAAAGAAATTGAGAAAATTTTATGAGAAAGTATTTATTTTATAATCTTGAGGAAATGGGAGAAATTAGGAAAATTAGAGAAAATTAGAAATATGATTTTCTTAAGTAATTATGATGGCCAAGGGCGTCAAGGTTTATAATTGAGTTCCATTAGAAGTCTAATGTGAATTTTGAGGCAAAATTACTCTAACGGCAAAATTGTCTTTTTATTAAGGTAAGTGGTACTACGCAATTTGATTTAGTTTATGAAAGGACTTGGAAGCGTTTTTCTATACAATTCTCAGTTTCATGAAAGCTTTAGTTATCATGTTGACATGTCATGGTATGCTATGCATCATGTAGGTTGCATTTACATTTTCTGATGATGATATATGCATATGAGCACGATGAGATTCACGGTCTTACGTTGCATGGGTTTGGGATTAGGGATTGACGCTGTTGCTTTTCCAAGGGTACACCCATACACCTTGGTCTGGTAGGGAGACTGTAAAAATAGCGAGTAACAGTTTGGTGTTGTTAACCTAAACATGAGAGTAAGGATTGATATGTGCACTGCATTCATGCATGTGCATTAAATTATGTACATCTTGCATAGATGATTCAACATCTAATGTGGGTCTTGCCCCTGGAACATTCAAACGTTCCAGATCGAGTTTGTAGCGAAGGCACATAAGTGGAATGAGAAGTAATCTACGCAGGGCACTGCGGGTGCAAATAAAATGTTTTCTGCACTTAGTTTTGGTATGAGGATCCTATTATGTACCACTTATGTTAAAGTCATGTTGAAAAACTTATGTTTTGTTTAAAGTCATGTTAAAATACTTATTTCATGTTGCAAGTTATGTTTGGAAGACTTATGTTATGATGACGAATAATCTTGTATTATTAATTATGTTGAGAGAATCATGTAATATTATTAGCGTTTGGGGTATGTTGAGATTCTATTCTTGCTTCTACTATTAATGATTACCTTGCCTAACATATATAATGTAAGTAACATGATATTAGGCAGGTAGTAGGGAAATTTTGAAATTATATCATGATGAGTTATATTTAAAAAAAAAAAATCTAGTCAAAATTTCCTAAGTTATAACACGCCCGAGAGAGTAGGGTGTTACACTAGGCCTGACATCAGTTATGTTGTCTAGCACTTGAGTCAATTAATGACTAGGCCTGGCTAGCCTTACCTTGTTACAGCACTTCAAGTGGTTTATCACTTAAAAGAGACAACTTCTAGAAGTCTATTCTGTGATGGCCTACTCCCAAATGGATACCGATATAACTTAATATATTTTTAATCCCAATTTTCTCACTTAACAACAGGAGCCAAGAAAAATATTTACATTACAATTCATTTAACATACTTTTTTGGGGTTTAACTACCCCATGCATCTCAAAATAAAAAGGTAACAAAATTTAAATACAAAATTAACTTTTCTATCTTTCCTTAAAACACACTCCATGGATCTTTTTGTTGGGACTACTCTATACACATAGCTACCCACAAGACTCAAACACCCCTGGGCTCGCCCCCTTCCTTGGTTTTACCCTTACTTGGAATTACACAAAAGAAAAAATGAGCCACAAGTCTCGACAAATAGAATTTAAATAAATGAGGCATTATGAACCATAAACATGAATAAGAGAAACCTAAGTAAAGTGAGAATAGTTGCTATAATCATAAACCCACATCATGCTTTACCACGACATATATCAATGCATATCAAACCATATCATCACCGGCAGACCGAAGTCCTTCCACACATTAGTTTTCACCAGGTGAGCATCATGAGCTGAAGCTCCCATGCATTGACTTTCATCAAGTGAATGTTATGAATTGAAGCTCCCACGCACTGACTTTCTTCAAGCGAGCATTATGACCTAAAACTCCCACGCACTGACTTTTGTCAGCAAAGCATTATGAGCTGAAGCTCTCGTTCATGGGGGTATTCTTTGGTAGTTGACATATGCTTTTGAGTTCGTCAACAAGTACCTGGAAGCGTCCCAAAAAATGAGCTTTCGTGAAGATATCAATAGGTTAATTAGAAGAGCAAGATTCCTATAGTAAATGATGTTGTTTACATGATGGTGTCGAATGAAATAACAATCAATCTCGATATGTATAGTGCGCTCATAAAAGACATCGTTGTGAAGAATTTGAGTAACACTATTATCACCATATGAAGTAGGAATGTGTTAGGTTTGCACAATTATGGCACCACACACTTAAGGGGGGGTGAATTGGGTATTATAGAAAATTCTTGAAGATTTGAAGTTTTTTGCTTGAAATGAGGATGAAGTCTTATGAACCGTTGAATGTATAATGATATTTGCAAAACTTGTAGAAATTAAAGTATGAATAAAAAATATAACACAAGAGATTTATAGGGGTTTGTCTTAACCGATCTACTTCATTACCTTAGCTCCTCACTAAAGATTTTCAAAATCACTAAAATCTTCTACTTCAACTCAAGTAAGCCCTCTAACAACCAGCTGGGCAAGTGCAAATCCTCTTACCAATAACCCGGTAGGCCCTCTACCTCACAAGCTAGGCAATACAAGAGTAATTTTACAATCAATAGATAGTTTAAGAGATAGCTCTCTTAGTTACAATAAGACTCAAAGACTTAAACACATATTACAAAGATTACACTTTGCCTTTGAATATGAAAGATGAAAGTTTAAAAACACTAGTAAGATGGAAAGGCTAGTTTGAGCACTTGCACTTGTTCATTTTTCCTCTCTACTTGCTCCTTCATGCTCTATTTATAGCTTTTTGATCTGCCAAGCAATTCAATTGAATTTAATGATCATTTCCCTACATTAAATGCCTGAAAACTTGTTGTTTTAAGGATGCTAGAATATAAACTAGCAACAGAGGAAAAAAGAAGTCAACTGTTTCTTTTGAAACATTTGAAAATTCAAACAGAACTTAAAAAACAAATCAAGAAAAAAAACGAGGTGAAGGAAAACCCAACAGCAAGGCTCGGCAATGTGCCATGCCAAGGAGAAAGAAAGAAAGAAATAAAGAAAGAAAGGAAGAAAGAGAATATCAATAAGTCTTGGGAAATTACCCAGCTAAGGAAGGTAGAGACAGTCGAGCAATGTGTGCCCAATAGTGTACCCGAGCTAAAATAGGGTAAGCTAGTGAAACAAAACTAAAGAAGATTGAATCGACAAAACTAGGTTAGAGAAGACTGAACCAATGAAACCAAGCCAAAGAAGACTAATCTGCCAAAACGAGCCATGGGAAGACCAATGTAGTGGAAATCGAACAAGGAGACAAGACAACCACAATATTGAGTGACAAGCTAAAAAAAGTCTCTGCTAGTCCCCGAACTAAATGGATGGCTCAACTCAAGGAATGGGAACAAGTGATGAAGAATTTCCCAAAAAGATAAAAACCACCAAGATACCCCTTAAAAGCAACCAGTCTCATTTTGCCACATCTCCTTATTGACAAGCAACAAGGAGATGACACGTGTCTCCTCGTCCATCTCAACTTTGAAAGATAACCATCAATAGGTAACTCCCAGTTCATCTCATCCCCAAATAATCTGAAAGTGTTATCTCTATCCGAGCAAAGAAATTACTGAGCACAAGAGTAATTGGAAATATCTTGGCTCACCTCATCTTCAAATTAGGAATACTAAATTTAACATTATCTCCATCTAGTTTCATAAACTCTCTACCAACCTAAGAAAACGAAACATGAGAGTTTGGGAGATGACTCCAAGTATATGACTCACCTCATCTCTAAGAGATTCAAACCTATCCCTATCTTGGCTGATAGATTTCTCCTCTACTCAAGGTAATCAAGCTGGAAATCTTAAAGATGGTGACTCCAAGTATCTCAATCCACCTTACCTATATAAAGACATTGAACCCTTGTAGGTAAACAAAATAAATCTGAGTATTCAATACACTTTACTGCTCATTAATTTATTATATTGACTCAAGCATCAAAGGCTATAATAGGGGAACCAACCTTGCATTTTCTTATAAGTGCTCATATCGAGGTAGAGTTATAGTAATCGATCCCTTATTCTATCATCAATAACAAAGTTGAGACTGAGTTCAATAATATTAATATTTATGTTGTATTAATTCATATGATCACAATAATAGAAGAACACTAGCTGATAAAAAACTAAGTAGATAGGCAAGGACTACTTATGGTTATCATCACTAGTTGGTGTGATGCATTGCATGTGAATTTAAATTATTTTGATATGCTTTAGTTATGTGGTTTGCATATAGATTCAATTTGTATTTAGACCATGGACATTTTGAACGAGAATATATATAAGGTGTTAGGCTCTACACTTACCTAGATTTCAAGTACTCTAAAACTGTGTTTCCATGAAATGTCTTGGTGCCAAATGGAGGGAACTAGTCGTGGTTTAGCCTAGTTTGGCATGCTTACCCCCCAAAAAAGGTTGGAAGTTCCCTGATAAGACACTTGATTTATCGATTGAGTCCCCTGATGTAAAGAAAATGTTTTTCATGTCAATGATGTATTCATCTTGCATATATTCTGAATTCATGAACTTAGGTGTGTCATACGGAGCTAAATATATTCATGTCTATTTCCCTTCTATTATTTTATATTTTTCCTAAATAGCAAATGCAAGAATCTCAAAGTACAAAGAGGGGGTTATTCACTAACTCGGCAGTCTAACTCATAAGCGTTGGCAAGGATTGAAAAATTGTGCAATAGAATGGCATTCATTCAACAAACACTAGGTTGTGCTATAAATTTTGGGATTGTGAAACTCTAGCTAGAGGTTAGTAATGGTTGTTAACTAAGTTTAGGTTTGTAAACAGTGTATGTAGATCCTGAGGTCGATGTTATTTTTTATTTTTGTGCTTGCCCATGATTTAATTGATGTAGTCAATCAATAGGTTTGAATGTGTGATGTGCATGCCTAAGGTGAAATCTCAAAATCATTTACAACTGGAGAATGGGAAAAAACTCACATCCGCCTAGCTAAATGATGCATGTGAAAGAGAGTACTCATTAGGGAGAACTTTTATGTTTTTGTTGATTTCTTTCCTTAGTTAGCCAGGTAGGTGGGAGAACCAAATCACCAACTTAACTTGATTACCCATATTTCTTAGTTTCCTATAGGCGTTTTCTCCAGGTGAATGAGTTGAGGCTCCTTGTGATACGTACTCTAGGATGGGTTGGGGTGTTGGAGTAGACAAATGGTCTCTAAAATTGACTACTCCTAGATTTAAATTTGGTTTTATACATCTATATTTAAACATAGCATGTTCTCATTATTTAATTATGAAAAAAAAACTAAAATAAAATGAATAAAACTAAAGTGGGAATTGCCCTTGTTTTTTTACAATCAAAGATATGAAATATTTTAAATGCCGCCTTATCAAAATGTATATGAATAAATAGTTGTTAAGGGCATTTAAAATATTTTATAGGCCGAATTACAAAAAAAAAAAAAATCAGTTCGAACTAAAAATAGTCGAACTTCAAATAAAATAATGAGGAAAAAATTTATCATTGAATAATCTAAATTTTTGCATGTCTAAAAAATTGGGTCAATTTAATACTTTTGAAAAAGGGGTAAAGTTCATATCTTTCGTCAATTTGAGTGATGATGGTTAATATGGGGGTTAATGGTTGACTAACGGAACAATTTTGAAATTTGAAGTACTTAAAAAATTGAAAAAGTATTAAACTAGAAATTGTTGTATAATTAATGCAAAGATGAAATTAATCCTTTTCACCCGCACAAGATCAGTGACCCCCGAGAGTACTCCAACGAACCAACGCAAAATCTTCTGTTTCTTTGGCCAGTGTTTTGATTGTGAACCCCTTCCCTCCTCCTCTTTCAGCTCTCTTCACAACTTCATAAATAGCCAGCCATGGCCCTTGCTATCTACGTACGGTTTATACCACTCAAGCAAGCAGCTTCAACAGCTCAAATGGCTCCCCCAAAACACGTCTCCACCGCTTTCAGTCTGGTTCTGATATGTTTCTGTTTAACTCTTAGCTCTGCTCATCGTGGACTGCTATCCGTGGACGACGATCTCCTGCCAAATTCTATATCCGCCAATGGAGGTGGAGGAGGAGGCGGAGGCGGTGGAGGCGGTGGAGGCAGCGGAGGCTGTGGCCCTTCTGGTTCTGCCTGTTGCGGCAGGGCTGGAGTTGGGACGTACCCTATATGCGGCGGACCTGCCTGCGGTTGTAGTCCTTGCCCCAGCTACTGTCCGCCGCCTGGTTTTGGTTGTTACCATGCTGGTGCTGACGCATTTCCGGCCGCTATGAAATATGAAGCCCCGGCCGAGGACGGCCCTGGCAGTGGGTCGCCGAAAGAAAGTGAGGCCACGCCGCCGACGAGACCACCGAGTTCGCTGAACCATGTCGAGCCATAACCAGATACAGCTGCAACAAGAGCGTAAGATGGAAGACTAATTATAATATCAGGGGGAATTGCACATCATGGATGATCCTACTACTTAGAAATAGGAACCACCAGCTCTAGTGTGCTACCTGCTGCGTACACAGCTCAGTCATGTAATGGTTTAAAGCGAGACCATTATTAAGAGGCAAATGCTCAATAACTAATGCTAAGTTTATGAATATATATCTCTTATCTTCTATATTGTGTTTAATGAATATAATCTCTACTTCTCAATGAGGCCAGATAAGAACAATTAAAAGGTTACTAGTGAAGAAACTAATCAGGTTAAACAATATAAAATGAGCATGTTGGTCCAAAAATATTGGGGACAAAAAAAAATTAAAATGTCTAACTGCAAATGATTAAACGAAATCAAAAATATTGAAAAAAAAAAAAAAAAAACGTAAGACCTATCAAGGTCATGCGCCTAGGTTCTCAAACATCATCGATTTGGCATTGAGTCTCCAATTCGAATGTGTTGCCTTCTCATTGCCTCTTACTTCTCTCATACCCCCATATCCCATCCTCTATTTAATTACAAGAAAATCCCTTCCTAGTTTCCCTCCCCAAATCTTTGTTTTAAATCCTTAATCCCCCATATCTGTCTTCTTTACCTTGTCCCCTTTCCTTTGTTTTCGCCATTCTTTCTAAATCCTAAACACAATTGTACCGGTTTTCATTCCCTTGGTGATCGTTCTTGACAAGGAATCTTTAGGTGGAAGCGATCCCTGTGCTATCTGTAGTGCTCTTTTTACTCTTATGGTTTGTCCTATGTTCTTACAGTACATGTGAGTTGATCCGTTTCTTGGTTGGCTAGATTTTTCTTTTCTTGTTTCTCCATGTTGCAAGTATCCTAGGTGCTTTGATTTTGGCAAGCTTGGTGCTTGTCTACATGTTGGGTATGACCCTTTTGATCATCTCTGTAATACCCGAGATTTTTCAGAATCAAATATAATGTAATGCCTAAGATAAATGTTCATTTTCTAAGCTAGGGGCAAAGTCATAATTATGGAAGTTCGGATACAAGTGCAATTGACCAAAAATCTTAGGAAGTCATGTAAAAGATATTAACTTCAAAATATATTTGGATTTCAAACTTCAATTAAATGTAACTTTGGATCATTTTAAAGTCCAAGTCTTTGCTTAAAGTCCAAGTCTTCCCCAAGGCTTCGATCTCCAAGTTTTTGCTTAGCCTCCAAGATTACTTAGCCTCCAAGGTTGGAACATGTGGCAAGTTTTTATTGGAAACACATGGAAGTAATGATTATATGGGACAGAAGGTACTATTTGGATGGAAACACATGGAAGTAATGATTATATGGGACACATGGCACAATTTGGATGGAAACACATGGAAGTAATAATGATATAGGACACACAATACCATTTGGATGGAAACACTTGAAACTAATGATGAATTCCAAATAATTACGATGGCACATGGTGGATTATGATTCGCCAGGACATTCTATAAATAAGGCTCTTGGGAAAAGATTTGAGGCATTTGGATAGGGAAACTTTGGAGAAATTTTGGGTCATTTGGGAGGTAAGAGAGTGAGAATTTTTTTCTTTAGAAAGAAGGAGAGATTCTGCAAAAAGAAGGAGCGAAATCGGAGAAGAAACGAGGGATAACGGGCTTTGTTGGAAAAAATCGAAACTCCGTCAGAGTTCAGACCAAACCAGTCGAAAAATAGAAAGGTAAGTTCTGATCTATCTTGATATTCCTATAGACGGATGAAAGAGGAGTGTGTAGGAAAAATGGAGGTAGAATCAAAGTTAAAACGAGGGAGATACGGCTGAAATACAGAATCTATGCGAAGCTGGTCGAAAATAGAGAGCAATGCGTGAGCTTCAAGTGCCAGAAGGGGGCTGTGAGTGGCAACGCGTGAGGCCTCTACCCGGGGGGCGTGAAGGCACGTGTAACATTATTTTTCTACGAAATTTTTATGGAATACCTTTCTTTTAATGCCTTACAACTTTGTATAAAAATATTTTGAGTTTATGACATGAAACTTCTGTAACTGCAACAAAAACAAGGCTGATACACTATGAATAGTAACTTCGAAAGGTAAACAGGCAAGGTGAGTGGTTCTTGCATCCAATAAACTCCATATTGGTCATATGTTGGTTCATTTGTGTGATGTTTGTGGCTTGCATTTCAGTTTCTCTTTGTTGAAGCATATTTCTTCATTCCTGCATGTATCATTGGTGTTGTGGATGGTTGATGAGGCAGGTGTGGTGATTTGGGGAAGGAATCTGGTGCCCTCGGTAGGGCTAAGGGGTCTGGTGCCCTCGGCGAGGCTAAGGACATCTGACCTCAATCACGTGCCTTGGTGGCCAAGGTGTTTGAGGAAACTTCATCCTCACATTGCATTTTACATCTACATGCATAATTACCTTTGAACCATCTCACTTAGACGTCAAAGTCTAACTTGGGTGTTTGATACCCCTAGAACATTCCACGTTCCAGGTATGTTAGCTGTGTCAGGTACGAGGGAGACAAGCAGAAGACTTGGGAAGGAGGTGGCCGAGACTTAATTTTAGTCCTCTAATTTCTGTTATGTCTATTTTAAGTGTTGTAGCATATGCCTCATGTGATGTACTATTAAACCCTGTAAGAGTTTGGATTCCTAAGAGACTTGGGTTTTCTCCGTTGAGAGTTATATGTTGTACTTATTTCTTTGATCTTGAGAAGATTGTGTTGTAGTTGGGGAATAACTGTTGTTTGGGTGGGTACATCTTCGAAATTTAAGGATTGTATTTGGATTCGTTTTACTTCTACTTTGTGCATGGGTATATATGTGTTTGTGACATTGCAGTTATGTTCAAAGGTGATCTATTGCAATGTAACATCCCGAAATTTGGAGATAAATAATAATTATTAATTTTAGCATTTGAGATCATTATGGAATATTCAGGGATTTAGGAGAAAAACATTTATTTATGATGTTTTGAGGAAATGAGAAATTAAGGAAATTAATTAAATTATTTTAGAGTATTTATGGAATTATTAAATTAGAGTGTAATAGAGATTTTCAGAAGTTTTGGGGTGTTAGTGTAAATATTTTACTACTGGGTAAATTATTTTGGAGTATCTATGACTTATATTTTATTAATGGGTTTATTGCCAATGAAATCAGTTAAGCGGTGATGTCTTGGTGTCTTTCGTTACGACAATCACGGGACTTTGTATCTCTCCGCTTCATTTGAGAATGATGCCGAACCCATTGGGGCTAGGTTCGTAGAGGAGTTGGGCATGGTTTCAGGAGATTATGTTAGGAGTCTTAATGGGAAAAGTGTAATGATCGGTAAAACGTGTATTGAGACAGTTTTCAATGTTTGAGGAGAGACGAGAATGAGAATGATATCATGATGTCTATGTGGCTATGTACATGAAGAGTTATGGAGGAAAGTTATGAAATGCTAAGTCTTATAGATATAAATGTAATGTTGATCATGTGTGTCTAAGGGTATGGGGTACAAAGCCACTGATTGTCGATCGTGGGTCGTGGCAGTTGATGGCTAGATGTATGGGCACTAGTCATCGACTGTTACGATAAGCGTTAGACGGGCCAAAAGAGCTAGTATTGCTAGATTCCTGCCTTGGTTGGTGCATATCATGATGTGTGTGCTGCACAGGGGCTGGGTTACATTCATTGGGAGGGACATACTTTGTGTGTGATGGGATGTGTAAGTATTTGCATGACCCGGTTGCTCTAAGAGCTAACTTGGGTTCCCTAGGTGAGCCGGTGCATTTAGAAGCATTTCACATGTGTGTATTCTTCTGTGGGCGTATCATGTCCTGATGCTTGGTTTATGGGGGCCTTGACATCATGTTTATGCTACAGATGCCATTGCATTTCTTATGTGTTGCACTGCATAGTGAGGAAAGTGATTTTGATGATGGCACGGACCCGGTTGGTTAGCCGGGGAGTACGACACGAACTCAGTAGATTAGCTGAGGAGTGCAAGGCTATGATATGGGTGGATTGCAAGGCACAGACCCAGTAGATTAGCTGGGGAATGCAAGGCTACGAAGGACAGAAAAGACAGGTCATAAATGATAGTATGGTAGCCTATATAAGGCTACAACAGGTTTGTATATGGGACTTGGGTGCCAAAGTGTGTCTTATGTGGGCCCCAAGGACCGTTTATGTACAAAGTTACTTTATGTTATGCATTCGAGGTAGAAGCACGTGTGGTTCATGGCATAGCGTGTTGTTGCGTTGGCATAAATTGCATGGAGTGTTATGAGAATAGTTCTGTCTTTAACCAACCGCCTTTCTTTCTAGAGCTTGCTGAGTTTGTGACTCATGTTTGCTTTTCATCATTCTAGGTAAGAGTATCCTGAGATCGTAGCTGCATTTGACAGAGTTGGGTCTAGATCATCGAGTCATGATAGCAAGTATAGAGTCCTCCCGACAGTAGGTCTTTGGTGTTATTGTGCTGGTGTTAGAGTAATGTTTTATAATTTTGAGATAGATATATGTTATGTAAGCTAGGTGGGATCACAGCATGAATTTTTATGTAAAAATGACTATGAGATGTTATGCGATTTAAAAGATATGGTTTTAATAAGGGTGGTGTCCAAGTTTTTAATTGTGTTAGTATTCGGTATCATTTAAGTATTGGCCATCTCACAGATCCTCTTGATGCATGGGGGCTCCGAGAGGCGGGCCGTTACATGCAAACTGCTACTAAGATACTTGGAAGTCACCTAAGTATAGGTATTCATCTTTTATGTCTCATGGAATCTTAGCTATTTAAGCTCACAAGTTCGATCCTTACTTCCGTTGATAAAGGATTTCCAATAACGCTCGTGTGTGGTAAATACCCTAAAATACTTGTATTTAACATCATTATATATTTGGAAAAGTAGGGTGTTACAATCTCCCTACCCTAATTTGAGAGGAAAGCTAGTTTATTACCCCTTGTTGGCTTGCCATGTAGTGGCTTGACACTCTTGCTTGCTATCTCTTACAGCTCCCAAGTTATGCCTGACTGCTCATTTTCTTTGCTTGCTTGAGGCCAGTGTTTATTTCATCTTATTTTTATTTTTGCCTCTGTTTGTGTCTAACAACTCTGTGTTTGTGTTTGTAGGTTTTGTCCATAAGGTTCTTTTACTAGTAAAAAAAGAAAAAAAAATGGTTAAAAGAAGTACATATACCTTCGTTCCAAAGCAACTTAAGATATAGCAATTTGGTCAAGTGAGTTAGTAATAATATCACTTCAATTTTGTAATTTCAAATACTCATATTTCAAATTTATAATTAATTTTTTTAATAAATATTGTAATAAATAAAGTCATTTCAAATTCAATAATTTTTATTATTTTAATTAATTGAAATATATATATATTTTTAATATGTTGGAAATACTTCATTATTTATTTATTCGATTAAATGCCTAATAAGATTATTTAATTGTTTACTATGTTTAATTTAATTACTTATTTATTTTAACTAATGAAATAATTCAATTAGCAACACTCTTGTAAAATTTTTATTTATCTATATAGTTTCATGAATAAATAAATAAATGTAAAATATTTTTTAAAAAGTCCAAATTATTTCAATTAAGGTTTTTCATCAAGGAGCTCATTTGTGGGCTCAATTTTTAAATATATTTAAAATTTAAAATGTCAAATTCCAAATAATTGGCATACACACTCTCATCCATTACTCCCCAATATATCTTTATAAGAACCATTTTTCCTTCACTATTGGCACCTACAATCGCTTCATGTTGATTCCATTTACCAGTATTTATTTCTTTAATAAAAGGTCAAGATTTGATTAGAAACAAAAAAGTTGCCCATCGTAGGGCATGCATTGGGAACTCCAAAGTGACCACTCTACTGTTAATGGAGACAAAGATGGGAGAAAATAATATCGTACATTAATTTTAGTGATCGCTAAGTATGATATAAGGCTTTGATTATAGCCTACAAGAGATAGGGATAATACTATAAAATTCTAATTCAACTAGAAATAATCTACAATAATGATAATACATTTAAATTTGTAATATGAATCAACAATATTACCTAAATCGACATTAGTGACACCTTGAATCGATAATATCTTGGCATCGTACTCAAACTCAAGATCTTGAGTTTGTCAACAAGTGCATGGAAGCGTCCCAAAAAATGAGCTTTGGTGAAGATTTATAGGTTAATTGGGAGAGGAAGATTCCTTAAGACGAAGGATGTTGATGATGAGATGGTGTCGAGTGAAGTAACAATCAATCTCGATATGTTTAGTGCACTCATAGAAGACATCATTGTGAAGAAATATGAAAATCTTTGCTCGAAATAAGATTTTAGTGAGTTAAAACAGAAAATGTAAAATGAAAAATGTAAGGCTTGAAAGATATAAAGCAAGAATGAAAAATGACATAAAAGATTTACAGTAGGTTGACTCAATTAGTCTACTCCAACACCTTAACTCTCCACTAAGAATTTCTAAACCCACTAAAACCTCTTACTTCCCAAGTAGGCCCTCTAACTCACAAGTTAGGCAATACAACAATAAGTTACAGTGAAGAGTGAATCTAAGAGATAACTCTTTTAATTACAATGATCTCTCAAATAAAAATACAAAGGTTAAGACAAATATTACAAATGATATCTATAGCTTGTTAAAAGAAAAATGAAAGCACAAGCACTTGTGAAAAGATGAACAATTCTTGTAAACTCAAATCAATTCATTTTCATCCATTAGTATTCTTCAATGCGTCCTTGGGTTGTATTTATAAACTTCTTCAAAGTCTGAAGAAAAGCTAGCTGTTATTAGTCGTTGAAGCCTACAAAAACTAATCATTATAGAATGTCAGTGAAGGAAACATATGACAGTTTTGTTACCAGCCAATAGTTTTCTTTGGCAAAATTTGAAGCACACACTAGCTTTGGGCAAACGGTTGACATTTGCATAAAAACAGTCAACTATTTTGATAATAAGTCAACACTATACAATCACTGTTGAATGGTATTGAACTTTGAAACATCCGATCGAGAGCTGTCGAAGGCTCTAGATAATGGTCGACTATTTCGCTCAAAGAGGTTGATAGTTTAAGCTTGATTCGATAGCCCAAAAACCAAAAGCACAAGACGGTTGATAGTTCCACTAACATGGTTGACAGTTTTTTCTTCAAATAGAGTGTTCATGATACGAAAAATATTTTGACACTTTAACACATTTGATTTCAATATAAATGTAAAGGATTTTGTAAATTTGAAAGCATATATATCCTTTGGTATTGATGAAATGATCATTTTTCATTTTCAAAGATAAAATATAATTCCTTTTTAAATGCTAAATATATAAAGTTTTGCATCATCAAAACATCATCAAAGGCAAAACAGCACTAAGTTGGCTAAGTAGTAAAGAAAACTTGCCTAGTAAGCTCAATAAAAGCATTTGGAAATCTTTGGTCTACCACAAAGGAGGCTTAGTTGACTGAAGACCTTGAAATGACCTAATCTGATTTGATGTGTTCCTTCCAACGATAAAATTGAAAACCCAAAGCTTGAACAATGTTTAAGGGATTTTAAATGGGTTACTAGGACATTATTACCCATGTAATGGATGTCTTAGAAGACAAGTAAATAATCTTAATGGCCAATCTAAAATTTGGGGATTTAAGCATGCACTTTACACTAAACTAATGCATGTTTAAGTGAGGTAATATGCTTAGGGGCAAGATGAGTTTTGTCACAACCTAAAAAAAATCACCACACACATAAGAGAGAGGGTGAATTGGGTGTTTTAAAAAAAATTATTTATTTTGAAAATTTGTATGAAAAGTATTAAGATTTTTTCAATAAAATGGTAACCTTTGAAGTGAGATAAGTAAGGCTAAGATAGAAAAGATGAAAATGTACAAGAGAGAAAACAATTTGAGTGGTTCAACTCAATCTAGCCTACATCTTCTGCTCTAGCTCTCAACTAGAGATTTTGATATCTACTGTATGAACTTTAGGTTGCAAACTACAACCTATTACACTAACTAGCACACAAGGTAGTGCTTCTAGCAAAACCCTCTAGGAAGTATACAATACAAGAAAGACAATGAGAGTAATTAGTTGCAAAAATACAACTCTCTCAGAAATTTAGATACTTTAAGGCTTTGAAAATATTTACAATAAAAGAAAGAGCCTTGATAAAGAATAAGAGTGAAAAATTAAAGCACAATGACGCTTGAAAAATATAACATTAGAAAGTTGAAAGCCAATAGTCCAACTTCTGTGTTTTGAGCTTCAAATCATCTCATATTTATAGGCTTCATCATCCATTTGAATGTTCTAGCCATTGGAGTCAAAAGTTGCATTAACCTGACTTGCAAAGATTAGGTACAATTAACCATTTAAGTTTCAACCACAAAAACGGTCAACTAATTTAGACAATCAGTTGACAGATTTTTAAATTTTGGTCAAGCTAGTTAATAGTTTGGTCAAATCAATCAATAGTTTAATGAAATTTTCAATTATAAATGCTATAGAAACAATCAACAACAGGCAACTGAGAGCATGCATTTTGTACGATCAACTTTTTCAAGAACTGATCGACTATTTTGGGAGTTTGTCAACAACACACTAAGTCTGGTCAATAGTTTTAACTTTGAAAACCTTTTTCAAATAGATAACAAAGTAATCGATCGACAGGAAAAAAAAACATTGTATTGTTTTGTCATTTTACTTTGAAATACTAATTAAGTTATTAAATATCAAAAGGAATGTTTCAAGTCTATTTATTAAAGTTTTGGGTAAACAATGTTTATTATCAAAACATCATCTAAACAATTAATTCATCAATCTCCCAATTTCTGATTATGACAAAAATTTAGTAAATATTTTGTAAAATACTCATTTCTCCCTATTGTTGCCTCAATACAATAATTAATTTGTTGTGTGGGAAAGAATGATCTCGAGGAATGATCCTGAGAGTTTCAAGTCTGGATGCAAGTGATCCTAAGACTTGCAAGTCTGGTGCTGATGATCAAAAGACCTAGAGGTCTGGATGCAAATGATCTAGAGATCTGTAAGTCAGAGTGCAAGGGGTCTTGAGAGTCTGATCGGGGCTGTCGAACACCAATAGATTAGATAGTATGATGATGCGGATTTGCAATATAGGTGCAACCCTAAGTCGTCTCCCAACGAACCTCAAACGGATCTGTCAAAACAAGGCTAAACAAGGGGGGAGTTTTTTATGAAAAACAGAAAACAAAATGAGCAAGAACACAATAAATCAAGATGCAATCAGTTGCAAACCAATCCTTCTATCCCAGTTTTCATTGTCTTCTCAATAAACCATGTGTTTAGTTTTAACCCTCAAATCGAAAATCAGAAAAATCCTTTAACAACCGCCAAAGATTTGGAAGAAAACCAATAAAAAGATTTCAGAAACCTCTTAGTTCAATCTATCAGTTTTGATTCCCCTTATTGCACAGATTCGAGACTGATTGAAATACCATCCAAACAGGTTGTTCTTGATTCCAGTTAAAGCCTCAACCGAGCACAAAAACCTTGGATTCTCAAACAAAGACAATGCATGCATTCATCCAACCGGTATCAACACATACACAGATTTAAGAGAGAACGGAAACAAGAAAACAACAAAGTTAAAACTAAAACAAACAGATTTCCATTAAATCCAAGACTCAAACCGGGAACAAGGATGGTGTTGCAACTTGATTACAGAATCCTTAGCCCTCCATCTTGACAAGAACAATGGAGAGAAGAGAAAAATCGGCTACTGTTCACGTCCTTCCAGAATCTCCCTTTGATGGCCTCTTAAGGTGTTTAAATAGAGCTTTAGGAGGAAACCCTAGATTACCGCCACTTGACGGCCGATTTCGGAAAGGTTACCGTGCGAGCTGGGCTTCGGCCTCTTCATAAGAAATTTAGATCAGAAAGAGTAGATGAACTTGGGCTTTTGAATCACTTGATTTGGATGTCGGACGCCCAAGATATGGCCTTTTAAAGAATTAGTATCTGTGCAGTTTTCCTAATTTGCCCCCAACTTATTGGCCCCGACTTTGAAGCGCTGTTTGAAGGCCCAAACGAGCTCGGATTTGGACAAACCATACCATTCCAGAAAGCTCAAGAAGTCCCCTTCAATATCTCTTAAGACATCATCTTCATTCTGGAATATTATCTTGGCCAAAATACTGAAGGAAGTGCAGGAGGTCAAATCTGCCAAAATTGCCCTTACTTCTCCATCTCCAATTTCCAAGATATCTCATTGCCATCAAGATGTATCATGCCCCATCTCATGCTCCATGTCCCTAAACCTGGAAAAATAAAATAAAATAGTGTGAAGCCCAATTCCTATAAAATAAAATGAAATAAAATCAAGATGAATGAAATAACACAACTAATGTGCAAAAAGGACTAAATATGAGGGCTAAATAGTATGAAAATATGTGCTCTATCAAATTCCCCCACACTTGGACTTTTGCACTCCTGGGCAAAACACTAAACACTAACATTCACTCTTTCAAATAAAAAGGATGCAAAGAATGCAAAATGAGAGGCATGGCAAGTTTTATAGGAATTCAACACTTCAAAGATCATCTTTCTTACACTTCCCGAACAAACAAGTAGCATGGCAATTTCACTTGGCAAGGTGAGTCAAAATAAGCAGACCCTCATAGAATAAGAACATGCTTTCAAGTTCCTCAAATGCTATGCCCAAATCCACCCAATCATAATTCCACTACCAGATATGCTCATCTTCTAAATCTCCACTCTCAGCGCTTTATGCATGCAAATCAGAAGGGCTTTTATTCATGGCTCAAACATGGTAAGGTGAAAGGGATAGGTAAGCTTTAGGAAGAAAGAAAACATTCAAGACAATCCCAAGATCAATGAAGAACTATTAAGCAAGCAGAAAATAGAACCCTTTTTTTTTTTTCGCATGGTGGGTGCGTTTTACGCTCCATCCCACCTTGGTGAGTGCGTTTTACGCTCCATCTCACCTTGGCCTTTGGCCTTTCTATCTTTTTTTTTTTTTTTTTTTTTTTTTTTTTTTTTGATTCCAAAGGACTTGCTTAATTTTTTTTTTTTTTTAATCAAGGGATGCAATGAATGTTCTTCAACCTAAAGAAGGGACAAGATCACTTTTTTTTTTTTTTTTTTTTTTTAGGTATGACGGGTAAAATGAAAGAATGCCTTAATCATCTTTTCATATGCATGAGCACTGATAGCTTCAATAAAGATTCAAAACAAGTTCTGGAATGATACCCATAATTCAGTGGATGCAGGCATAGCATAAGAAAGAACAAGAACATGCACAAATATCCCCACAAAGACTACCTCAATCAACTCACCAAGCCAAACTCATTTCCAATTTACTTGAAAGCCCAAAAAGATAAGATCAACTTTCTAATCATGCTAAATTCTTTCAAACTCAATTTGCCTCATTTTGCAATTTTTTTTTTTATATTTTTTTTTTATTTTATTATTATTATTATTTTTTTTTTTTTAACTTTTCTAAAACTCCTCCCCCCACACTTAAACATTACATTGTCCTCAATGTAAGCATGCAGCAAGAATCAGATATAGGACAAGTAAATAATAAAAAGAATAAGGAGAGAGGAACATCCTGATGTTGTCAATTGTAGGCGGCGTTGAGGAGATGCTGGAAAGAACTTCTCCAAAAAGATTCTTTTAAGCCCATCCCAACTTGTGATGGCAGCAGGTGGTAGGTAGTATAACCAATCCTTTGCAGCTCCATCCAATGAAAATGGAAAGGCCCTAAGCTTTATCTGCTCCTCATCAACTCCTTGTGGCCTCATTGTGGAACAGACAACATGGAATTCTTTGAGGTGCTTGTGCGGATCTTCACCTGCAAGGCCATGAAACTTGGGAAGCAAATGGATTAGCCCAGATTTTAATTCAAATGTTGCATCCAATTGGGGATATTGAATGCATAAAGACTGATAGTGCATATCAGGGGCAGCCAATTCTCTAATGGTTCTACCATCCAAATGACCAAGATTTATATTATTTCCATTATTTCCATTCCCATTACCCGCCATTGTGTTTAAGTCAAGGATAGGTATAGAAACAGAAACAGAAAGAATATCAGATGCAATGGCAGAAGAGGCAGGAGGATTATTAGCTATCCGAAGCTCTAACTCTCTAGCCTTCCTTTGCTTCCTAAGGGTCCTTTCTATTTCAAGGTCTAGGTCAATTGGTATGTCCTTAGAGGATCTGGTCATGCACTAAAGATCAGCACAAAAACATGCTCAAAATGACTCACAAAGAATAGCACACAAACTGGCCTATGCACACAAAAAATGCAAAAACGTAGGGCACATAAAATCTATCAATCAAGAAGCCCTAATATGATCTTTTTTTTATGCAATTTTTCACAAAATTTCACCACAAAAACACTGAGGGACCTAAAAACACTAAAAACCACACAAAATCAACCACTAAGAAACACAAAATGGCCCAAAAAGTGGTCTAAACGTTGGAATTTGGCCAAAAAAAGGGTCTCCTCATTGCATAGAAATGATATTGAATCCTCACACCCCCATTTCTTTGGACACCAAAAATCAGCTCAATCGGAGCAAGTTGAAAAATGTGAACAGTAACTCTCAAACTGTCAAAATCGTTTTTCCTGAAAATCGGCTCCTATTTTGCCTCAAAAACCACTCTAAATGTAAGAAAATATCAAGGGAGGCATATAGACATGAAAGAACATCAAGTAAGGATGAGAAAGGAAGAGGATAGAACCGGTTTCTTGATCTCAATCCTTAAATATTGCTATCTGTCATGGAGGCTCTCAAATCTGCTGAATAAGAGTTTGTTGTCTTGCACTTGCTGATTTTTGCTATCTCTTGCACTTGGATGAAGCTTGCTGGTCTCCTACAAAATAAAGAATATGAGTTTTCTATCAGCAACAAGAAAAAGAGTAAAAGAGAAAAAGAGAAGAAGAGAATAAGAGAAGAAGAAAAGAAGAGAATAAAAGTTTTCTGTTTTGCTGGTCTTCTTGATCTTCTTGGTTTATTTATGGTATAAACTTGGTACGTGGCGTTGTATCTAGCAGTGCCGAGTATGGTTAACTCGCTTTGGACCGGTAGCCCGCAACCAGCTAGTTTCCAACCTATATACCAAATAGCAACCACAAAATCAGTCTTCTTCTTGACAGAAACGAAATTGGTTCCCCGGCAACGGCGCCAAAATCTGATCGGGGCTGTCGAACACCAATAGATTAGATAGTATGATGATGCGGATTTGCAATATAGGTGCAACCCTAAGTCGTCTCCCAACGAACCTCAAACGGATCTGTCAAAACAAGGCTAAACAAGGGGGGAGTTTTTGATGAAAAACAGAAAACAAAATGAGCAAGAACACAATAAATCAAGATGCAATCAGTTGCAAACCAATCCTTCTATCCCAGTTTTCATTGCCTTCTCAATAAACCATGTGTTTAGTTTTAACCCTCAAATCGAAAATCAGAAAAATCCTTTAACAACCGCCAAAGATTTGGAAGAAAACCAATAAAAAGATTTCAGAAACCTCTTAGTTCAATCTATCAGTTTTGATTCCCCTTATTGCACAGATTCGAGACTGATTGAAATACCATCCAAACAGGTTGTTCTTGATTCCAGTTAAAGCCTCAACCGAGCACAAAAACCTTGGATTCTCAAACAAAGACAATGCATGCATTCATCCAACCGGTATCAACACATACACAGATTTAAGAGAGAACGGAAACAAGAAAACAACAAAGTTAAAACTAAAACAAACAGATTTCCATTAAATCCAAGACTCAAACCGGGAACAAGGATGGTGTTGCAACTTGATTACAGAATCCTTAGCCCTCCATCTTGACAAGAACAATGGAGAGAAGAGAAAAATCGGCTACTGTTCACGTCCTTCCAGAATCTCCCTTTGATGGCCTCTTAAGGTGTTTAAATAGAGCTTTAGGAGGAAACCCTAGATTACCGCCACTTGACGGCCGATTTCGGAAAGGTTACCGTGCGATCTGGGCTTCGGCCTCTTCATAAGAAATTTAGATCAGAAAGAGTAGATGAACTTGGGCTTTTGAATCACTTGATTTGGATGTCGGACGCCCAAGATATGGCCTTTTAAAGAATTAGTATCTGTGCAGTTTTCCTAATTTGCCCCCAACTTATTGGCCCCGACTTTGAAGCGCTGTTTGAAGGCCCAAACGAGCTCGGATTTGGACAAACCATACCATTCCAGAAAGCTCAAGAAGTCCCCTTCAATATCTCTTAAGACATCATCTTCATTCTGGAATATTATCTTGGCCAAAATACTGAAGGAAGTGCAGGAGGTCAAATCTGCCAAAATTGCCCTTACTTCTCCATCTCCAATTTCCAAGATATCTCATTGCCATCAAGATGTATCATGCCCCATCTCATGCTCCATGTCCCTAAACCTGGAAAAATAAAATAAAATAGTGTGAAGCCCAATTCCTATAAAATAAAATGAAATAAAATCAAGATGAATGAAATAACACAACTAATGTGCAAAAAGGACTAAATATGAGGGCTAAATAGTATGAAAATATGTGCTCTATCAAAGTCATGTGGATAATGAGGTGCCTTGCTGATGACCAGATTCTTCCTTGATGATCGGATGACTCCTTGATGGCTGGATAACTTGCTGAGACGATCAACCGATTATGGGAACAAGTGGATATCCTCACACAAACCCTTTGATGCTTAAGTTAATCTTCAAGTGCTTGAGTTCAAAGTGTAACATCATAGAAATTTTGGGAATAAATAGTACATATTAATATCCGTATTTGAGGTGATTATTCAATATTTAAGGGATTAAGGGAAAATATTAATTCATATATTGTTTTGAGGAAGTGGGCAAATATTTGGTAAAATTGTGATATAAGTGTAATTATTAATAAGGAGGTTTCTAGAATTTTTGGGGGTTTAGGTGTAATTTCTGGAAAAGACTGTGAAGTCTCTTTAAATTTAATTGGAAGCGAATACTAAATGAAGGCGGTTGCCGCTCGGGTGATTGTGCACGCATATGGAAAGACAGGGGATGAGGGTTCGAGGCTTGCACGCGGCTAGGAAGTATTTATTGAAATTTTTTCTAGCATAAGGGCACCCAAAATGACACCATTTTGAGGGGTCACATGGTGCACGCTAGGTCACCAATTTGCATTGGCTACCAAGCTGCTCGATTTTTCTTCCTTTTAAGCCAATATTGGCCATTCCAGTGGTTGAATTTTTCCCCAAATAGCCCATAAAATTGGTGAATGAAGGGGAAGGCAGAAGAATAAGGAGTTGGGCATGGGTAGTAGCTCGAGAAGGGAGAATTGGAAGGGAAATTGGGAAGAAAATATACAAGGGGAAGTTAAGATAGCCAAGTAAGTGAGTAGAAATTATTAGAAACTCGGTATGGTTAAATTACAAATTTTACACGGTTAAATTTAATTATTTTGGACCATACGTATTACTTTGCAACGGAAGTGCGGGAAAGACGAGAATCGACCATTTAAAGGCAAGTTTCGAACTTTTTCTTCATACTCATCAATCCCTATGCAAGTCCCTGCCGTTTTACATATTTTATTTCCTCACTTACCGTGATTCGGTTCCACACATTAATTATGTAACTACGCGTGGCAACCAGTTTATGATTTGTGTGTTATTTCTTACTAACTGACACGGAGCTTTATACTGCCCCATTCCCTTGGAAATGATGCCGCAACTGGTTGGGTTAGGTTCTAGATGTGTGTGTGTGTGTGTGACGATTGTGGGTTTTGGGTATTTGTATATGAATTTAATATTTATTTAATTACAGTCTTGTGCTGATAGCATGTGCGTTAGGATTTGGGAATTGAGTCAATAGGGGGCCATATTCCGTGAGTGCCTGAGCATGAGCATCTTAGAGTGTCTAGGGTGTGTCTCACACGAGCATTGCATTGAATGTGTATTATTGTGTAGGCGAAGCGTGGCCTAATGCTTGGCTTATCGGGGCCTTATATCACGTTTATGCTTACTTCATCATTGCATTCTTATTTATGCATTGCATGGTCCTATTATGCGGGATTATTATTATTACTATTATTACTTTAATGCCAGGCGAAAGTATCGTGCCAGGTCACGTGATGGGAGTACCGACCCGAGGGTGCTTTGGCTCAATTTTTTTCTTTAGATTACCTTAGGAAGGGCTTGAAGGAAGGCCTGATTGGACTTTAGGACCTCTGTACATGATTTACGGGCGAAGGGACCAGCCCGGGGAAGCTTGGGATTCAGCACTGGTCCACAGAGTATTTATGCTTACCAGTTCATGGCAACAACAAGTTTGTTAGGGACTTGGTTGCCGGTGTCTTTTATGTGGACGCCAATGACCATTATGTGCGTGTCTATCTCTTTTCTTATTATGTGGTCCATGTTGTGCTTATGTATGTCTTGGGCACGTGATGTGCAGGCTGTATTGGGTTATTCTCCTAAAGCCTTGCAAGCCTTTATTTCTTGTACATACTTGCCGAGTCTTGTGACTCACCCTTGTTTTCCATCATTCCAGGTAAGGGGGACGCCTGAGTTAACGGGTTTGCTCAGTGGTGTTGGGACCTGATCCTTGGGCCATAGTATCGTGTGCAAAGCTCTCCTGAGGATGGGGTCCTGGGTGTAGTTTTGTTTTGTCAGGTTAATATCCTTTTGTTTTTTAGAACGACACATGTTATATGGTCGCGGGTTGTCATATGATGTGTGTGGTTGCACATGGACTTAACTCGTGTAACTATGTGATTGGCTATGTAAGGGTGGTTATGAAATGCCATATGATGATGTTTCTTTTTCTAGATGCTTGGTGAGAATTGTTCTATATCATCCTCATAATGACTTTCCCATGGATCCTCTATACTAGCCGGGGCTCTCGAACATGGGTCGTTACACAAAGAGTAGAGTTTGAGAGTAGAAGTGAACTTTATTTGAGAGATGAGGTGACTCTTCTATTTATAGAGGATAAAGAGGGGGGAACACGTGGCAATCAACCCATGTTTGTGGATTTAGAGTTGAGGTGGAGATTTTGATAATTATGAATTAAAATCCTAATTCATCTATGATTAGATTTTCTAATTTGACTGTGATTTAGACTTCAAATTTGACTATAATTTGGATGTTGTTGAATTCGATTTTGATTGGGATTTATCTTATTTGAAGGAATATCCTTATGAATCATATTCTGATGATCATGATATGATTTCCTATGTACATCTATAGATGATTTTATATCTATAAATAGGTGCCAAATGTCATGAAATTTTGTGTGGCAATATTATTTTTGTATTAGCAATATTTACTTAGTAATATTTTATTCTTTTAACTCGTAATTTTTCTTGATTTGAGTTTTTCACATAAAATTATGTGTTCTTGTGTGTGATTGATGGTTTGTGTTTGATTCAATTTCATAACAACAATAAACATTAATGGCATTATATGCTTCACAAAAAACAATAGTAATAACAAAAGTACAATGGTTAAACGCTTTATTGATTGAAAAAAAAAGATAAAATAAATTGAGATGCCTCAAAACTTGACCCAAGAGGAAGGAGGAATACTAAATAAATTTGGATTTTTAGAGAAACCTAATTTTGCATTCATCTTCAATTAAGTAGTGAAATTTGTAAATGATTAATTTCGAACTAGGAATTTCTTTTTATGAATTTCTTCTTATTTTCTTTTTATGAGCTCTTCTCAGTTGATGAGACAATGATGGCTCATTTTCTGTTAGACAGAAAATGAGACCTGGTCTTACCTTTATATAGAGTTCCATTAGGTTTCCCTATCATTGGCCTAATGGGCTCTATGGGTCTACACTAATAATTCAACCCACAACACAAAACTTAAAGTATTAACCCATTTTATTTAGATCAATTATTTATGAGCTACCATATGTCTTATAATAGACCAATTTATCTTAACTTGATTAAATTTAAACAATAAATTCAATTAATGAAAGCCCATTATATGAAAATTTCCAACATTCTCCACGTCGGTGACATTAATTAGTTATTAGTTTCATAAAAGATGGGTATTTTTATTTGTCAATCACTAATTTCTCTTCTTTAAGCAGCACAACACATGATTGAGAAATCCCTTATACGTTATGAAGCAAGCCCACATGTCTTTATTATAAGTGAATATCTTGAGATAACTTTATGTGTCACAAGACATACAAACAAACACTACAACAAAAATAGGCATTAATGACCAAGAATTAGCGACGACATTAGTTTTGGTCGTTAATGTTGTACTATTAACGACTAAATATAAATCCCGTCGTTATAAGATAACTTTTAACGACAGGCAAAATAAGTCGTCGTTAATATACCATTTTCCCGTCGTTAATGACTAAATTTTTTAATTCAAACCATAAAATAATAAAAAAAAATTATTAAAATTTAACTAACACTTATATAAGTAATTCTTAATATAATTATATTTTTCTATAAATGCACAAATATAATTATTAAACTATGATAAATGAGCATTAGTTATTTATTGATAATATAATATGTTAAAAAAACATAAACATATTAAAAAGAATACATGAACTAATTAAAAAGAACATATAACATATTATTTTTTATTAAATTATTAAATATTAAAAAAAAAACAAATAAATTGAAGAGGCGGGAATCCCCCGCCTCTTCCTGGCCAAAATCCCCCTCCCCCAAAAATCCCCAATCCCCAATTGCCCAATCCGCCCCCAAATCCCTAAGTCCCCCTCTCTGGCTCTCACCTCGCCCTGGCTCTCTCGCCCTTGCGTCTCACTCGTTGCCTCACCCTCGCCCTCGTTGTCTCTTTTCACTTGCGGCCTCGCCCCTCGCTCTCTCGCTCTCACTTGCTGCCTCGCCCTCGCCCTCGCTGTCTGGCTCTCACTCACTGTTCGCCCTCGTTCTCTCGCTCGCACTCGTGGCTTGCCCTCGCCTCTCGCTTGCTGCCTCGCTCTAGCCCTAGCCCTCGCCTCTCGGTTGCTCATGGCTCGCCCTCACTGGCTACCTCACTCTAGCCCTAGCCCTCGCCTCTCGGTTGCTCACGGCTCGCCCTCACTGGCTGCCTCGACCTCGCTCGCCTCTCAGTTATTTTTTATTTTTTGGATATTTGCTTTACTTTTTATTTTTAAAATTTGTTTGCTGCTCATATATGTTAAATTCGATAAATTTGTAGTGTTTTTAGTATTCGTTCATTTTGTTTTTGTTTAATTCTTTTATGTTCCTTTCTTTCTTTTTTGCATTGTTTTGTTTGTTTAATTCAAGCTTATGAGTCTTGTCCTATGCCTGCTTGAAGATAAAAGGAAATCTAAATCAGATGGAAGTGATTTCAACGATGAAAATCTGTCCAAAAAAGATCTTGCCCTACAACAAGCGTTGCATGAAATTACTACTTCATTTAGAAAGGGATCTATCATGTGGTTGGGTTGGTTTATCTCTCATAAACAAGTTCCAGTGGTGTCTACAGGATCATTTGCTTAGGATATAGTTCCTGTGAAATATTTTATGATTTTCAATTGTAAATTAAGTTTTGTTGGAGAATTTTCTATTTTTGGAAAATGTATGTTATACGTAGTCACAGACAGCTTTCATCTAACATTTTCTTCGTTAATATTTCCATCAAACACCCACAGTATGCTCTCAGCTTTTGCAAATGCAAATGACCACACTTAGATACTGTAATAATTAATGTTTCTTTTTTACTTAAGTTTGAATCTAAGCTCCTTGGCTATTTTTATCTTTATTTATATTATTAGATTGTGTTACTGTGGAAGGCATTTTAAATTTATAGTGCTCTGTCTTAACTGTTTAGGTTAGGGGCAATTGCTTACTCTTAGCTTGTTGAATTCTACACGTATACTTGCTTGAACTGCTATCTGCATACCTATCCCCATACATCATGTGCCTGCATGTGTATGTTCATGAATTATAAGCCTGTGATCTGAAAAATATATTTCTTATGGGCTTTAGGTTAACAACTTAGTATTGATCATACCAAGTTAGGTATGGATTATGTAATCAAGTTAGTATTGATCATACCAAGTTTGTATAACCGTTGAGTCATGCTATGCGTGTGCCAAAAGTTTTAACTTTTTTGAATTATTAATATATATGTAAAGAATACTAATATAAGAGCTTTGTTTTTTTTAGGTTGGTAGATATATATATATATGTGTATGTATATATATATGTACATGAATACTGGTAGTGTTTTTATCCCATATTCTCGTGCTCTGTAATTTAATCTATCTCTAATACTATCAATTTTTGTTGTATCTAGTACGATGGATAGGAATTGGATGCGATTGGATGATAGACTTTCTGACCAGTATGTTAATGGAGTTGATAATTATTTGTGATACCAACATTGTTCGAGGTATGTATCCTGTGAGTGATATGATTTAATCACTCCCTCCGGGTGGTGGGTGATCACCCCTTTTTTTAAATTTTGAATGCTTAGTACTATATGCATCCTGTGAGTGATAGGATTTAATCACTCCCTCCGGGTGGTGGGTGATCACCCTTTTTTTTAAATTTTGAAAGTTTAGTATTATATGTATCCTGTGAGTGATAGGATTTAATCACTCCCTCCGGGTGGTGGGTGATCACCCATTATTTTTTTTATTATTAATGCTTAGTGTTTTATGTATCCTGTGAGTGATAGGATTTAATCACTCTCTCCGGGTGGTGGGTGATCACCCATTATTTTTTTTATTATTAATGCTTAGTGTTTTATGTATCCTGTGAGTGATATGATTTAATCACTCCCTCCGGGTGGTGGGTGATCACCCATTTTTAAAATTTTTTAATACTTAATACTATATGTATCCTGTGAGTGATAAGATTTAATATGTAATGACTCGTCTAGTGAGCCTTAGATGTTAATTATATTTTTATATAGTGTGTTGTATGTGGGCTTGTTAGATGCCAAAAGTAAGTTATGGGTGAATAAGAGATTAAATGGCGCAAAATATTATGATGTGTACACCACAGATGAGGAGAGAAGTCAAGTGGGTCTAGTAGACATTGAGAGAGAGCAATGGAGAGATTTTGTGCATTGGTTGAGCTCACCCGAGTTTCAGGTATACTACACTTGAAGGGTGTTTGCTTTATTATATTTGTATTTATAATATAATCCACTTATTATTGAAAAAAGTTTCAAATTCTTCTTCATAAATCCTAACACAAATTGTTGTCCAATGATTAATTATATTACATAGGGTATGTCTTTAATAAACAACTCATGCTCTATTCTTTTCTAAAATTTTGAGTCTTCGTAGAGATAGAATTAATGTATCAATCATAATTCATACATATATATCTATATAAAACCTAAAAAGCCTTTAAAACTTTAATATAGGATTTGATTTAGTGATTTCTAATGCTGTAAAAAAAAAGAAGAGAATTTTGAAATATAGGATCTAAATCCTTCCAATATGGATTCATGGATTGTCGGAAGGAGATTTTATGTTTGAAAGTTGTTGCATGAAGAGAAAGTGGCTTTTTGATTTGTGAGATTAGTCACGAATGCAAAAAATGATATACTTGTCATCTTCCAAATATTTTATGTTGGGTCGTAGGACTAATGATCTTACAAAAGATATGGTCATGGATAAAGATAATTCACAAATTAAAATTCATTTAGGTGGCCCCATTCCATAGAACTAAGGCTTGGTGTATTTGTTAATTTACATCTCAATCTACTCTATATTTAAGGGTTTCTATGTTTTGGTATATTTTAGTGATTGTATGTTATGTAGTTCGTGATGGAGACGTTTTGGGCTTTGTTAACTCTATTTCTAACATTTTATAAAGAAAACATGAACACTTCTTTGACTCTAATTTCATATTTTATTTTTTTTATAGGTTAATGAGACAACAAGACTCTAAAGGAAGCAATTGTTGTCTTGGAGTACATGAACAATTTTATGACTATATATAGTGCTTTGTTGTACATTAGTTTTGAATAGTATATATGATTGTTAAAGTGTTACTTTTAGGTGAATATCTTTTTTGGTGTATATTTTTTAATAGTATATACAATTGTCAAAGTGTTATTTTTAGTTGAACATATTTTTTGGTGTAATTTGTTGGCAATTAACATTTATATATATACTACTTTTGGTGCATAAATGCTAATGGATAATAATTACTTTGGTGTTATTTGAATGACATGTTTAATTTTATAAGTGTTATTCCAATTTGATATAGATAATGATATATAAGTTTGGTGGTTTATATCAAAACAAGATGTTTTTGTCATTGATGACTAGCAATTATTTTCATACTATTAAAAAAAATTTAAAAAATTAAAAAATATATTTTTAACGATAGGAATCATACCGTTGCTAATTGTTTACATTATTAACGAGAGAAAATATGGTTGTTATTGGTTTGTGTTTTGATAACTAAAAAGTTATTTTTAACGACAGGAATCATACGGTCGCTAATTGTTTAGACTATTAACGACTGGAAATATTGTCGTTATTGGATTATAATTTAATAGTTAATAATTATTTTTAACGACGGGAATCATACGGTCGCTAATACAATTAACGACGGGTTTATCATTTCCGTCGTTAAAGACTTTTATCCTCGAAGGCAATAACGACGACCGACGACAGGAAAATTCCCGTCGTTATAACTTTTTAATGACCGAAAATCAACTTTCAACGACTGATTTTCCCGTCGTTAAAACCCGTTTTTCTTGTAGTGAAAACTTTAATTAACAATGCCCCAAGCCTTTAATCAGAGATGTTCCTAAAATATGTGAAAACTGAATTCTATAAATCTAATGGAAGGACCATTTTGGTGGTAACAATCCAACCAAATTCACAAAACTCTTTCACATTAATTGGGATAAACATTATATTACCCTCAAACTGAAATAAAATTTATGGTGTGTCAAACTTTATGGACATGGGGGTTAATGTCCCTAAATCACACCTTAACATGTGACTCAAAAAATTACCAAATAAAGATCTATATATTTTTTTGATGTCACATTATATTTATTGCATTCTAAAATTATTCCTTATGAGATACTTTATTCTCTCAATCTGTGACAAAATTATGTAATTTATATTAAATGAACTTATGAGATATAAATAAAATAAATTAATTATATCTCTATTAATGTCACAAATAAACAGGCTAATAGCATGAAAATACTTTAATATGGCTTTAAATTATATTAAAAATAAGGGCTAAACGAAAAGATTCTAGAAAATAGAGTTAAAAGGTGTAATAAATAGAAGTTTCAAACTTCTAAAAATTACAAAAAAAAAAAAATCTTCAATCTGAGCCCTAAGTTACGCTAAAACAAACATCCGTTAGTTTTAAAATCAAAGCAGCCATTACTTGAAACATAGCAATATTTTAAAATTCATTGGAATTACTTAACCGCATTGTTACAATAGAATAATAAAGGCAGCCATTACCTTTAAAAGTCCATTAAACAAGGCCATTATTCCAGTAGAATTTACGTTGATTAATTACGTGGCTGATTTCACGATTGATTCAAAATAAATCTTCTTTTATTAGGCAGATTATTTGACTTCTTAAATCCAATTTTATAGTTTGCAAAAAGCAACATATAGTAACGGATGCAAGAACAACAATAAGATTGTGATTCTTTACGGACTTTTAAAATTATGCAACCGATTCTAATACCACATGTTAATAAATATTTAACATGACATACCAACTAGATAGCATACATGATTACTTAGAATGCTAAATAAATTTAGATTGGTACACAAAGTCGAAGTAGTTATTAAAGACCAAGCCAATTCCTTTATCTCCTTCCTATTGTCTATTCTTCTCTATCGGTTAAATAAAATTATTCTATTGTTCTTGCGACTGGATTGGTGAGCGCACACCAATTTAAAGGGTTGTCGTATCTTGGGAGGTAGCGATTCAACCTTTTGCACCTAGAAGGAGGAGTTTACCTTTTAGGGCAGTGTTATACACACTTTAGGTATATTATCCTATTGTACAATACTAACAATCTTAAAGGTAGATATGTCTATTGAGGATAATATTATTCTTCCTCCTCCTACTGTTACTACAGTCCATTCTTTTGCCACTCCTGTAATCGCAGTACCACCCTCTGCTGCTATATTCATGTCCCAGTCATGCCGTTTGCGAAGCCATTTCCTGACATCTCTAAAATTGAATTTTTTAATGGAAATGATTTCAAATTGTGGCAAGAATGGATTTTCTCCATGCTTGATGTTCATGGAGTTGCATACACCTTATCTAGTTTTAAATTAGATGGAGTTGCTAATCCTTAAGCTTCGCAAGCGTGGGAGCAATCCAGTAAGGTATGTAGACATACAATATAATCTAGTAACTATTATCTTGTCCTTCCCATGGTGTGTATGCTAAACTACAACGAAAATACAGTCTGACTTAAGCTCTTAATGATTTCACATTCCTTATGGATGGTGTATAAATTATAGTATACACTTGATGAAATCACTTATATGAGTGTGGAGTGGGGCCACTCCTATGAGATTTGTGGCAAAATCTCTAGAGCACTCATGAACTACAAGGCATGCACATAGCCTATTAGAGCAAAAACCACATTAAACAATAACAATTATGATAGTATAGTATGATTAATTTGAATCATTACTTACAAAAAAATGAGTTTTTGGTTCATAAAAGCTATAAACTTTACTAATAATTCTATAAGCAGTATCTCTTCTTTTCTAGATTTGGTTCATTGTCCAAAAGTGTAACGACCCGATATTTTGGGGAAAGAGTAAATGGAAGGGAATAAGTCGATTAATTCCATGTTAGGTTAGTTGCTGCTTGCAAGTGGTTTGTGGGCTAGGTGGTAGATTGCATGAGGTGTTTGATGGTTAAAATAGCTAGATTTGGTGTTGGAAGTTCAATGTTGAGGGTAAATGAAATGCAAAAAAGCTAAGCAAAAGAAGTTATGTGGGAATGTGATGTTGAGTAATCAAGTTCAAGTTAGAGGTATTGTGAAGTGGGTTGTTAAGTATGACGACCTCGCCCTTGGACACCTCGGCCAAGGTCGTAAGGGGGAGGTATCAAAAAGGAAGGATATCTGCTAGGGTTATGAGGGAACACATACCCACAAGACTCGAAAAGATAACAGGACTTTATAAATAGATAGACAACATGCTGCCATGCACAATGGGTCATACATCTGTAATACCATAGTAAAAGACAAAATAGGGCCCACAAAACTATATATCTACAGTCCAAGCACACGCCAAAACCCCTAGAGATCTTTTGATAATGGACAGCTCAGTACACACCTAGACGTTAGACCTTGCCTAGCTAGGCTCCCCGTCCGCCACAATCTTGCCCCTAACTAGAATGATGTAAATACAAATAAGCTACAAAGCTCAGTAAGTAACATATAACAAAGGCAAGAAAAGTGATGAGAACCATCCATAGATGACCATAAATATCCCACCTATACAAAAGTGAGGAGGGAAATCATGTACATGCAAGTTTCAGGCCATCATAATGTGTACATAGGCAAGATGCATGCTTCTCCATTACCATCACAACAAATATAGCAAATATATTAAGGAGATCTTGGTCCCACATGAGTCCAGCCTCACGGCCCACCCAAGCTTACATGAGTCCGGCTCTCAAGTCACCCGAGCTTGATAGTGTAGCATTGTAGGGGACATTCTAGCAAACCTGGCATGTCTCACCCACACACACAACATGCTTTATGCTCATATCGATGCACAATAAGATAAAACAATATACACATGCTACATGCATAGGATCTCTTCACTTTAAATGTATATGGCTAGTTCACTCATTTAATCATGGGTGACATACATGGGACGAATTTATGAATAAGGAAACTCGAGCCAAGAGGAAGAAAAAGGGAATAAAAGCTTGTAGGAGGCTTTTAAGCCAAATAAGGGGTTGTCGGTCGATAGACTGCCCTCAATCTACTGATTGATTGCTTCCAATTTATCGACAAACAGAACCCTAGAACACCCGACTCCCCTGTTTTTCCCATGCGAATCCTAGGCAAGATGTTTCAAACTTTTGTCTAATCTTTAACCCAACAAAACACATCATTCCCAAGTAAGAATAGGGAGAACAAGTCCCTTTGGAAGCATTAAGAAAGGGTTTAACCAAAGAAAAGCAAGTACATTACAACCATGTAGGAGTTTGTCCCAAAAACAGAGGGTTTGATAAAAACCCCTTTCAACAATTGAAATTGTAGGTTTCAAACCATAATCAAGGGTTAGAACTTGCCTTAGATTTCTTGTTTAACACTCTCTAGCTTCTTTTGATCCTCAACAACTCTTGTAAGCTCCCCTACATGAAGATTTCGAACTCATTTCAGCTATAAAACACGGGAAGAACAAAGTTTTAGGCTAAAGAAGGGCTAATAGATAGATTTCCTACCTTGAAACACCCTCTTAAACTCCTTAGCTACTTTGAGAAGAAGAGAAGAGTGGAGAAGAAAGAACCCTAGTGCTGGAAAATGCCTCTCGAAGCTCTCCACCGCCTTACATCTCTCTCATTCTTCAACCTTCCCCTTATTTATACTTTCCAAGATTTTGTTTTAATTTAATAGCTAAATTCCCAACCACTCTAATTCCTCATTTCCCTTCATTTTCATTTCATTTCCCATGAATTAGAGACTACTTACGCTTTATTTCCACCTTGGCCCTTGGTTTGACTTGCTTGCTCTCATTCGACTTTGAATATTCAACCTTCTTTGACTTGTCAACACTTCCACTTTAACCTCTTGCTCTTCCTTACACTTTTAACCTTCTTACACCTACCAAATGAATCTCTAAGTTAGTGTTATCTCACATAAAAGGAAATTCCTGAAATAATAATATAACCATACCATACAAACGGGGCTTTACATTAAGGATGTTTGAAGGAAATGGCTTCTATCAATTGACAGATGGAGAAAATTGTCGACTATTTAGTGTAAAGGGCTCAGATTGTTGACAGATGGTGTAAAGGTTGTCGACTGTTTGAGGCAATTTGAGGATGTTTGAGGGGAACTAGCTTTTGGTTGTTGACGATTCTTTCTTCCCTGTCGACCATTGGTTAAAATGATAGCATTTTTCAAGCATTTGCATTTTGCCTATCTACCAATGGGGGTGGTCTATCAACCAATCGTGAAGGATGGCCTCTAGTTATTGACAGATGCCTTTGTAACTGTTGATCGATTGCTAGTGGGCACGAATTTCTAGGCTGTTTGGTGTATAAAATGATGATGGAGAAGTTGGTAGAAGGTTGTAGAAGTTGGTGGAAGCTTGGAGAAGCAGAGGCAGTTGTGAGGCAGAAGGGATTCTTCTCTCTTCTTCTTTTCCTTCTCTTTTCTCGTTTCTTTCATCTTTCCCTTCTCCCGTTCTTCTTCTCCTCTCTTTTCTTCTTTTTCTAATTTTTAAAGCTTCAAGTAAAGGATTTCAAGGCTGATGGGTTGCATTTTTGGTCCATCCATCTAAGGAAGAAACTAAGGAAAGTTCTTTTACCTCTTCTCTTTTAAAGCTAAGTTCCTTGTTCATCTTTCTCCCTATATCTTAGAAAGTCCTTACATCCTTATCTCTATCTTGTAGCTTATTTTTCCCTTTGTGGGTTTGATTATCCTATCTCCTAAACCCTATTGGTTCTATGGATTTGGAGATCGAGTTTGATGTTGCCAACGTGCTCAAGAAGCTATTAACTGATTTCCCTGACAGACATAAGTTGTCGACTAGTGGCTGGCAACTATCGACTAACCCTACCAATATTTGTTATCTAGCATTACATTGTAGCATTAGGCTTCGGGGTTGCATTACGGGTGGATCATTTGCTATGTGTGCTTGGGCACGGGCAATGTACGGTGACTAGGAGCACTAACATTGCATTGGATGTGAATAACTATGTGGGTGAAGCATGGCTTGATGCTTGGATTTATGGGGGCCATGGTATCACATTTATGCTTATGCCATCATGCATTTTCTATGTGCTACATTACATAGTAACTGATGTGCACATCAGATTTATCCGCGAAGTATACCTTTGAGCGTTGGCTTATGGTAATCTTATGGGAGCTTTGGCTCTTGATGATGATGATGTTATGGGAGCTTTGGCTTTTGATTATGATGATGTTATGGGAGCTTTGGCTCTTAATGATGCTGATGTTGTGGGAGCTTGGGCTCATGGTATTGGTATGGGAGTTCTGGTTCATAATAATATGCTAGCTAGTTCATGGCTACATGTAGGTTTGTATACAAAAACCTAGGTGCCAGTATAAGTCTTATGTTGACCCCTCAGTTCATTATATGTGCATGTGACCGGTGGGTCGAGTTTTTGTTCATGGTATGGTTTGTATGTGGTGTGGGAAAGTTTATATTGAGCCTTGCTTCCTTTTGTTTTTTATGCTTACTAAGTTTTGTGACTCACTCTTGTTTTACATTATTCCAGATAGGGGCAAAGAGAAAGTCGAGAATGGGACTAGCAAAACTTAGTCCTTCATGGGTAGATGGCGTGTACAGAGATACCCTGACCGAAAGATCCCTATGTTGTTTTGCTTGTTTTGTGTATGAGGTGGACACTATCATATTTTGTTAAATTGTATAGTTTTTGTGCCTATTGGGCAATAAGCCAAAATGTTGTGTCATGCTTTCGTTGTATTAATTAAAGAAATTAAGAGAATTTTTCAATCATCATAAAAAGACACCAAATTTGATGTCTATACTAATGTTTAAATCAAGTAGAGAAAAATACTTCTGGTCCTTCAAAATATGTGGACAATTGTTGTGTAAAGTGAGATATTTCAAAAAAACTAGCAATCCCACATTGCAAGGAGAAGAACCTTTAAGGCACTTTAAATAGATTGATCCACCTTGTGGCCCTGAAGACAAGAAAGAAAGAGATATGATTCACGCACACGTGAAAAGGCTTATGGCCAAGCCTAGTTTTTTTGTTGTTTTTTAATCTCAACAGCTATCAGTTACAGAAGCTATATTAGTTGTAGTCTTTAAACACATCTTTAATTCTTTTGTACGTGTTAGCATTTTGAAATCAGAGATGTTACAGCTTATTCTATAGCTATTAGCATTTTAAAATCAAAGATGTTACAAATTATACTGGTAGAAAATGTTAGCTTAAGATGGCTGAATTAACTCTGCCCCAAAAATTTTAAACCAAATGAAACTATGAAAAAACATAAAATAGAGCAATAAAAACACTAGAAAATGAGGCAAGAGATTTATAGTGGTTCAATCCAAGACTTACATCTACTACATTACCACTTGCTAAGGATTTTGAAATAACCACTAACCGAGTGTTTTTTGAAAAGCAAAGCACTATCCTCTAGAACTTACAGAGCTTTTATAAGGAGCAAGACTAATCTTCCAATTGCTTTTTCACTTGGACTCAAGCACAAACCCTCAAATCTCACTTTACAAGTGGTGAAGTATAAAACAAGCAAAGCTGCCTAAGATTACACGGGTTTTCTCTCATGAATGATACAAGATGAGTATAGAGAAAACACTCAAAAGTTGAATTCGAACTGAAGGAATACACTGTCACTTAAATTAGTTTTCAGTGGAAAAGAGGGTGATCTTTTTCAGCATGTGTGTTAGGATTTTTGTATCTGTGTCGCTTAGTCTCTTTTCCTACTTTGCTTGATCCTACCTATACATAAAACAAATGAATAATTTTTCTCCAGATAGGGTTTCTGCTTCAAATCACGTCAATTGTTGCCTTTACAAATTTCAAAGTTAAACAAATATATATTCAAACAATAAATTGACAGGTAATCTCAATTAGCAGATATCACTACCAAAAAAAAAAGTCATTAGCCATGGAATTAAATTCTGTCAGTAATAGAGACAGATTTAACGATCAAAAAGCATAATGACGAAAAAATATTTAGGGATGGATTTAGAGACATAATTTTTCTATCTCTGAATCAGAGAAATAAATTTTTTGTCTCTAATTTTAGCAACAAAAAATTTCTGTCATTGAAATTTTTTCTCGGAGATGGAATTTTTCTATCTTTGAACCTAGAGTCAAAATTTTTTTCTTGTCTCTGGTTGTTATTGATGTACATTATATAATTTGAAATTGAAAATTTTCAAATGCTTAGATTTTGAATTTAATTATTTAAAATGATACTAATTAAAATTTGATCATTTGGATAGCTATTTGATAAGGATTTAAAATTTACTTATTTCAATCATTATAATACCATAAAGAAATCTGAAAATTATAATATGTTCATATATATATATATATATATACGTAAATAAACATATATGCTTTTATAAGGTAAATATCATTTGTTTGATCTTCAACTTTATACTTCTTAATAAATTAATACTTAGTACTTTAATTTGTCTTATAATAATTATTAAGTTTTTAATTTTATTACAATTTTGTCCCTTGTTAAAAACATTTCCAAGAAATTATAACGTGATAGATATATAAAATAAAGAAAAAATAAAATACATAGAGGTAGCGATTATTAATTACAGCCATTTATAGCCACTACAAAATAGATCCTATAGTAGAAGAACCCATAATTAGGTTCTTTCTTCTTTGCTGAAAATTGTTGGGCTTTCTTCTGAGTCATTTTTTCTTTAATTTCTAGAAAAGTTTTCATCAAAATAATAATAAAAAAAAAATCTTCTATTTGTTTACCAAAATTGAAATACAAATATCATATATATGTGAAATTATGTATATATATGCATATGCATATGTATATATATATAAATATATTTGTACAAAATCTTTAATATGTGAAGTAACAATTGCTAGTAATTATTTTTACTTATATTTTTCTTTATTTTATATATTTGCATCGTGATATTTTTTTTGTGGTGTTCGATAATTTTTTTTAAATAGGAACTAGAATGTAAAAAGATCAAAAAGTTTAATAATTTCTATAATACAAATTAAAGTATAAAGACTATTTCGTTAAAATATAATTACTATATTCATGTTAATATATGTAAATATGTGCTTACACTTGTGTATATATACATCTATACATACCAAGTACATATATGTAAATGTGCATAGGGTTGCAAATGAGTTGAGCGGCTCGGTGCTCGACTCGTTAAAAGTTCGTTCAAGTTTATTCGTTAAGGTAAATGAGTTAAGTTTGAGTTTAACTTAAAACTTGATTCGTAAACTAGTTGAATTTAAGGTTAGTAAAGCTTGGCTTGATAGTTTGCAAGCTGGCTCGATTATATGCTGACGAGCAAGCTTGATCATAGGCTTGCAAGTAGGTTTGATTATAGGCTCGCAAGTTGGATCATTTAAAGGCTCGCGAGCAAACTTGATTATTGGCTCGTGAGCAGCTTATGAATAGATTTGTTTATAAATATATTAATAAATTTATTCATAATGTTATAAAAATATTATTTAACATAAAATTATCAAACTTTACATTATTATAATAATATCATTAATAGAATGTGTTGATAATAAGATATGTTGTGACTTAAAATTAATCAAGTAATGTATGAGTTTAATAGAATAATTATCATTTTAATCGAATAAAAAATGTTCAGTTGAGTAACAACTAACAAATATTGTAGTCGATTAATTTTTTCTTTTAATCAAGTAAAATCTAAACATTTAAGAAATTAATCGATTATATACTTGTTTTACTCGAATATATGATGAAATAACATTAATTGAATAAGTAAATAGTTAATCAACTAAGTGGTACATTAGTTGAGTAATTATAACATTTAACTAAATAATAAATCTAGATTAAAATCGTAAGTTTCTATACTTTTATCATTAATCGAGTAAAATTATATTTTGCTCGAGTACCGAAAAGACTTACTCGAATAACTGCATATCTCACTTGAGTAATATCTAGTTTAATCGACTCGTGACGGCCCACTCCCAAAAATTCCACTAACATAGGAGCTTCGAGAGGAAGCCCCCGCAAAATGGATACAGAAACAATCCAAATATAAACATTCTCAAACTTGCTCATTTAATCAACAAAAGCCAAACCAACACAATTACATCATCTTTTATACAGCATGAGCTTGGGCTTGCACTACAATAAAAAAGGTTTTTAACAAGGGGGAAACTAATCGTTAAAGTCGATTTCCCATCATTAAAGAGTTTTAATGACAAAAAAAATCCCGTCGTTGCCCGTTGTTAAAACCTTCTTTGTTAATAGTATTGACGACAAAAGAAAAATATCGTCGTTAATATAAATAGTGAGAGGCAAAAGTCCAATCATTAAAAATAATAATGACAACGAATATTTCCGTCGTTATAACAATATGTATAGTCGTTAAAAATATTATTAACGATTGATATTTCTTTCATTATTACAATATTTATCTATCATTAAACATAATATCAACGATGGATATTCTCGTCGTTATTGCAATATTTATCTGTCACTAAACATAATCTAAACGGCAAAAAATCTCGTTATTATAACTATATATATATTTACTGGTCACTAAATATAATATCAATGATGAATATTTTTGTCGTTATATCTATATTTATTTGTCATTATTACTATTATTACAATTCTAATGACTATTTTTACTATTATATAAAAATTTATTTTATACATATTAATTTTGGCAAGAGAGATATTAATAATAAAAATATAGTTCTTAATTAATTTAATAAAAACAAGATATATACAAAATATTATCATTGACATTGATTATGTACTAATTACAATCATCTTAAGAACTTCCATACCTCCACAATCATAGAAATGAGAAAACAAAAACTATGGGTTTCATATTATTCTAATATCTCCCTATAATCAAAATCAAAAAATTGTTACAAGTGTCAATAGAATCCATGTATTATAGTCACAACCAATACCAAGTGTTCCCTGCTGGACCTGTATCTTCAAGTACCTACAAATTGCAAAGAGAAAATCATATTACTCTTCATCCTCCAGAATAATAGTACTAAATTTCTGACACTATCTCTATTCAATAAACTCCATAAAAATATGAATACATTAATTCCATGATTAACACTATCTCTACTCAATAATCAATATTATTCGTGATTAATTAAGTTCACCATTAATCTTATGTAGGAGGTTTAAGAATGTCATACCTATTTAATAAAAAGTTTTCGAAAAACTTTCATATGGTTTAACTTTGAGCATTGTTCTGCAAAAATTTAAATCATTTAGTAGAAGGAAAAAAAAAAAACTTTAGGATCAATAGTAGTAATGTATCTAAATATAGTCTTATATCATAAAGTAATGAAAAAATAAATAAATCCCTACATGAAGTGAATAGAACCTCATGTGAAAAAAGGCACAGCCAAGGAAAAATGCAAACTGGGAAAAATGTATCAATGACTTCAAAAGAATAGAACCTCATGAACATCTTCATCAAGAGAATTAGTTGAAGCATTTGGGTTTTGTTGTATGACAAATTCAACCCTTCGCAATCTCTCTTCAAACTCTATAATGTGCCTCTTTAGGATGTGATTTTCTTCATCCTCGTCATTAAGTTTAGTTTGAAGCTCTTCTATCATTTTTTTACTAGAATTTTTGAAGTTCTTCCATTTGATTCCACCCCTATAGCCAAACACATGGCTGTGACGTTGCGCTCCAAAACATTTTTCAATTACCTCATGTTGGCTCTGCTCGAATGGTCTCTACAATTTGATCTTGCAAAATTTAAAGACTTAAAATAGAATAGAATAATACTACTCAAAGAAACTTTAATCAAAGTTAAAATAGTAGAACATACATGTTTTTCTTCAGTTTCAGGCTCAACAAACTTTCCATTCTTCTTTTGAGTTTCGAAAAAGATCTTTCCCATTTCAGGTGGATTACATTTTTTTCCTCCCTTTTGGAAATTATATATAAAATCATCAAGAAAATTATATTGAACAATAAACATCATAAATAAATAAATTGGTATTCATTACCATTTCATAAATAACCTCTTTATCAGGGTTACTTCCCATGCAATGAGGCATTGAAGATTTAACTCTATTTTGAGAGGCTTGAGAGCTTATTCTCTATATGAGAACCAAAACATAATCATCAAAGACATGTAGCAGTAAAGAATCACAACAATAAAACCATTTGGAATTGGAATTTTAAAATTAGATCATATCTGAAAATCCTCAGTTAAAAAATATTTAGTTTGAAACCATTCCCGATCCTCCTTATCCATACTTTGTGGCTTATTTTTCAAAACCTCAGCTACATTTTTGCAAGGTTTAACATACATAGTATTTAAACTTGATCTCTAATTCGACCACAAGACATTCATATGTTCCAAGGTGTGGTCACAATATAACTTTATGTGAGGATTATCAAATTTATCCTATTAAAAATGATGTATAATTAGTAAAATTGATAAGACATCAAAGACTATGTTAATTTTATAAGTTGAACTCATTCTATCAAAGTACAAAGCCACATCCTTAGCCATATATGATAAGAGTAAGCAAGCAAGGGAAAGAGTGATCTAAGTTGGAAGTTGAGTTCTCGACCTATTATGGCCCATGAGGTTAGGCCATTACTCACCCATCTACAATACAAAAACCAAGAGATAAGCTATCCATGTCACTATAGAAAATTAAGTGCAAAACCTCATAAACCCAAGTTTATGGTTCATCACACGGCCTACCCTTAAATACTAGGACAAACATACAGGTTAAGTTCATGTAGCAAATTAGTATTCTAATAAAAATTAAAACATGCTCAACAGTTTCATGTAAATACTCCCCCCACCCCAAGCCCCTCCTAAAAAAAAAAAAGAAAAAGAAAGAAAGAAAGAAAGAAAACCGACAACCACTAAAATCAAAATTTAATATAATTAGATAACTAACCAATCCATCATGCACAACTTTGTAGGATTGAAATTACATGTGCAGTTTAACACATTACTATTGATGAGTGCATAATTTCATATATTTATTTCCCTTACATATGGTCTTTTGGGTGAGATTTATGTTTTATTGTGCTGATTTATGCTTATTTTTATGGTTAAGACAATTTTGGATATGTTAGAATAAATTGGGCTTTTACTTAGAAAATTTTAGCTTTTTAATATTTTGACCTTTTGGGCTTCTTGCAGATTTTTGAATATGTTAGAGTTTAAGAACATGAATGAGGTATTCATAGATTTTGTGGAGGACTTCTTGACCTTTCCAGAATAGTATTATTTGTCCAAATCCAAGTTCATTTGGGTCTCCAAACATTACTTCAACATTAGGCCCGAAAAGCTGGGCAAAGTCCTAATCGTATTAGAATTCTACACGAACATTGAATCTTTAAAAGGCCATAACTTGATCTTTTGATGTCCAAATCAAGTGATTCAAAAGCCTAAATTCATCTACACATTCTTAAATACAATTATTAAGAAGGAGCTGAAGCCCAAAAATCTTTTTATCTTACCCAAAATGGGCTCATAAGTTACAGGAACCTAGGAAGCCCTAATTCTTTGGCTGATTTGGATTCCTTGTTGGGGTCTATTTAAGGTCTTGTTCCAAGATCGAGAAGGGAGGATTGTCCAAGAAGAAAAAAAGGCGGAGAAGCACATCCAAGAGGAGTAAGAAGCATCCTTTTCATATTTTCTCTTCTTTTTGTGTTCTTTCTCTCATTATATGTGGTTAAACTTTGGTTTTTTGATAGAAGGATATTTTGAAGCCATGGTGAAAAACACTGTGAGATCTTTTTGAGTTTATTTGCAATCTGATTTTCTCTTGAATATTCATGTATCTTTTGATTTTATTGTTTATGATTGTGTGTTTTGATTGCATAGACGGCTGTTATTCAATTCTTGACGCATGATCAATTGCTAGCTTGAATACCAAATCTATAATTGTTTGGTCTTTCTTACATAAGTAGAAACTAGGGTTGATGATTATGGACAAATTTTCATTCAATTCCTAGGGAGTACATGTGATGAATTAAATAAACTGAGCTTGTGTGTTTATTGTTTAGATTTGGTCTTGTTTCCACAAAGTTTAATGTTGTATTTGAATTAAATTCTAGAGAGCTTGTTCTAGGGTTGTTTGAAGGTAAGGGTTAATTGAAGAGTTTGTTTTAATTAACTAAGAAGTAAGGGAAACATTCAAGAAAAATTAGTGACTTTGGCATCAATGATCAGTGTCATAACTATTGGTGGATAAATCCCTTCTACCAGAAGCGTTTCTATTGATTACTTTAATCTTTTTACATTCTGATTTGCCTTATTAATTTAGAATAATATTCTATTTTTAATTGTTTAAATTTCAAAATACAAACCCTCCAATCGTTTCTTCTATTTATTTTAATTTTTCAAAGGAGTAGATCTAACCAATCATTGTGGATACAACCTTGCTCATCACTATCACAATTTACATTTTTAAGAGCAAGAATTTATTATTTGTTGGATTCGACACCCATCAACTATGAATCCTAAGAACTTATCTAACAATTCCATTCAATTTGCATAAAAAAGGGAAAATTGATTTATGAATCTAAATAAACTCACTAGCTAGAAGAAGATTAGTCTTATAATCAGATTTTAGCTAAGTTCTTACTCTTTGAAACCTTAAACTGTCTATTAGTAAAGCAGAATAAATAACATGTACATATCTACAACAAATGAAACTATAATTACCAATATCAACTTTGCAATCGTTCATGTTCTTATAGCAAATCAGGAAATAAAAATAAACATCCATAAGATCAAATATCATTTGAGCTGTATGCCGTTGCGGCTTTTTCATTAGCAAACTAGAGAATTTACTAGTTTGGTAGAAGGGCTAGGCCTATGATATCACATTTAAATAAAATATTCTTTTCCAAAATCACTGTCAAATAGCATTCCTACTACAAGTGTTTTCCAGGGACAACAAATAAATAACATCAACTCACAATGTGCTATAATATGATTTTAAGTGACCCAGATGGCCTTTCCAAACTCCTCAAAGATACAACCAAGGAACCCCAACTACGTTAATGTAAAATAGCAAGTCACAACACACTCCATTGGTCAAAACACCAACTACTTGTGAAAATTACTCCCATAAAAATAAATCTCACTAAAACATAGAGTAAAAAGGATAATTTACCTTAACCATTTTCATTTTCCCTATTTCTTTTCAAGCTTTTACTTGTATAGGACAAATAGTTCGATCACGCATAATTCTAAAGGTACACCACCCTCCAGATAATCAACCTATGGAGAAGAGAGATTGCACTTTTTTTTATATCACATTATACATTATTATTCCTAACATAATACTAGAAAGGCGTATTGTGAAAAATGATTATACCAACTACTGAACGCACAAGCCATGTGCTCCTTGCTTTATGGTACACTTTTTACAGTGATGCTAAATCCATTTGTCATTCCAATCCCTTAATCCAAAATACTATGATCTATGTATTCACACAAAAAGAAAATGATGCACACAAACTTCTTTTTCTTTCTTTGAGAAGAAAAAACAAAATGAAATAATAATAACACAAATAAATTGGATAAATACGTCCATAAATACCATTTTTGGTGGCTTCCACAAAAATACCACATAGGTTTTGCCAAATTAATTGGGTTGGATCTATCACTGCAATCATTCATACGACACTAACACATCGTTAAGTGGTATGTATGATTAGTGAACTGGTAAGTTTCTTGTTCTTTTGTCCATGCCTATTTAACTATATATATATATGTATATGGATATAAAAAATGAGTGACCCAGAACATCTTGGGAACTGACTGGAGTGTTCCATCTCATGCATAGAGTTACAATATATATAATGGCTCTAAAATATTGACAGCTTGCATCTCAACAACATAGCCCAACTTATTTACCCAAGGATTAGCATATGGACAAAAAAATGGCACAAGTGTTTTACTGTAGGAATTCAAGTTGTCAAGGGACTATCACTACTATACCAAAAACCCATCACAAGTGTTTTACTGTAAGAATTCAAATTCATATAAAAATGAAAAAGATTCTTATAAAAAAAAATCTTTTCCTACAGCCCCACCTTGCAAGATCGAAATAAATCAACCTGTTGCAAAGCAAAAGAAATTGATGGAATCATCAAGTCAACAGATAGTTGTAGTCTACCATACCACCAAGGATTCCAGCAAAATTCAATGCCCAGATTACAAAGCAAAGCTAAAGTAGACACAGGAGGTAAAGTAAACATTCTAGCAATCATTTAACTGCTTAGAGTGAAACAGAATTCAACATTTTATAATAATTACAACTACTAGTTCATTTCTGATTCAGGATTTAAAATTTTTATATCATCATTCAGGTCTCTAATGCCAGAAACATGTGACACACTCACTGATAAGAAAATATGATTACTCAATGCCATTTCATCCCTCTATCTAACAAGACACTGCCAAATGTCCATTTAAAAGAGTAAAATTTGTTAAGAAGATTGGATAACTACATTTGAATTCATGTTGTTAAAATCTTGACCACCAATTCTTACAAGGGGTTAAGTTGACATTATCATTTTTTCACTCCAAACGGCCAAGGCACACCCTAATGTGTGCCTTTATTGCATGTCAAAATTGGGCATTATTTAAATATTGAGTTAGTGATGAAACTTTAAATCAGAATGTTTGTCGAATTTCAATGACTAGGTGATTGGCAAGTCGAGTTCTAGCTCGTACATGCACTTTGTTCAACTAAGATCCTCTCTATTGTAGACATAACCATACTCTCTAATATATGAAAACAAAGCTACAAAAGATGCATTGTACAATGAAAACAAACTCAAATTCACTTCCAATAATTAAGCTAAAGGCCACTCTAAGCCAGATTCTTTCTGGAATTCCTAAGACTCTCAGTCTCTCAAGAAACTTGTTTTGGGCCCCACATCAAGGAAATAGTCTAGCTGGAGAAAAACAACTATACTAGAAAGAACAATCCAAAGAAAATTTCTCTTGAATTTTATGTGAGGGGATTCTTGAGATTCCACTACAAAAAAATTGATTTTTTGCGGTGGTTTTAAAAACCACCGCAAAACATGGCATTTTGTGGCGGTTTCGAAACTGCCGCAAAATATGATTTTTGAGATGGTTTTTTTAAAATTTTGCGGTCGTTTCATAAAACCGCCGCAAAATTTAGCAAAACATTTAATTTTGTGACAGTTTTCAAATAATTATCACTAAATTTAAAAAACAACTAAATAATTAAAAAATTCAATTCAATTTCACGACGGTTTTTGAGAAACCACTACCAAATTCAAAAAATTAAATAATTTAAAATTAAAAATAAAATAATATTTGAGGCGATTTTCAAAAACCGCTACAAAATTCATTTAAAAATTAAATTTAGTAGCAGTTTTCAAAAATCATAGCTAAATTCAAAAAACTAAATAATTTAAAATTAAAATTAAATTAACCTTTGTGGCGGTTTTCAAAAACCGCCGCAAAATTTAAAAAAATTAAATAATTTAAAATTAAAATTAAATTAACATTTGCAGCGATTTTTGAAAACAACCGCTAAATTTATTAAAAAATTAAATTTAGCGGCAGTTTTTCAAAAACCGACACTAAATTCCAAAAATTAAATATTCAAAAACCGTCACAAAATTCTTTAAAAAAAATTAAATTTTTCTTAAGAAAATAATTAAAAATTAAATTACTAAAAATAAATAGAAAAATATTAAAAATAAATTTAAAATATCATTTAAATTAATAGAAAAATTCTTTAAAAATTTAATTTAAAAAAATAAACATAAATTTAACAAAATTTTAATAAATAAAATTTTAATAGTTTTTAAAAAATATATAAAATCTTCTTTTTTATTTTTAATCAATTAATTTATTCTATTATTCTTTTAAAAAATAATCAATTAATAAATACTTTTAATATATATTAAAAATATAAAATATAATTCTGAAAATTAGTTGTTAGATTAGTATATAATATATATATATATAGATGTGCATATATGTTAAGGGGTGCTTCGCAGATTAGGCAGTTTGCGTGCGCGCGTGCGCACTTGAGGTCTTAGGAAGGGAAAGCGTTGGGATTTAATTTCCAGCATCACCACGTGACGCGCTCACAAGTGGCCACGTGGTGCGCAAGGGCTGGGTGGGCCAGGCTAGCCCGCACAAGTAATAAAAAATTTAATTTTTTTTATTAATTTTTGCGACGATTTTGAAATCGTCGCTAAAATTAAAAATTTAATTTTTTTAAAATTTTTTGCGACGGTTTCAAAACCGCTGCTAAATATTATAGAAATCATCGCTAAATCACTTATTTTGCGATAGTTTTTGAAATTGCCGCAAAAAATATAATTAGCAGCGGTTATTCTAGCAGTTGTTAAAAACCGCTGCTAAACGCTCCGCAATGGCTAACTTAGCGGCGGTTTTCGTTAAATTACTTAGCAGCGGTTAAAAACCGCAGCTAAATGCCAAAAAAACCACCGTTAAATGCCAATTTTTTTGTAGTGTTCCAATCACCACAAACCTTCTAGGGTTTTTGTAACAGCCCCCTTTTTCAGGGCATGTTATGCCTTACGAAATTTGATCTCTTTTTTTTTTTTTTTTTATCATTACCTTATCCCAAAATTCCCTAAGACCTTATCTAGTACGAGATATCTACACTAGAAAATAAATACAAAGCGGAAGCTGAATCGAACCTGCTCATGGCAATGCGTATAACAATAATTGTACATGGCATCTATTATAAGTTAACATATGAGCGTTTGATAATAAATACAATGTGCATAATTTTTAAATTATCCATATTACAACATAACTTGGTACATGTACTCGCATCTCGATGTCTCATGTCCCTACTCATAACCAATCTCGGAATCATCTCTGCAAGTCCCGACTGGAACGTTGAATGTTCCAGGGGCGAACCCAAGTTAGATGATGAACCATCTAAATAAGGGTACATAATGCTATGTCATGAGTGTATGCAATGTCTTTCATCATAGGTGTCAACTGCACCCCTCATGCTACCTACCATTTTAGCGGCCACCTTTTTTGAATCCGGGGTGTATGGGTGCACCCTTAGTAAGGCAACGGTGCCAGTTCGTACTCCTTACGGCCTCATATGCGTGTGATCAATGACATCGACGTGTATTCATGCATTTCATAGTCATGTATGCATTCTACGTGATGGATATGTATCAGGGCATGTCAATATGATGAAAATATTTTCGATGAAGTACCACTTACCTTCTAGAGCTTATCGGGCTACCTCGAAATTCGCGTCTTATCTCGATTTGCGTGCTAACCTCAAAATTCGCACCAGACACCTCAACTTTGACCTCAAAGCATCCTAATCACCATAATTATTTGAATAAACATTAAAACCTATTTTTCATAATTTCTGCCACTTTCTTTAATTTTCTCTCTATTTCTTCCTATTTTTCCTCAATAAATCCAAATTAAATATTTCTAAAATATTTTCTCAATTATTTCACTACAACAAAATAATATTCTTAAATTTATGAAATTTTCTAAGAAATTTTACTTACCTTGACTTAGGCTCTCCAGCTTTCTCGATATGCGTGTCATAATCTCGAAATGCGTGCCCGAACCATTTTTCTCACCAAAAATCTCCAGAATATCACTGAAACATAATTTCCTACTTTTCGGAATTTTCTAAGATTTTTCCCCATCATTTTTCTATTTTTTCTTCTTTTTTTTTTCTTCATTTTCTTTTCTTTCTTTTCTTTTATTTTCCACTGTTCATCATCTCCTTCCTCTGGCTCCTACGCGCGCACCACCTGCAACCGACTCCTCCATCTGCCGCACCGCCTATTGCCATCGCCCTTGCCGGCTGTTGCCGCCGCCCTCAGCCGCGACGGACCATCGCCGAGCTGCGCACCACACCTGCGAGCTGCTGGTCGCGGTCGCCGTTGGTTGCGACTGGTTGCTCTTTGTTGTAATCGATTGCGGCCATGGCTGCCATGGCCGCACTTGCTTCTTTCGGTCGCTTCCCAGGCCTCCAACGAGCCCACCAGCCTTGCTGAATGCCGCCTCCCTGCTCGCCTTCAACCGAGCTGCCATGGCCGCTTGCTGTTGCCTCCTTCAGCTCTCGCTCTCTCCCTCTCTCTCGATCTCCCAATCTCTCTCTCTCTCTCTCTCTCTCTCTCTCGATCGGCCACTGCCACAGCAGCTTGAAGCTGCTGTGGCTGAATTCTGCTCCTTTCTCCCTTGCTTCATTTGCCCCCATTTTCCATCTATTTATAGGCTACTCAACCCCTCCTGACGTCACTCCTCACGTCACTGCCCATACCTCCTTGCGCAAATCTCGGCCGATTTTTAGAGGCATGGCTGGAATGTTGCAGGGGCGCGGCTGATCTCAAGTTGCAGGGCATGGGTGATGTACACACAGCACACGCATACACATCACATTTAATGCTAATATTACTTCCTTAGATTCACTGCTCTAATTCTAATTCTGCTACTCATTCTCCAATTCATTTTAATTTCAATTTGGCTCACTGGTTGCCTCCCATTTACTCAATTTGTAGCCACTGCTTCGCCCATGAATACATATATTATATATATATAACTATATAATACACTATATTATAAAGATAGTTACACATTTAATCTCAAATTTTGTCTTTATTTCACTTGAGAAATTCCTTAATTATAATTATACCCTCAAACATCGAATTAATTTGCATTTCGATACAGAAAACGCAAAATTAATAATCTTAAAGTTACTCGATAATACCGATTTTGCCCTAATGTCCTCACCGGACCGTCGTTTCATCCCAAAACTATTGAAGGGTTACTCGTTACACAAAATCGGAGCCCCCTAGGGTTTCGTTGATTTTTTGGGAGTCTCCTACAACGATTCGATTTTACAGCTTAATTAGCAGCTATATTTTAGCTGTACCAAAAATTGTTCCCGATTTGATTTCTTTCGATACCATAAATCCTATCTTGGAATGCTCATCAAAACCATATAATTTTTCTTAAACAATTTCACTCCGAGGCATTCCCTGCAGTTGATTCGGTACCTGAAATTGCTACAAAATTAATTTTTCGGTATTCTAAACCTATCGAAATTACGTGGCAGCCTCATACGAACATGGGGTATTACAGTTTTAAGGACATTAAATTTGTAGTTTATTTATAATTATGTCCCTGAAATAAATATGACAAAAAAAAAAACTATATCTAAATATGAAGCACTACCCTTACCCTATATAATAAATCTTTCAAAAACCATGCCAAAGTCTCAAATCATCCAGGTCTCCAATAAAAGTCCACCTTTGCTCTACCACCTACAAGCACATCACATTATCAACAGGAAAATAGGAGTGCAGATACGGTGATGTGGATCATGTTGTATTAGCGTATCTAGACAAGCATGATCGAAAGAATTCAAAGATATGGTCGTAGTGATCGATGTTCAATCTTATAGGCATAGAGTTCACATATAGTGTTTGTTTTCAGCCCATAATATATGCTTTTGGGGTAGATTGATGAGCCGAATTGAACTAGCCTCTTTGCTGCTACTATTATCATATTTTAGCCATTTTAAATTACCTTTTATGATTATTTATGATTTCTTTATTTTACGTTTGATATAATCATGTTTTTTTTAACACAATCCAAGCCTGCAACTTAAGACTTATCTTTACACATAATGTGCCTATATATATATATATATATATATATATATAAGATTAGGGATACAAAAAAAGAAAGACAAAATAAGGCCTCAATCAGGAAGCAAAAATAAGCAAATTCACAAAGACAACCCTAAAATGTAGCAGAAATTAAAACATAAACCCTTAAAATCAACCACAATTGTATAAACCACAAAGTAACATTTAGCTAGGATTTTGCTACACATACAAAGGGATGAACAATTCTATAAATTGAGTACCTGAATATTAAAACTGAAAAAAATGAAAGAAACCCATATTCGAACTGATTGAGATCCGAACAATGAACCAAAAGAAAACTTAGAAGAGCAATAAAGAAACTTACACAAAACCAAGATCGACGACGACACTGACAACAACAATATGTAGGTGCTTCGATCATCGATTGACAGATATGGATTAATGGGAAGAAGGAAAATTTGGTAGAGGGTAGTGTGATTTGGATTGGCAAGATTTGGATTTGGTAGGGATTTGGATTCGACGGGAAGAAGTGGAGTTGGATGCGCGAGAAGGATGAGGAATGATGGAGAAATTAATAAAAAACAATTTGCCTAATTAAGATCATGGATATATATTTTGTGGGAAATATTCAAGTTAATTTTTTAGACTCAATAACAACGGGACTTTTAATTAATAGCAAGAAATTTAAATATCCGCATTAGAAATCTAATTTTACACCACATTTAATTAGAGTATAAATAGTGTAAGGTCCGCATTCAAATATTCGAAAAAAGGTCATTACAATGATGATATAGAACAAATTTGAACTCAAATAACAACTCATTTCATTTCTAGCAGCAAAAATTTAAAAACGATTTAATTACATTTTTAATATCTAATGATTCTAGGCTCAATGGCCATACAAAATAATAAGAGGCTCAAATGCCAATAACATAACTGTTGTTGTCAAAATACAACAATTAAAATTTGTGATGTGGGGTCCACTCGAGCTTGGTGTCGGGTGAAGTTAGGTTGCCATTAGAGATACTGCCTCAAGGGAGTTTGTCGCTAGGATGCTCGCCACAAGCCTTCGCTACTAGGTTTTGCCACAAGTTTAGCCACTAGGTTTTGTCATTAGCTTCACCACAAGGTTTTACCACAAGTTTTGCCACTAGTTTCGCCACAAGGCTTCGCTATAAGGTTTCGCCACTAGCTTCGCCACAAGGTTTTGCCACTATCTTCGCCACGAGCTTCGCCACAAGGTTTTGCCACTAGTTTCGCCACAAGACTTTGCCTTCGCCGCTAGGTTCGTCGTAAGACTTTACCTTTGCCGCTAGTTCGCTGCAAGACTTTACCTTCACCGCTAGGTCTGCTGCAAGACTTTGCCTTCGCTGCTAGATCCGCCGCAAGACTTTACCTTCGCCGCCAGGTCTGCCGTAAGACTTTACCTTCGCCGCTAGGTCTGCCACGAGGATTTTGACCCTGTTAATGCTGAGAAAATGGGTTAGAAGGCTAGCGGGAATCTCCCCCGTGAAGACCTTCTGATGCCTAAGTCAATCTCGGATCCCAATGACTATTCACGAAAATAGTAAATGTGCATTCAAAGTGTCCAAATTTTACCAAAATTGGAAGTCCCCATTATTGTCCTATAGCTGGGTATTTATAGGGCACGATTCTCAAGGGTGGTTGTTGACACGTGGCGACTACTGAATGGGTCAAAGCCAAAGAAAATAGGGAGGTTGTACTAAGCCGCCGTGAGGCAGCAAAGACTTCCACGAGGCAACCTCGCGGCAAGCACAGCTGCAAAGCAGGTGTGCCTCACAGCAAATTAGCTAAAAGTCAGCTCGCAGCATGCGTCCGCGAGCAGCTTGCAACCAGTAGACGTGAGGCTGTTTCGCTGCAAGCTGTTGCAAGCCTCGCGGCATGTGTCCTCGAGGAAGCTCGCGGCAAGTAGCCGCAAGCCTGCTTCTCGCGGCTGCAAGGTTGCCAGTTTGCGGCAATTTTTGCTGCCAACATCCTCATTTTTTTATTAATTTCTTTTGAATTTTTTTATCCTTATTTTTACATGGCACAATAATAACAAATCCTTATCACTATAATCCTCACCAAATCGCTAATTAGGATCTTTGAAGTTAGGACGCGTCTCCATACACCACTATCCCTAGCTGTAGTCCTACTGGACTCGCCCTCAATAATAGGTCTGCCTTTACCTGGAATGGCAAAAAAGATCAAGTAATCCACAAGGCTCAGCAAGCTCCAGAACAAAGAACAATATATAGGATCCAAGAGCATGATGACACCAAGAAGAGTAATCAAGGACTCCACACTTATATACAAGATTTATTATTCATGAACTTATCAATTCAACTTAATATATCATGTCACCATGTATCACTATGAAAATGTGCATAAAATTTCAATGTTGTTATCAATTCTCACATGCTCGCAGGCCATAAATCAATACATGCAAGAGTGCATCATTTCATTATCAATATCAATTTTCTCGGATCTTAAGCCATAATTTGATGCATGCAAAAGTGCATAAGTTCCATAACCTCACAATAAATATGGAGCCAACTTGCAGGGTTATGGTCACCTCGTCCTGCACCAGGTACCCATAGTGTACCATTTCTCTCTTCGCACAAAATAATAGGTGCGCAAAACATATATATATATATTTAACATGTACATGTATGCATCATGCATGCATTTTCCAACCACGTGTATTTAAATTCTTGTTTCCGCGATATTTATACTTTCAACATCATTTACCCATATCTAGTTTTTTTCCATCATCAGATAAATTCAACATATCTTACTTCATTACATTTACCACATTCAAGATGTAATTTATGACATTGAAATGCTTGATATAATTTATAATACAGGAATAATTTTTGAGATATGTTATTTAATATTTAACCTCAATTCACCAGCTGAGGAGTATTATAAATTTAATCATTATTTTTCCCATCATATGATTGTTGTGATTTCATTTAACCAGTGATAGTAAGCATTTACTTGTATTCGTGCTCATAATTCAAATTTATGATTAGACCCCATGCCATCAGAATGACCACACAATGCAAAATTGCTGGTTAAAGTAAACCTAAAATTTTTCTAAGGAGAAGGACTAACTAGAAATATTTTTATAAATGGCTTCATTTTGAAAAACTAACTCCTGGTATTTTGATAACTAACATTCAGTGTTGTAAGAATGATTTTTAATGATTTTTTTAAGAAACAGAAGCTATGTATTTCGAGGGTGGTAAAATCTTAATTTCTCGAGTTTGTACTGAAAGCCAAATTCTATTTTTTTATTTTTATGGATTTTAATTTTTTTGATATTTTTATTGAATCCAAATAGTAGGTACTTTCTTATTTACATTTGTGTATTAAAGTAAATGAAAGGTAAAATATAAATTAAAGAAAATGCAAACATTTACTCGAGAATAGCTCGAGTAAATGGATTTTGATTTTTTTGATATGTAAATGGATGGGGGTGTGAACAGAGAGCTCGTAATCAAGGGCTTATAGGAAGAGCTCGAGGTCATGAGTTCATGGCTTACGGAGAAAGAGCTTGAGGTCATGAGGTGAATAAGAGTTCGCTGAACGAGCTTGCGGTCAAGAGGTTGGGCAAGTGCTCGCTGGACGAGTTAGCGCCAAGAGCTTGAGGTCAGGCGCGCGACAAGAGTTCGCAGACAAGAGCTTGAGAAATGAACTCGCGGGAAAGAGCTCGCAATTAAGCTTATGGTCAAAGCATAAAGGTATGAGCTCACGATTAAGCTTACGGTCAGAGGGCATAGACATGAGCTCGTGGCAAAGAGCTCGTAGGCAGATATACGTCGGCTATTTAAAACATAGGGTGTCTATACCAAGATGTTCATTTCATATATAATATATACATGTGAGGGTCTATTAAACACTAGGAAGTATACCCACGATCTGTCTGCCTCTAATAAGGGTTATTTGAACGGGCTTCTTTATTTGTACATATGCATACAACCTATAGCTCAATACAGAGGCGAACAAAACCTCTATATCTAAACTGAAACCAAACATATGCCATTCTCAAAAAATAAATTTGGGGTAAAGCAATCCCCATTTGAAACATCAAATGGACCTTAATATACGTAACAAGAATATTCCAAAGAAAATGATGTTGTAACTGGAGAAGAAGAAAGTATACGGAACAACATATATATATATATACACTCACAGTCATCACAATAAGACAAAATGAATACAGAAATCGCATCAGCTAGCTCGCATAAGGATATAAGAGCATGTATAAGAGAACTCGCATTGCAAATCAAAGGGGAGTGCAAGAAGAACTTATCTGATGATTTCGCTATATAGAAGAATCCTCTCTTCCTGAAGCTCCTCTCGGCCAACACGAAAATGGGACCAAAAGGCAAAAAGGAAAGAAGAAGAAGTAAGAAGAAAGAGTTGCAGAAAGGGAAAGGCAGGCACACAACAATTAAAGGTCGTTGATGCAGATGAAGCACGAAGAGAGAAATGCACAGTCTGCCCTTACAACTTGGTCGAAATGACCTGATTGCCCTTCACCTTTATAATGGTCAATTGGAAGACCAAGGGCATTATTGACATTTTATGGCCAATTTATTTTTTTATTATGATTTTCCTTTAAGAATTTCAAATCTCATTTCTCAATTGGGCTCACACTATGTCGTGGGCCATTCCATGGTCCAACTCACTAACCCAAATAAATTATCATCATCCAAACCCCTTCATAATATAATTAAAAATTTTGAACACAGCTCAATGGCCCAATTTATTTGGTCTTTCCCCACATTTTTGGATCCCATTTAAATGGGCTACCAAATTCTCATTTCCACTTACTCTTTGAAAACTATGTTTTTAGCGACGGGATATTTGTCATCTTGTTAATTTTTTTATCGTTAAAAGCCTTTTTTTTTTTGTAGTGTTAGCCATCCTTATATTTCCCAAAGTAAAAGGGTAATACAATTTTAGTTATAAAATAAGACTCTATACTTATGCCCTCAAAACAACCCCCAAGGATTGTTTCGATTGGGATATCTCAATACACATCTACACCCACAAGACTCAAGCTTTGCTCGACCTGACCCTTTCCTTGGACTTACCTTTATCTGGAATGACAAAAAGGGAAACAAAGGTGAGCCACAAGCCTCAACAAGTATATATAACAAAGCAATTGTATAGCATCATGAGTCAAATGCATGAACAATAAACAATAAGGTAGAGTAGAATTTCTCACACAACAATTATATAAGCCATCATCATGCTCCACCGCAATATATATATATATATATATCAATGCCTTATCATACCATACTATCACTTTGTGAACCATTGTTTACCCAAGCTCTGGTTCTATCCTAGGCGAGCCTTATGATCTTAAGCTCCCACAATCAAGAAAATACCTGCTGAACTTGTTTTAGATATCCTTTTCCTCTTATGACATAGTCGTAGTGCAAATAAGTGCGCTAATTTCTGTATATATATATATCATACACATGCCATCAACCATAGCATATATAAATTGATCATGTCAACATATCAATCATCCATTAACATGTTTGTTGTAATACCCAAGAATTTGCAAAGGGCTCAAGAGTAGTTTATCTTGGGGTGAAAATAAAATTTTCAGAAGATTAGGGCTATAATTTTGGTACAATTGTGAGTGACCGAATTGAATGGAGGGAGTGCCTTGGAGCCGAGATGTCTAATGAGAATGATATGGTATTGATGAGCATCTTGAGGTATGATTTATGGCACTGAAAGAAATCAAATTTGAATCGATTTTTGGTACAGCTTTGGATCAAGCTGAAAAATTGAATTATCGTAAGAGAATTCTAAAAAGACAATGGAACCTTCGAAGAAGTCAAATATTACATAAGGAAGAACCCTTAAGTGGCATCGAGATGAAATAATGGGCTTTGGTAATCAAAGCGTAATTCTGAGCCAAAGTGTAATTTTTGAAAATTCCCGAGAAAGATTGAAATGACATTATTTTTAAGAATTTGAGGGTCAAATAAGAAGTTTAGAATGTGAGGGTCTCAATAAAAGTTTTGGAAAACTCAGGGGGCTTATGAAAAGGGCCAAAAATGCATTTCAAAAGTTGAAAAGGGTGAAAGTGTAAATTTCAAAACTTTCACAAACCATGGCCGACCAAGCTTCTATCTCATCATTGAATTCGGTTATGGAAGGCCCGAGGAATTGGGTGGGGATTGGGTAGGGAGCCTCAGAGCAAGGCCGAAGATCATCTTTTGGCCAACAAACAAACAAATCGTTGGAGAACGTGGCCAAAATTTTGGTCAAAAGTGACCAGAATTTTAGGCCATTGTGAAGGGATTTTTGGGGTTTTGTTCTAAGTTTTGGATCGATACGGGTAGGTAAGTGTGTTACTGGCCTTGGGTTGCTTGAAATTGGTCGTTTTGTGGGTTAATTTTGACTATAAATAAGGGAAGCTTGGCCGAGGTTTTTGGAGGAATTGGTTTCAATTTGCTTCTGTTTTCGACCAAATTGAGGCATGAAATTAAGGGGGTATTTCTCCCCAAGATGAGAGGAAGGTTTCTAGAAAGTTTGAAGCATTTTGGTGGCTATTTGATGGGATTTCGAAGCTTAGCCAGAGAAGAAAGCGGACGGTTTGGCCGATTCTTCAAGCAGTCGGTTGGACCCCTTCCGATGTTCCTTTCCAGCCGTTCTTAGTGCCATGTGGATCAATTGAAGGTGTAGAAGAAGATGGCATCGAAATCTAGATTTGCCAGTGTCCTAGCGCCGGAGAAGATGACTGGCCCGTGGGACGCATGCACTGGTCATCACGCGTAGACCACGCGCTAGCGCATGAGGGTGCGTGCGAGCCTGGAAAAATGTGCAAAAAAACAAAAAATCCTTGAAAAATGTGATCTAAAGGGTTGTGTAAAAAGTTTTGGCTTTGGCATTCCTAGTTTCTCGATTTCCACAATGACGAGCCTCATTTTGCCTGCAAACAAAGCTTTGAGATAAGTTATGGAATTTTCTTTTGAAGTTCTTAGAATATAATGAATTGTTGTGGAAAAAGATTTGAGAAAATAGTTAAGAAGGTATTTATTTGGAATTTTACGAAGGAAAATGAGAGAAAAATGTGAAGAAATTGAAGTATTGAGATATTTTGTAAATAAATATGATTTATAGGATTGTTGTGCTCAAGATTAAATGATTTGTGCAATTTTGAGGTTTTGTCACGAAAATTGAGGTCAGGGACACAAATCGAGACGATGCAAGTTTTTTGAAATATTTCGAACTTCATGCTAAAGGTGAGTGGTTTTACTCCCAAAGCTTATACATGTTACACTTTGCTTATCTTGACCATGATAGTCATGAAAGTAGATAAGTTATATGTATTTTATACATATCTTGTCATATCTGTACATATATTGTTGCATCAATGGTTTATGATATTTCATTTCGTATGATATTATTGGAATATCAATACTTGTGTCGGGATGGGATGTCGCCTTGATAGTGTAGCCATAATTCCCTAAGGGCAAATGATGGAACAACGTTAGGATTATTTTGAAAGCAGGTCAGAATTCTACCTAGGGTTCCGTGCCTGGCTGGTGGACCAGGGAAGTTACACTAGGTATATGATTGTTCATGTTATTGCATCATGCATTCGTGTATCATGTTTCTAAAATTCTCACTAGAAGATTCATCTTCTAACTAGGTATGCCCTTGGAACATTCAAACGTCCTAGATAGGACTTGCATCTTAGGTATGAAAGTGGTGAAGATGTGACAACACGTGATGACATGTCCGATGGATTCAACATGTGGTTTCACTATATTGTTTCATCATGAAGAGATGGATATTCTTCAGTCTTATGTTCCATTGAGGATTAAACTTGTAAGATGTAAGTACGTTATGTATTATTATTCGAGGTATTTAGTTGTTATCTCTGATAGATGAGTCTCCATGTAGTTAAATATTGATGACATGACGTTAAACTATGGTATAGTTTTTCGTGTTATAAATAAAATAAATTCGGTATGTATCATATCAGGTTTTGATTATTTCTTCCGCATTTATGATGATTACTTGTCTAAGCCTATTGATTATTATTTTGGTATGCTGAAAAGATAAAATAGGATTGTCGAGAAATGATTTATATTGAGTTTATGTTGAAAAAAAAAATATTCTTGAAATTTCTAAGTTATTTAACACTCAAGAAAAGCGGGGTGTTACATTTGTGGCTATTCATCTCATCATGCACAACATACCCTTCAACATCCATATTAATCAACCATAGTATAGTAATCAATAAATGAACATGAGAACACATAATAGGTTTCCCACCCTTCATGAGCGACGATCAATGTTATACATTGGGGAGGAGCTTTTTGGAAGCTAACATGATGATTCGAGGATGGTTTTCCAGAATCAAAAGAAGAATTAGGTGACCATAAAGGCAAATAATTGGTTAGAATGAAGGTATTTGTCGCCCTCCAGAAGCTGGTGGCCTCAAATGGTTGACATCCTCACCCCCAACTATCAACAGATAAAAACCTTTCCTCTCAGATGGTCGACAGATTGTGTGGCGCCCTCACCCTTGAGTACCCTAGCTCAGGGACCCAAGGAGGAAGTGTCAATAAGGATGGTACATGTCACTCACATAAATAGAAATGCCAAACAATAGAACTAGAAACCCCCGATAAGGGTAAAAAAATAACATACATGTTTGTGGCAAATGTGTGTACTTCAGGGTTATATACACATAATAAATCTCAAAATACACTAATTTGACCCGTACATAACAAAATAGCGGAAGCTGACATCAAAAGAAGCCCTGAACTCTAGACTACACTGTACACGTCTAAGCTCAACACTCAGACTCCACTAGGCCCAGCATCCGCTCTAGCCTTGCTCCTGCCTACAATGACGCAAGCAAAGTGAGCCACAAGGCCTAGCAAGCAATATAAAATAATTGGAAGCTGGAATAACTGAACAGAATAGCTAAACTGAAACATAAGATGGTGAGACATGAAAAGATAACTAAATGTCATGCATCGCATATCTAAAATATACCATACTCATGGAAAGCTAAAACCCACAAAAAACTGGCATTGGTTTATGATATCACATGTAATATACTATTGACACCCATAATGAATTGACATGGGGCTCTGAAATGTCATGCAACTGAAACATGACTCATGCTTATATAATAAATACATAATCAGAATACATGCAATACATAAATAACCTCCGAAGCCAATAAGCCCTACATTGATTTGATATGTGGGGTTCATATACCACACAAACCCGACCCCTAATAGCCCATCGGCTGACTAACGTGTGTATGCCCTAGTGGAATAATCTGTAGCATGCTTTACCCACTCAGGGAAAAATGTAGGCACGCTAATCTTGATAATAATAATCCATGAATAAACCCATGCTTGCACACCTCATCGTGAACCCATATATGTATAGTAATCTTAAACTTTAACCATGAATTTAATCACACTTAAATAAGATAACATGCTCTAATCATGTAAAATGCTCTATAAAATACCTCATATAATTCTCTTGCACTTATATAAATCATACGTGTAATGCATAGTCGAATCTGGAGATTTTCCTAAAGTATATTTGGACATGGGGGCATTATTTAAAAAAAGCGGAAGTTGGACAGTTTTGACATCCCTCAGTATTTTGGGAATAACTCTCTCATCTTAACTTCGATTGTGCTGATTCAAGATGATATGAAAACACAAGAGGAATATCTACAACTTTTAAGTTTAAGTTTTGAGATATTCAGATTGTAACAGGGTCAAAATTGAGTTGCAAAGTGAAAACAGAGTGTTGGAACTGACTGTAATTTTACTGTTCATCATCCTCTTAGTGGAACCGAATTTAAAACTCCGCCAACTCTGAAACCCTATCAAAAATAGCATCATCCCCAATGAAATAGGGGTAAACAAGACCCCTTGGACTGGTTACAACGAAGTTTAACCACAAAACGAGATCAAACGAAGTTTTGATACAAAATGATATATTTATATATACATATGTATAACTGAAAAAACATAGCAATATGGATGTGGATGCTTGCCTTCTCTTGCTTCTAACTTGCTGATAAACCACCTAAGCTTGCTTTTCCACTGCCCTTGCTTGCTAACTCTTGAAGAAACAAAGAAACAAAGACACTTAAAAACTCTCTGCTCCCTACGCGTATTCCTTCCTCTGATGTCCGAAATTATCACCACTTCCTCATCTCTCTCTTACATGAATACATACACATGGACTCTTTGGGTGCAAATAATTCACATGAAATGATTCCAAAAGCAACAATCTCACGTGCTTGGAAGCATTAGGAAGTTGGAAGAAGGAACTTAGCCATCCAACTCACGCGCACAACTCTCTGCCTCCACACAATTAAACCCAAATCACTTATCTAATATAACCCACTTACACCACACTATCATCGAAATACATACATCATATAATTAACTCAATAACATAATTTATTTATTTAACAATTTCCACATATTACATAAATCACCATATACTCTTATACTAGATATCATAATATCTCTGGGGCATTACAGATTTGGGCATGGTCAGTTAACAGCTAGAATGCCACGCACTCGATCACCCACCCCAACTTACCAATTGATCGATAGCCCAGGCCATATATCAACAGACAAAATGGAAAATCCCCCAATTGATCGACATACATGAAGAAACGGTCGATTGATAACAACGAAAATGATACATTTAAAGCAAAAATACATACAAGATACACCAAATTTGCAATACTCCCTTCTCCAAGAACTTCCTGAGAAGAAGTGCTATGGGGAAATAAAATAAAATCAATTGATAAACTGAAATATGATACTATAAATGAATATCTCAGTCAACTGAAATAAAAACTCTTGAGCCAACATAAACTAAAAATCATAAACTCTGTGTAAGGGTGTAACGACCGTTATTCGGTCTGATTATATTAATATGGGAAAAGAAGATTTAATTAAGGGGATCATGACTTTGGGACATTATATGTGTTATTTTTAGGTAATGTGACAAAAATAGAGGGGATGTGAAAAATCAAAGGTTTGAGTTTAATGGAAGTGGGACCCATAACTTTGCAAAGAATGTAAATAAAGATTTTATAAAAATCGTGGAGTTTGATTTATGTTTTAACTTTTATTTGAAAGTAAGTAATTTCCATTTATGTTATTTTGCAATAAGGGCATTTTGGTAATTGTGGGAGTGTATGGATATATATATATATATGTTAGAAGAAGAAATTAGAAGGCAAAAAATGGGAGAGAAGAGAGGAAACAATCGAGAAAGCAAGGAGGGGAGGCTAGGGTTTAATTTCCTCTCCATTTTCTTTGCTTTTGATGCTTCAAGGAAGGTTTGAGCAAGTTAGGAGTAGCTTCATCTTCTTTTCCTTCTTTTGTCTTAGTTTCTTGGCTATGGAGGTGTGGAGGTTGTGGTGGTTTCTCCAAGCAAGGTTTTCAAGAGGTTTGGCAAAGGCAAGTTCTACTCCTCTACTCCTCTTCTAAATCATTAAGTTTTGATGTTTTGAGGGTTATTTGTGTTTCATCCTTTTGTTTGAGATCTATGTAAAGATCTTTGTAAATCTCCTTGAATTCTTGTATGTGCTGGTTGAATTTATTTTGAGACTTCAATAGGGTTTGTTCCACCCTATATTTGTTTGGGAATGGTGTATTTTGGCTTTAGATTTGAGTTTTGGGAGAGTTGGAGGAGTTTGGGGGTGTGTTGCTCATCATTTTTGGGTTCTGCAGGTTCAAGAGTCGACTCTGGGATGTTAAGAGTCGACTCTGCATAAAAGAGCTCTCGGCTAGGTCGCCTCTAGGGATGTAGGAGTCGACTGTGCCTCGAAAGTTGACTCTCATGATGTCAAAAGTCGACTCCCGCAATAGACTGCACTGCGTACCCTCTACTATTTTAGCTATAACTTTTTGTATATAAATCCGATTGACAAACCGTTTGAAGCGTTATAAAATAGACTCGATAGCCTTCAATTTGATATATTATGGCTATTATTTGGACAATATTTGAAGGGTCCACCTAGGGTTTAAAGTCATACCAATGAGGGTTGGGAGCCAATCCACGATCCATGGCATTTCTTGGTTCGAGTCTTAGGGTCTATTGAATGAATATTATGAGAGGTGGTTGGGATGCATATTTGGGGGTGTGTTTCATGCATTGTCATGTTATGATATATATATATATATATATGGGTGTGTTAGCCTAGGTATTGGGTGGAGCTGATTGGCCTCAGGGGTTGTGTGTGGTCGCGAACACCGCCCTTGGAGTGGAGCTATCCGGACCCAATGACCTTCTAGCATTTGAAGTGGTTGTGTCCTTGGGTGGGAGCTGATTGTCCTCGAGGGTTAATTGTGCTCACGAGCACTGTCTTGGGAGTTGAGCTGTCTGTCCCCAAGCGTCCATTGCTAATTGTACAAGTTAATGAGAGTTATATGTGTGCATATGTTTTCTTTGGTTTCTGGGGCCGGTGTGTGACTTATTGGGCTTATTCCTTTCCCTTATGGCGAATTACTCATGTTGTAATCTAACTTTCATTGTCATCCATTGTTATGCTTGCTGGGCCTTGTGGCTCATTCTCTTGCTTCTTACACCATTCCAGGAAAAGACAAAGGTAAGGCTGAAGGCGAGTCTAGCAAAGGTGGATCTCAAGGGACTTAGCTGTGTACAGAGATTACCTAAAGACAAGGTTATTATAAGTCTTTTGTTGTGTTATAGAGAACTTGTCACTCTCTTATATTTTGAAGGCCTATGTATATGTTGTGGTGGTCATGGCTTGGGGTTTTGTATCTAATGAAAGCTTAGAACTTGTGTAATTATGTCATGAATGGATGTGCATATGTGTTAATATCGGGAATGTTTATGGATGTTTCGATGTTATCCATCTCTTATAGTGGTTGGGTTGAACATTTTTAATTGAGTTATTTCTGTATCATTCTATTGATGACCTCTTCACGGATCCTCTATGCTAGTCGAGGCTCCGGGTGGCGGGCCGTCACAAAGGGACAATCCCTCAACTGAAATGTAAAATAAACCTAAACTGATAAGACATCAACTAATCCCATACATCTTTTATCTTGAACGGCTTCATGTATACACACTATTGAACACTGCTGCTTGGCCACACATTTGGTACTCCCACTACAAGAAACAAGATTTTTAGTGGAGGCTAAGACTGTCACTAAAAGCATAAAAACTCGTCACTAAAAGTTTTAGTAGCCACCAAATTGGTCGCCACAAGATGTCATTAAAAAATATGTCACAAATAGTATTAGTGGTGATTATTAGCTAGTCGCCACTAAAAATATCCTTTTAGTGGCAGCGAGAAGTGACGGTCACAAAAAATTTTGTAGTGACAACCACAGTCCTCCGCCACTAATGTCATTTTTTATGACAGTCATGGCTGTCGCAAATAATGACTTTTTAGTGGTGGCCACCATTGTCACAAGTAATGAATTTTTTGTGACAGCTTTACTGGTTTTCACAAATGATAAGATTTTAGTGATAGTGTTGGCTACCACAAAATGAACGTTTTTAGTGACCACATTATATCGGTTGCCACAAAAAGTGTTTGACAGATACTTTTAGTGAAATCATAGCTGCTGCAAAAGAAGACATTTTAGTGACCACTTTTTGTTAGCTGCCACAAAAAGTGATTTTTATAAAATTTTCCCACAATCCACTGCTGGTTTTTCTATATTTTAAACCCTATTAATTTAATATGTTGCATCCAAAATAAACACCATTCTAATTATCAAGAAACTTCAGAAAACAACTCTAGTCAATTAATAATTGACTAGCACTTTACATTTACATTGTCATCAAAAAAAGATATCTAGCAATGTACAATCACATTGTCATAAAAAAAAAGACATCTAGCACTTTACATCAAAAAAAGACATCAAACAATTAAGTATAGTCAATTGTTATTTCTACTCCTTCCTACCCTAACATCTTCCATAAAAACTTCAAAAATTGATTGTCTTTCTTTGACTTGGTCCAATTCTATCGACAATGCTTCATTTTTCTCTTTCAAAAGTTGCATTTCATTTTTCAAACCATTATTATGTTGTCGCATTTGTTCTAGAACTATAATGAGCTCATGACGAGATGGAATCTTTCCAAGAACAGAATAAGGAGTTGGTCTGAATCCATACCCATGAATAGGTACATGTCTTTCTCTTTCTATTACTTTAGAGAAAATTTCATTTTTATCAATAACTTGAGAAGGTTCTTCTTCAACTCTTTAGGTTACTAAAGATTGAATTTTGTCCTAAAATTTGATAATAAATAAAATAGATATGTTGTAACATAATACTAAAATATATATCACAATAACAACATAAACTGCTTAAAATAAAATTTGCCACTATTTCTTTTGACGTGGAATCAACCATTGACCCGTCTTTTTTCTTGTGTCACCTTAAACATTTCCCATGCAGACGGTTCGTGTTCTAATATTTCAGCCTGTATTGAATATTTAGATTAACAAACATCAGTAATAAAGTCAGTCTAATTTCTTGTAGTCATCCATATTAGCAAGACAATAAAGAAAATTTTGAGCTGGGAAAGCAAGAAACGAATGAAATGAATCAAAGACCTGAAATTTGAAAAAGGACCAACCTTCAATTCATTAATTAATTAAACCAATTACTAATGAAATGAATCAAAGACCTGAAATTTGAAAAAGGACCAACCTTCAATTCATTAATTAATTAAACCAATTACTAATGAAATGAATCAAAGGCCTGAAATTTGAAAAAGGACTAACCTTCAGTTCATAAGTAGCTTAACTACCAATAATTATTATAAGCCTATATAGTCAATGAACAATTAAAGCACAAAAAAAAAAAAAAAATCCAATTGCTCCAATTAATTAATGGTATATGGATGAAAACAGGTTTGCTTGTAGGAGTGTATAGAGGCAAGGGGGCAAGCTTCATGAGGGTAAAGACGGGAAGCCCATGAGGGATTTGTATGTCCACCTAGTTGTTTTCAAACATGAAATTGGAACTACATTTATTAATAGGATTAGCAAAGTCTCAAAAATTAACTACTGGATCAATGCCTAATTAAGTCGTAGATTAAAGAGTAAGTGGTTTCTACTTTTCTAGTTAATTTTTTTAGGCAGTTATATCTTTTCAAACACAGCAACATCTCCTTCATTGGGTTGCCCGGCATCCCTCATGTAATGATAATATATAATTAATGGATTATCATATGTTTATATATATATATTATGATAATATATAATTAATTGATTATCATCTGTTTATATACATATATATACTGTGAATCCCTATTGCCGAGGGCTAGCTGTGCACCGAGCTGGTCTCTATATTCTCTATTACAATGTGCACCAGTTTATGTCAATCTTAATTTATTTATTATTTTTCTTGCCCTTTTAAGTATATAGTGTAGCTCAAGTTTCTAAAGTGATAAGACACACTCTTGCTTTGCATACTCATCTATCCCAAGTTTTTGGTTTTTAGAAAGGCTAAAAATATGAAGATATGTATGAATGCATGTTTGACATGTATCTAGAAATGTTCAACAGGATCAGCGTACGACATGGCCAGAGACCTTTTTAGAACTGCCCATTCTCCTAAAGTTTAAAGTTGGCTTTTTGAATAGTGCAAATATTAAGTCTGTATTTAGTTCACCTCTTCTAGCACCTTGCCTTGGCAGCCCAAAGATAATGGCTCTTGTAATAAAGCTTTAGATATTGAATTATGTAGTAGTCAATGAAAAGTAATTTAAAGAAGCTTGTTACATCAAATATTGGGAGAGAATGTAGAAGATAAGAAAGAGAAAAAAAAGAATATGCCTAAGAGAGATTAGAAGAAGAAAGAGGTCAACAAGAGGGAGAAATTTAGAGGAGAAGAAACCAATGTTCTATTGTTCAATTATCTAACACCAAATTGCTTATCCCTCACAATTTTGAGGGGTATATATAAGTAGAATGCACAAAAACACACACGCACATTATTTAGAATCTTTATAAAATGTTTAGGAAGTATGAAAACTATATTTTGGATGGTGTTTGACACAACAAATGTGCATTCTTGCTAGGCATGTGTCAGACATGACAAGTGGCATGTCCTAATATTTAATTACTACTCTCACTTTCTTT